>LR738711.1:655160435-655266015 GCA_902687465.1 Secale cereale
CATGCCTGTTATTTCTTTTATTCATAAGCCCTTTATGTGGTGTCACTCAGACGCCCGATTGTGGCATGCTTGTTATTTATTTTATTTATAAGCCCTTTATGTGGTGTCGCTCAGACGCCCGACTGTGGCATGTTTATTATTTCTTTTATTCATAAGCCCTTTAGGTGGTGTCGCTCAGACGCCCGACTGTGGCATGCTTTAATTTTTCTCCCTGATTGCATATTCATGTTTCATATGAGTAATCTGCTTGCATTATGGATTTTCATTCCATGACCAACGTAGTGAATATCGAGTATGTCCATGCGTGATTATCTTCTGTTATATTGTACCTGCGTTCATAATGTTTGCGAGTACATTCAAAGAACTCACTGGGTTGTCCCTGGCTATTGTCTTGGCCAGATTCCTTGCATGGAGAGGAGCGTTGCGATGACCGCCCTGGAACCCACGCAACGGTGATCGCAGCCTCGCGAAGATAGGAGTTAACCTGGTTAGCTGTTCCCATGGGAAATGGAGTCCCACAGACACCGATGTACTATAAACCGTTTCCGCCATGAGCCACTAGAAACTTTATGTTGTACTCACGGGCCAGAATGGTCTTGTACTACATATTTTGTATTTTTTGCTTGGAATTTCTGTATCAAGCGGTGACTCATCAGCTAACAGTAATCCTAGGGCTGGTGAGCACAAGGGCCACTTTTGGGGAATTAATACCCCGAAAATCCGGTCCTGACAACCTTGGTATCAAAGCCAGGCTGACCATTGGCTAATCCGATCTTAGCCAGGTAGAAAAACCTAGGTTAACCACCCCACCAGACCTTATCCTAACCCCGGCCAAGCTTCTCGTGTAAGATAGCCACACAGTGAACCGACACCTTCGGCAGTCGGTGCCCAACCTCTCAGCCTAGCCCATCGATCACGCGCCAGTGACCGACACCTAAATAGTTTCCCCCGCAAGCGTGCGAAGGAAGACTTTGTACCCTCTTTCTATAAGAAGGGCACCCTAGCCTCAACCCAGCACAACACAACCTCTGCCCACAAACTGAGCTAGAATGCCAAGACCCATTGTTCACAATGAAACCACAGCAACCAACCTTGGAGGCTTTGTGACCGTGCTAGCAAACCTCACCCGCCGCGCCTTTGCATTAGAAGAGCCCCCAGAATATGTTGTGTACCAAGGATCCATGAGCGGTGAGAGCCGTCAATTCTGGGCCACTGTGCACGTCTATGGTAGGGGTCTGTCGCTAGAACGCCCCTACCGGTTCACCGGAAGGACAACTTCCTTTGAGCCACAAGCCATCCAACTAGCTGCTCGAGAGGCTATAGTTCAACTCCGACACTTGTCGCCCAGATTTAACTGTCGCTCATTCTACTACTACCCTAGCCGTGACGGGTATGATAGGCCACCCCGGGTTGCCAACGGAGACCACGAGACGGATCCTGCATTATTGCATCTGGTACGCTATGTAAGTGCACTAGAGGAACTGTTCGATCAAATCACTCTTGATCTGATCGCAGCTTGTGGAGAACTGGTTCGCCGAGCCCTGGCAAGAGGCGGAGATGAGCCCGGCACCGACAACCCAGTCGTGCTGTTCGGATAACCGATCGAGTCCTTGAGGTTTGCCCCAGTCATCGACCATAATGCTTTGGTGTCCCCAGAAGTGATTCGTCGTCTATTTGGGACGCGCTCCAATGGGATTGTGGCCAATAATCCCCGCGATGGTCATCATCACTATCCCGACCCTACAGTCCCTCAGCCCCCTCTAGCTAACACCGACAGTGACGCCCTTGGAGAAGCCTCGGCATCCACAAGGCAAGGCCTCTTAGATATAAACGAGGTAGATTAAATCACTCGAGTAGTACCGAGCCTTAATATGTCCACGCCCTGTTGTTGTGTGACCCTGTATTGCCATATGTAAATACTGTTTGCTTGTGCGCCCTTATCTTTATAGTAGCCATGCATAAATATGTCGGTGTACGAATGCATTTTTAATTCTGGGCGTAAGTTCCAAAGAACCACACCGACGACTCCTACAGTAAATACGTCACTTTTGCGAGACGTGTCTATCTGTAGCATTGACCCCGACCCCATAAAGCAGAACCGACAAAATGGCTACCCCTCACCGCGATTTTTTTAACCAGCCCAGTTGCTATATAAAAGGCCACCCCGTGACCTTACCAAGCATCCCTCACCTGGTGCACCACTCTCACAGCCATTTCGTTTGCCATGCCAATCCCTAGTATTTATCTAAGGACTCCAGATGCCACCCCAAGTAGTTTTGTTAAGATGTTGTGGGACTTTACCTGCAGTACCATGAGTGCCACCCGTCCACCCTAGTACGAGTTGCTCAAATTGAGGATCACACCTTCCACCTTGAAATATTGGGTAGTAGTGCACATCCCTCCCGCAAACCCAAACCAAGACCCCAACAGAAGTTCCCTTTGTGGGGAAATCTATGCCAACTCCGCAGATGGCCGTAGAAGCTGCTGCGTATGAAGCGCTTGCTCGCCTTCGATTAGCGGTGCCCTATGCCAGCGAACGAGGGTATTACTACTTCCCGAGCCGTGCAGCACTTGGGGAAGTAGAATCCTTTCCTGGTGGACGAATTAAGAGAGACCCAGTGCGGGCCAACCTTACGCAGTATGTCATCGCACAAGAGCGTTTGACCCAGCGAGTAATGGGTTACCTCCAGAGCCTCGCCGATTTAAATCCTCGGATTGCCATCGGCAGACCCGTGAGGCCCGGACAGGAGAGGAGCATTCATCGACTAGTCAATCCGCTTCCTCCGATAGAAGAAGAGTGTGCCCCAGTACCAGAGACGTTTTCCCAGGACCCTGTCCATTTACCATTTTCTTTTTAGACGTCACTGCTATGTTGGCTGTCCCAGCGTTTATTTATGAGTTGCCACTTGTGCGTGTTATCCTAAAAGTTGTGTGTCAAATTAAATATTTGATTTCATTTAATGGGAGTAGTTTTTACTGCTGATAATTTTTGATTAACTATTTTTCGCTCTTGGTAAAACCTGGAGTGAGATATCATTTTCCCTGAGTTGTTGCAACATATATCTCTGCATGACATAGATTTTTTTCGCGCAGCACCGCAACAGCAGACTCACAACCCCAACCACTCAACCCAATACACTAATCTAACTGTTCACCTCTCTAGCGCACCACAGTCTCTTGAGGAGAAACTTGTGGCAGTTTATTCAGGCACAAGTTTCCTTCCGCACACTGACAGACGTTAGCACCCGACACCCGCGCCTAATCCTCGTGATCGCCACCGTCGCGAAGAGCTAGCCCTCGAGCAGCAGCATCACAACGATCGTCGAGGATCATCGCGCACAAGAGCACGGATAACCCCAGCAATGCCGCCAACCCTCCGCACACTAGAATCATGCACCAGTCCGGCATCGCCTCTGCCATTAGAGCCTCGTCCCGAGCTCCTGCAAACAAAAATGGAGGAGAAGGAAGAAGGAGAAGCGAGGCCAGGTGTGAGGAAGAAGAAGGAGCACCTCGGTCATTTTATAGCTCGAGACGGTGTACGGTGGGCGGAGTCCACCAGCACCGCTCGTCGCTCGATCGCCGGTGTTCGGAGGCGAATCCGCGAGCAGTGACGACAGCGCATTGGCCCGTGAGGTGAGTGCACGCGGCACCGGCAGCTAGCACGCCTCGCACTACCGCAGTACGGCCTAGATGCCCTACGCGCTAAACGTTGCCGGTGGAGAAAGCACGGGAAAGCGCGCGAGAGAGAGGAAGAAGAGAGAACCAGAGGTAGAAGAAGAGACTGACAGTGGGCCCCGGGCCCACCTGTCAGCCACAGAGAGCACTGTGCTCTCGGGTGCGACCAACGTATTTTAGAATTTAGAAAATTTATTTCTAAATTCACTATAGCCAAGAGTAGAAATATCTCGTTTTCCCCGACCGTAGATTTTTCCACGCAGCACCAGTATTTCACACGACAGTTTACACCACTTATTGCCCATTCACTGTAGCCCCATTTTATTGCATGAGTAGGATGGTATGATATCACTTTGTGACAGTAGAAGTAATTTTTTTTCATTACAACTTTTAGCAAAATCTCGAGGACGAGATTTTTCTTAAGGGGGGTAGTGTTGTAACACCCCCCAAAAAAATTTGACCTTGATTTATAAATCAAAATTTTGCCAGGGAATTAAACCTTTCATTTTCTGGGTTTTCTTTGGTTTCAGAACCACTCTTTCTGTTGATTTTATGGAGTTTTTACCCCAGGTGAAAACTTCTCAAATATATTGATTGGACTGGTTTTCCCTACCAAGAAAAACATATCTTTTATCAGTGGATTTATTTGCATAATTATTTCCCCCTGAGCTTCATCACTTAAAGTGAATTTTCATTAGTTTTAAAGCTCTATTTGCACTACAACCCTTTGATAAATTTATTTAAAAATACCACCAAAATTTGGGGATGTCATGTGAAGTCCCTACATCACTTTTATGCAAAAACCCATTGGTGCTCTTTGAAAAAGTTGAGCAAAACATCCTCTTTTGCTCTCTGGTCCAGATTAGCAATTTTCTACTGCAGCCATGTGTTAACTTGCTCTTTTAACCATGAGCTTTTTCCTGCTTGTAAATCTCCCTACAAAACCCTTAAGTCCAGGAGATTGGACCATTTGGAACATTTTTGGTCCATGCAATAATGCCTTTTAGTTTCTGTCCAGAATTGATTTTCTCAAAAGCTTACACTTGCAAGTTTCTAGTTTTGCCCAACTAACCCTGTCACCATCTTCTACACCTAGGGAGACACAGGTCTGGAGATTTTGGCCACCCCAAGAGTTACCTTGATGCTCATGGCATTCTGTCGAACACCTTATATGCACAGCAAGCTTTGGCATGATTTTTAGTTTGCATTAAAAACTTGATCCACTGACCCAGTAGCTTTGTCCACTAAACTTCTAAATGTCTCTAACCTAGACCTGTTAAACCCCAGCCCCAACCTAGCCTCCTAGCCGGCCTTGGCATTTTGCCGAGCAGTTGTCGTGCGTGCCCGGAGCGCGAGCACAGCGCGCGTTTTGCACGTGCGTGCGCACGTTTCGCCTTGTCCCAATGCCGTCTCCCCCGAGCTCGTTCTGGTTCCTTCCACTCGCAGCCAACATGCCCTGGTCCCTCCCACAGCACAGGGCCACCCTGTCACCCTACAGCGCCACCGTCAAGTCGGCCTTGGCGGCACGCCGGCGACCACAGTGCGCCCCTGCCATCGACGGTGCCACCCGAGCCACTCCAGCGCGCCAGCTGCCCCCTGGAACAGCCCTAACTTATCCACGAGCCTGTCCGCTAGCGCCCGCCGCCTCCACGTCGCCCTGCTGCAACAGAACGGCGGTTCGACGACGAGCTTATCCTCGGCCGTCGCGGAACCGACCTCGAGCGCTATGTATAGGAGCCCCGAGCTCGTCCGAGCACTCAGGTGGCCTCAAGCCACCTCTCTAGAACTCCCGTGGCCAGCAATCGATGAGGGAAGAGTTGTCTCCCTCGTCTCCGGCCAGTTCGGCCGCCACCGCATCCCAGCTCCGTTCGCCGCGAGCAGACCCTCACTCATGTATCCAGCACCACCACCAGACTCCCCTTGCTCGTGCGGAGCTGGCCATACTCTCAACTACGACCAGGAGCCACCATAGCCAGGATCCCCAAATCCAACTGAGTCCACCTCCGCAGTGGAGCTCGCCGCCGGTGATTCCCCCCACCCTAGCCGACCTAACAACTACCGGGAGGACCACCCCAGACTAGCGGATCCATCCCCACCCTCAGAACCCCGCGAGGAGCCGTGGCTCATCGACGGCGATCGCCGAAATCCCCGCCCCGCTCGGACAAAGGAGGAAGAAGGCGCGACGACTGGTTAAACCTAACCAGTGGGCCCAAGGGACCCACTGTCAGTGACCCGAGCCGGCCCGCGCTGGCTTAAGTGGAAGCGTAAGCACCAAAGTACGTTTCCCCTGCCTCGAACACGTATTCTTCCCCGAAATGTTTTCTTTTCTGGTTTTATTTAAAAATAGAATGTTGACTAAACTTTGACTGGCTACAACTTTTTAAATATAAGTCCAAATGACTTGACTCTTTTTCAGTTGTTCCTCAAATTTGGTCCAGTTTATTTTCATATTTATTTGAAAATTTTCCAAACAACTTTTTTGTACTGTTTTAAAACTATGTGTTGATTTCAAATTTTCTTAAATAGGATTTTTGAAGAAGGAAGAACTTTCTAAAGTTTTGGAATGCACCCTGCCTCTCCACTACTTGAAGGCAAGCATTCTGAACCCTGGCCCAATACTTGTGGTGTGTTGTTTGATACGATTACAACATCACCTCGACATGAATGCATTCATTTTCCTATGTGATGATATGATCATACCCATGAGTGCATGATGTAGACTCCTTGCTGTTGAAAATTAATATGTGTGTGATGGTAATCCCCCTCGTATGCCTTTCATGCCTAATGGAAGAAAGCCGTGAAAGCCGCTGTCTTGTGTAGACACGAGCTTGTCACTAGTCCCTCGTCGGGATGGTGGTGTCCGGTATGGCATGGTAAGGTATGATCAGTGGTGGTTCCGTCTGTTGATGTGGAATATATTGGTTATGCTAATCATACAAGTGATGCTTGAACCTCCTAAGTCGACCATAGATCGAGTCTTGTTCAAGTAACCCCCATACTTGTTTCGTACTACCACTTGTCCCTACCATAGGTAGGGTACGGTTCAGTAAGTTGTCAACCCCTTTCTAGCACACACCGTACAGAGAGGCCATGGTGGAAGATACCGGCTACATCCGGTAGGCATGCCACCTGGTCAGGGGGCATGGGTGTTTTCGGTTGGAGCCGAAGGGGGTAGCTTCCCTAGTCTACGCGCGTTATAAAATTTTACGATCCCATGCTAGTCAAGGTTGTAGCCTCTCCACTTAGAGTTTCGCTTAACGGGTGTCGTGGGTGATTCCAGACACCGGTAAGTTAGGCTGGTGTGTGCGGTCAGGTGTGTTTTCAAATTAAAAGACCGTAGACGGAATTAGTCCCGATGGACTAAAGGAATCCGTCACTCGTGGGTAAAGATTACACCCTCTGCAGAGATTAAATCTATTCGAATAGCCATCTCCATAGTTTGGACAGCAGTCTGGGATGGGTTAAGTGCCGGTCATAGTGTCGGTCTTCGGAGGAAAGACTACCAAACTAAAACATGGATCATGACTTGTGACCTATGATGACTGTTACTATTATGGACTAACCCCTTTATATTATTTGAGTTATTGAGTATCCCTGGACGGTTCTACCTCCTGGATATTTATCATCTTTTATTCTATTTATAAGCCCTTTATGTGGTGTCGCTCAGACGCCCGACTGTGGCATGCCTGTTATTTCTTTTATTTATAAGCCCTTTATGTGGTGTCGCTCAGACGCTCGACTGTGGCATGACTGTTATTTCTTTTATTTATAAGCCCTTTATATGGTGTCGCTCAGACGCCCGACTGTGGCATGTTTGTTATTTCTTTTATTCATAAGCCCTTTAGGTGGTGTCGCTCAGACGCCCGACTTTGGCATGCCTGTTATTTCTTTTATTCATAAGCCCTTTATGTGGTGTCGCTCAGACGCCCGACTGTGGCATGCCTATTATTTCTTTTATTTATAAGCCCTTTATGTGGTGTCGCTCAGACGCCCGACTGTGGCATGTTTGTTATTTCTTTTATTCATAAGCCCTTTAGGTGGTGTCGCTCAGATGCCCGACTATGGCATGCTTTAATTTTTCTCCCTGATTGCATATTCATGTTTCATATGAGTAATCTGCTTGCATTATGGATTTTCATTCCGTGACCAACGTAGTGAATATCGCATATGTCCAGGCGTGATTATCTTCTGTTATATTGTACCTGCGTTCATAATGTTTGCGAGTACATTCAAAGTAGTCACTGGCTTGTCCCTGGCTATTGTCTTGGCCAAATTCCTTGCATGGAGAGGAGCGTTGCGATGACCGCCCCGGAACCCACGCAACGGTGATCGCAGCCTCACGAAGATAGGAGTGAACCTGGTCAGTTGTTCCCATGGGAAATGGAGTCCCACAGACACCGATGTACTATAAACCGCTTCCACCATCAGCCACTAGAAACCTTATGTTGTACTCACGGGCCAGAATGGTCTTGTACTACATATTTTGTATTTTTGCTTGGAATTTCTTTATCAAGCGGTGACTCATCAGCTAACACTAATCCTGGGGCTGGTGAGCACAAGGGCCACTTTTGGGGAATTAATACCCCGAAAATCCGGTCCTGACACCAAGTGGGCCATCAAGCGAGCCGGCCACTCCATCCTCTACGAGCCCCGCACAACGATCAAGTCTCAAGCATTGGTGGATTTTCTCATCGACTGGACAGAAACCCAGTATCTACCACCGACACCGGATTCGACACATTGGCGCATGCACTTCGACGGCTCCAAGATGTGTTTCGGCTTGGGAGCCGGCATCGTGTTGTCTTCCCCGAAAGGCAATCGGCTCTGCTACGCGCTCCAAATCAACTTCACCGCCTCCAACAACATTGCAAGATATATGAAGCCCTTGTGCACGGCCTCCAGCTTGCCAAGGAGCTCGGCATCCGACGCATCCTATGTTTCGGCGACTCAGACTTAGTGGTTGAGCAAAGCTCTGGCGAATGGGATGCCCGGGACTCCAACATGGCAAGCTAACGCTTCTTGGTCTAGCAGCTATCCAGCACCTTCGACGGTCGCGAGTTCCTCCACGTCCCGCGTGCGGAGAACGAGGCCGCCGACGCGGCGGCCAAGATTAGTGCTTCCCGGGAAGCCATTCCATCCAGTGTCTCCCTCGAATGCCTGCGCAAGCCATCCGTCAAGCCGTCTTCGGACTTTGAGTCAATTTTCGTCCTCGACGACCCTGCGACGCCCCTACCCGGCCCGGGGACTATGGAACCCGGCCCAGGGACTGCTGTGCTCATCCCGGCGATCGTCACCTAGACCCGGGGGTCGTCGCCTCCGGCTTGGGGGCTGCCATTTCCGGCTCGGGGGCTCCTTGATAACCCTCAACCGTAAGGGATCGAGATAGTCTTTGCGGGTAAGAATAACCCAATTTATTGATTCGACACACGGGGAGCCAAAGAGTATTTATAAGCTTTGACAGTTGAGTTGTCAATTCAACCGCACCTGAAATATACTTACTTGCAACAAAAGATAAGTGGTAACAGTGATATGATAGTGATAATAGTGATAGTAAAAGTAAACAGCAAAAAGTAAATAGTGAAGGTAAATGGCAAAAGTAGAAACTAGTGACAAGCAGGGTTTAAAACACTGTAGGCTAGGGAGATGGATGGTTGGGCGCTGCATGGATGAGATAGATTCTAACTTGGGGCACGGCACACGGAAAAGTAATGATCATCTAGGCAAATATCAAACATTAGGCATGTATCCGTAGGTAGTTGTACGTGCTTGCAATAAGAACTTGCACAACATCTTTTGTCCTACCATCCCGCTACGAACGGGGCCAAAAGGAACTTATGGATATTAAGGTGCTCCTGTCAAAGAGCACCGGAACAAAGCAATGAACTCAATGGATACATGTAATCCTCAAACTACGGACCATCCCCTTTGGTGTCCCAAGCTGTCACTTTTGGGATCGCCGGTTCCGAACCGTAACAGGTGCAAACAACTCATAGATAGGATCACGAACACAAATATATTCATGCAAACACATATGGTTCAGATCTGAAATCATGGCACTCGGGCCCTAAGTGTCAAGCATTAAGAATAACAAGTTGAAGGAAAGATGATAAACACCATAGTAGATGATAGGCAACATGCCCCCAACGATCTGACAAACTATTACATGATCTAACTCACCCAATCCCTACCATCCCCTTCGCCTACAGCAGGGGAATTACTCACACATGGAGGGAGAAGTCATGGAGGGATGATGGAGTGGTGATGATGATGACGATGGCGACGATCTCCCCTCTCCGGAGGCCAATTCAGCCTCCAGATTAGCCCTCCCGAGGAAGAACAGAGGGTGGCGGCGGCTCCGCAACGGAAAACTGCGAAAGAACTTCTGATCTGGGGTATCCGTGTCGCGAGTAAAAATACGAGGCAAGGTAGGGCACGAGGGGGTGTGGGCCCCACCCAGGCGACCCCCCGGCGCGGCCCAGGGGGGGCGCGCCCACAGGGCGCCTGGGCACCCCCTGGCCCCCCTCTGGCCCCACTTCTGGCTCCTGGTTCCTTCGGGTGCGTGGATTTTCTGTGATTTTTCGTGGATTTTTCTGAGATGCTTAAAAATCCGTTTTTCTGCACACAATAAAACCATACAGGCAGCTCTGCTGAAAACAGCGTCAGTCCGGGTTAGTTTAGTTCAAATCATGCAAGAATGAGGTCAAAACAATATCAAAAGTGTTTGGAAAAGTAGATACGTTTGAGACGTATCAACTCCCCCAAGCTTAGCATATTGCTTGTCCTCAAGCAATTCAGTTCAACGAACTGGACGCGACAAAGAAAACTTTGACAAACTCTTTTGCTTCATTAGATGTATATAAGCATGCACTACGAAAAGAGTTTAGCAAGTATTGAAACAGTACTTATGAGGACAATGCAAGGAGCAATCCTTCTTTCAAGTGACCAGTCACAAATACTTAAAAGTAAATAATATATTACTGAAAATCAAGACCAGATTACATTGCACATAGCTTGAGCATATTAGGGTGGTATCTCGCTAGCCTCCATGAGTGAAGCAAAACATAAATGCAGAAACTCCTCCAGAGTTTTAAAGGAGACTAGAACTAAGAATTTTAGAATAAATCATATCACAAGTATGCAGAAGACAATGTAATACTTTGGGACAATGCACGTTATACTCAGAATGACAATTATGCTCTCATAGTTGGTGCTTTGAAGAAAGAAGGTGAGACTCTCGAACCGTGGCTTTTATTGGCAAGGTTGAAAACCCGTGGTCGGAAACAAAAACTAAACATGTACCAGAGCTCTTGGTTTTAAAAAAAAACAGAGATAAAAACGTTTTGAGAGGTGCATATTTCGTCAACGAATGCTAGCAGATGACTCAATCACTTCTTGAGCTGGACAAGTTTCGAGGAACGGCTCCCGCATGAGGACGATCACATCCTCTTAATCTCCTTTGTTTATCACTGCCAAAGTTTTCTGATTTCTCATGAACAAAGCGTGAAGGAGGGTTTGTTTGTTATATTATCTTTTTGAGCCGGGCGCACTCAATGCCAGTTCCTTTTCGTATTAGGGGTTTGCACATTATACATGCAATCCAGGGGTGAAATTTGTCCAACTTAAAAAGATTATGAATTAACTACTACTTCCTCATGATCTAAAACATAGGCACAAAAGAGAAATGCTTTTGATTAATTTCGAGATGGTACACGAAGGTCTTTGTTAGGAATGGCATGTAAATACCATGTATAGGAAGGTATAGTGGACTCATATGGCATAACTGGTTTTAAGGATTTTGGATGCACAAGCAGCCAGTCCGCTTAATACAGGTGGAAGTTTAGCAAAAGACTGGGAAGCGACCAACTAGAGAGCAATAACGGTCATAATCATGCAGAGCGACAAAGCAACATTGAGTCGGGCATGAAAGTGATATAACTATTCTGAAACTCAAAAGATCATCAAGGCAGAGTAGACTTTTTAGTCTTAAACATGTGTAAGCATGTGCCAAGTCAATCCAAAAATTCTCTAAAGGGAAATACCACCTTAGTATACCAGACTATGAACAGTGCAACGCATGCAGATCATTTCAATAACACATTATATACTCTAGTTATTCGAGACTAGCCACAAGGAAAGCATGAACCACCGAAAGAGCATTGTAAACATAGCACTATGTCGCTACAAGCTGGTCTCTAGATCATAAGTACAGGCATATGTACAAAAGTAGAAACAAAAAGAGTTCATACCGGTCTTCCCTGTTGCTTCCCTTCATTCGATCTTCGTCATTACTGCTTGTCACTTGCACGATCGAACATAGGAAATATAATTAAATTCCATCACGGACTCGAGCTGAACTCTGAAAACAAAGCAAACTAAAGAGAGAAAGGAAATCTTTTTGGATTTTTTTCAAAGGTTGAATAAAAGCAAAAGAAAGAGAAAATCTTTTTTGTTGTTTTTGCAAAGAGAGAAATAAAGAAGAATGGGCAAAAACTTCGAAAAGATCAAAGTGAATAAAACGGATAATACAATGGAAAAGTGAGAAGGGCACGTACTCCCCCAAGCTTAGGCTTTTGGCCTAAGTTGGTAGCAGCTACTGCCCCCAGGAGCCTCCTGCTCCGGGGGTATGGTGGTGAGTCCAAGGGTCGTAGAATGATGCTGGCGCGTACACCGAACTCCTCGGAGTCTCCCACGAGGAAGGTTCGGAGGCCAAACAGAGGAAGAACCTTCACCAAACTCGGTGGCGGTCTCTTCCTAAAAATGTGGTAACTCACCGTGCTTCTCCTCGTCGGGCACAACCCCCTCCATGGGGTTATGAAACTGATGCCGGACCATGACTCATCGAACTGGACAACATCAAAGGACCATCCGTTCCTGTGAGAAAAATCAAACAAAAGAGGTGCAGGTAGACGGATCTCGCGTTCCGCGGTGATTCCGAAACGCAAGATATAAGCAAGATTATCAAGCTCAGAACCCATGGTGACAAACTTATGCCTTTTCATAGCAGCAAGATCAAAGCTTAAATAAGTAAAAGGATTATCATCAGGGTGTGGGGTGCCTCCAAGATGTTCTAAGATAAGTGTGGCATAAACGCCACCATATAAGTCCCTCTTGTTACCGTTCATAGCAAGGCGTCGAGCAATTAAGGCACCCAGATTATAATCAGACCTCCCTGAGAGGGCTGCTGCCAGGATAGCAATATCCGGAGCAGAAATGCTGCTCGTGTTGTCACGAGCTAACACCCCTCTGGAAATATAATATGCAAAATACCTGAGGTGTGGAAATAAGATGCTGGAGATCTTCGACCGATGAATATCCCTCGTACCCATGCTGCAGAGAGAGTTGATGACGGTTTTCAGCTCGGAGGGCTGAGTGGCCATCCTAGCCGTCCTCCCAACGTTCGGCACACCTGTTATTTCACAAAAATTTCCCAAAGTCATGGTGATAAGATCATTGTAAATTTTAAACTCAATAGCACCTGAATCAGGATTATATCTAAAACTGTTAATGAAACTGGGGGTGAGTTTTTGATACTGGGTAACACGGCTCGTGAGGAGTCGTGTCAAACCTGCATTAGCACAAAGATTATAAAACTCATCCTTGATTCCCGCAGCTTCCATGAATTCATCACATGGAAATGTCATCGCACGTGCTGGACTTGTATCATGATCTTCATTATAGCTCACCCTAGCAGTCGATGGTGAAGCTGCGGCTCTAGTAACTCGATCGGAGTGTGCGGGCCTCCTCTTCTCAAGCCACCCTTTTGCCCTTCCTAACAAACTCATTTCTGATTTTTTTTGCAATTTACAAAAATGAGGATTAAAACAAGGTGAGCTAAGGCAAACTACTCAACTCACTTGCCCAAGGCATAAACTTGCATCAAAACTTGAAAAATAACTTTCTACATATGCATGCAAGCTCATCTCTACAGCACCAAGAACTACTAAATACTCACAAATGAAGCCACCAATCAAAAATCTAATTGGAGGGGTGGAGGAGTCACATACCAGGGAGTATTTGCTCAAAATTTCAGCTCAAATGAGGGGCTGTAGAGAGAGATCGAAGAATCGCCTCCAAGAACAGCAAGAACACAAGAACAAGTGCAGAACTCGGGTTTTTGGAGAAAAAGAGAGAGGGAGGAAGAAGACATACCTGGAGGGGGGCCCTGTGGGCCCCAGGCGCCCTGTGGGCGCGGCCAGGGGCTGGGCCGCGCCAGCTGGCCGCCTGGGCCACTGGTGGGTCCCCCTGGCTGGCCCCAGGACTTTCCGGGTCTCTCCCGACGTGGAAATTTTTATTTAAATTTTTCTGGAATTTTTCTGAAAACTTCACTGTTGAAATTTTTTCGAAGTTCAAAAAGCTGCGGAACTTTCTGAAAACTTGAAGTAGTGAGGAGTATTGTGAAGCTTCAAAACATAAATACTTGGTACAACAAGTAGGACAAAAACTAAAAACAAATGAAAATATAACAAGCTCAACTTTTTATCCATATAAAACATATTTGCTAATAAGGTTGATCAAGTCTTACCAACAAACAGGCGATATATAGAGCAAAAAGTCTCACCTCTTACGAAGTAATCACTGAACCTTTACCTTGATGGACATTGTCCCTACCATGATAGTTTTGTATTTGTGAGGCACATGTAGTGGACAGTCCCATTCTCCAATTTTCACGGTCTCGATATTCTCTATAGAGTTGAGGGCATGCCTCCTGTCGATCTTCTTTGGAAAATATACCGTGTGTTATTTATCATTCACATGGAAGGTAACCTTTCCTTTATTGCAATCAATAATAGCACCTGCGGTGTTAAGGAAAGGTCTACCAAGAATAATGGACATGCTCCCATCCTCGGGCATGTCAAGCACAACAAAATCAGTAAGAATTAAACAATTAGCAACCTTTACGGGAACATCCTCACAAATACCTATCGGAACAGCGGTTGACTTGTCAGCCATCTGAAGGGAGATATCTGTAGGAATTAGTTTCTCTAAACAAAGCCTCTCGTAAAGAGAGAGAGGCATAACACTCACTCCTGCTCCAAGATCACATAAAGCAGTTTTGACATAATTATTCTTTATGGAGCAAGGAATGGTGGGTATACCTGGATCACCGAGCTTCTCAGGAATCTTGCCACTGAAAGAGTAGTTAGCAAGCATAGTGGATATTGCATCATTAGGAACTTTTTCTTTTATTAGTGACAATATCTTTCATATATTTTGAATAAGGAAGTAACTTAATAGCATCAGTCAAAGGGATTTGAAGAAAAAGAGGTTTAATCCACTCACAAAACTTATTATAATGCTCTTCTTCTTTAGATTTGATGGACTTACCTGGAAAGGGCATGGGTTTCTGTACCCATGGTTCTCTTTCCTTCCCATGTTTTCTTGCGATGAAGTCTTCTTCAGTGTACCTCTTACGTTTGTCAGGTGCTTCTTCTTCTCGAACTTCAGGCGGATCATTCTTCTCATTATTATTACCTTCAGGTTCAGCACCGTCTTCAGTCTCATCATCGGAGATAGATACGCTGTTAGGATCAATAGTTGGCTCTTCATCTGCAATAGGATCATTAGAATTGTCAGTCTCCTTATGTTTCTTATTTTTCTTTGGAGAGCCAACAATTTCTTCTTCCTGCATTTGAGAATCCTGCTCGATTCTCTTTGGATGTCCCTCTGGATAGAGAGGATCTTGAGTGCTAGTTCCTCATCGGGTCTTAATCCCGAATGCCTGCAAATTATCTTGTTTGGCATTGTTAGCAAGCAAATCTCTTTGCACTTTAGAAATTTGGTCAAGCTGAGTTTGAACCATTTGAAAATGCTTCACAAGACATTGAACATCATTAGCTGTTCTATCTAAAACATCAAGTAGTCTTTTGATAGCAAGGGAATTATCATGCAATTGACTTTCTATCCTCTCATTAAAATGATTTTGTTTCATAATAAAATTATCAAACTCATCTAAACATTGATCAGGAGGCTTACCATGAGGGATGTCACTTGCGTTGAAATCTAAAAGAGAGTGTACCTCTACCATAGGAGGGTGAGTAGTAGGCTCACACAGCTTCTCAATAGGGGTTAGATTCTTCACGTCTTCATCTTTAATACCTTTCTCTTTAATAGACTTCTTTGCTTCTCGCATATCTTCGGGGCTTAGACCAAATATGCCCCTCTTCTTTGGTGGTGGAGGTGGTTCAGGACGGACCAATCTTCATGGTTTTTGGCAATCCTATCCATCAAATCTTCCGCATCGTCCTGTGTTCTTTTCCTGAAAACACAACCAGCACAACTGTCCAAATAGGACCTGGATTCATCAGTTAGACCAGCATAGAATATATCAATTAATTCATTCTTAGGGATTTCATGTCCTGGTCTAGCCCGAATCAGACCGCAGTACCTCCCCCAAGCTTTAGGGAGGGACTCATCCTGCAACTGTTTAAAGTTATAAATTCTTTGTAAAGCAGCATGTTGCATGTGAGCAGGAAAGTACTTATCAACAAAAGAGTGAGCTAAGTCTTGAGGAATCTTAATGGAACCGCATGGGAGTGAATCATACCATGCTTTAGCATCTTCCTTCAAGGAGAAAGGAAGAAGCTTGGTGATATAAAAGTATCGTATCTTCTCATCTGTGGTAAACAGGCCACCTAACTCACCGAGTTTAGTCAGGTGTGCAATAGCATCATCATTTTCTCTGCCATAAAAGGGGTCAGCTTCAACCATAGGTATAAGAGAAAGATCAACAGAGAAATCATAATCAGGATCATCAATGCATATAGGAGATGTAGCAAATTCAGGATCAGGAACGGTTTTGTTCTTCAAAGAGTGTTTTTCAAATAGTTTCTTAATAACTTCAGGGTTAGAGCCAGAAAACTCTGTCAGTTCCCTGCATAGATCTTCATCAAGCATATAGTAATCATCATCAAGGAGCCTCTCTTTGAGTTTACTCAAATCAGGATAATCATAAGTTTCACCAATAGGGTAGCGAGTAACAGGAAGTTCAATTCCAGACTTTTTAGCAGCAGCAGCAATTTGTTTCTCAAGAGCATAACCAAGCGAACTAATATCATCAAAAGTAGTAGAGGCATCATGAAGAGTATCGGACATAGTAACAGATTCAGTAGGAGCATCATGTGGTAGTGGTGAGGCAAACTTACTCATAACAGAAGGTGAATCAAGTGTAGCACTAGTGCTCAGAGCAGTACCTCTTCTTGTAGTAGATAGTAAGATCAGAACCTTGGGGTCTCCTTTCTTACCCATAGTGGATGAAGTGCAGCAGGTAGGATACCTCAAGTAGACTTGTAAATATTGCTATGCTCCCCGGCAACGGCGCCAGAAAACGGTACTTGATAACCCTCAACCGTAAGGGATCGAGATAGTCTTCGCGGGTAAAAATAACCCAATTTATTGATTCGACACACGGGGAGCCAAAGAGTATTTATAAGCTTTGACAGTTGAGTTGTCAATTCAACCGCACCTGAAATATACTTACTTGCAACAAAAGATAAGTGGTAACAGTGATATGATAGTGATAATAGTGATAGTAAAAGTAAACAGCAAAAAGTAAATAGTGAAGGTAAATGGCAAAAGTAGCAACTAGTGACAAGCAGGGTTTAAAACACTGTAGGCTAGGGAGATGGATGGTTGGGCGCTGCATGGATGAGATAGATTCTAACTTGGGGCACGGCACACGGAAAAGTAATGATCATCTAGGCAAATATCAAACATTAGGCATGTATCCCGTAGGTAGTTGTACGTGCTTGCAATAAGAACTTGCACAACATCTTTGGTCCTACCATCCCGCTACGAACGGGGCCAAAAGGAACTTATGGATATTAAGGTGCTCCTGTCAAAGAGCACCGGAACAAAGCAATGAACTCAATGGATACATGTAATCCTCAAACTACGGACCATCCCCTTTGGTGTCCCAAGCTGTCACTTTTGGGATCGCCGGTTCCGAACAGTAACAGGTGCAAACAACTCATAGATAGGATCACAAACACAAATATATTCATGCAAACACATATGGTTCAGATCTGAAATCATGGCACTCGGGCCCTAAGTGTCAAGCATTAAGAATAACAAGTTGAAGGAAAGATGATAAACACCATAGTAGATGATAGGCAACATGCCCCCAACGATCTGACAAACTATTACATGATCTAACTCATCCAATCCCTACCATCCCCTTCGCTTACAGCAGGGGAATTACTCACACATGGAAGGAGAAGTCATGGAGGGATGATGGAGTGGTGATGATGATGACGATGGCGACGATCTCCCCTCTCCGGAGGCCAATTCAGCCTCCAGATTAGCCCTCCCGAGGAAGAACAGAGGGTGGCGGCGGCTCCGCGACGGAAAACTACGAAAGAACTTCTGATCTGGGGTTTCCGTGTCGCGAGTAAAAATACGAGGCAAGGTAGGGCACCAGGGGGTGTGGGCCCCACCCAGGCGACCCCCCGGCGCGGCCCAGGGGGGGCGCGCCCGCAGGGCGCCTGGGCACCCCCTGGCCCCCCTCTGGCCCCACTTCTGGCTCCTGGTTCCTTCGGGCGCGTGGATTTTCTGTGATTTTTCGTGGATTTTTCTGAGATGCTTAAAAATCCGTTTTCCTGCACACAATAAAACCATACAGGCAGCTCTGCTGAAAACAGCATCAGTCCGGGTTAGTTTAGTTCAAATCATGCAAGAATGAGGTCAAAACAATATCAAAAGTGTTTGGAAAAGTAGATACGTTTGAGACGTATCACTCCTACCCCGGAGCCTGTCATGGCAACCGTCCTCATCCTGGTCACGGCCACGTCGTGGGCCCAACTGATCCTCGCCTTCCTAGAAGACGGAGCCCTTCCCATGGATGAAACCAAGGCCCGACAAGTGCAACACCGAGGATCCTCCTACCGCATCGTCAACCACGAGCTCCTCAAATGCAGCACGACGAGCGTCTTCTAGCACTGCGTCGAGCAGGACAAGGGCGTGGAGATCCTCCTCGACATACACCAGAGAGAGTGCGGGCACCATGCCGCCTCCAGGTCCCTGGTGGCCAAGGCCTTCCACCACGGTTTCTACTGGCATATGGCCCTGAAGGACGCCGAGTCGCCCGTGCTCAAGTGCGGGGGATGCCAATGCTTCAGCAAGCGAAGCCACCAGCCGGTTTCAGCCGTGCAAACCATCTCGATCACCTGGCCCTTTGCAGTCTGGGGTCTCGACATAGTCGGACCCTTCAAGACAGCATGGGGCGGCATGACATATCTACTACTGGCGGTGGACAAGTTTACCAAGTGGATCGAGGCGAATCAGATCAAGTAGCTGGACGGGCCGACATCCGTCGGATTCAGCAAAGACATCGCGGTGCACTACGGCGTCCCGCATAGCATCATCACCGACAAGGGCACCAACTTTGCCAAAGGCGCTCTGGCGCAATACTGCTCCGTCTCCGGCATCCGGCTTGACTTGGCATCCGTGGCCCATCCGTAGTCCAACGGCCAGGTCAAGTGGCCCAACGGCCTCATCCTGTGCGGCGTCAAGCTACGCCTCGTCGAGCCCCTCATCCGCTCGCCCGGGAGCTGGCTTGATGAGCTGCCGGCCGTCCTGTGGAGCCTCCAAACGACGCCAAACCGGTCAACCAGTTTCACCCCGTTCTTCCTCGTCTATGGCGCTGAGGCCGTCATCCCAACCGACATCGAGTTTGACTCGTCGCGAGTCACGATGTTCACCGAAGTGCAAGCCAAAGAAGCACCCGAGGGCTCGGGGGCCGGCCGGCTTGGCCACCACACGCCATCCCCCTTAGCGCATCCCGGCGTGCCCAGGCAGCCCAGGCCCTTCACTTTGCCCAGCGCCATAGACCATCTTCGGCTGTCGGCCAGCAAAAATTAGGGGCCAAAGCACCTGCTCACCACAACGACTAAGTTTGTGTTCGTCGGATTGGTCATCCCGGCCCCGCCATGATAACTTGCTACACGACCAGCTGCTCGCCACTCGTCCCTGCCGGCTGCCGCCAGCCGGTCCAGTGGGTGTTTCGCTTGCGCTCATCATTTGAAGGACCTAAGTACTACGCGCTTCTCTCAAAGGTCGAACCCCTTGTCACAGACAGGAACCCGTCTATCTGGCTCACGGGGGGATACCCGAAGAGGATGCAAGTAAGGACAGAGGGTTTCTAAAACAAAGAGTAAAAGCACAAAAAAACCCCAAATATGTACAACAAATAGGCCTAAGGCCAGAATTAATTACATTCACCAAAAACACCCCAGTGGGTGGGTGGACTTGTTGCTTAACAAAAAACTACAATGAAAGATAAAGCATGACGGCTTCAAGCGGTTCTCGCGCTAGGCCGTGCAGATGACGAGGTGCCGGCGGCTTCAGAGCGGGCTACGATGTCGGTGTCTTCCAACCCGGCATTGTCATCCGCATAGATGCCCGTCTCACCAGAGCTGCCCTTCGGATCGTCTAGCAGCAGACCATAGTCATCGGGTGGCACAACTCCGCCGTCCTCCGTCCACTCCAGGTGGAACTCATCGTGCAACGCGAAGCCGGCCACGTAGCTGGCTTGGGTAGCGATGTCGTCTGCCTTCGCCTGTAGCTGCCGCTTCGAGCCAGCTTGCTGGCCCATCAGCTTGGCCAAGTCTAGGTCCTGATACCAGGACATGGCAAACCACAACGCCATCTTGGCACCAGCTCGGGCCTCGGAGATGCGCCATGCATGAAGACGATCCGGCCCAACCTCAAGCCACCGGCCATCCGGGACAGGCTGTCGGGCATGACGGCGTCGGGCCAAAGGGCCGCCGTCATCCCCGTGCTGGCACCGGCGACCCTGCCATTCGAGCACCATACCGTGCCGATCCAAGTCCCCGCCACGGTTGCGCGTCTCCAGCGCCTTCTCCAGCTTGGCGGCCTTGGCCACGGCCACCTTCAGCTCAGCGTCCTTAGCGGCCAACGCCTTCTCATGCTCCCCCTTGAGACGGAGGAGCTCCACCTGGTGGGCCTCCACCGTCTTGACGGCCTCCGCCTAGTGGTCCTCCGCCGTCTTGACGGCCTCCGCCTTCAGGCGATCGACCTCAACCTGCATATGGCCCTTGTCGTCGACCAGCCGATCGTGCTACGCGCCGACCTCGACCAGCGACTATCGGGCCTCTTCCGCCTTCGGCATCAAGTGCTCCAAGTCAGCCTCCAGCCAGCTCTTATCTTCGGCCAGCTGGTCACACCGCTGGATGGCCTCGGCAAGATACTGCTGGACATCCACTGCCTGGGCGGCCCCCGTCTTCAGCCTCGCCACCTCGGCTGCAGCAGCCCCATGAGCAAGCAATCAGAGTCAAGAGAAAAGAGAAAGAACGTTTTTTAAGATTCGACCCAACTACTACGAAGTTGGACCGAATCTCGGGGGCTACACCCAGTGGGTGCGCTCGCGCGCCCCCACTAAGAGCATGAGACGAGTTACCTTCGGCAAGACGGAGCGCTCCCGTCTTGGCAGCAAGCTGCGCCATAGCCTACTGGTACTTGTCTGGGAGCTGGTTGTAGACGCTCACCCGGTAAGCATCCAATTACTATGAAGAGGCAAGTATCAAC
Source organism: Secale cereale (assembly GCA_902687465.1). Classification (NCBI taxonomy): domain Eukaryota; kingdom Viridiplantae; phylum Streptophyta; class Magnoliopsida; order Poales; family Poaceae; genus Secale; species Secale cereale. The sequence continues at coordinate 655,181,652 of LR738711.1, forward strand.
ATAAGACAAGGCATCTTGAAGACTCGACCCAACTACTACGAAGTTGGCCCGAGTCTCGTGGGCTACACCCGGTGGGTGCGCTAGCACGCCCCCACTGTTCAGTTGCAAGAAAAGGAAAAAACAAGAGAAGGGAAGACTTGCGTGCACGGCGTGCTCCAGCTCCTATCCGCGCTCGGATTCGGCCTGCATAAAGGCCTGAATCTGGTCCGCGCGCCCTTGAAGGCGCCGGGTCACGGCCGCCATGGCGGCCTCCTCCTGCGTCACGGGCCCAAAGATGGGCGGGTCAGCCCCGGCCCGAGCCTGCCGCGTCCCTATGGCCTGAAGACCGCCATGCGCCACAAACGACTGCTGCCTCACCGCCAAGGCGTGCTCGCCCCCCGCTGCACCTCCGGCTGCCGGCGTCCCCACTGGCATGGGCGCAAAAGGCGGCATCACATCTGCCACCGTCCGTGATGCCTCGCCTAAGGCCGCCTCCGGCGCCAGCTCTGAAGCGGCCCTGCCTCGGCCCTCCTCCTCCACCCGATCGGCCTCCCCGGTCCGCAACTACAAAAGAAGTATTAAGGTAAACCTAACCATAGCATGAAACAAGTGGATCGAAATCAGCCCCTTGCGAAGCAACACATAAACTAGGGTTTAAGCTTATGTCACTCTAGCAACCCATCATCTACTTATTACTTCCCAATGCCTTCCTCTAGGCCCAAACAATGGTGAAGTGTCATGTAGTCGACCTTCACATGACACCACTAGAGGAAAGACAACATACATCTCATCAAAATATTGAACGAATACCAAATTCACATGACTACTTATAGCAAGACTTCTCCCATGTCCTCAGGAACAAACGTAACTACTCACAAAGCATATTCATGTTCATAATTAGAGGAGTATTAATATGCATAACGGATCTGAACATATGATCTTCCACCAAGTAAACCAACTAGCATCAACTACAAGGAGTAATCAACACTACTAGCAACCTACATGTACCAATCTGAGGTTTTCATACAAAGATTGGATACAAGAGATGAACTAGGGTTTGAGAGGAGATGGTGCTGGTGAAGATGTTGATGAAGATAACCCTCCCCAAGATGGGAGAGTTTTTGGTGATGACGGTAGTGACGATTTCCCCCTCCCGGAGGGAAGTATCCCCAGCAGAACAGCTCCACCGGAGCCCTAGATTGGTTCCGCCAAGGTTCCGCCTCGAGATGGTGGCATTTTGTCCTGAAAGCCTCCTTCTGATTTTTTTCCATGTCAAAACACCCCATATAGGAGAAGATGGGCATCGGGGAGTCACCAGGTGGCCCACAAGGCAGGGGGCGCCCCCAGGGGGGCGCCCCCCACCCTCGTGGACAGGTGGTGGCCCCCCTGACATATCTCTTTCGACAGATATTTTTTATATTTTCTGAAACGGTGTTTCATGGAGTTTCGAGGCTTTTTGAGTTGTGCAGAATAGGTCTCCAATATTTGCTCCTTTTCCAACCTAGAATTCCAGCTGCCGGTATTCTCCCTCTTCATGTAAACCTTGTAAAATAAGAGAGAAAAGGCATAAGTATTGTGACATAACGTGTAATAACAACCCATAGTGCAATATATATCAACAAAAAAGCATGATGCAAAATGGACGTATCATCGCCAGGCGTCGACCAAGGCGGCAGGCAATTGGGGCTCGCGGCGCTTCGTACTTGCCCCTTGGCTTCGCCTCGAAGCCAAGTTCGAGCACACCTTGGGCCCGGGGCTACTGTCGGCGTCCTTGAACGGGAGTACCCACACCTACCTACCTGCGGCCCGTGGTGTGGCTCCATCGGCGGACTGGTACGGCCCAACTTCAGCAACCACAGCTCCAGACCCTCACGAGGGGCCAAGCCTCGTGAGCCGGATGATGGCAAGACCTCCCTGGGGGCAGCCTCTCTAGGCTGGCTCCCGAGGAGCGGAGATATCTATGCAAGGTGCACCTCATGAGGTTCACGTGACGTCAGCCACGACGACCAAGGCCAGGCGGCCGCCAGCAGGCGCAATGTACTAGTTTCCCCTTTGGTGCTAAGGGGGCAAGTGCAGGCACGGAGTCCCGAGGAATCAAGCAAAGGTTTCCATATCGGTGCAACAAGACCAATGACCGCCAGGACGGCAGAATGGGGGTCATCGTGGAGCCCGGCACGGTGTCACCACCAGAGCCTTTGGCAGGTGAAGACCGCTTTTGTCAGGATAGCTTGTACTAGTTGTTCCCCTTCAAATTTGGCCGTTGTGGGATCCCTTCCCGCCGATATTTGGGAAGAGGACCCAGGCCACTATAAATAGGACCTAGCCACCACCATAGAAGGGGATCTGATTTGGGGTCTGATTTTGGGATCGGACCCATTCCACCTTCACACACCCCACGAGCTCATCTGATCCCAAGAACACCTCTCCTCCGGAGGCTGTTCATCCATTGTACTAGTTCATCCTCTGCCACACAAGGCAATCCACCACACACACTAGAGTAGGGGTATTACACCGCAAGGTGGCCCGAACTAGTATAATCCTCGGTGTCCCTTGTTCTTTGAGTTCGTCGAGCTTGACCGTGGAATCGTAGGGCGAGCGCGCTGGGGAGAGTGTACTTCGTGCGCACCCCAGAGTTCGAACCTCTCAAGGGTTTGCGGAACCTGAAATCTGACATGTTTCTACTGGCTTACGACCCTGAAGGATGCTGAGTCGCTCGTCCTCAAGTGCGGGGGATGCCAACGCTTCAGCAAGCAAAGCCACCAGCCAGTTTCAACCCTGCAAACCATCCCGATCACATGGCCCTTTGCAGTCTGGGGGCTTGATACGTCTCCAACGTATCTATAATTTTTTATTGTTCCATGCTATTATTTATGAAGTCTTGGATGTTTAATCGGCTTTATCTTACACTTTTATATCATTTTTGGGACTAACCTACTAACCCAAAGGCCCAGTCCAGATTGTTGTTTTTTGCCTGTTTCAGGGTTTTGCAGAAAAAGAATATCAAACGGAGTCCAAACGGAATGAAACCTTCGCAAGAGATATTTTTGGAGAAAATCACGCACGGAGAACTTGAGAACCACGTCAGAAGAGCCACGAGGGGCCCACGAGGGTGGGGGGCATGCCCCCTTCCCAGGGCGCGCCCCCTGCCTCGTGGGGCTCCCGTGACTCCCTCGGTGTCCTCCTTCCTTGTAATGCCCAGGATGGGACTATATCTCCTACGTGTCGAGGCACGACTTAAAGATATAAGCCCATTCTAGAATGATCGCAAGTTTGGTATCTTTGCACGACTCATGTAAAAGAGGGATTAAATTGTAAAAGGAGATAGTTGGCTTACACTCGCCACTTCACACAATACATTACATAAGCAAACATCATTCAAAACATCACAACCCGACTACGGGTGAAGATCCAAAAGAAAGATACCAAAACAACATAAACCACAGGTCTAGATCGAATCCTAGTAGAAACCACTATTGACGTCGAAACGTCACAAGCATACGGCCACTCTCTTCATCGAGCTCCCAGTGAAGTACTTGAACCAGCTCCTGCATCATTCTCGGCTGAACCTGCATCTGGTGTTGTAGTATCTGTGAGCCACGAGGACTCAGCAATCCCATAACCATGGGTATCAAGACTAGCAAAGCTTTATGGGTAGGAAGAGGTAAAGTGGTGAGGTTGCAGCAGCGACTAAGCATAATATGGTGGCTAACTTACGAGTACAAGAATAAGATGAGCATCTACGCAAACGGTCGCAAAAGTAGTGATCGCTAAAGATCCTGAACTACATACGAATCAAACATAACCCCACCGTGTTCTCTTCTCAAAGTGAAAAGCGACAGTCACGGTTACTCACACAGTTGTGTGTTTTACTTCGGATCCTCGGTTAAGTTTTCTACAACCGGACATTAACAAATTCCAATCTGCCACATAACCGCGGGCACGGCTTTCGAAAGATCATAACCCTGCAGGGGTGTCCCAACTTAGCCCATCACAAGCTCTCACGATTAGCTGAAGTGATAAATATAATATCATCACCCCTTATCTTAGGGAAGTCCGATCAGGCTCGACATCCCGGTAGCACAAGACATTTCGACAATGGTAAAACAAGTCCAGCAAGACCTCCCGGTGTGTCGACACCCTGATAGTAGCCGCGCGTATCTCGTCTCAGGCCACGACCGGATGGGCGAGGCTACGGGAGCCAAACCTCGAGTTTCCCCATGGTGGCCCCGCAGGCTCCCCGTTTGGGACCAACACCATCAGCACTGGCCCCCCTGCTATGTAGAAAGAAATCCTCGGGTAGCGCTAACTCCCTATGCAATTTAATTAATTAATTAAGTTGTTATTATGAGCAAATTAAAACCAATGTTGGGCCTTGCTGGAGGAGTTTTATTCAAAGTCGAACTGTCAAGGGGTCCCCATCCACCCATCGTGTAAGGAACGCAAAATCAAGGAACATAATGCCGGTTTATCGGCGCCTAAGGTGGCATGAGTGGAACAAAACACCGAGCAAAAGGCCAAGCCTTCCACCCATGCCTAGTATATAGGTGTGTTATTATAATAATAATAGATATTGTGATATAACAACAACAAGTTCCCTCCTGGAACGAACTTCATCTTCACCTGCAACTAGCAACGCTATAAGAGGGGCTGAGCAAGCGGGTAACATAGCCAAACAATGGTTTTGCTAGGAAGGTTTCAAGGTTAGAGGTTTCATGGCAACAAGGAGAGGCTGACATAAAAGATGGGTAGCGCGACATGTAACGATAGCATCGAGACAACTAAGCATGGCAATGGTAGTAAAGGTATCCAAGGGTATGATCATCTTGCCTGGTATTCCACAAGGGAGAAGAACGGATCCACGAAGTAGACGGAGCAACATAGTCGAGCGAATCCTCACAACTCCGGAACGAAACCGAAGCTAACAAGAGAAGCAACCGGAAAGAAGCAAACAACACGGTAAACACACAAGCATAACATGGCATACGATGCACAAACAAGTATGATGCATGTCCGGTTTAAATATGCATGGCATGGCAAAGTGCACAAACAAGACTATAAGTTAGGTGGAGCTCAATATGCAACGAGTTGCATATTGACGAAACACCAGATGTTATTTATTTAGTTGACTCTCGTTTATTTACAAGGCAAGGTTAAATTTTTGTTAACATGGCAAGAGGTGAAGCAAAACAAACTATCTATCTAGACATTTTAAATGAGGCCGGAACTAACAACAACAAATTCCGGGAAAAACCCCATAAGCATGTTTAGCAATTCTTAAAGCAAGCAACAATTCACACATATAATGTTGTTAACATGATGCGGATGACATGATCAAGTTTATGCAATTCTTTAGTTAAAGGTTGACATAAAAGATGATATGAAGTATTGTCACCGTGGTGGAAAGAAAAGGTGCCACGGCAACGATCCGAAAATGATGCAACGGCAACATCTCGGTTCCGGTAACTCGTTGAGAGACCGGTGCAAAAGCAAAGGCGGTGTGAGCGAGTCAAACGAGATGAAAGGTGGGGTGATCCCGTCACCGGGTTCCCAAGGGTCGGCGACGAGGCAACCGAGGAGCACGACAAAAGATGAAACGGCACGGTGCACACAAGGGAAACATCTCATACAACACATGCATTCCACGGTCATCGTCTCGGGGTTATACCTTTGAAGCGTTCGTTCTCGGAGGGGTTCGAGGTCGTCAAGGGACGTAGTGGTACACGTTCGTAGAGGGAAGTAGTCGTTCACGTTTCCGAAGAGGTACTTGACGGGTCGTCGAGCGACGGTAGTTGAAGTAGTGGTACATGTTCGTTTCGGAGAGGGACTTGATGAACCCAACATCTTCTGGGCGACGTTAGTGGAACTTGGCGACGGTAGTCGTTCACGTTATGTAGTGGTACTTGGTCTCAGCGACGGTAGTTGTACATGATCCGTAGTTGTTCGGGGTCACCATGACGGTAGTCGTACACGGATCGTAGAGGAACTTGATGCATCCAAGGTCTTCGGTCTCACACTTGGCAAAAGAAGCGGTTCCTAGACATCCCAACAGCACAAGGCAACAAACAACAAAGAAAAAAAAACACAGGCACGGTCTCGGTCACGGCAACATGGAGAAGCCGGGGCGGAAGAGCTCGAGGCGGCGCTGGTCGGAGGCGAGGACGAGGCATGGAGGCTGCAGCAGCTCCTCGCCGGCTGCTGGAGGGGCCCCATGGCGGAAAACAGGGGCGTTGGGGTGCTCGCGCCCTGGCCGACGGGCGATGGAGGAGGAGGCAGGGCCTGGGCGATGGCGTGGTGGAGCCCTAGAGACGGGGCAGCTGGGGCCTCGGCCCTGGAGAAGGACGGCGGCGCTCCTGGAAGGCCTGCGCGGCGACGAGGCGACGGAGGGCGTGACACAGCAGTGGAAAACGGGGTGGCGCTGGGTGCTGGCAAAGATGTTGTAGCGAGGCTGCTCGCTGGAGGCGACAGGAGGGGCGCCTCGGCCTGGTGCGGTCGGCTGCTCGCTGGCGCGGAGGAAGCCGAGGTGCGGTGTGGGAGCTCGGCTCCTGGCGCGGAGGCGAGGCGAACGACGCGTCTGGCGATGCGGCTTGGCCTTGGTCGGCTGGAGGGTGCGGGCTGCTCGAGGGAAGAGCGAAGGAAGGAGGGAGCGGGATCGAGGGGATGGCTCGAGCGCGAGGGAATGGGTGAGATGCGGGGTCGAGCGCTCGAGGGAGATGGGAGATCAGGAAGAGGGGCGAGGCGAAGGAAGAGAAGCTGGCGGCGGGGTGCGGGAAGAGAGGGAGGAGCGAGCGAGGGGCTAGGGTTAGCGGGAGATCGGGCCAGGAGGGATGGGCCTGAAGGCCTAGGCCGCGGCTGGGAATTGGCAGATGGGCCAGCTGCGGCTGGAGGAAGGAATCGGGGCGGCTGCGGCTGCTCTTGCTGCTATGATCTTTTAAATAAATAAAAAACGAAGCAGAAACAATTAAAAGAAGAGGAGAGAAAAGAAAGGTTAGGGGAAGATTTAGCACAAGGGACTAATTTTCTCGGGCTCAAAAAAATGAGCACGGTCCGAGAAAAAATATAAGTGACAAGATTGAAAGATATGAATTCAAATTCATTTGAATATGGTCCAAATGGATTTGAATATGAATGGGGGTATTTGGAGAGTCCAAAAATGTTGAGGTTTTTGGAGGAACCTCGACAAACGAGAAAATAATTATAGGGCAGGTTTTTGACGATGAAACTTGAATTAAGAGGCATGTGGAATATTTGCAAGTGTGTTATGGTGAATTCCAACAAATGGAATATTTATTAATATAACTCCCTAAATATTGAGAGGATATGTTTTAAAGAGAAGTCATCCTTCCCTCGATTTAAATGGACCGAAGGTCCACACAATTTATTTAGGTTGAGATGCAAAAATAAATATGACATGATGGCATGATGACATGATGCAATGCAAAATAAATAACACAAGCACAAATAAAACACACGGGAGAACCCGGAACATCTGGAATCTTCTGGAATCTTCTGGGACATCAGTCTTCGGGCGTCACAACTCTCCCACACTAACAGAGGATCTCGACCCGAGATCCTAGAGATAGCACCGGATAAAAACAAAAAAGGAAGAGGTAAAACAAAGTTGCTTCTTTGACAGACGAGTGAAACCACGAACCTGAGAGGTTGACCAAAATGAAAGAAGAATACAACGGAGATGATCGAAGTTAAGAGAACTCCGTTAAGAGGAGGAACAAGGAGCATCAAGAGAACCTTGTATGTTGAACGACGTGAAACAAGAGCTCACAGATGACGAAAGAATTCAAAACCACTCCGGTTAACCAAGATTGAGAAGGAATAAGAACGAAATAATTTGGACAGCACTCCGTCTGAAAATGGAAGGAATTAACATGAACTTGCCAAGTTGGTTTGATACTTGATGAAAACAAAAACACACAGCCTCCGGAACAATTAAAAGAATGGCACCAGGTTAAGAAGGATTTCAGACAGCACCCCGGTTGAAAAGAGAGGCAAACTAGATAAGATGACGGAACTAGAATGGAGGACGCAACACTTCGGTTAAATAGACAAGCAAGGGAGAATATGATCTTGATAAAAACGAGATGATGGTCAAAGAGAGCAATGTCACAAAGCCTCCGGAATGAAAGAATAGCATATAGATCAACGAAAGAAATGAATGGAGAAGAAAAGACAACTTCTCCGACAATTGAATATGAAAATCATCCTTACCAAGATGGGCTGAACAAAGTTGTTGGAATTCAACAACGAAAAGAATAAGTTTGATGTGGGCTTATGTAAAACATCTCAAAATTATGAGGTGACAACCAGCCACTAACAGAAACAAAATGCTTGGATTGAGATCAACAAGGAGACGAAAACTTATTTCACCGGAAGGATAAATGAAGAACTTGGGTCATTTATAAGCACCATAATTAGCAACAATCCTTAGGGAAAGCTTTTAGGTGAAATACAACCCAAGATTACTCCAACAAATAATTGAAGGGTTGGAAAGATCTCCTGAACAAAGAAAATGATGGGTTTAACTATTTCATTCCTGACAACTCGTGAATCATGAAACATGAAGGAATTGTCAAAATGACATAACACCATCTGAAAGATAAGGTAGAACGGATTGCAATTGGAATGCATGAGGAAGAATGCTTGAGCTCCAACAAGAATCTTGATGAAGACTTCGAGGATGAATTAAAACATGATGAACCACCATGAGAACTCCGGTAATGAAAGCATGAGAAGTGAAACATGAAAGAATATGATTCAAGGCCTGTGATGAATTAGATGAAGTTGAAATGATATCATTGAAATAACTTTGAGCTCCGGAAAACAAGATGAACAGCTTAGAACCGAGAATATGATATGATGAACAAACTCCGAAGGAAGGAATTAAACACTTGAAGGAACAAGAATAAGAATTATGTCATGCATCTCCTTCACCAATTAAAATTGATGACAACCAAAGGATTTGGCATACTACTTATTCTCGTTGCAAAGAATTAAAGAGAGATCTAGCACAAGCTTGGGTAAATCTTCAACGAACCACCAGTAGGATTATGAAGAACAAATGAATTGATATGATAACAACGGAAGAGTAAACTTGAATGAACCACCGTAACAATAGGGAGACGAATGAAGAGGCATCAATGAAGAATATTTGGAGGACGAAGTTGAAAACTGAGAACGAAGAAATCTTCTGAATTGATGGCCTTCGGAGGATCACAAAGAAAAGAATTCATGAAGAATCTTGAGAGAACGGGCCAAGATTTAAGAGAAACACTTCTTCGGTCTTCAAATGTTGAGAGTGAAGATGAGAAATGCCATGAAGAATTGTTGAGCACTCCGGAATGAAGAATTAAAAAGGTTGAACCAATGATGAAAAAGAATTTGAAAGCGATCTTGGAGGAGGCATATGACTGATGTAAATCATTCTTACGTCACACTTTGAAAAGAATTCGCCGGAAAAGAAGAGTCAGGTAAGATCCTGGGAAAAGACCTGTGGGTTAGGGCCCACTAAAGAAATCACCGCTGAAAAGATTGCTTGAGATATATTGCACCGGTTGAATTAAATGGCTTTAATAAGATAACAATCCTCAAAAAATTGCTTGAACGGATTAAGAATGGAATTATGAATCTTGAGCACTCCGGATATGAATAGCAAGAGGAGAATGATTAAATGGTGCACCGGAATAAGAAAGCATTGTGAAATGAGGAAAAGTATAAGATCAACACCGAAGCTTGAATTACATCCACCGGCAGAATTTGAGAACAAAAGAATGATGAACTTGAAGCTTCCTGAGCATCTTCACGATAAATCACCGGATAAGAAAATTGAAGGAAATGAATGAAGAAATATCACATGAATAAAATGGATATTTCATTTGAGAATTTTTTGCTCCGAGAAGAAAAAGGGTGGGTGGGTGGGGAAAACAAGGACAACTTGGGATGAATGAAACATACACCGTTGAAAAAAAACTGAGAGTTGATCTTGCAGATGATGAAAAGATCGGATTAACTTGAAGCAAAGGACGCCGGTTGAGAAGAATTTAACATGACAATCTTGATGGTCAAGAGGAATTAGCACTCCCATAGAAATATGAGAACACCGATTAGGAAAGGTATGGAATCAACATTTGACATCGAAGCAACTCGAATACCAGAATCAAAACAAGAACAAAGGATAGATATGTTTATGAAGAAGATTATGTTGCAACATATCTATCCAAACAGAGAATTGAACGAATGAATTCCCCAGGTACATCAACTTGTCGAGAAGCCACTTGGAGAACAAAAGGTAAATAAAAGCAACAAGGATCAGATAGAACAAACACAACATAGAAGCTTCGTCCCACATATTCATGCTGAAAGCTCATGGAACGTGTTACAAAAGGGTTGTGCAATCCCCGGATCAGCATAGCCAAGGACCCTTTAAGATGCAACTCCCGATCAGAACAAGCCCATAAAACCACTTCACTCAATGTAGAACCCCGAACTTCATATCATGCATCCGTTGGAAGAATGCCTAGAACTACTGGATGAACCCACCTATTAATTTCCGAAAGTTTCCAGTTATGCAATCGGGTGTTGGGGATACAGGGGAAGCACCGCGCACTCAACTCTAATCCTACATCCAGCTGTATCCATCCTTCAACACATAACCAGTTATTTCCGGAAACCATTTACCTCGGACCTTCGAAACACATCCACTATACAAGCTATGGCAATACTCCCGAACTACCTCCCCAGTACTTGGTGATGTCGGGGTTATCTTGCCACTAACCGCATAGGAGAGTTTTCGATGTCGGCCGTCTTAAGTATTCTAGTACTGCCGCGATGGATTTGTGACGACAACACCTCGGAGCTCAACTCCCCGGGACACTGCCACAACCCCTAATGACAGGAGGCATCGAGAACAATGTTCTCGTCACAAAGACATCGGAACAATCCAAACAATACTCGCGAGATCCTAAAAAAAATTGGTGAATTTTGAGAATAGAAGAGACAAGAGTAATCGTCAGGAGTCCTCACCAGAGTGAAAAGGGATGAGAAGCAAAAGAAATCCTACTCTCCGATATATATATATATATATATATATATATATATATATATATATATATATATATATATATATATATATATATATATATATATATATATAGGACTCAAAACATTTTCAAGTGTGTGCCTAGACTCAACCGTCAATGATTCGATCAATCAGTGGGGGCTTCTAGGTCGGAGAAGGCTCTGAATACCAACTTGTAATGCCCAGGATGGGACTATATCTCCTACGTGTCGAGGCACGACTTAAAGATATAAGCCCATTCTAGAATGATCGCAAGTTTGGTATCTTTGCACGACTCATGTAAAAGAGGGATTAAATTGTAAAAGGAGATAGTTGGCTTACACTCGCCACTTCACACAATACATTACATAAGCAAACATCATTCAAAACATCACAACCCGACTACGGGTGAAGATCCAAAAGAAAGATACCAAAACAACATAAACCACAGGTCTAGATCGAATCCTAGTAGAAACCACTACTGATCGTCGAAACGTCACAAGCATACGGCCACTCTCTTCATCGAGCTCCCAGTGAAGTACTTGAACCAGCTCCTGCATCATTCTCGGCTGAACCTGCATCTGGTGTTGTAGTATCTGTGAGCCACGAGGACTCTGCAATCCCATAACCATGGGTATCAAGACTAGCAAAGCTTTATGGGTAGGAAGAGGTAAAGTGGTGAGGTTGCAGCAGCGACTAAGCATAATATGGTGGCTAACTTACGAGTACAAGAATAAGATGAGCATCTACGCAAACGGTCGCAAAAGTAGTGATAGATAAAGATCCTGAACTACATACGAATCAAACATAACCCCACCGTGTTCTCTTCTCAAAGTGAAAAGAGACAGTCACGGTTACTCACACAGTTGTGTGTTTTACTTCGGATCCTCGGTCAAGTTTTCTACAACCGGACATTAACAAATTCCAATCTGCCACATAACAGCGTAACAGCGGGCACGGCTTTTGAAAGATCATAACCCTGCAGGGGTGTCCCAACTTAGCCCATCACAAGCTCTCACGATTAGCTGAAGTGATAAATATAATATCATCACCCCTTATCTTAGGGAAATCCGATCAGGCTCGACATCCCGGTAGCACAAGACATTTCGACAATGGTAAAACAAGTCCAGCAAGACCTCCCGGTGTGTCGACACCCTGATAGTAGCCGCGCGTATCTCGTCTCAGGCCACGACCGGATGGGCGAGGCTACGGGAGCCAAACCTCGAGTTTCCCCGTGGTGGCCCCGCAGGCTCCCCGTTTGGGACCAACACCATCAGCACTGGCCCCCCTGCTATGTAGAAAGAAATCCTCGGGTAGCGCTAACTCCCTATGCAATTTAATTAATTAATTAAGTTGTTATTATGAGCAAAATAAAACCAATGTTGGGCCTTGCTGGAGGAGTTTTATTCAAAGTCGAACTGTCAAGGGGTCCCCATCCACCCATCGTGTAAGGAACGCAAAATCAAGGAACATAATGCCGGTTTATCGGCGCCTAAGGTGGCATGAGTGGAACAAAACACCGAGCAAAAGGCCAAGCCTTCCACCCATGCCTAGTATATAGGTGTGTTATTATAATAATAATAGATATTGTGATATAACAACAACAAGTTCCCTCCTGGAACGAACTTCATCTTCACCTGCAACTAGCAACGCTATAAGAGGGGCTGAGCAAGTGGGTAACATAGCCAAACAGTGGTTTTTCTAGGAAGGTCTCAAGGTTAGAGGTTTCAAGGCAACAAGGAGAGGCTGACATAAAAGATGGGTAGCGCGACATGTAACGATAGCATCGAGACAACTAAGCATGTCAATGGTAGTAAAGGTATCCAAGGGTATGATCATCTTGCCTGGGATTCCACAAGGGAGAAGAACGGATCCACGAAGTAGACGAAGCAACATAGTCGAGCGAATCCTCACAACTCCGGAACGAAACCGAAGCTAATAAGAGAAGCAACCGGAAAGAAGCAAACAACACGGTAAACACACAAGCATAACATAGCATACGATGCACAAACAAGTATGATGCATGTCCGGTTTAAATATGCATGGCATGGAAAAGTGCACAAACAAGACTACAAGTTAGGTGGAGCTCAATATGCAACGAGTTGCATATTGACAAAACACCACATGTTATTTATTTAGTTGACTCTCGTTTATTTACAAGGCAAGGTTAAATGTTTGTTAACATGGTAAGAGGTGAAGCAAAACAAACTATCTATCTAGACATTTTAAATGAGGCCGGAACTAACAACAACAAATTCCGGGAAAAACCCCATAAGCATGTTTAGCAATTCTTAAAGCAAGGAACAATTCACACATATAATGTTGTTAACATGATGCGGATGACATGATCAAGTTTATGCAATTCTTTAGTTAAAGGTTGACATAAAAGATGATATGAAGTATTGTCACCGTGGTGGAAAGAAAAGGTGCCACGGCAACGATCCGAAAATGATGCAACGGCAACTGTGACGCCCGAAGACCGACGTCCCAGAAGATTCCAGAAGATTCCAGAGATTCCAGATGTTCCGGCTCCTCCCGTGTGTTTCTTTTGTGCTTGTGTTATTTATTTTTGCATTGCATCATGTCATCATGCCATCATGTCATATTTATTTTGCATCTCAACCTAAATAAATCGTGTGGACCTTCGGTCCATTTAAATCGAGGGAAGAATGTCTTCTCTTTATAACATATAAAAGCCTCTCAATATTATTAGGGAGCTATATTAAATATTCCATTTGTTTGGAATTAACCCAACACACTTGCATATTTTCTCCATGCATTTCTATCTCAATTCTTTGCCTCAAACTTTGCCAACAATTCTTTAATCATTTTCCCGAGCTCCACCAAAATGCTCATTATTTTTGGACTCTCCAAAGCCTCAATCTTGTTCAAATCATTTGAATTAAATTCAAATGAATTTGAGATTAAACTTTCATTATTGCCTCTCCTATTTTTCGTGACCCGTGGACTTTATTACGGGTCCAGTAAAATTTGACCTCATGTCCTAATTCTTCCCTAGCCTCCTCCTTCCTTTTCTTTCTTCTTTGCGGTTTCTGTTTTTTTTTTGGAAAACAGCAGACCTTTTCATTTTATTTTTCAGCCCCCCTCTCCTCCTTTTGGCCCAGGCCTCTAGGCCATATCAACCTCCCCTCCAGCCGGCCCACACTTCCCAGCCGCGGCCTAGGCCCATCAGGCCTCTTCAGCGCGACCGCTCCTCCCGAACCCTAGCCTCGCATCGCCCGACCCCGCTCCTCCCCTCGCTTTCTCCCTCCGCCGCCAGCTTCTCTCCCTCTTCTCCTCGCTCTCCCGCACCCCTCGAGCGACCCGATCCCCTCGCTCCCCTCGCTCTTCTCTCGCCCGCAGCGCCCTGCCCGATTCCCCTCCTCGCTCCCGTTCCCCTCGAGCGATCCAGCAAGGCCGAGGGCCCCGTGCCTCCCTCCTCCTACCGCGGCAGGGAGCCTGCCTGGCCCCGAGTCCAGCAGCGCAGCGACCCGCCTCCGTCTCCCTCGCGCGATGCCGCGTGCCTCCAGCGCCCAGGAGCGCCGCACTCCACCGCTGAGCGCCCCGCCTCGCCAGGTGCTGCACGCCCCGAGCGCCATGCATCCTTCCCCGTCGCCGTGTGCCGGCGACCGCCCCTGCCTCGTCCCGCCTCCTTGGACGCGTCCTCCAGCAGCCCTCGCCCCGAGGAGCTCCCTGCTGCTGAGCATCTCCCGCCTCGCCGGCCCGACTGCTGCTGCCGTGGCCTCGTCTCCGTGCGGCCCCTTTGTTTTGCTCCTGTGTTTTTGTTGTTGTTGTGTTGCCTTGTACTGTGAACTTGTCAGGGGACCCGTGTACACCTACACGACAAGACGACAATACCACAACGACCCGAACATCTACATAATACAAGTTCATCTACGGATACCCGAACGTCTACATCAACGTGTACCACTACGTCTCCCGGAAACGATGGATGCGCCAAGTACCACGACTACTCGGAGACCCCATGTACCCCTACCGTCGCCCCGTGTACCTCTACGGAACGTGTACGACTCCGAAACAAGAACGACTACACGTGACGACGAACGCCAAGTACCACCACGTCCGACGATGTGACATGAACCCCTACGACAAGTACCTCTCCGAATGGGATGTGAACGACAACACGTGTACCTCTACGGAACAACTACTTCCTCTTTGGAAACGTGAACCACTACTTCCACTACGCCCCGGAACGTCTTCTTCCACTACTTCCTCAACGATCTCGAACCGCCCCAAAACGAGCACTTCAAAGGTATAACGAGACGACCCCGTGGATGACCCGTGGATGAATGTTGTGTTGTATGAGTTGTGCTCCACTTGTGCTTCGTGCCCGTTTCGTCCTTGTCATGTTCCTCGGTTGCCTCGTCGCCGACTCATGGGAACCCGGCAACGGGATCACCCCACCTTTCTTCTTGTTTCGCTCTCCGTCATCTTTTGCACCGGTCTCTCAACGAGTTACCGGAACCGATATGTTGCGTTGCATCATTTTTCGGATCGTTGCCGTGGCACCCTTTTCTTTCCACCACGGTGACAAAACTTCTTATCATCTTCATGTTAACTTTTAATAAAATTGCATAAAACTTGTTCATGTCATCCGCATCATGTTAACAACACTAATATGTGTGAATTGTTGTTTGCTTATAATTACTAAACATGCTTATGGGGATTTTTCCGGAATTGTTGTTGTTATTTTCCGGCCCCATTTAAAATGCCTAAATAGTGTAGTTTCTTTATGCTTCACCTCTTGCCATGTTAACAAACATTTAATCTTGTCTTGTAAATAAACAAGAGTCAATTAAATAATTAAATGTGGTGTTTCGTCAATATGCAACTCGTTGCATATTGAGCTCCACTTAACTAGTAGTATTTGTTTGTGCACTTGCCATGCCATGCATATTTAAACCGGACATGCATCATGCTTGCTTGTGCATCGTATGCCTTGTTTATGCTTGTGTGTTTACCGTGTTGTTTGCTTCTTTCCGGTTGCTTCTCTTGTTAGCTTCGGTTTCGTTCCGGAGTTGTGAGGATTCGCTCGACTGTTGCTCCGTCTTCTTCATGGATCCGTTCTTCTCCCTTGTGGAATCCCAGGCAAGATGATCATACCCTTGGATACCTTTACTACCATTGCCATGCTTAGTTGTCTCGATGCTATCGTTACATGTCGCGCTACCCATCTTTTTGTCAGCCTCTCCTTGTTGCCATGAAACCTCTAACTTTGAAACCTTCCTAGCAAAACCATTGTTTGGCTATGTTACCACTTGCTCAGCCCCTCTTATAGCGTTGTTAGTTGCAGGTGAAGATGAAGTTCGTTCCAGGAGGGAACTTGTTGTTGGCATATCACAATATCTATTAATATTATTAACACACCTATATACTGGGCATGGGTGGAAGGCTTGGCCTTTTGCTCGGTGTTTTGTTCCACTCATGCCACCTTAGGCGCCGATAAACCGGCATTATGATCCTTGATTTTGCGTTCCTTACACGATGGGTGGATGGGGACCCCTTGACAGTTCGACTTTGAATAAAACTCCTCCAGCAAGGCCCAACATTGGTTTTAATTTGCCTCATAATAACAACTTAATTAATTAATTAAATTTGCATAGGGGGTCGCGTCCCCGAGGATTCTTAATTCTACATAGCAGGGGGCCAGTGCTGATGGTGTTGGTCCCAAATAGAGTCGTGTGCGGTGCCACCCAGTTATCTGGGGTCTTCGGTTGCTGTACGTTGTGCTCATCCGGTCGTGGCCTGAGACGAGATACGCGCGGCTACTATCAGGGTGTCGGCACGCCGGGAGGTCTTGCTGGACTTGTTTTACCATTGTCGAAATGACTTGTGCTACCGGGATGCCGAGCCTGATCGGATTTTCCCTAAGATAAGGAGTGATGATATTATATTTATCACTTCAGCTAATCGTGAGAGCTTGTGATGGGCTAAGTTGGGACACCCCTGCAGGGTTATGATCTTTCGAAAGCCGTGCCCGCGGTTATGTGGCAGATTGGAATTTGTTAATGTCCGGTTGTAGAAAACTTGACAGAGGATCCGAAGTAAAACACACAACTGTGTGAGTAACCGTGACTGTCTCTTTTCACTTTGAGAAGAGAACACGGTGGGGTTATGCTTGACTCGTATGTAGTTTAGGATCTTTAGCGATCACTACTTTTGCGACCGTTTGCGTAGATGCTCTTCTTATTCTGGTACTCGTAAGTTAGCCACCATATTTTGCTTAGCCGCTGCTGCAACCTCACCACTTTACCTCTTCCTACCCTTAAAGCTTTGCTAGTCTTGATACCCATGGTTATGGGATTGCTGAGTCCTCGTGGCTCACAGATACTACAACACCAGATGCAGGTTCAGCCGAGAATGATGCAGGAGCTGGTTCAAGTACTTCACTGGGAGCTTGATGAAGAGTTTGGCCGTTTGCTTGTGACGTTTTCGACGATCAGTAGTGGTTTCTACTAGGATTCGATCCTGACCTGTGGCTTTATGTTGATTTGGTATCTTTCTTTTGGATCTTCACCCGTAGTCGGGTTATGATGTTTTGAATGATGTCATGCTTATGTAATGTATTGTGTGAAGTGGCGAGTGTAAGCCAACTATCTTCTTTTGCAATTTAATCCCTCTTTTACATGAGTCGTGCAAAGATACCAAACTTGAGATCATTCTAGGATGGGCTTATACCTTTAAGTCGTGCCTCGACACGTAGGAGGTATAGTCCCATCCTGGGCATTACAAGTTGGTATTCAGAGCCTTCTCCGACCTAGAAGCCCCCACTGATTGATCGAATCGTTGACGGTTGAGTCTAGACACACACCTGAAAAATGTTTTGAGTCCTATATATATATCGGAGAGTAGGATTTCTTTGCTTCTCATCTCTTTTCATTCTGGTGAGGACTCCGGACGACTACTCTTGCCTCTTCTACTTTCAAAAAATGCACCAAAGTTTTTTTAGGATCTCGCGAGTATTGTTTGGATTGTTTCGATGTCTTTGTGACGAGAACATTGTTCTCGATGCCTCCTGACATTAGGGGTTGTGGCAGTGTCCCGGGGAGTTGAGCTCCGAGGTGTTGTCGTCACAAATCCATCGTGGCAGTACTAGAATACTTAAGACGGCCGACATCGAAAACTCTCCTATGCGGTTAGTGGCAACATAACCCCGACATCACCCAGTACTGGGGAGGTAGTTCGGGAGTATTGCCATAGCTTGTATAGTGGATGCGTTTCGAAGGTCCGAGGTAAACGGTTTCCGGAAACAACTGGTTATGTGTTGAAGGATGGATACAGCTGGATGTAGGTTTAGAGTTGATTGCGCGGTGCTTCCCCTGTATCCCCAACACCTGATTGCATAACTGGAAACTTTCGGAAATTAATAGGTGGGTTCATCCAGTAGCTCTAGGCATTCTTCCAACGGATGCATGATATGAAGTTCGGGGTTCTACATTGAGTGAAGTGGTTTATGGACTTGTTCTGATCGGGAGTTGCATCTTAAAGGGTCCTTGGCTATGCTGATCCGGGGATTGCAAAACCCTTTTGTAACACGTTCCATGAGCTTTCAGCACGAAGATGCGGAATGAAACTTCTATCTTGTATTTGTTCTATCTGTTCCTTGTTCCTTTTTATTTACCTTTTGTTCTCCAAGTGGCTTCTCGACAAGTTGATGTACCTGCGGAATTCATTCGTTCAATTCTCTGTTCGGATGATATTGTGAAGATTCTGCTGCAACATCTATCCTTTGTTTCGTTTTGATTCTGGTATTCGAGTTGCTTCGATGTCAAATGTTGATTCCATACCTTTCCTAATCGGTGTTCTCATATTTCTATGGGAGTGCTAATTCTTTTGACCATCAAGATTGTCATGTTAATCCTTTTCAACCGGTGTGCCTTCTCTTCAAGTTACTCCATACGGACGTTGTTGAGAAATCTGACGATTTGTCTGTTTCATTCATTCCAAGTTGTCTTTGTTTTCCCCACCCTCCCACCCTTCTTCTTCTCGGAGCCAGAAATTCTCAAATGAAATATCCATTTTATTCATGTGATATTTCTTCATTCATTTCCATCAATGTTCTTATCCGGTGATTTATCGTGAAGATGCTCAAGAGCTTCAAGTTCATCATTTCTCCTTTCTCGTTTCTTCTCCGGTGGATTAATTCAAGCCTTGTTCACGATCATATCTCTTTCTTTTGATTAACATGCTTTTCCCATGTTGAAATTTCTTATCGGAAGGCTCTCTTATTTCTTCACATCTCTTTATTCATATCCGGAGTGCTGAAGATTCATAATTCCATTCTTAATCCGTTCAAATTATTTTGAGCATTGTCAACTTATTCAAGCCATTTAATTCAACCGGTGCTATATCTCTTGAGCAATCTATTTCAATGGTGATTTCTTTTGAGTGGGCCCTAACCCACAGGTCTTTTCCCAGGATCTTACCTGACTCTTCTAATTATTTTCCGGAGTTATACTCAAATTCTTTTCAAAGTGTGACGTAAGTATGATTCCCATCAGTCACAGTCCTTCTCCAGGACCGCTTTCAAATTCTTTTTCACCATTGTTTCAACCTTTTTAATTCTTCATTCCGGAGTGCTCAACAATTCTTATGGCATTTCTCGTCTTCTCAGATTGTGAAGATCGGAGAAGTGTTTCTCTTAAATCTTGGCCCGTTCTCTCAAGATTCGTGGTTCTAGCTTCATGCCATCCTCATTATTGTTCCGATTGTGAGGAATTCTTTTATACCCACCCGAAGCATTTCATGAATTCTTTTCTTTGTGATCCTCCGAAGGCCATCATTTCAGAATATTTCTTCGTTCTCAGTTTTCAACTTCGTCCTACAACTATTCTTCATTGATGCCTCTTCGTTCGTCTCCCTATTTTACGGTGGTTAATTCAAGTTTACTCTTCCTTGTTATCGTATTCATTCATTTGTTCTTTTCATCATCCTACCGGTGGTTCGTTGTAGATTTACCCAAGCTTGTGCTAGATCTCTCTTTAATTCTTTGCAACGAGAATAAGTAGTATGCCAAATCCTTGGTTGTCATCAATTTAATTGGTGAAGGAGATGCATGACATAATTCTTATTCTTATTCCTTCAAGGTGATGTAATTCTTTTGTCTGGAGCTTGTTCATCATATCATATTCTCGGTCCTAAGTTGTTCATCTTGTTTTCCGGAGCTCCAAGTTATTTCAATTATCATTTCAAACCTCCATCTAATTCATCGCAGGCCTTGAATCTTATTCTTTTCATCTATCACTTCTCATGCTTTCATTATCGGAGTTCTCATGGTGGTTCTTCATGTTTTAATTCATCCTCGAAGTCTTCTTCAAGATTCTTGTTGGAGCTCAAGCATTCTTCATCATGCTTCCAATTACAATCCTTTCTACCTTATCTTTTCAGATGGTGTTATGTCATTCTTGACAATTCCTTCATGGATTACGATTCACGAGGTTTCAAGAATGAGATATTTAAACCCATCATTTTCCTTGACCAGGAGATCCTTTTAACCCTCATTTTTATCCCTTGGAGTCATCTTGGGTTATAATTCACCTAAAAGCTTTCCCTAAGGATTGTTACTAATTATGGTGCTTATAAATGACCCAAGTTCTTCATTTATCCTTCCGGTGAAATAAGTTTTTCATCTCCTTGTTGATCTCAATCAAATCAATTGTTTAAGTTAGTGGCTGGTTGTCACCTCATAATTTTGAGATGTTTTCCGTAAGCCCATATCAAGCTTATTGATTTCGTGTTGATTTTTTCCATCAACTCCGTTCAACAATTCTTCGTAGGAGGATTTCCTAATTCATTTGTGGGAGAAGTTGTCATTTTTTCTTCTCCATTCATCTCTTTCGTTGATTTATATGCTATTCTTTCGTTCGGAGGCATTGTGATGTTGCTCTCTTTGACCTTCATCTCGTTTTTTATCAAGATCATATTCTTCTCTTGCTGTCTATTTAGCTGGAATGTTGTCACCTACATTCTAGTTCCATCATCTTATCAAGTTTGCCTCTCTTTTCAACCGGAGTGCTGTCTGAATCTTTCTTACCCCTTGTGTCATTCTTTTAATTGTTCCGGAGGTTGTGTGTTGTTGTTTTCATCAAGTATCTTCCCAACTTGGCAAGTTCATGTTCAATTCCTTCCATTTTCAGACGGAGTGCTGTCCAAATTATGTCATTCTTATTCCTTGGCTATACCATTGCGGTTTCTTATTCTTTTGGTCCGTGAGCTCTTGTTTCATGTCTTTCAACCTACAAGGTTCTCATAGTGCTCCTTGTTCCTCTTTTGTAACGGAGTGTTTCATCTTCGTTCATCTCCGTTGCTTTCTTTCTTTCAACTTGTTTAACCTCTCAAGATTCTTTGGTTTCACTCGTCTGTCAAAGAAGCAACTTTTTTTTACCTCTTCCTCTTCCGTTTTTACCCGGTGATATCTCTAGGATCTCAGGTTGAGATCCTCTGTTAGTGTGGGAGAGTTGTGACGCCCGAAGACCGACGTCCCAGAAGATTCCAGAAGATTCCAGAGATTCCAGATGTTCCGGCTCCTCCCGTGTGTTTCTTTTGTGCTTGTGTTATTTATTTTTGCATTGCATCATGTCATCATGCCATCATGTCATATTTATTTTGCATCTCAACCTAAATAAATCGTGTGGACCTTCGGTTCATTTAAATCGAGGGAAGAATGTCTTCTCTTTATAACATATAAAAGCCTCTCAATATTATTAGGGAGCTATATTAAATATTCCATTTGTTTGGAATTAACCCAACACACTTGCATATTTTCTCCATGCATTTCTATCTCAATTCTTCGCCTCAAACTTTGCCAACAATTCTTTAATCATTTTCCCGAGCTCCACCAAAATGCTCATTATTTTTGGACTCTCCAAAGCCTCAATCTTGTTCAAATCATTTGAATTAAATTCAAATGAATTTGAGATTAAACTTTCATTATTGCCTCTCCTATTTTTTGTGACCCGTGGACTTTATTACGGGTCCACTAAAATTTGACCTCATGTCCTAATTCTTCCCTAGCCTCCTCCTTCCTTTTCTTTCTTCTTTGCGGTTTCTGTTTTTTTTTTTTGAAAAACAGTAGACCTTTTCATTTTATTTTTCAGCCCCCCTCTCCTCCTTTTGGCCCAGGCCTCTAGGCCATATCAACCTCCCCCTCCAGCCGGCCCACACTTCCCAGCCGCGGCCTAGGCCCATCAGGCCTCTTCAGCGCGACCGCTCCTCCCGAACCCTAGCCTCACATCGCCCGACCCCGCTCCTCCCCTCGCTTTCCCCCTCCGCCGCCAGCTTCTCTCCCTCTTCTCCTCGCTCTCCCGCACCCCTCGAGCGACCCGATCCCCTCGCTCCCCTCGCTCTTCTCTCGCCCGCAGCGCCCTGCCCGATTCCCCTCCTCGCTCCCGTTCCCCTTGAGCGATCCAGCAAGGCCGAGGGCCCCGTGCCTCCCTCCTCCTACCGCGGCAGGGAGCCCACCTGGCCCCGAGTCCAGCAGCGCGGCGACCCGCCTCCGTCTCCCTCGCGCGGTGCCGCGCGCCTCCAGCGCCCAGGAGCGCCGCACTCCACCGCTGAGCGCCCCGCCTCGCCAGGTGCTGCACGACCCGAGCGCCGTGCATCCTTCCCCGTCGCCGTGTGCCGGCGACCGCCCCTACCTCGTCCCGCCTCCATGGACGCGTCCTCCAGCAGCCCTCGCCCCAAGGAGCTCCCTGCTGCTGAGCATCTCCCGCCTCGCCGGCCCGACTGCTGCTGCCGTGGCCTCGTCTCCGTGCGGCCCCTTTGTTTTGCTCCTGTGTTTTTGTTGTTGTTGTGTTGCCTTGTACTGTGAACTTGTCAGGGGACCCATGTACGCCTACACGACAAGACGGCAATACCGCAACGACCCGAACATCTACATAATACAAGTTCATCTACGGATACCCGAACGTCTACATCAACGTGTACCACTACGTCGCCCGGAAACGATGGATGCGCCAAGTACCACGACTACTCGGAGACCCCAAGTCCCCCTACCGTCGCCCCGTGTACCTCTACGGAACGTGTACGACTCTGAAACAAGAACGACTACACGTGACGATGAACGCCAAGTACCACCACGTCCGACGATGTGACATGAACCCCTACGACAAGTACCTCTCCGAACGGGATGTGAACGACTACACGTGTACCTCTACGGAACAACTACTTCCTCTTCGGAAACGTGAACCACTACTTCCACTACGCCCCGGAACGTCTTCTTCCACTACTTCCTCGACGATCTCGAACCGCCCCGAAACGAGCGCTTCAAAGGTATAACGAGACGACCCCGTGGATGACCCGTGGATGAATGTTGTGTTGTATGAGTTGTGCTCCACTTGTGCTTCGTGCCCGTTTCGTCCTTGTCATGTTCCTCGGTTGCCTCGTCGCCGACTCGTGGGAACCCGGCAACGGGATCACCCCACCTTTCTTCTTGTTTCGCTCTCCGTCATCTTTTGCACCGGTCTCTCAACGAGTTACCGGAACCGATATGTTGCGTTGCATCATTTTTCGGATCGTTGCCGTGGCACCCTTTTCTTTCCACCACGGTGACAAAACTTCTTATCATCTTCATGTTAACTTTTAATAAAATTGCATAAAAGTTGTTCATGTCATCCGCATCATGTTAACAACACTAATATGTGTGAATTGTTGTTTGCTTATAATTACTAAACATGCTTATGGGGATTTTTCCGGAATTGTTGTTGTTATTTTCCGGCCCCATTTAAAATGCCTAAATAGTGTAGTTTCTTTATGCTTCACCTCTTGCCATGTTAACAAACATTTAATCTTGTCTTGTAAATAAACAAGAGTCAATTAAATAATTAAATGTGGTGTTTCGTCAATATGCAACTCGTTGCATATTGAGCTCCACTTAACTTGTAGTATTTGTTTGTGCACTTGCCATGCCATGCATATTTAAACCGGACATGCATCATGCTTGCTTGTGCATCATATGCCTTGTTTATGCTTGTGTGTTTACCGTGTTGTTTGCTTCTTTCCGGTTGCTTCTCTTGTTAGCTTCGGTTTCGTTCCGGAGTTGTGAGGATTCGCTCGACTGTTGCTCCGTCTTCTTCATGGATCCGTTCTTCTCCCTTGTGGAATCCCAGGCAAGATGATCATACCCTTGGATACCTTTACTACCATTGCCATGCTTAGTTGTCTCGATGCTATCGTTACATGTCGCGCTACCCATCTTTTTGTCAGCCTCTCCTTGTTGCCATGAAACCTCTAACTTTGAAACCTTCCTAGCAAAACCACTGTTTAGCTATGTTACCGCTTGCTCAGCCCCTCTTATAGCGTTGTTAGTTGCAGGTGAAGATGAAGTTCGTTCCAGGAGGGAACTTGTTGTTGCCATATCACAATATCTATTAATATTATTAACACACCTATATACTGGGCATGGGTGGAAGGCTTGGCCTTTTGCTCGGTGTTTTGTTCCACTCATGCCACCTTAGGCTCCGATAAACCGGCATTATGATCCTTGATTTTGCGTTCCTTACACGATGGGTGGATGGGGACCCCTTGACAGTTCGACTTTGAATAAAACTCCTCCAGCAAGGCCCAACATTGGTTTTAATTTGCCTCATAATAACAACTTAATTAATTAATTAAATTTGCATAGGGGGTCGCGTCCCCGAGGATTCTTAATTCTACATAGCAGGGGGGGCAGTGCTGATGGTGTTGGTCCCAAATAGAGTCGTGTGCGGTGCCACCCAGTTATCTGGGGTCTTCGGTTGTTGTACGTTGTGCTCATCCGGTCGTGGCCTGAGACGAGATACGCGCGGCTACTATCAGGGTGTCGGCACGCCGGGAGGTCTTGCTGGACTTGTTTTACCATTGTCGAAATGACTTGTGCTACCGGGATGCCGAGCCTGATCGGATTTTCCCTAAGGTAAGGAGTGATGATATTATATTTATCACTTCAGCTAATCGTGAGAGCTTGTGATGGGCTAAGTTGGGACACCCCTGCAGGGTTATGATCTTTCGAAAGCCGTGCCCGCGGTTATGTGGCAGATTGGAATTTGTTAATGTCCGGTTGTAGAAAACTTAACAGAGGATCCGAAGTAAAACACACAACTGTGTGAGTAACCGTGACTGTCTCTTTTCACTTTGAGAAGAGAACACGGTGGGGTTATGCTTGACTCGTATGTAGTTTAGGATCTTTAGCGATCACTACTTTTGCGACCGTTTGCGTAGATGCTCTTCTTATTCTGGTACTCATAAGTTAGCCACCATATTTTGCTTAGCCGCTGCTGCAACCTCACCACTTTACCTCTTCCTACCCTTAAAGCTTTGCTAGTCTTGATACCCATGGTTATGGGATTGCTGAGTCCTCGTGGCTCAGAGATACTACAACACCAGATGCAGGTTCAGCCGAGAATGATGCAGGAGCTGGTTCAAGTACTTCACTGGGAGCTTGATGAAGAGTTTGGCCGTTTGCTTGTGACGTTTTCGATGATCAGTAGTGGTTTCTACTAGGATTCGATCCTGACCTGTGGCTTTATGTTGTTTTGGTATCTTTCTTTTGGATCTTCACCCGTAGTCGGGTTGTGATGTTTTGAATGATGTCATGCTTATGTAATGTATTGTGTGAAGTGGCGAGTGTAAGCCAACTATCTTCTTTTGCAATTTAATCCCTCTTTTACATGAGTCGTGCAAAGATACCAAACTTGAGATCTTTCTAGGATGGGTTTATACCTTTAAGTCGTGCCTCGACACGTAGGAGGTATAGTCCCATCCTGGGCATTACAGCAACATCTCGGTTCCGGTAACTCGTTGAGAGACCGGTGCAAAAGCAAAGGCGGCGTGAGCGAGTCAAACGAGATGAAAGGTGGGGTGATCCCGTCACCGGGTTCCCAAGGGTCGGCGACGAGGCAACCGAGGAGCACGACAAAAGATGAAACGGCACGGTGCACACAAGGGAAACATCTCATACAACACATGCATTCCATGGTCATCATCTCGGGGTTATACCTTCGAAGCGTTCGTTCTCGGAGGGGTTCGAGGTCGTCAAGGGACGTAGTGGTACACGTTCGTAGAGGTAAGTAGTCGTTCACGTTTCCGAAGAGGTACTTGACGGGTCGTCGAGCGACGGTAGTTGAAGTAGTGGTACATGTTCGTTTCGGAGAGGGACTTGATGAACCCAACATCTTCGGGGCGACGTTAGTGGAACTTGGCGACGATAGTCGTTCACGTTATGTAGTGGTACTTGGTCTCGGCGACGGTAGTTGTACATGATCCGTAGTTGTTCGGGGTCACGATGACGGTAGTCGTACACGGATCGTAGAGGAACTTGATGCATCCAAGGTCTTCGGTCTCACACTTGGCAAAAGAAGCGGTTCCTGGACATCCCAATAGCACAAGGCAACAAACAACAAAGAAAAAAACACAGGCACGGTCACGGTCACGGCAACATGGAGAAGCCGGGGCGGACGAGCTCGAAGCGGCGCTGGTCGGAGGCGAGGACGAGGCATGGAGGCTGCAGCAGCTCCTCGCCGGCTACTGGAGGGGCCCCATGGCGGAAAACAGGGGCGTCGGGGTGCTCGGGCCCTGGCCGACGGGCGATGGAGGAGGAGGCAGGGCCTGGGCGATGGCGTGGTGGAGCCCTGGAGACAGGGCAGCTGGGGCCTCCGCCCTGGAGAAGGACGGCGGCGCTCCTGGAAGGCCTGCGCGGCGACGAGGCGACGGAGGGCGCGACGCAGCAGAGGAAAACGGGTTGGCGCTGGGTGCTGGCGAAGATGTTGTAGCGAGGCTGCTCGCTGGAGGCGACAGGAGGGGTGCCTCGGCCTGGTGCGGTCGGCTGCTCGCTGGCGCGGAGGAAGCCGAGGTGCGGTGTGGGAGCTCGGCTCCTGGCGCGGAGGCGAGGCGAACGACGCGCCTGGCGATCCGGCTTGGCCTTGGTCGGCTGGAGGGTGCGGGCTGCTCGAGGGAAGAGCGAAGGAAGGAGGGAGCGGGATCGAGGGGATGGCTCGAGCGCGAGGGAACGGGTGAGATGCGGGGTCGAGCGCTCGAGGGAGATGGGAGATCGGGAAGAGGGGCGAGGCGAAGGAAGAGAAGCTGGCGGCGGGGTGCGGGAAGAGAGGGAGGAGCGAGCGAGGGGCTAGGGTTAGTGGGAGATCGGGCCAGGAGGGATGGGCCTGAAGGCCTAGGCCGCGGCTGGGAATTGGCAGATGGGCCAGCTGCGGCTGGAGGAAGGAATCGGGGCGGCTGCGGCTGCTCTTGCTGCTATGATCTTTTAAATAAATAAAAAACGAAGCAGAAACAATTAAAAGAAGAGGAAAGAAAAGAAAGGTTAGGGGAAGATTTAGCACAAGGGACTAATTTTCTCAGGCTCAAAAAAATGAGCACGGTCCGAGAAAAAATATAAGTGACAAGATTGAAAGATATGAATTCAAATTCATTTGAATATGGTCCAAATGGATTTGAATATGAATGGGGGTATTTGGGGAGTCCAAAAATGTTGAGGTTTTTGGAGGAACCTCGACAAACGAGAAAAGAATTATAGGGAAGGTTTTTGACGATGAAACTTGAATTAAGAGGCATGGGGAATATTTGCAAGTGTGTTATGGTGAATTCCAACAAATGGAATATTTATTAATATAACTCCCTAAATATTGAGAGGATATGTTTTAAAGAGAAGTCATCCTTCCCTTGATTTAAATGGACCGAAGGTCCACACAATTTATTTAGGTTGAGATGCAAAAATAAATATGACATGATGGCATGATGACATGATGCAATGCAAAATAAATAACACAAGCACAAATAAAACACACAGGAGAACCCGGAACATCTGGAATCTTCTGGAATCTTCTGGGACGTCGGTCTTCGGGCGTCACATTCCTCCTATTTAAGTCTACGTACCCCGAAACCATCGGCAACAGAGAGAAAACCCTAATTACACTGCCGTAACCTTCTGTTCCCACGAGATCCCATCTTGGAGCCTGTTCCGGAGCTCCACCGGAGGGGGATCCATCACAGAGTTCTTCATCATCATCATCACCGCCCTCACCATGAGTTGTGAGTAGTTTACCACAGACCTTTGGGTCCATAGCTAGTATCTAGATGGCTTCTTCTCTCTCTCTGGATCTCAATACGAAGTTCTCCTCGGTCTTCGAGGAGATCTATTCGATGTAATCTCTTTTTGCGGTGTGTTTGTCGAGATCCGATGAATTGTGAGTTTATGATCAAGATTATCTATGAGAAATATTTGGTTCTTCTCTGAACTTTTTATGTGTGCTCATAATATCCTTACAAGTCTCTTCGAATTATTAGTTTGGTTTGGCCTACTATATCTATAGTTCTTGCAATGGGAGAAGTGCTTGGCTTTGGGTTCAATCTTGCGGTGTCCTTTCCCAGTGGCAGTAGGGGCAGCAAGGCACGTATTGTATTGTTGCCATCGAGGATAAAAAAATGGGGTTTATATCATATTGCTTGAGTTTATCCCTCTGCATCATGTCATCTTGCTTAAAGCATTACTCTATTCTTATGAACTCATTACACTAGATGCATGCTGGATAGCGGTCGATGTGTGGAGTAATAGTAGTAGATGCAGAATCGTTTCGGTCTACTTGTCTCGGATGTGATGCCTATATACAATGATCATGCCTAGGTAGTATCATAATTATTCGCTTTTCTATCAATTGCTCGACAGTAATTTGTTTACCCACTGTAGAATATCGCTATCATGAGAGAAACCACTAGAGAACACTATGGCCACCGGGTCTATTCTCAACATATCAATCTACATCTAGTTTACTTTTATCATTTTTATTTCTGTTCATATAAACAAAAATACCAAAAATATAAGCTATCATCTCTATCAGATCTCACTTTCGTAAGTGGCCGTAAAGGGATTGACAACCCCTTATCGCGTTGGCTACGAAGTTCTTATTTGTTTGTGCATGTGCGAGGGACTCGCGCATGGTCTCCTACTGGATTGATACCTTGGTTCTCAAAAACTGAGGGAAATACTTACGCTACTATGCTGCATCTCCCTTTCCTCTTCGAGGGTATACAACGCAAGCTCGAGAAGTAGCAGGGCTTGACGTGGTCGGACCCTTCAAGACGGCATGGGGCAGCATGATGCATCTATTGATGGCAGTGGACAAGTTTACCAAGTGGATCGAGGCGAGGCCGATCAAGAAGCTAGACGGGCCAACAGTCGTCCGGTTCATCAAAGACATCGTGGTGCGCTACGGCGTACCGCACAGCATCATAACCGACAACGGCACCAACTTTGCCAAAGGTGCTCTGGCGCAATACTGCTCTATCTCCGACATCCGGCTTGACTTGGCATCCTTGGCCCATCCGCAGTCCAACGGCTAGGTCGAGCAGGCCAATGGCTTCATCCTGTCTGGCGTCAACCCACGCCTCGTCGAGCCCCTCGCCCGCTCGCCCGGCAGCTGGCTTGACGAGCTGTCGGCCCTCCTGTAGAGCCTCCAAATGACGCCAAACCGGTCGACCGGCTTCACCCTGTTCTTCCTCGTCTATGGTGCCGAGGCCGTCATCCCAACGGACATCGAGTTCGACGCGTCGCGAGTCATGATGTTCACCAAAGCGCAAGCCAAAGAAGCACGTGAAGACGACGTGGACCTGGTTGAAGAAGCACTCCTCCTGGCGCTCAGCCGATCCGCCATCTACCAGCAAGGCCCGTGGAACTACCACAGCAAGAAAATGAAGCCCCTCGCATTCCACGAGGGGGACCTCGTTCTCCGGCTTATCCAGCAGCAAGCCAGCAGCATAAGTTGGCCCCTCCTTGGGAGGCCCCTTCATCATCAGCAAGGCCTTGCGCGACCGCAACGCCTACTACCTCATCGACGCTCGCAAAGCAAACAAGCGCAAAAGAGACACTGCCGGCGAAGAAACAAGCTGACCTTGGAATGCAGAACTCCTCTGCCCGTTCTACAGTTAGTTGTATGCATGTATGTATCACTACCCTTTTGTAATTGTATGAGAAAACTATGGGATCGCCGAACAACGCTCGGGGGCTGTCCCTTTCGCCCAACAAAGTTATTGTGTTTTCACACGCCCTTAACATTCTTAAACCTCCACCGCCGGGTTGACCCACTCAACCCGAGGGCTCGGGGGCCGGTCGGCTTGGCCACCACCCGCCATCCCCCTTAGCGCATCCCGGCGTGCCCAGGCAGCCCAGGCCCTTCACTTTTCCCAACGCCACAGACCGGCTTCGGCTGTCGGCCAGCAAAAATCAGGGGCCAAAGCACCTGCTCGCCATGACGACTAAGTGTGTGTTCGTCAGATTGGTCATCCCGGCACCGCCCTGATAACTTGCTACACGACCGGCTGCGAGCCACTCGGCCCTGCCGGCTGCCACCAGCTGGCCCAGTGGGTGTTTGGCTTGTGCTCAATGTTTGAAGGACCTAAGTACTAAGCATTTCTCCCAAAGGTCGAACCCCTTGTCACAGACTGGAACCCGGCTGCTTGGCTCGCGGGGGGAGACCCGAAGAGGATGCAAGTAAGGACAGAGGGTTCCGAAAACAAAGAGTAAAAGTGCAAACAAGCCACAAATATTTATATCAAACATGCCTAAGGCCAGAGTTCATTACATTTACCAAAAACACCCCAGTGGATGGGTGGACCTGTTTCTTAACAAAAAACTACAATGAAAAATAAAGCAGGACAGCTTCAAGCGGTTCCCGCGCCAGGCCGTGCAGATGATGAGGTGCCAATGACATCAGTGCGGGCTGAGATGTCAGTGTCTTCCAACCCGGCATCATCATCCGCATAGATACCCGTCTCACCAGAGCTACCCTCTGTATCGTCCAGCAGCAGACCATAGTCATAGGGTGGCCCGACTCCGTCGTCCTCCGTCCGCTCCAGGTGGAACTCATCGTGCAACGCGATGCCAATCACGTAGCTGGCTCGGGCAGCGATGTCGTCTGCCTTCGCTGCAGCTGCCGCTTCGAGCCGGCTTGCTGGCTCATCAGCTTGGCCAAGTCCAGGTCCGGATACTAGGACATGGCAAACCGCAGCGCCATCTCGACACCGGCTCGGGCCGCGGAGACGCGCCATGCGTGAAGATGATCCGATGCAACCTCCAGCTACCTCGCCATCCGGGATAGGCTGTCGGGCACGATGGCGTCAGGCCAAAGGACCGCCGTCATCCCCGTGCCGGCATCGGCGACCCGTTCCATCTGCTCGTTCAAGACCTACAGACGGGCATGGGCGGCGCCCATGATCTCGGAAAAGCTCCAAGGCACGTTGGGATCCAGAGGAATGTCAGGGTCCGCCGGCGTCCGTAGAGCATGAACGACCCCCTCCACCATCTTATGCGTGTGTTTGAAGTGGCCTACGAAGCAGAAAGAGCAAAACTATCAGTAACGAAAAAATCGAAGCCGGCTTCTCAGCCCGGCAAGACCACAAGGTGGCACTTACTGGCGAAATCTACGTCCAGGTCGCGCGCTTCGAGTAACATACCATGCCACGCCAAGTCCCCGTCACGGTCGCGCGTCTCCACCGCCTTCTCCAGCTTGGCGGCCTTGTCCACGGCCGCCTTCAGCTCGGTGTCCTTAGCGGCCGCCGTCTTCTCATGCTCCCCCTTGAGACGGAGGAGCTCCGCCTGGTGGGCCTCCGTGGTCCTGATGGCCTCTGCCTGGTGGGCCTCCACCGTCTTGATGGCCTCCGCCTTCAGGTGATCGACCTCAGCCTGCAGATGGCCCTTGCCGTCGACCAGTCGATCATGTTGCACGCCGACCTCGACCAGCGACTTCCAGGCCTCTGCCGCCTTGGCCGCCTCCGCCGTCAGGTGCTCCACGTTAGCCTCCAGCCGGCTCTTATCTTCGGCCAGCTGGTTGCGCCGCTGGATGGCCTCGGCAAGAGCCTGTTGGACCTCCACCGCCTGGGCGGCCTCCGTCTTCAGCCTCGCCACCTTGGCTGCAGCGGCCACTGAGCAAGCAATCAGAGTCAAGAGAAAAGAGAAAGAACGTCTTTTAAGATTCGACCCAACTGCTACATAGTTGGACCAAATCTCGGGGGCTACACCTAGTGGGTGCGCTCGCGCGCCCCCACTAAGAGCATGAGAAGAGTTACCATCGGCAAGACGGAGCGCCCCCGTCTTGGCAGCAAGCTGCGCCGTAGCCTCCTGGTATTTGTACACGAGCTGGTTGTAGATGCTCACCCGGTAAGCATCCAGTTGATGTGAAGAGGCAAGTATCAACATAAGACAAGGCATCTTGAAGACTCGACCCAACTACTACGAAGTTGGCCCGAGTCTTGGGGGCTACACCCAGTGGGTGCGCTAGCGTGCCCCCACTGTGCAGCTGCAAGAAAAGGAAAAACCAGAGAAGGGAAGACTTACGCGCACGGCGTGCTCCAGCTCCTGTCCGCACTCGGATTCGGCCTGCGCAAAGGCCTGAATCCGGTCCGCGTGCCCTTGAAGGCGTCGGGTCACGGCCGCCATGGCAGCCTCCTCCTGCGTCACGGGCCCGAAGATGGGCGGGTCAGCCCCGGCCCGGGCCTGCCTCGTCCCTGCGGCCTGAGGACCGCCAGGCGCCACCAACGGCGACTGCCTCACCGCCAGGGCGTGCTTGCCACCCGCCACACCTCTGGCGGCCGGCGGCCCCTCTGGCATGGGCGCCAAAGGCGACATTCCATCCGCCATCGTCCATGATGCCTCGCCCAAGGCCACCTCCGGAGCGGCCCCGCCTTGGCCCTCCTCCTCCACCCAGTCGGCCGCCCCTGTCCGTGGCGGGGTGTCTTCACCCACCACCACGACCTCTCGGTCGGCCTTCCCTGTGCCCGCCTGGCCATCCAGGCCATGCTCCTCCACCACTGGCGGCATGCCAGCCACCGTGTCCTCCGGCACCTCCGGCCACGCCGGCTAGGCCTGGTCCTCCTCCATCTCCTAGAGGGCCTTGTCCCGGTCCCTCCAGCCGCAGTGCTCCGCGTCCTGCGGGTCCAGGCTTCCTCCGCGGCCAAGTCCTCAGGCGGATCGATGGCCCTACTCCAGGATCTCTGGAACGCGAAGGCGCCCCCGGACGCTGCCTCTGTCGCCGCCAACGCTAGGTGCAGCGGGCGACCTCGAGCAGGAATCAACTTAAGAACAAAAACATAGCATTCGTCGACTCGCCCAAGGCCGCAGAAAGACTTACCCGGGCAACACCGGCACGACCGTCATCACAGGCGCAACAGACACAGCGCGGCGCCTCTTCCCGGTGACGGGCCTGCTACCCACAGCCGGGTCCGCTGCGCGCTTCACGGGCAGCGAGCCCGCCGCCACGTCCTCCTTCCCGTGCGGCCGACTTGCCGTGCTGGACGTTCCGGCGTCCGGCGCCTTCCGCAGCCGCCTTGGGGGTAGACGGTCCCGTCCCCTCCCCTCCCGGGTGCTGCGCCAACGGCCGGCGTGGGGATCTCCACGACATCGTTGTCCGACCAATCCCGAAGGGGGTCACGACATGGAGACCCCGCCGCGCGGTGTGCGTCACCGGCTGCAGCGCCAGCCGGCGCCGGGTCCCCAGCGGCCGGGGCCTCCGCCGCCAGATGGGCCATCTCGATGCTCATGATCTGCATTTCCGTCCCGTCAAGCATCGGGGCGGGGGAAGAAGAGTTAAAGCGAAAGTAGCAAGAAGAACTGACACCTGGAGCCGGGTACCGGGCGCGGTAGGCCTCTCGGCCGACATCCGGGTAGGGTCCTAGAGGCCCCCCATCAGTCTGATGATGTGAACCCAGCGTTGTGCGGCCGGATGCGGCGCTTGATGAAGGCGGTGAGGAGATCTGTCCCCTTGATCCCCTCCTGCCCAGTCAGCACCCGAAGCCGCGCCTGCACGTTCACCAAGCCCTGCAGCAGGTTCTTGATCGCATAACCCTAGTTTGTCTTGGCCAACGGCCGCTCGTTGGCAAAGGGGGAAGATTGATGGCGTCGGCCCTCCCAGCGTTCCTCACATAGAAGAAAGAGTTCTGCCAGTTCTTGGCAGAATCCTCCAGGAGCATCCTGGGGAAGCCGGGGTTGGTCCGGATCAAAACCATGGTGGCCCCGCAGTCCGCCAAGGCACCGCCCCCCGGCCCCTGCTGCTTGAGGAAGAATAGCAGGTTCCAGAAGGATAGGGCCGGCTCCACCCCCAGGTAGCCCTCGAAGAGTGTGACGAAGGCCGAGAGCTGCACCACGGCGTTCGCGCCCAAATGGTGCGGCTGCAAGCCGAAGAAAGTAAGGAAGTAGTGGAAGAAAGTGCTCGCGGTGAGGCCGAACCCTCGGCAAAAGTGGCTGAAGAAGACGATGTGCTCACCCTCCTACGGCACCGGTGAGCACTCCGCCCCTGGCACACGCGGCTACGACCTCCGCCTGCGGAAACCGGTGGGTCTCGCAGAGGTACTGGATATCTGCCTCCGTGACCTCCGATCCCTCCCTTGAGCCACCCATTGCGAGGGCGCAACGAGACGGAGCGGCGTGTGGCGAGCTATGCGCGGCGGCGTGCGGCAAGCACTAGGCAGGGCAAGAAGCAGAAGAAGAAAGAAGCAAGGGGAGGGCGCGTGCTATGAGTGTCTACCGCCGCCCCTTCCGCAATTTATAACCCCACGGCTCGGCGTGGGGAAGTGGGATTGGTTGTGGCTGCCTCTTCCACTTCCCCGCAACGAGTGGGCACGATCTGCATGCCCAGTAACTGCCCAAAAGGGCAACCGGCCACGATCGCCGCCGTAAATCCGCACCCACCCCGCTGTAACATCTGTCATGCGTGTGGCATGTCAGATGTTTTCAGCGGCCAGGCGCCACATGGCGCGAGCACCGAAATCGGGGAGGCACGACACCTGCCCCTCAAGATTCAGCCGATCTTCCGGTTCTCGCCCATGACGGGGTACCGCGTTTCGTCTTCCAAGACGGCCGCAAGCCTTCAATGACAAATGCCGCCTTCTCAGGGGGTGAAACTATAAAGGCCCCCCTGCTCGAAGTTGGCGAGCCTTCACAGCTTCGGGGACTACTATCAGGGGGATGAGCCCCGGGCAGGCAATAGAACCCAGATCTTTTCCAAAACTATGGGGCCGGCTTCGCCCCTCAAGACGGCTCACCCCAAGCCGGATTTCGCAACCCAGCCAAGACTCCAACCCAGCCAAGATTCCAACCCGGCCAAGACTCCAAGCCGGATTCCGCAACCCAGCGACAAGTCAGCGCCCGTCCACTCTGAGCGTACGGCAAGACAGACTCCCACGACGGACTGCACGTGGCTACAGTGCCCTACCTACTCTTGCTGACCAGACGCAATGATGGCTACAGTGTGCATCCATCCCGTCCACGGGTATAGATGCTGATGGGACGTCCCGGCACTGTAGCTGATCAGGCTTGCCCACTCCATGGTGTACGGCACTCGGAGGCACAGTGATTCCCGGATAAGCCAGCTTTACCTGGTACCCGGCGGGTCCCAGCGTTGGCTTCCAGTCACTGGCAACCCGGCCCCATGACCTGATAGTTTTACCATTGTACCCTTGGGGGTTGACCCATAAATCCCCCAAGGAGACTTCCATATACGGGGGGTTGGAAGCTCATTCACGCACACGCACATACTATTCCAGGGGAGAAGTAGCGTATGCCTTGGCTTGTCTTCCCCCCTCCTCCAAAACAGCTGTAGGGGCAACTCTGTACCACTACATGTACCCATACATAAAAATACTCAGCGGGATTAGGGGTGTTATCTCCCCGGAGAGCCCCAAACCTGGGTATGTCTTGCTATGCACGCTCGCTCATGCCAACCCCACTTCGGGAGCCCACCGGTGACGTTGAGGTTGTCCGTATCTTTCGCCATCCCTTGGCATCTGTTGTGTGCCCACCACGACAGATATGTATTTGCGAGAACCCAGAATATCCATCAAGATAGCAAAAATAAGAGTTATTAGTCAATCTCTCCAGTATCTCATTTATGAACGACATCGGGTAGTGATCCTTCTTAGTCCACTTAATCAATTTCCTAAAATCAACACACATTCTATATCCAATAATAGCCCTAGTAGGGACTAGGTCATTATTTTCATTAGTTACTAAAGAAACTCCTCCTTTCTTAGGAATGCAATGAACTGGACTTACCCTCTTACTATCAGATTTCGGGTAGATTACCCTTGCATCCAGGAAACATAATACCTCTTTTCTTACCATGTTTCTGGAAGCCAGATGAAGTCTTCGCTGGCTTTCAATCACTGTTTTGGCACCTTCCTCAATAGGGATAGCACGAGAATAAATGGATGGGTGTATCCCCTTTACATCCTTCGTTGAGTAGCCTAAAGCTTTACGATGCTTACTCAGCACCACCAATAGTTTCTCCTTTTCTTTTCCTGAAAGGTCGATTTTACGATATCCAAACATTCATAACTTAGCCCTTTGGGTAAGGGCTTCAAAGTAGGAGGAGGTAGTTCCTCATCTCCTTTTCTTGCAAGTACCTCATAGACCTTATTAAGGAGCGGGCAAACTATTGGAGTAGCATCCATTATCATTTTAATTTCCTCCTTATCTCCGTCCTCAAATAAGGATTCAGGTCTCACCAGTACCTGCTGAAATTCATCTTCTGGTGTTTGGAGATGAATCTCAGCTAATCGATTCAACTTTTGCTCTTCTTTATCTTGAGCTTCCTCTTCATATGGCTTGCTTAATATGGAGGGAAATGGGAATTTAATCAGTTCATCTCCCCACTTCATGGAGATAGACTTTTTCTTGATGTATGCTCCTGCAATTCAGAAAATAAGTTCCAAAAACAATAGGGCAATCTTTATCCGTAGAGATCATTAGTACATAAATATGAATATGATAAACGAGCGAGCCTATTATAATATTGACATCTTTAAGGATGCCACAAATTTTCCTGTCAATTTTATCTGCAAGCTTAATGACAACATCAATAGGCTCAAGAGTACAAGGAGAAATCTCACCATAGATTTGTGCGTAAAGACTTCAAGGAATAGTATAGATTGGGAAACCGGGGTCACACAACCCAAAATAGGACTTGCACCCGAAGGAACATGATAAAATTTGTTTACATGTATCTTTACCTTGGGTACAACCTTTAAGATAAGAAGTTCTATCTTTGTCTAGGTGGACTTCTTTGTTCACCACTGGTATAGGTGTAGCAAGTTCTTTTACTATGTCAACATAAGGTAGAGTATCACATTGTTCTAACTTGACGCTCTTCTCCCCTTAGCTGAGGGTGTTCCCTCTAGCTTCTTACCATTTGGTTTATGATAGGCTTTTTTCGTCTCTCGGGCGGAGTAGTCTTCTTAGCCTCCACTATGTGGATAGCTTTAGACTCACTGTTGTGTTTCAAGTAATTTTTATCTGGAAAATGCAAGAACTTAACTCTTTCAAAACATGCAACATGGGGTCAGTTCCAAGATTTAACTCATGACATAAGTCTTTACTCTTGAAGTTCTAAGGAAAGACTTAATACTATCATAAACATTATCAACCTTACTCTTTTCCTTTGAACAAAGGTACCAATTCTCAGCATTATCCTCATCCTATCAACTAAGCTCCAAGCCTCTCACATCTCAATTCCCAGAAAAGAACCTCTAGAAGCAAGATCTAAAGCTTGTTACTTTGTGAGTCAAGTCCACCATAAAAGAAGTTAACTAATAAATAATCATGATAATGGTGTTCATGACATGCAAAGAGTATTTCACGATACCTTGTATATGCATCTACCAATTTCTCACCTTCTTGTTGCCCAAAGCTGCTAATGTTCCTTCTTAATGTATATCACTTTCCTTGATGATAAAATAAGTAAACAATGCTTTCAACAATTCTGAGCAATTTCTCAAGATGTTCACTAGCTGGCGTTCTAGCCATTTGGTAGCTCCTCTATCTAATGAATTTTTTGCCTTTATTTCTTCATTAGTCAAGTCCTGCAACTAAAAAGTTCCACACGCAAGGTCAATTTTCAAAATATGCTTATATGGGCATTCAATTGCATAACCTCATAATGTATTTTCTTTCACCATGGCATTCAACCGAGGGTTTTATCTCATACGTTTTTAGGAATGTCAGGACCAACTGATATATTCTCTCGTATGGATGGTCCTGCAACCAATTCCACTCCTACGTGACAAATTTGCTCTTGAAGGACCATAGCTGCTTTTTATCTACAAAGATTGTTAGGACACAAAATAATTCAAAACTTTAGACAAAGCCCAAAAGCTCTCAGCTCCTCGGCAATGGCGCAAGAAAAAGCTTGATTGCCTGCAAGTGCACATGGTTTAGTTGTAGCCTTTCCGAAGTAAGAGTATCGATCCCACAGGTAGCACATGAATCAAACTTTTGCCTCTTGTAGAGAATTATGTACTTTTGTTCCTGCAGATAATTGTAGACTCAAAGAAGAGTGAGGGCGGATATAAATGATTGTTGAGTAGTGTTGTAACTTGTAACAGAATAACATGAAAGTAAATAAAGTCTAACGATTGCGAGGACTAGTGAAAGAATGGAATACAAAGGTGTTCCCAGGGAGTCCGGAATCACCATTGGTACGTTTTTAGTGCATGCATGCATAAGCATAGTATATACCGGATACTTGAGCCGCCGTTGATGATTATACTGGACCAAACCGAGGACAATACATGTTCTACTCTTGGTAGACTTCGTGCCATAGACGCTACCATCATAGTCTCCACCAGAGGGTCACAAATCATTATAATTAAGGGATTCCCCATGGACGCGGCCTCTCTAATGGTTCTCCATAATTCCCCGGTCAATTGCAATGGCGGGAGCAGTAGCCCTTTACTGTCACCTTGAATTACCTTCGCGTCCTAAACCTTTACAATGACAATGATATACTTTGTGGCCACAAGGCACAAATGCTGAGTGGGGCCCCTTCACAACATTCACGAAGTTATTAAACTAAGCATTCAACAGGGAATCTCG
Source organism: Secale cereale (assembly GCA_902687465.1). Classification (NCBI taxonomy): domain Eukaryota; kingdom Viridiplantae; phylum Streptophyta; class Magnoliopsida; order Poales; family Poaceae; genus Secale; species Secale cereale. The sequence continues at coordinate 655,220,564 of LR738711.1, forward strand.
TATCCACAATAACATTGTAGATCCTACACATACCAAGGTTCATCCTATAATTTTTTATTGTTCCATGCTATTATATATTCTGTTTTGGATGTTTTATATTCATTAATATGCTATTTTATATTATTGTGGGGACTAACTAATTAACCTAGAGCCTAGTGCCGGTTTCTATTTTTTCCTTGTTTTTGAGTTTCGCAGAAAAAGAATATCAAACGGAGTCCAAACGGAATAAAACTTCCGCGATGATTTTTCTTGGACCAAGAGACACACGTAGGACTTGGAGTACAAGTCAGAGAGTCCTAGGGGCGACCACAGGCCGGGAGGCGCTCCCTAGGGAGGGGGTGCGCCCCTAGGGCTTGTGCCCCCCTCGAAGACCCACTGACCCCCTTCTTTGGCCTATAAATACATAGGTATACCAAAAACCCTAGAATGATGGAAGAAACTACTTTTCCACCGCCACGAGTCTCTGTTCCCATGAGATCCCATCTGGAGGCCTTTTTCGGTACTCTGCCGGAGGGGGACTTGATCACGGAGGGCTTCTACATAAACCTTGCCGCCCTTTCGATGATGTATGAGTACTTTACCACAGACCTACAGGTCCATAGCTATTAGCTAGATGGCTTCTTCTCTCTCTTTGATCTTCAATACAATTTCTTGGAGATCTATTCGATGTAATCTTCTTTTGCGGTGGTTTTGTCAAGATCTGATGAATTGTGGATTTATGATCAGATTATCTATGAATATTATTTGAATCTTCTCTGAATTCTTATATGCATGATTTTGATATCTTTGTATTTCTCTTGAATTATTGGTTTGGTTTGGCCAACTAGATTGGTAGTTCTTGCAATGGGAGAGGTGCTTAGTTCTGGGATGAATCTTGCGGTGTCCTCACCTAGTGACAGAAGGGGTAGTGATGCATGTATTGCATTGTTGCCATCAACGAGAAAAAGATGGGGTTTATATCATATTGCTTGAGTTTATCCCTCTACATCATGTCATCTTGCTTACAGCATTACTCTGTTCTTATGAACTTAATACTCTAGATGCATGCTAGATAGCGGTCGATGTATGGAGTAATAGTAGTAGATGCAGAATCGTTTGGTCTACTTGTCACTGACATGATACCTATATTCATGATCATTAGCTTAGATATCATCATAACTATGCACTTTTCTATCAATTGTTCGACAGTAATTTCTTTACCCACCACATGCTTTATTCAAGAGAGAAGCCTCTAGTGAAACCTATGGCCCCCGGGTCTATTTTACATCTATTATTTTCATATCTATAAAACCAAAAAAACTAAAAAAATACTTTGTTGCAATTATTTTGTGTTTACTTTATTTTGCTTTTTTTCTTTAGTTTTAATTCTATCTCTATCAGATATCACTCTTGTTCGTGACGTTGAAGGGATTGACAACCCCTTTTTTGCCTTGTGTGCATGTGTTTGTTAGTTTGTGCAGGTGCATATATTGGGGACTTGCTTGTACGTCCTAATAGATTGATACCTTGGTTCTCAAACTGAGGGAAATACTTATCTCTACTTTGCTGCATCACCCTTTCCTCTTCAAGGGAAAAAATCAACGCAAGCTCAAGAAGTAGCAGGAAGAATTTCTGGCACCGTTGTCGGGGAGGTCTACATCAAGCCTACCAAGTACTTGTCATAAACTCTCATCTCTTGCACTTACATTATTTGCCATGTGCCCCTCATTTTCATCTCCCCCACTTCTAAAATATTTTCAGAAAAACACAAAAATATTTGCCATTTTATTCGTCCTTTTTTCGTTCGACTTTCTCGTTCACTTTCGTTTTCTTGTGTTCTAGATCGCTTGCTTTGTCACAATGAATCCAGAGAATACTAAGTTGTGTCACTTTTCCAATACTAATAATAATGATTTTATTAGTACTCCGATTGGTCCCGCCACCAATGCGGGATCTTATGAAATCCATGCCGCTTTGTTGAATCTTGTTATGAAAGAACAATTTCCGGTAGTCCTAGTGAAGATGTTGCATCCCATCTAAATACTTTCGTTGAGTTATGTGATATGCAAAAGAAAAGAGATGTGTATAATGATATTATTAAATTGAAGCTATTTCCGTTCTCTCTATGTGATCGTGCGGAAACTTGGATTTCATCTTTGCCTAAAAGTAGTATTGATTCATGGAATAAGTGTAAAGATGCCTTTATTTCCAAGTACTTTCCACCCGCTAAGATCATCTCTCTTAGGAACGATATAATGAATTTTAAACAACTAGATCATGAGCATGTTGCATAATCTTGGGAAAGGATGGAATTAATGATAAGAAATTGCCCTGCTCACGGTTTAAGTCTATGGATGATCATACAATTTTTTTATGTCTGATTGAATTTTGTATCTATAAATCTTTTAGATTTGGCCGTAGGGGGTACTTTTATGGAAATCACATTAGGAGAAGCTACTAAAATCCTAGATAATATTATGGTAAATTATTCTCAATGGCATACGAAAGATCATCTACTAGTAAAAAGGTGCATGCATTAGAAGAGATTAATACTTTAAGTGAAAATATGGATGATCTTATGAAGTTAATTGCCAGCAAGGGTTCTTCTGTGGATCCTAATGATTTTACTTTGTCTACTTTGCTTGAGAATAATCATGAATCTATGGATGTGAATTTTGTTGGTAGGAACAATTTTGGTAATAACGCGTATAGAGGTAATTTCAATCCTAGGCCATTTCCTAGTAATGCCTCTGAAAATTATGGTACTTCCTACAACAATTCTTATGGAAATTATAATAAGATACCTTCTGATCTTGAGAGTACAATTAAATAATTTATAAATTCCCAAAAGGTTGTCAATGCTATGGTAGAAGAAAAATGCTTAAGATTGATGATTTGGCTAGGAACGTTGATACAATTTCTCATGAGATTGATTCTTTGAAAATTAGATCTATGCCACCAAAGAATGATATTAATGAGTATTTAGAAGTTATGAAAGTTTCTATCAATTAGTGCAAGGAAAGAGCAGCTAGGTTGCCTGCTCTGAAAGGTTAGCACTAATAATAACAGGATATATCTTCTTTTCATCGAGATAAACATACTTAAGAGTATCAGGTAAAGGCTTAAGTTCAAACACGAGATCAATTAGTGCAAGGAAAGAATGATTTGTGCAATTATTGATATGAAAGAAGGAAACATTATATTTCAATTTCCATTAAGGAAAGGCGTGGAGCACTTTCCTAGAAAGGAAATAAGGTTACCATATGAATCTATTATGAGGGCTCCTTATTATTTGAGTACCAAAGATTACAATACTTAGATCGTTGCTTTATGCCTAGCTAAGGGTGTTAAACAACAGCGCTTGTTGGGAGGCAACCCAATTTTATTTTGGTCCTTACCTTTTTCTTGTTGTTCTTGAATAAATATATCGTCTAGCCTCTGGTTAGATGTGTTTTGATGCTTTAATTTAGTGTTTGTGCCAAGTAAGACCTTTGGGATGATTTGGAAGATAGTAGATTTGTTTTTTCTGAAAAACAAAAACTTTTGCATCAAGTACAAGAATTGTTTCTTCCTACCGGAACGTGATTTTTTTTTCACATGTTTCTGATCTACAAATTGCCCACATTGTCCTAATTTGTCAGAATTTTCAAAGATGCATAAGTTCCACATCAATTCGCATCTTTACATATTGTTCTGTTTTTGATAGGTTCTATTTTCTTTGTGTTGTTTGCTTATTTTGATGTATCTATGGCTAGTATCGAGGGGTATGAATCATGGAAAAATTGGAATACAATAGATATTACACCAATATAAAATAATAATGAGTTGACAACAGTACCTACAGGTAAGGATTGAATTTGTTTTACTAACGGAACTCACGAGTTTTCTATTGAGTTTTGTGTTGTGAAGTTTTTAAGTTTTGGGTAAATATTGGATGGACTATGGAATAAGGAGTGACAAGAGCCTAAGACTGGGTATGCCCAAGGCACCGCAAGGTAATATTGAAGTACAACCAAGCATCTAAGCTTGGGATGCCCCAGATGGCATCCCCTCTTTCGTCTTTAATCCATCGGTAAATTTACTTGAGGCTATATTTTTATTCACCACATGATATGTGTTTTGCTTGGAGCGTCTTATATGATTTGAATTGCTTTTTAGTTTGCCACAATTCCTTTGTGTACACACCTTTTGAGAGGGACACTCATTAATCATGAATTTATTAGAATACTCTTTGTGCTTCACTTATGTCTTTTGAGCTACTTAGTTGCTCTAATGCTTCACTTACATCTTTTTTAGCATGGCGGTGATGTTTATTTTGAAGAAATTGATGAACTCTCATGCTTCACTTATATTATTTTGAGAGTCTCTAAGCAGCATGGTAATTTTCTTGGGTTATGAATTTAGTCCTAATATGATGGGCATCCAATAGGAATACAATAAAAACTTTCATATAAAGAGCATTGCATACTATGAGAAGTTTGATACCTTATGATAATTTTGAGATATAAAGATGGTGATATTAGAGTCATGCTAGTGAGCAATTGTGGATTGGTAGAAATACTTGTGTTAAAGTTTTGATACCCGTAGCATGCACGTATGGTGAACCGTTATGTGATGAAGTCGGAGCATGATGTATTTATTGACTGTCATCCTTTGTGTGGAGGTCGAGAGCGCGAGATGGTTAACTCCTACCAACCTCTCCCCTAGGAGCATGCGTCTAATACATTGTTTCGACAGCTAATAAATTTTTGCAATAAGTATGTGAGTCCTTTCTGACTAATGTTGAGTCCATGGATTATACGCACTCTCGCCCTTCCACCATTGCTAGCCACTCTCGTACAGCGCAACTCTCACCGGTACATTAAACCCACCATTTACCCTTCCTCAAAACAGTCACCATACCAACCTATTATGGCATTTCCATAGCCATTCCGAGATATATTGCCATGCAACCTCCACTATTCCGTCATATGTTCTAGTATCGAGTTGTAATTGTTGAGTTGTAAGTAAATAAAAGTGTGATGATCATAATTATTAGAGAATTGTCTGTCGGCGTCCTGGGAACCAGGCTACCCAGACTTGCCTGTCTGCGGGCTGCAGCGCGCTCCTGCCACGGCCTAGTATGGCCCAGCTGATCGACCAGTTGCTCAAGACCCTCGCGAGGGGGCTAGACCTCACGAGAAGAACAGCGTCAAGACCCCCTCAGGAGCGGCCTCGGCAAGGTGCTCCGGAGGGGCGGAAAACCCAAGGCCAAGCCCGCCTCAGGAGGAGGCAGCGACGTAAGCAGTGACGCACCGCGCCAGCGGGTGCAGGCGCCCACCCGCACCGCAGTTGCCGTTTCGGTGCAAAGGAGGCAGCACAGGCGCAGGTTCCCGAGGAGCGGGACAAAGGTTTCCCCACTGGTGCAACAAGACCGAATATCGCAAGGACGACAGGGAGGATGTCACCACCGAGCCCACCACCGCGTCATCGCCTGGTCCTTTTGCAGGCGAAGAATGCTTTTGTCAGGGTAAGAACGTCCTTGTGTTCCCGCTCGAAATGGCCGTTGTGGGATCCCTTCCCGCCTAAACATTTCCGGGGAAGAGGACCCTGGCCGCCTATATAAGTAGCTAGGATCCCCACTATGAGGGGGGGAAGCAGATCCATAAATTCTGCCACCATGCAAAGGAGCAAGAACTCTTGCCTCCCGGCCCTCCTGAGCTTAGGGACCACTGTACTAGTTCATATTCTAGCCCTCCTGAGGCCAATCCACCAAAGCAGGAAGTAGGGTTTTACACCACAAGGTGGCCTGAACCTGGGTAAACTCTTGTGTGCTTCACTTGTTGTTTGCTTGAATCTCTTCACTAGACGAGGGCGAGACGCTAGGTAGACGCGAGTGGGAGATATTTTCGTTCACGCCCCTGTGTTTGAACTTCTTGAGTTTGCGGAGCCCGTAATCCGACATTTGGCGCGCCAGGTAGGGGGCGTGTCGAAATCTCGCCTCTCCGACGACCTCGCCTCCCCTCTCCTGTTCCGCGCCGCCACGATGACCGCGGCCCGTCACATCGGCGTGGGGGCTGGCACTCTCCCCATCGTCCGAGTGGTATCGGCAGACCGCGCCACCCATGGGCGCTCCTCCTCCTTCCCCGTCGACGTTCTTGCCGGTCGGGCCACCGGAGAGCGGCCTGCTCCACCACTCCCGCTTCCTGTGGCCATGCCGGTCGCGCTCTTGTTGGCACGACGGCTCCCCCGGCACCGGCCATCTGCGGGAGAGCACGGCGCTCGAATGGCGCGCGGCGGCGGGCTGCGGAGCGTTGCCGGCGGGGAGCTGCCCTGCCGCGGGGTTGCCTGCATCCTCGGAGGGTCCCAAGCGTCGGCGTCGGCTCGGCACGTCAAGTCGCACTTTCGACAGGTCGGGGCCATCACCCAGCCACAGGTGGCCTCGCGGGCACAGAGTGCGCAGGGGCACGCCATCCCCTTCGGCCCTAGCGACCTCGCCACAGAATCGGTCGGCACGAGCGTTCTCCCCATGGTGTGCACGCCCACCATCTACGGGGTGGCCGTGACGAGGACCCTCATTGACGGCGGCGCCGGGCTCAACATCCTCTCCCCCGAGGCCTTCGGTCATCTGCCTGTGTCCTACAGGCAGCTCCTCCCCACCAAGCCCTTCTCAGGGGTCGCGGGCTCGGCCGTTCCGCTCGGCCAGATCCGCCTCCCGGTCACCTTCGGTACACCGGCTAACTACTGGACTGAGCACGTTGATTTCGACGTTGCGCCCATCCACCTGCCCTACAACCCCGTCCTCGGCTTCCCAGCCTTGGCGAAGTTCATGGCGGCGACTCACCTGGGCTACAACACCGTCAAGATAGCCGGGAACAACGGCGTCATCACCGTCAAAGGGGACCCCAAGGCCGCCCTTCAGGTCCTCGGGCGCGCTTATAGGGCTGCTGCCGCAGCTCACCCAGGAGCAAAGGGGGCTCCGGAGGCACCGGAAGCCACGCCTACCAAGAAGAAGCAGTTCTTCTCTCAGGACCCCACCGAGACGAAGCAGGTGCCCCCTGACGAAGAGGGCTCAGGATCCACCTTCACCATCGGCACGGGCATGGACCCTGAGCAAGAGGCAGCGCTGGTCAGCTTCCTCAGGGCTAACAAGGACGTGTTTGCCTAGAAAGCTGCTGACTTGGTCGGGGTGCCTAGGCACGTCATCGAGCATCACCTCACGGTGTGCCCCAATGCGCGCCATATCAAGCAAAAAGCACACGGAAAAGCCCCGGAGAAGGAGGCCTTCATCGTTCAGGAGGTTAGGAAGCTAGAGGAAGCAGGCGTCGTACGGGAAGTACGGCACCCGGAGTAGTTGGCCAACCCCATCATATTCCCGAAGAAAGAAGGCAAGGAGCGCATGTGCATTGACTTCACGAGCCTCAACAAGTTCTGCCCTCAGGACCCATTCCCTCTTTCGCGCATCGACCAAATCGTGGATTCAACGGCTGAGTGCGACCTGCTCTGCTTCCTCGACTCCTTCTCGGGCTACCACCAAATCAAGATGGCAGTGGAAGACGTGGAGAAGACGGCGTTCCTGACCCCATGTGGGGTCTACTGCTACACTTGCATCCCTTTTGGGCTGAGGAACGCGGGCGCCACCTTCCAGCGCCTGGTGCACATGACCCTCGGCCCTTAGCTCGGGAGGAATGCAGAGGCCTACGTCGACGACATCGTGGTCAAAACCAGGGAGGCCAGGACTCTCGTCCAGGACCTAGAAGAAACGTTCGCCAACCTGCGCAAGGTGAAGCTGTGCCTCAACCCGGAGAAGTGCGTGTTCGGTGTACCCTCTGGCAACCTGCTAGGGTTCCTGGTTTCGCACCAGGGCATTGAAGCTAATCCGGACAAGATCAAGGCCATCGAAAGAATGAAGCCTCCCACGAACCTAAAGGAGATGCAGAAGCTCGCGGGATGTGTAACGTCCCTAGGGCGTTTCATCTCTAAGCTTGGGGAACGCGCCCTCCCATTCTTCAAGCTCATGAAGAAGAAGGGGCCCTTTGAGTGGACTCCGGAGGCTGATGCCGCCTTCTGGGACCTCAAGGAATACCTCACCAGCTCGCCGGTTATGGTAGCGCCGCGACCCCTGGAACCCTTGACTCTCTACCTCATCGCGACACCTCACTCCGCCAGTGCGGCGCTAGTAGTGGAGCGCGAGGAGAGGCCCCGAAGCCTGAGGCCACCGGGCGGCTCGACATCTTCAGGGCCCACGCCGCCCCCTGATGCGGTTCCAGAGGTGGACTCAACCACGGTCACTGACGGCCCCGCCACTCAACAAGAGGCACCCAAGGTTCTTGAAGCGCCCATGGATCCTGCTGCGCCGACCCTCGTGGAGCACCCGGTGTACTTCGTCAGCACCGTACTGCGCGACGCGTGCTCGTGCTACCCGATGCCTCAGAAGCTGCTCCTGGCGCTCCTTGTCGCCTCCAGGAAACTGCGCCATTACTTCCAGGGCCATCCTATCAAGGTTGTTTTGTCATATCCTCTCAAGAAGGTACTGCGGGGCCCGAATGTCGTCCGGAGGGTCGCCGAGTGGAACATCGAGCTTCAGGCGTTCTAGTTGGAGTTTAGCACCACGCGAGTGATCAAGGGAGCGGCTCTGGCAGACTTTGTGGTGGAGTGGACTGACGTGCCGGAGCGGGGGGCTAACGAGGACTGCTCGCTGGCCCCCGGCGATGAAGCCCCAGACGGATGGGTGGTATACTTCGACGACGCCTTCTCGCGCCTTGGCGCGGGGGCTGGTGCCGTGTTAGTATCTCCCACTCAGGAAAAGTTGTACTACACTGTGCAGCTTTGCTTCCAGCAAAGCGAGAAGGTCTCCAACAACATCACAGAGTACGAGGGCCTAATTGCTGGGCTCAAGGCCGCCGCTACACTGGGGGTCAAGCGTCTCACCATCAGGGGTGATTCGCAACTCCTCGTCGACTTCTCCAACAAGAAATACAAGCCCAAGGACGAGCACATGTAGGCATATCTGGAGGAGTTACGCAAGATGGAGAAGTGATTCCAAGGACTGGAGGTGTAGCACGTACCGAGAGGCACCAACAAGGAAGCGGATGACATTGCCAAACGAGCCTCTAGGCGAGAGCCTCAAGGGTCGGGCGTCTTCGAGGAGCGACTACTCAAACCGTCGGTAGCACCGCCAGTTCATGAGCCGGCATCCCCTCAGCAGGGGTTACCTGCAGCGCCTACGGACGGCGCCCCGCCCTGCAGACCGCCCTCCAGAGCCCGCCTGCTGCTCGTCGCGGAGCCCGAGGAGGGTTGCTGGACCCAAGAGCTGAAGATGTACCTGCAACACGACACCCTTCCGGACAAGGAAGAAGACGCGGAGCGCGTGGTCCGACAGGCCTTAGCTTACTGTATCCAAGACGGTGAACTCTACAGGAGGCGCCCCAACGACGTCTCGCTAAAATGCATCTCGAGGAAACAAGGGCGCAAGCTGTTGGCTGACATCCACGGTGGAGACTGTGGCCATCACTCGTCGTCCCGCACCCTCGTAGGCAAGGCCTTCCGCACTGGCTTCTACTGGCCCATGGCGCTCAGCGACGCCACGGAGCTTGTGCGGGTTTGCGAGGCGTGCCAGTTTCACGCCAAGCAGATCCACCAACCGGCGCAGGGCCTCCAGACGATTCCGCTCTCCTGGCCCTTCGCTGTCTGGGGATTGGACATCCTGGGTCCATTTCCCTGAGCAGCGAGAGGCTACCGCTTCCTGTACGTCGCCATCGACAAATTCACCAAGTGGGCAGAGGTGGAGCCCGTTTGCGCGATCCCAGCCGGGTCGGCTGTCAAGTTCATCCAGGGCCTCGTGAGGCGATTCGGGGTCCCCAGCCGCATCATCACGGATAACGGTTCGCAGTTCACAAGCAATCTCTACAGGTCATATTGTGCTAACCTTGGAACACAGATCTGCTACGCTTCGGTGGCTCACCCCAGGAGCAACGGTCAGGCCGAACGCACCAACGCGGAAGTCTTGCATGGCCTCAAGACGCGCAGCTTTAAGAAGAAGCTTGAGGCTTGCGGCAGGGGCTGGATCGACGAGCTCCAGTCCGTGTTGTGGTCAATCCGAACCACTGCCACCAAACCCATGGGGGAAACTCCTTTCTTTCTCGTCTATGGGGCGGAGGCGGTCCTTCCTCATGAGGTCAAGCATCGCTCCCCATGGGTCTTGGCTTTCAATGAGGAATGCCAGGACGCCGCCTGGCGGATGGACCTCATGCTCGGCGAGGAGGGTCGCCGCCGAGCTGCCCTCAGGGCGGCGCGATATCAGCAGGCGCTGCGGCGGTACCACTGCCGCGGCGTCCGCGCAAGAACACTTGAAGTTGGTGACTTGGCCCGTTCAGAATCACCCGTGTCTCTAGGCTCGGTGTTTTGCGCTTGGAGACGCAGGATGGGATACCTATCCAAAATTCCTGGAACATAGAACACCTCAGGAGGTTCTATCCGTAATCAAGGCTCTGTGCCCGTGAAGGTCTCCGCTCATGACACTCTCACATAATAATGAGTTGGGGCTGTACACGCCTCGGAGTCTCATGTGCGTTGCCTACGGGCCCTCAGATGGGGCTCCCACCCACGCCCCAGTGGCAGTCTTTAGCTCCGCGCTGGGAAGAAGATGTAGTGTAGGGGTCAGACACGACCTTTTTCCTTTTTTGGCTTGGTGTTTGGCTGTCAGCCTTTTCTACTTCCTTGGCTATCAGCACTTCCTCTACCCCGTGCTATGAAGTTCTTGTGTTTCTCGCATTTTTTGCATTTGGTTGAAAGTCTTGTTTGGGATCTTTCTCGTCGGTTTTAAGTTCAGTTTGTTGAGAAAGGGCTGCGCCACCCGCTCTTCTTCGTGCGCCTCGCGCGTGGGGGCTGGGGAACGGTCGATCACCGGCCTTCGTCTACTACGGCCCCGTGACCTCGCCTGGCCAAGCCTGCTCAGGCTTTGGCGTCGGGCTTCTCAGTCCGTGCAATCTATCCTACCGAGCCGGCTCAGGATTTGGTGCTTTAACCCGCGCTCGGCGCTCTCGGCAGTTCTCAGCGGCTCACTGATGTCTACTACACACCCTTCTTCTTGTAGACGTTGTTGGGCCTCCAAGTGCAGAGGTTTTCAGCGGCGGAACTCCCGATCTAGGTTAATTTCCAAAGGTTTCAGTATTTATAGGATTTTTTGGAGTCAGGGCCAAGTAAAGGGGAGCTACGGGCCGTCCTCGAGATAGGGGGCGCGCCCCCCTTCCCCAGGTGCGCCCTCCACCCTCGAGGGCAGCCCGTGGCTCTCCTGGCCCAACTCTTTTGCTTCGGGGGCTTCTTTTGGTCCAGAAAAAATCATACAAAATTGGCTCGTCAATTGGACTCCGTTTGATAGTCCTTTTCTGTAAAACCCTAAAACAGGAGAAAAAACAGAAACTGGCACTGGGCTCTGGGTTAATAGGTTAGTCCCAAAAATCATATAAAAGTGTATAATAAAGCCCATAAGACATCCTAGAAGGATAATATAATAGCATGGAACAATAAAAAATTATAGATACGTTGGAGACGTATCAGCATCCCCAAGCTTAATTCCTGCTCGTCCTCGAGTAGGTAAATGATAAAAACAGAATTTTTGATGTGGAATGCTAACCAATATAGTTTTTCAATGTACTTCTCTTAATTGTGGCATGAATGTTCAGATCTGAAAGATTCAAGATAAAAGTCTATATTGACATAAGAAACAATAATACTTCTAGCATACTAACAAAGCAATCATGTCTTCTCAAAATACTATGGTTAAAGAAAATTATCCCTACAAAATCATATAGTGTTGGCTATGCTCCCTCGTTATCACACAAAAATATTCATATCATGCACAACCCCGATTTCAGCCAAGCACTTGTTTTCATACTCTATCTTTTCAAACCTTTCAACTTTCACACAATACATGAGCGTGAGCCATGGACATAGCACCATGGGTGGAATAGAGGTGGTTGTGGAGAAGACAAAAAGGAGGGAGATAGTATCACATCAACTAGGCATATCAACGGGCTATGGAGATGCCCATCAATAGATATTACTGTGAGTGAGTAGGGATTGCCATGCAACGGATGCACTAGAGCTAAATATGAATGAAAGCTCAACAAAAGAAACTAGTGGGTGTGCATCCAACTTGCTTGCTCACGAAGACCTAGGGCATTTGAGGAAGCCCATCGTTGGAATATACAAGCCAAGTTCTATAATGAGAATTCCCACTAGTATATAAAAGTGACTAAGCATGAGACTCTCTACAATGAAGAACATGGTGCTACTTTGAAGCACAAGTATGGAAAAAAGATAGTAGCAATTGTCCCTTTTTCTTTTTTCTTTTTTTTCTTTTTTTTTCTTTTCTTTTTTTGGCCTCTTTTTTTTTTGCCTTTTTTTGTGGAGGGGCTTTATTGATTTAGCCTTTCCTCCCATGGGACAATGCTCTAATAATGATGATCATCACACTTTTATTACAACTCGATATTACAACTCGATACTACAACAACAAAGTATGACTCTATATGAATGCCTCCGGCGGTGTACCGGTATGTGCAATGAAACAAGAGTGACATGTATAAAAATTATGCATGGTGGCTTTGCCACAAATACGATGTCAACTACATGATCATGCAATGGCAATATGACAATATGATGCGTGTCATATGAACAGAACGGTGGAAAGTTGCATGGCAATATATCTCGGAATGGCTATGGAAATGCCATGCTAGGTAGGTATGGTGGCTGTTTTGACGAACAATATGGTGGCTGTTTTGAGGAAGGATATATAGTGGGTGTATGGTACCGGCAAAAATTGCGCGGTACAAGAGAGACTAGCAATGGGGTAAGGGTGAGAGTGCGTATAATCCGTGGACTCAACATTAGTCATAAGAACTCATATACTTATTGCAAAAATCTACGAGTCATCAAAACAAATCAATCAACGCATTGTAGCGACCAGACCTCAAACAATTTGATCTCTGTGCATCAGTGTCATCCCTGGATCAGTAATGCTGACACGCACAGTACTTGAAGGATTTATAACAGAGTAGCAATCACACACTTATTACATCGATAGTCCAACGATGAATTTATTACAAATAATATGGCTGAAGGCCATCTAACTCGATAACAGCGGAAGGCTTGGAAGATAAGTGAGTCCATCAACTCCAGCGGCATCACTGAGTATAGAACCATGACCTAAAAAGGGGCATCTTACTCGTTGTCTGAAAAGTCTACAACATGAAACGTTGCCGCCCGAAAACGGGTCAGCACATGGAATATGCTGGCAAGATAACACAAGTATGCAAGTAACAGAATAATAGCTATACTATATGCAATATGGCTGGTGGAAAGCTCTACGGTTAAGTTTTTGTGTAAAGCCAATTTTTCCCTACTTCAAAGGAATATATTTTAATTAACTATCATGGTAGTTGAAACATCGTTGAGAAGATAGACATCCTCTCAACCCCAATTAAAGTAGTCATTAAACCTAACAAAATTAATTGAAGTAACATGATGAGATTCACATGATAATCCAAGTACTAGATACTCAAAACATCCATAACCGGGGACACGGCTAATCATGATCAGTTTGTACACTCTGCAGAGGTTTGTGCACTTTTCCCCACAAGACTCGATCGCCTCCGTTTGGTTTCTCGCACTGCATGTTGTTTCAGAAACGGATGACCGGGACACAGTCTTTCCGAAGAGGTCCCCTTAACCAGATAGATAGGCCGGTACACCTACAAAACCCACTACATCTGCTAGCCCATCATGGAAAGGTTTCCCACAACTTACTCAACTATGCCAGAGCCCATATTGGCATGTGGCTGCACATGGAAGTTTCTAGTATGAAAAATCTCATGATCCCTTTGAGCCTGGGTGGCGGTCCAAAAGAAAAACAGGCAATCACTGGAATACCCAGATGCCTCAATCCATCCAGATGTGTATTAATGTTGCCACCTTAAGTTGAACCATTAATTAACAACTCACATCTGTCATGGATTTCACTCACCCAATCCACGTCTACGAGCATAGCATGTCCTAACAGCAAACGTAGAAGTGACTCCCAAGGGTTTGAATGTAATGCAGGTAATAGGTACTACCTCAACTACTTCCCAATCCCACAAGTTAATTGATCCTACTCATGCAATGTGTGAGGGTTTGACTAATGCAATGAAAACTGGGTAATTGGAAAGCATGATCAAAGTGTTACTTGCCTTGCTGATGATCCGCAAAACCTAGAGACTCAAAGTAGCAAGCGGCGCACTCCGGGTACTCTACCGCAATCAAACAAGCACACAATAAGTACTTAACTAATGCACGGGTAAAACTCAAATAAGAGATCTAACCAGAAAGTTCAACTTAAGAACTCCGGTTTGCAAAAAGAATCAACTCGAAAGAAGCAACGAAACTCAAACTGCAAAAGAAACGAGCTCCGAATTACTAGTTGGCCTAAAGTCAAATTTTACAATAGCCAAAATCTTGTTCTAGTTGATTAAACGTAAAGAGGGCATCGAGACGAAGATCTGGGATTTTGAATCACCTGATTCCAACTCTCGAGCGAAAAGAAAAACGAAAAACAAGATCAGGGCAGAAATCGCGATCGGAATAACCGCGGATAAATACCCCGAAAAAGAAAAACGACGAACAGGCTAACGAACGAACGTTCGCTGTCTGCGGTTAACTAACGAAAATCGTTCGTTAAAACGAACGTACGGACGAACGTCCGCTAAATAACTAAACCGACGAAAACCGAACCGATCTATTCTAAAAAAACAGATCTAGGGTTTTCCTAAAAAAACGATCGGTTCTTTTAAAAAAACCGATGGCGGCGGCGGCGTGTACCTCGGCGGCTCCGGCGGGATTCGGCGGCTCCGGCGGGATTCGGCGGCTCCGGCGGGGTTCGGCGGGCGGGGCGGCAGCTTCGGCGGGCGGCGGTGCAGGCGGCGCGGGCGGCGGCGCTGGCGGCGCGGGCGGCGGCGCTGGCGGCGCGGGCGGCTGTGGCTCCGGCGGGCGGCGGCAGCGGCGGCGGCGGCAGCAGCGGCAGCGCCGGCAACGGCGGCGCGCTAGGGTTTGGGGGGGCGCGGCACGAGGCGGGCTGGCTGGGGGCGACGGGCCGGCTTCGGGCGCTTATAAAGCCCAAGAGTCCTCGGCTAGTAAGACTCCTAGTCGGTTTCCTTTTTTCTAAAAAGAGTCCCGGTGCAGAAATACTAACGAAATAAATACCAAACGGACTCCAAAATTCCCGAAATAAATTTTCACCGTCCTCTAATAATAGTTAGGACAAAGTGAACATTTTTCCCGGACCTAAATGCAATTTTGAAAAACGCGTATATTTCCTATGCAAATAAATCCGCAAATAAATCCAGAAAAATACCAAAAGTGATTTTAACATTTTTCCCCCAATATTTTTGTTATTTTGGAGAAGTCATATTATCTCCGCTCATATTCTATATTTAGAAATATTTTTAGGAGAGAAAAATAATTAGAATCACACTGTCCTCGTACCGGTATTCGAGCAAACTCAAATACGAAAACAGTAAAATTCCCAACTCTCTCCGTAGGTCCTTGAGTTGCTTAGAATTTCGAGGAACGCCACAAACAAAAATGCAAAAACATGAAATGCAATATGATCTATGTATAACATTCCAAATTAAAAATTTGGGATGTTACAAACCTACCCCCCTTAGAATGAATCTCGCCCTCGAGATTCGACTTGGCTAGAGAACAGGTGTGAGTGGTCCTTGCGTAGATCATCTTCTCGTTCCCAGGTGGCTTCTTCCTCGGTGTGGTGGCTCCACTGAACTTTGCGAAACTTGATAACGTTACTGCGGGTAACTCTGCTCGAAAATTCGAGAATCTTAACAGGCTTCTCCTCGTAAGTCAGGTCGCTAATCAACTAAATTGCTTCCAGGGGTACTGTGTCTCTAAGCGGTATATCGGCCATCTCCGCATGACACTTCTTAAGCTGCGAAACGTGAAACACGTCGTGCACTCATGACAATCCTTCGGGCAATTCCAACTTATAGGCAACCTCTCCCATGCGTTCCAAAACACGGTAAGGTCCCACAAATCTCGGGGCTAACTTCCCTTTAACTCCGAAACGTTTAACTCCTCGCAAAGGCGATACTCTTAAGTATGCTCTGTCTCCGATCTCATAGGTTATCTCCTTGCGCTTCGAGTCTGCATAACTCTTCTGCCTGGACTGAGCTACCTTCAGTCTATCTCGGATCAACTAAACCTTCTCCTCAGACTCTTTGATTAAGTCTGGTCCAAACAACTGTCGATCGCCAACTTCGTCCCACGACTGGCCTGGTAACTGTTGTTGTATGAGAACTCCGTGTAGGGCAAGTTTTCATCCCAACTAGATCCATAATCTAATGCACAGGCTCTCAGCATATCTTCTAGAATCTGATTGACTCTGTCCGTCTGTCCATCTGTCTACGGGTGAAACGCTGTGCTAAACTCTAGCCTGGTACCCAAAGTTTCATGTAACTGATTCCAGAACTTTGAGGTAAACTGGGTTCCTCTATCTGATACGATGCTCTTCGGAACTCCATGCAGACATACAATTCGGATCATGTATATCTTTGCCAACTTTGCACTGGTATATGCGGTTTTCACAGGGATAAAGTGGGCTACCTTCGTCAATCGGTCTACTACTACCCAGATTGAATCATATCCTGCTTTGGTCCTGGGCAATCCGGTGATAAAATCCATGCCAAGCTTCACCCACTTCCATTCGGGTATTGACATAGGTTGTAACAATCATGCTGGCTTCTGATGTTCTGCCTTTACTCTCTGGCATACATCACAAACTGCTACATACTCCGCAATATCCTTCTTCATACCGGTCCACTAGAAAATATCCTTCAAATCCAAATACATCTTAGTATTTCCTGGGTGAATCGAGTACGGTGAATCATGGGCCTCCTGTAAAATCAACTTCCTAATCTCCCGGTCATTGGGCACATAGATTCGATCCTCAAACCATAGGGTGTCGTGTTCATCCTCACGAAAACCTTTAGCTTTTCCTTCGCTCATCCTTTCCTTTATAGAGACAACCTCCTTGTCAGCTTTCTGAGCTTCTCTGATTTTATCCATCAGGGTAGACTGGATTTCTAGCGTTGCTACATAGCCTCTCGGAACTATCTCCAAACGTAGTTCTCGTAGGTCCTCGGCTAACTCCTTTGGAAATCCTTCCATCATTAGGGTATTGACATGACTCTTACGGCTTAGCGCATCGGCTACTACGTTAGCCTTTCCGGGATGATAATGCAATCTCATGTCATAATCCTTAATGAGTTCCAGCCATCTCCTTTGCCTAAGATTCAGCTCCTTCTGAGTGAATATATACTTCAAACTCTTGTGGTCCGTATATACTTCACAATGGTTTCCAATGAGAAAATGTCTCCACGTCTTCAATGCATGCACTACGTCTGCTAACTCCAAATCGTGGGTGGCATAGTTCATCTCATGAGGTTTTAGTTGTCGTGAAGCATACGAAACAACTCTTCCTTCCTGCATCAAAACTGCTCCAAGTCCTCGATGTGAAGCGTCACAATACACCTCATAATCCTTATGTTGGTCTGGCAGAATCAACACGGGGGATGAGACCAAACGTTTCTTTAATTCCTGAAAACTAGTCTCACATTCTTCGGTCCAACAAAACTTGGTGTCCTTCTTCAACAACTCCGTCATTGGCTTTGCAATCTTCGAGAAATTCTTGATAAATCTCCGGTAGTATCCTGCGAGTCCAAGAAAACTCCGAATCTCTCCAACTGTTGTTGGTGCTTCCCAATTGGTCACAGTGTCCACCTTAGCGGGATCTACTCCTATTCCTTCTCCAGATATAACATGTTCGAGGAATCCGACTTCCTTCAACCAAAACTCGCATTTGCTAAACTTGGCATATAGCTGGTGTTCTCTGAGCTTCTCCAACACCAAACGCAAATGCTCTGCATGCTCCTCTTCATCCTTTGAGAAGATCAATATATCATCTATGAACACTACGACAAACTTATCCAAATACCCCATAAACACTTTGTTCATCAGGTTCATAAAGTATGTCGGTGTGTTCGTCAGACCAAACGACATAACGGTATACTCGTACAACCCATACCTAGTGGTAAAGGCCATCTTAGGTATATCTTGCTCTCGGATCTTCAATTGATGGTACCCTGATCGTAGATCGATCTTGGAAAATACCTTAGCTCCTTGCAATCTATCGAACAGATCATTGATCATTGGTAATGGGTACTTATTCTTGATCGTTACTTCATTCAATCCTCGGTAATCAACAACCATTCTTAACGATCCATCCTTCTTCTCCACTAGAAGTACTGGCGAACCCCAAGGCGAAGAACTTGGGTGTATGAATCCTTTATCCAGTAACTCCTTAATCTGTTTCTTAATTTCCTCCAAATCCTTTGCGGGCATCCTATATGGTCTCTTAGAAATTGGCCCGGTGCCTGGCAAAAGTTCAATCAAAAACTCTATATCTCTATCCGGTGGCATGCCAGGTAACTCCTCTGGAAACACATCCGGATAATCCTTTACTACTGGCACTTCCTCCTGAACAACTCCCATGAGAGAATGTACTTGAGTCCTTGTAGGCGAATGCCTGGATACATACTTAATCCTTTTTCCCTCCGGGGTGGTGAGCAAAATAGACTTACTGGCACAGTCAATGTTACCTCCATACTTAGATAGCCAATCCATACCTAATATCACATCCAATCCTTGTGGCTCCAGGACTATTAGGTCAGAGGGGAAAGTGTGGCGTCCTATGATCAATGGCGTCTGAAAACATCCTTGATGTGCCATATAATCTGCTCCAGGTGAACTTACTAACATGGGGGTCATAAGAACTCGGGTGGACATCCTATGTCTATTTACGAATCCCCTTGAAATGTATGAATGCGATGCACCAGTATCGAAAAGAACTATTGCTGTAAATGTCTTAACCAAAAACTTACCGACAATAACATCTGGTTGCTCTTCTACCTCCTCCACGGTCACGTGGTTCACTTGTCCTTTGTTGAACGGGTTGGGCTTCTTCCCGGCGCTTCCATTGACGTTCCCATTCTTAGCTTCTGGGCATTCATTGGCATAATGTCCAGTCTTCCCACACTTGTAACAAGTGACATGGCTAAAATCCCTCTTGGTGGGTGTGGACGGTGTTGGGCGGTTCTGGTTTCCATTGGCTCCATTCCCATTCCCATTTCCATTGCCATTCTTGGTGCCATTGTGGTTGTGTGAGCTACTTCCTCCATGGGTATGTTGAAACTGTCCTACCGCTTTAGGGGTAAAGCGGGGCTTCTGCTGAGCTCCAGAATTATACTTTCCTTGAACATACTTCCTCTTGCGGTTCTCAATCTGCTGGTGCTTCCTTTCAATCATTAGGGCACGGTCAACCAACTCCTGGTAGTTATTGAAAGTTGCCACCATCAACTGTACACTCATCTCATCATTCAGCCCTTCCATGAATCTCTCCTGCTTCTTGGCATCTGTGGCCACATCATCTGGGGCATAACGAGATAGGGTACTAAACTCATCCACGTACTGGGCCACAGTATGATTTCCTTGGCGCAAATTGTGAAACTCCTGCTTCTTCATACTCATTGCTCCAGTTGAGACATGGGCAGTACGAAAAGCTTGTTGAAACTGATCCCAAGTCACATTGGCTACGGGGTAAGTGGCTGTGTAATTCTCCCACCATGCTGCGGCTAGTCCAGACAACTGGTGTGCGGCAAATCGCACCTTCTCAGCATCCGAGCAATTGGTGGTGGTCAAATCCCTTCCAATCTTGCGTAGCCAGTCATCAGCCACTATTGGTTTGATGCTGCTAGCAAACACGGGTGGTTGCAACCTTAAGAAATGGGTCAGGTTGTCCATGGGTGGTGGTGGTGGAGGGTTGTTGTTGTTGTTCTGGTTGTTCTGAGTGTTCTGGACAAGAAGTTGCATCAGGGTGTTCTGCTGCTGGATCAACTGGGTGAGCTCAGGGGGAAACTCGAATTCACGTCTTGGAGGCATCTGGTGGGTGTAGAGGGAAGAGATTAGAATAGAGAAGAGGTCTAAGGGAAAATCACTACCCATATGCACATGAGACAAACACACAATCATATCACACCAATCAGTTTCAAACAAGGTCTTACAAATCTAACGATCGTTACAAAAGTGCTCTAAAACTAATATATGGTAGTAGCTACAAGTCACAGGGTGGGCATCTAAAATTATTGATCGGCAGAGGATTCCATAATATCTGCTCCAGCTTCATCTTCATAGTCTTCATCCTTGCTATCCTCAGCTTCCGAATCCGTGTCATCTATGATGATATAATCTTCCGGTGGAATCTCCTTGGGTTCTTCTTCCTCGTCTTCTTCTCCCATGAGTATTCCTAACTTCCGGGTCAAATCATCATTCTTCTCCACAAGTATCTTCATCTCCTCCTCATATCCATCGCGTGTAGACTTGAGTTCTTCTTCTAGCTCCAAATTCCTATTTAGGGCCTTCTTCAAATCTATCATCCCTGCACACATCTGGTGCTCCTGGCGACGAATGTAGTGGTTCAACTCCTGGATGAATGTTGCAATGGATATACCCTTCCGAGTGCTAATCATATCCCAATTCTCATCTCCACAAATCTGGTAGATGGTGTCCTTTAGCTCCTGCTTGTAGACTTCTCCAATCCTTCCCATAGCAATGTGGGCTGCCATGCTCCTTCCTAGGCTCCATGTAGGCGCATTAAAGGAAAATGCTATGAGTGAGGTGACGGGTGCGAACGTCCTTCCTGGAACTTGAGCTTGAATCAACCAACGCTCCTCTTCCGGTAGAGTGGCATTGTAGGTTCCGGTGAAACTTGGTAATCCAATGTTGAGATATCTTGTGACTTCCTTCAGGTGTCGTCCAAAGGGTGTATCATCATCCGGTTGCATGAACTTGTGCTTTGCTTCCACCATCCTAAAGAGTAGAAAATATGAGGAGTCAGAAAAGAGAAGAGTGAATTGTGTTCTAGCGCTTGTCTTAGTGGTCGTGTCCTACAGTCAGCGTCTGCTCTGATACCATCTTGTAGCGACCAGACCTCAAACAGTCTGATCTCTGTGCATCAGTGTCATCCCTGGATCAGTAATGCTGACACGCATAGTACTTGAAGGATTTATAACAGAGTAGCAATCACACACTTATTACATCGATAGTCCAACGATGAATTTATTACAAATAATATGGCTGAAGGCCATCTAACTCGATAACAGCGGAAGGCTTGGAAGATAAGTGAGTCCATCAACTCCAGCGGCATCACTGAGTATAGAACCACGACCTAAAAAGGAGCATCTTTCTCGTCGTCTGAAAAGTCTGCAACATGAAACGTTGCAGCCCGAAAACGGGTCGGCACATGGAATATGCTGGCAAGATAACACAAGTATGCAAGTAACAGAATAATAGCTATACTATATGCAATATGGCTGGTGGAAAGCTCTACGGTTAAGTTTTTGCATAAAGCCAATTTTTTCCTACTTCAAAGGAATAGATTTTAATTAACTATCATGGTAGTTGAAACATCGTTGAGAAGATAGACATCCTCTCAACCCCAATTAAAGTAGTCATTAAACCCAACAAAATTAATTGAAGTAACATGATGAGATTCACATGATAATCCAAGTACTAGATACTCAAAACGTCCATAACCGGGGACACGGCTAATCATGCTCAGTTTGTACACTCTGCAGAGGTTTGTGCACTTTTCCCCACAAGACTCGATCGCCTCCGTTTGGTTTCTCGCACTGCATGTTGTTTCAGAAACGGATGACCGAGACACAGTCTTTCTGAAGAGGCCCCCTTAACCAGATAGATAGGTCGGTACACCTACAAAACCCACTACATCTGCTAGCCCATCATGGAAAGGTTTCCCACAACTTACTCAACTATGCCAGAGCCCATATTGGCATGTGGCTGCACACGGAAGTTTCTAGTATGAAAAATCTCATGATCCCTTTGAGCCTGGGTGGCGGTCCAAAAGAAAAACAGGCAATCACTGGAATACCCAGATGCCTCAATCCACCCAGATGTGTATTAATGTTGCCACCTTAAGTTGAACCATTAATTAACAACTCACATCTGTCATGGATTTCACTCACCCAATCCACGTCTACGGGCATAGCATGTCCGAACAGCAAACGTAGAAGTAACTCCCAAGGGTTTGAATGTAATGCAGGTAATAGGTACTACCTCAACTACTTCCCAATTCCACAAGTTAATTGATCCTACTCATGCAATGTGTGAGGGTTTGACTAATTCAATGAAAACTGGGTAATTGGAAAGCATGATCAAACTGTTACTTGCCTTGCTGATGATCCGCAAAACCTAGAGACTCAAAGTAGCAAGTGGCGCACTCCGGGTACTCTATCGCAATCAAACAAGCACACAATAAGTACTTAACTAATGCACGGGTAAAACTCAAATAAGAGATCTAACCAGAAAGTTCAACTTAAGAACTCCGGTTTGCAAAAAGAATCAACTCGAAAGAAGCAACGAAACTCAAACTGCAAAAGAAACGAGCTCCGAATTACTAGTTGGCCTAAAGTCAAATTTTACAGTAGCCAAAATCTTGTTCCAGTTGATTAAACATAAAGAGGGCATCGAGACGAAGATCTGGGATTTTGAATCACCTGATTCCGACTCTCGAGCGAAAAGAAAAACGCAAAACAAGATCAGGGCAGAAATCGCGATCGGAATAACCGCGGATAAATACCCCGAAAAAGAAAAACGACGAACAGGCTAACGAACGAACGTTCGCTGTCTGCGGTTAACTAACGAAAACCGTTCGTTAAAACAAACGTACGGACGAACGTCCGCTAAATAACTAAACCGACGAAAACCGAACCGATCTATTCTAAAAAAACAGATCTAGGTTTTCCTAAAAAAACTGATCGGTTCTTTAAGAAAAAACCGATGGCGGCGGCGACGTGTACCTCGGCGGCTCCGGCGGGGTCCGGCGGGCGGGGCGGCGGCTCCGGCGGGCGGCGGTGCTGGCGGCGATGGCTCCGGCGGGCGGAAGTGCTGGCGGCGCGGGCGGCGGTGGCTCCGGCGGGCGGCGGCAGCAACGGCGGCGGCATGCGGCGCGGGCGACGGTAGCAGCGGCGGCGGCGGCGGCGCGCTAGGGTTTGGGGCGGGCGCGGCGCGAGGCGGGCTGGCTGGGGGCGACGGGCCGGCTTCGGGCGCTTATAAAGCCCAGGAGTCCTGGGCTAGTAAGACTCCTAGTCGGTTTCCTTTTTTTTTTCTAAAAAGAGTCCCGGCGCAGAAAAACTAACAAAATAAATACCAAACTGACTCTAGAATTCCCGAAATAAATTTTCACCGTTCTCTAATAATATTTAGGACAAAGTGAACATTTTTCCCGGACCTAAATGCAATTTTGAAAAACGCGTATTTTTCCTATGCAAATAAATCCGCAAATAAATCCAGAAAAATAACAAAAGTGATTTTAACATTTTTTTCCCCCAATATTTATGTTATTTTGGAGAAGTCATATTATCTCCGCTCATATTTTGTATTTTGAAATATTTTTAGGAGAGAAAAATAATTAGAATCACACTATCCTCGTACCGGTATTCGAGCGAACTCAAATACGAAAACGGTAAAATTCCCAACTCTCTCCGTAGGTCCTTGAGTTGCTTAGAATTTCGAGGAACGCCGCAAACAAAAATGCAAAAACATGAAATGCAATATGATCTATGTATAACATTCCAAATTAAAAATTTGGGATGTTACACGCATGCTCCTAAGGGGGAGGTTGGTAGGAGTTAACCATTGCGCGCCCCCAACCTCCACACAAAGGTTGGCACTCTACAAATACCTCATGCTCTAACTTAGTCACACAACGGTTCACCATACGTGCATGCTACGGGAATCACTAACCTTAACACAAGTATTTCTCAATTTCATAATAACTCCACTAGCATGACTCTAATATCACTATCCTCATATCTCAAAACAATTATCAAGCATCCAACTTCTCATCATATTCAATGCACTTAGTATGAAAGTTTTTACTACATTGATCTTGGATGTCTATCATGTGAAGACTAGTTTTATAGCCTATGCACATTATCATGTTGTTTTAATAGACTCTCAATAGGATATAAGTGAAGCATGAGAGTTCATCTATTTCTACCAAATATCACCACCACCGTGCTCTAAAAGATATAAGTGAAGCACTAGAGCAAACAACAAACTACTCCGAAAGATATAAGTGAAGATCAATGAGTAGTTGAATAATTATGTAACTATGTGAAGACTCTCTAACATTTAAGAACTTCATATCTTGGTACTTTATTCAAACAGCAAGAAAAACAAAATAAACTAAATTGACGCTCCAAGCAAAACACATATCATGTTGCGAATAAAAATATAGCTCCAAGTATATTTACCAATGGATGAAGACGAAAGAGGGGATGCCTTCCTGGGGCATCCCCAAGTTTAGGCTTTTGATTATCCATGAATTTTACTTGGGGTGCCATGGGCATACCCAAGCTTAGGCCTTTGCTACTCTTTGTTCCATAGTCCATCAAAGCAATACTCAAAACTTGAAAACTTCACAACACAAAACTTAGACAAAAATTCTCGTGAGCTCCGTTAGTATAAGAAAGCAAACCACTACTCAAAGGTGCAGCAATGAATTCATTCTTTGTTTATATGGGTGTTAAACCTATTGTATTCCAACTTCTCTATGGTCCATATCCTCTAATACTACTCATAGATGCATCGGAATAAGTAAACAACACACGAAAAACAGAATATGTCAAAAACGGAACATTCTGTAGTAATCTGCAGGTTTCGCCTACTTCTGGAACTCCAAAAAATTCAAACTAAATTGGTAAATTTGAGGAATTTGTCTACAAATCATCTTCAAAAAGAATCAACTAAATAGCACGCTCCAGTAAAATCTGAAGACCACTTTAGCGAGCGCTAACGATTCTGTTTTTCACAGCAAGATCACATAAACTTCACACAAGTCTTCCCAAAGGTTCTACTTGGCACGAACACTAAACAAAACATGAAACCACATCTAAACAGAGGCTAGATGCAATATTTATTCCTAAACAGAAGCAAAAACAAAGAAAATAAAATAAAGTTGGGTTGCCTCCCAACAAGCGCTATTGTTTAACGCCCCTAGCTAGGCATGATGATTTCAATGATGCTCGCATAAAAAGATAGGAATTGAAACATAACGGGAGCATCATGAAGAATGTGACTAGCACATTTAAGCCTAATCCACTTCCTATGCATAGGGATTTTGTGAGCAAACAACTTATGGGAAAGATAATCAGCTAGCACAGGAAGGCAAAGTAAGCATAGCTTCAAAACTTTCAACATATAGAGAGGAAACTTGATATTATTGCAATATGTAGAAGCATATGTTCCTCTCTCGTAATGGTTTTTAGTAGTGTCATGGAAATAACACGGCAGATGTCCGGTTTAACGAACTTGATGATGGAACCATCGCACGGGTTAGCTTGAAGGGGTTCATAGCACACAAAGGACACAGAGGGTTTATACTAGTTCGGCCCCTTCGATGAAGGTAAAAGCCTATGTCTAGTTGGTTTGGTATTGCTTGGGCGTCGGATTACAGGGAGCGGATCGCTTGCCTGTAGTCTTGACGGGTTGATTCTTACTTGTCCCTAAACCGCCGCCGGGTCGTCCCTTTATATAGAGGCGACGCCCGGTCCGGTTTACAGAGTCCCGAGGCCGGCTCATACTCGTGTCCGCTTCGGTCTCTGTCTTTTCTTCCTTATCTCTCAAGTTACATCATCGGGCGGTTTACAAACCATAACTATGTACCTGGGCCCTAAGATCTCATGGGCCGTAGCCTTTACTAAATATTACAACCAAACATATTATAATAAACCGGTTTATACTAGCCGGTTCATACCTGCTAGTCATATCCCTGACATTAGGCCCCAGAATGATTTGAACTTGTTCACATCAATCTTCTCAGTCTTGTATAATTTTCTTCTGTGCCTTCTCATTTTTTGTAAACCGGCCCTGACGTCATCCTCGAGAATCACTGAATCTGACCGTGACATCACTTCTGCATTTAATGCCGTGAGCTGTCCATCAGCTTTGTTTAAGGGTTATCCCGAAAATCGAGGCGTCGGAAAATCTTTATCCGATCCTTTGCCTCCTCGAATCCCGCACCTGTCGCTTCGGATCTAACTTTCTTCTTATAAATACCGCTGTCCCCATCTGTTATTCTCTTCCTCTCTCTTCTTCCTCCGTCACCCGAGCCCCAGACGCCATTGACGCCCGAGCGCGAACCGTCGTCGTCAACCGCCGAATCCAAGCTCACGCCGGCCGCTGCATCGCCCTGAGTTTGACCAGAGAACCTCCGCCGCTGATCTCCACTGTTCCAGGTACGTCTTTTCTCCTCATTATAGATCTGTATCTTCTAGGGTTCTTCCTCGCGTCTCCGCCATTAGAGCCTCAGTGAGAGCTTCACCTTATTCAACTTAAGCAAATAGTTTTCAGTGACCTTTACTTTTGGATCTTGCCCTTTAAACTTTGCCTCTGCTCCGCTGTACATGCTTCAGATCTTCGTCGTTTATATACAACCTGTAGATGCATCCGCTCCATATATCACCTTTGTAGTTCTTCCCGTATATCCTCGCATTTATTTTTCTTTTTCTTGCATGCTCAGATCTGTTCTGCTTTAATTGTCTGTGAAAACCTGTTTCTTCTCCTTTGTAGATCTGTTAAGTATACTCCGGTTTAAACTGTCATGCGCAAACTCTGTAAATAATTTTAAAAACATACGTGATGGTTTAGCTCTTCTTCTATTGCTATCATGAACCGGTAATAACATAGCTCCCTGTTATTGCCGGGTTATCTGTATCATTAGTCCCTTGTCTAAACCGTTGCGTGATCTTCATATATATCTTCCGGTTTATGCTGCTGTACTTAAATAATCCGGTCTTTGCACTTTATCTTTTTAGTGCGTGCTCTTCTGCTGTCATGGCCAAACAATTTGTGTCTTGTGATTGAGTTCCTTCCATTATTACGGAAGAAGACTTGGCCAATGCTGCTGCCGTTGGTACTTTAGGCCCTCAATCCATTTTAAAGTGGCGGGCTCCAGGAAATGAATGCCCTCCTACTCCCAGAGAGGGGGAGGTTATTGTTTTCTTCGACCACATAGCCCGAGGCTTCACACCTCCCGGTTCAAGATTCTTCCGAGATGTGCTTGCCGCTTTCCAACTTCATCCTCAGGACATAGGTCCCAACTCCGTTTCCAATATCTGTGACTTCCAAGTTTTCTCAGAGGTATATCTACAAGAAGAACCATCTGTTGACTTGTTCCGGGATTTCTTTCACCTGAACCGGCGTACTGAGTTCACCAGCGGACCGCATCAAGAACTTGGCGGGATTAGCATCCAGAAAAGGAGAGATGCAGTCTTTCCTCATGCCGCTCTCCACACGCATCCGAAGGAATGGAACAAGTCTTGGTTTTACTGTATTGACACTTCTCCGCAAGGGGAGAACCCACTGCCGGGTTATCGCGAGCACCGTCTTCCGGAAGATCACCCTTTGCCACAGCGACTTAGCTCTGCCGAACGGCCCCGGTTTGCTTCTCAGCTTGCTAAACTGAAAGTGTTTATGGCCAACGGTTTAATTGGAACCGATTTTATGCGTTGTTGGCTCTCTTGGAGTATCCTTTTCATGATCTACTTGCATAGAAATTTTACTACTTTGCATCATGAATGAATTCAACAATATAACCAGCACATAAAGCATTCTTTTCATGATCTACTTGCATAGAAATTTTACTACTCTGCACATAAGCAAAATTCTTCTCATTCATAGTAGTGGGAGCAAACTCAACAAAATAACTATCATGTGAAGCATAATCCAATTGAAAACTAAAATCATGATGACAAGTTTCATGGTTATCATTATTTTTAATAGCATACAAGTCATCACAATAATCATCATAGATAGCAACTTTGTTCTCATAATCAATTGGAACCTCTTCCGAAATAGTGGATACATCACTAAATAAAGTCATGACCTCTCCAAATCCACTTTCATAAATATAATCATCATAAATAGGAGGCATGCTTTCATCATAATAAATTTGCTGATCAAAACTTGGGGGACTAAAAATATCATCTTCACTAAACGTAGCTTCCCCAAGCTTGTGGCTTTGCATATCATTAGGATCATGCATATTCAAAGAATTCGTACTAACAACATTGCAATCATGCTCATCATGCACATATTTTAGGCCAAGCATTCTACGTAATTCTTCTTCTAGTACTTGAGCACAATTTTCCTTCCCATCATTTTCGCGAAAGATATTAAAAAGATGAAGCATATGAGGTATCCTCAATTCCATTTTTTTGGTAGTTTTCTTTTATAAACAAAACTAGTGATAAAACAGGAAACTAAAATATTCGATTGCAAGATCTAAAGATATACCTTCAAGCACTAACCTCCCCGGCAACAGCGCCAGAAAAGAGCTTGATGTCTACTACGCACCCTTCTTCTTGTAGACGTTGTTGGGCCTCCAAGTGCAGAGGTTTTTGGCGGCGGAACTCCCGATCTAGGTTAATTTCCGAAGGTTTGAGTATTTATAGGATTTTTTGGAGTCAGGGACAAGTAAAGGGGAGCTACGGGCCGTCCTCGAGATAGGGGGGCGCGCCCCCCTTCCCAGGGCACGCCCTCCACCCTCGAGGGTAGCCCGTGGCTCTCCTGACCCAACTCTTTTGCTTCGGGGGCTTCTTTTGGTCCAGAAAAAATCATACAAAATTGGCTCGTCAATTGGACTCCGTTTGATATTCCTTTTCTGTAAAACCCTAAAACAGGAGAAAAACATAAACTGGCATTGGGCTCTGGGTTAATAGGTTAGTCCCAAAAATCATATAAAAGTGTATAATAAAGCCCATAAGACATCCTAGAACGATAATATAATAGTATGGAACAATAAAAAATTATAGATACGTTGGAGACGTATCACTCACCCATGCTCGGGGGCTGCACGAGCTCCCTGGATTCGGCCGTCCTCACGACCTGATGGGGCTCATGACGCCAAAGAGTCGGGAGCACTCCGCCTCAAGACGTCGTGACGGATAAAGCTAAGTAATCTCACCAAGGCCAAAAAAGACGACAGCAAGTTCTCGCTTCATACATATATCACAGTCCATTACACGCCTTCTCGAGGCAACTTGAAATTTTGACACAGGAAGGACATGAAGGAAAAATAAGGAGAAGAAGCAGACGCCGCTCCCGCTCAGTCGGAGTCTCCCAGTTCCTCTGGCTTCACCGAGCCATAGCGGCGCGACAACCCCCTCCCCTCGCCGGGCCGAGCTCGGTCGCGTGGTGGCTCGTCGCGGCTGCCGCTGCTGGAGGAGCTGCTGCTGCCACAGAGGGGGGACCCGCGGCGCCCCCAGGACTAAGATCGTCTTCGGAGGAGCAGGACCCGCGGCGCCCCCAGGACTAAGATCGTCTCCGAAGGAGGAGCTGCTCCTCCGGACACCGTCCCCACCGTCCTCTTCGTCATCGGCCTCGGGACAGCACCCAAGGCGCATCCCTTCCTCCGAGAAGACCCTGACAAACAGCATGGAGGCGCCGTCGTACATGAAGTGGAGCGTACACCTCCCCTGCCGCCGGCGCGCGTGAGCAAACTATTGCCAGCCATGCTCCAGGAACACGTCACCCGAGGGAGCCACATCAAGCTCCACCCAGGACGCACCACTGCAGCAACCGTCAGCCTGCAGCCAGACGCCGTCGGGGCCTCCGGCCAGTAGCATGTTACAGAATGAGCGGGGAAGCCGGAGCCACGAGCCACCAGGCTTCTCCGCCCACACCACGAACTCCGACGACAAGTCGAAGGAGTGGAGCTGTGGGCGCGAAGGACGCGCGACCGCCATGCGCCGTCTCGCGCCTCCTCTCCCACCACGGCCACGACCACCTTCACCACAAGAAGACGTACCGTGCCTCTCACCAGCGGCCGTGACAGGACCTGGAAGGCCGCACCCGCTTCCCCGAGGAGTCGCTATGGGCGCGGTGGCATGCTTACGGGGATGCCCGCGGCCCCTCTTCGGCGGCAGCAGGGCCAGATCCTTCGGGGCATTCCCTTTCTCCGCGGCGGACGGCTTCCTCGGCGGCGCCATGAAGATCTCGCAGCAAGAGGGAGAGCGGGGAACAAGCAAGGAGGAAGACGGCGCTGGCTTGAATATGGCTTGGGGGCTCCCCCCTAGTCCCATTTATAGGGCGGAGGAGCCCAACCGCCATCCACTGGCGTCGTAGCCATAACAGCCCCGTCGTCTGCATCGGGGAGTTGTCAAGTCACACGATTACCAAGGCTGCATGGGGAGCAGAGTCGCCACGTCCCATCCAACCGTCACGCGCCAGCCTGGCCCGCAGCCTTTTGGGGCCCGCGACGCTTCGTTGTCGACTAAGGCTTCGCCCCGAAGCCAACTCCGAGCGCACCTTGGGCCCGGGGGCTACTGTCGGCATCCTGTGAACCAGGGTACCCAGACTTGCCTGTCTGCAGGCCGCAGCACACTCCTGCCATGGCCTGGTACGACCCAGCTGATCGACCAGTTGCTCAAGACCCTCGGGAGGGGGCTAGACCTCGCGAGGAGAACAACGTCAAGACCCCCTCAGGAGCAGCCTCGGCAAGGTGCTCCGGAGGGGCAGAGAACCCAAGGCCAAGCCCGCCTTAGGAGGAGGCAGCGACGTAAGCAGTGACGCTCCGTGCCAGCGGGTGCCAGCGCCCGCCAGCGGCGCAGTTGCCGTTTCGGTGCAAAGGAGGCAGCGCAGGCGCAGATTCCCGAGGAGCGGGACAAAGGTTTCCCCATTGGTGCAACAAGACCGAAGACTGCAAGGACGACAAGGAGGATGTCACCACCGAGCCCACCACCGCGTCACCGCTGGTCCTTTTGCAGGCGAAGACTGCTTTTGTCAGGGTAGGAACGTCCTTGTGTTCCCGCTCGAAATGGCCGTTGTGGGATCCCTTCCCGCCTAAACATTTCGGGGGAAGAGGACCCTGGACGCCTATATAAGTAGCTAGGATCCCCACTATGAGGGGGGAAGCAGATCCATAAACTCTGCCACCACGCAAAGGAGCAAGAACTCTTGCCTCCCGACCCTCCTGGGCTCTCCTCCTGAGCTTAGGAACCATTGTACTAGTTCATATTCTAGCCCTCCTGAGGCCAATCCACCAAAGCAGGAAGTAGGGTTTTACACCACAAGGTGGCCTGAACCTGGGTAAACTCTTGCGTGCTTCACTTGTTGTTTGCTTGAATCTCTTCACTAGACGAGGGCAAGACTCTAGGTAGACGCGAGTGGGAGAGATCATCGTTCACCCCCTGTGTTCAAACTTCTTGGGTTTGCGGAGCCCGTAATCCGACATTGTCCCATGTGAGGAAAGGATGATGGAAGCTATGATTCCCTCACAAGTTGGGATGAGTCTTCGGACTTCACAAAATAATAAAAGAGGCCAAAGAATCCCAAATAAAAAAGAGAGGCCATAGAAGCCCACAAAAAAGGGGGGAAATGAAAAAATGAGAGAAAAGAGAGAAGGGGCAATGCTACTATCCTTTTTCCACACTCGTGCTTCAAAGTAGCGCCATGATTTTCATGATAGAAAGTCTCATATGTTATCACTTCATATACTAGTGGAATTTTTCATTATAGAACTTGGTTTGTATATTCCAGTGATGGGCTTCCTCAAATTTCCCTAGGTCTTAGTGAGCAAGCAAGTTGGATGCACACCCACTTAGTTTCTTTTTGAACTTTCATAAACTTATAGCTCTAGTGCATCCGTTGCATGGAAATCCCTACTCACTCGCATTGATATGTATTGATGGATATCTCCATAGCCCGTTAATATGCCTAGTTGATGTGAGACTATCTCCTTCTTTTATCTTCTCCACAACCACCATATTCTATTCCACCTATAGTGATATGTCCATGGCTCATGCTCAGATATTGTATGAAAGTTGAAAAAGTTTGAGAATACTAAAGTGTGAAACAATTGCTTGACTAACACCGGGGTTGTGAATGATTTAATACTTTGTGTGATGAAGATGGAGCATAGCCAGACTATATGATTTTGTAGGGATAACTTTCTTTGGCCATGTTATTTTGAGAAGACACAATTGTTTTATTAGTATGCTTGAAGTATTATTGTTTTAATGTCAATATTAAACTTTTGTTTTGAATCTTATGCATTTGAACATTCATGCCACAATGAGGAAAATTACATGGATAAATATGTTAGGTAGTATTCCACATCAAAAATTCTGTTGTTATCATTTACCTACTCGAGGATGAGCAGGAATTAAGCTTGGGGATGCTTGATACGTCTCCAACGTATCTATAATTTTTTATTGTTCCATGCTATTATATATTCTGTTTTGGATGTTTTATATGCATTAATATGCTATTTTATATTATTTTTGGGACCAACTTGTTAACCTAGAGCCCAGTGCCAGTTCTGTTTTTCCTTGTTTTTGAGTTTCGCAGAAGAAGAATATCAAACGGAGTCCAAACGGAATAAAACTTTCACGATGATTTTTCTTGGACCAGAAAACACACATAGGACTTGGAGTACAAGTCAAAGAGTCCTCGAGGCGACCACACGACGGGGAGGCACGCCCTAGGGGGGCTCCCCTAGGGCTTGTGGCCCCCTCGATGACCCCCTGACCCCCTTCTTTGGCCTATAAATGCAGAGATATTGTAGAAACCCTAGAATGACAGAAGAAAATACTTTTCCACCGCCGCAGGTCTGTGTTCCCGTGAGATCCCATCTAGAGGCCTTTTCCGGTACTCTGCCGGAGGGGGACTTGATCACGGAGGGCTTCTACATCAACCTTGTTGCCCTTCCGATGATGCGTGAGTAGTTTACCACAGACCTACGGGTCCATAGCAAGTAGCTAGATGGCTTCTTCTCTCTCTTTGATCTTCAATAGAGTGTTCTCCTCGATGTTCTTGGAGATCTATTCGTTGTAATCTTCTTTTGCGGTGTGTTTGTCGAGATACGATGAATTGTGGATTTATGATCAGATTATCTATGAATATTATTTGAATTTTCTCTGAATTCTTATATGCATGATTTGATATCTTTGTATTTCTTGTCGAATTATTGGTTTGGTTTGGCCAACTAGATTGGTAGTTCTTGCAATGGGAGAGGGGCTTAGTTTTGGGTTCAATCTTACGGTGTCCTCACCCAATAACAAAAGGAGTAGCGAGGCACGTATTGCATTGTTTCCATCAAGTATAAAAAGATGGGGTTTATATCATATTGCTTGAATTTATCCCTCTACATCATCTCATCTTTCTTAAAGCATTACTCTGTTCTTATGAACTTAATACTCTAGATGCATGTTGGATAGTGGTCGATGTGTGGAGTAATAGTAGTAGACTAGTAGATGCAGAATTGTTTCGGTCTACTTGTCACGGACGTGATGCCTATATCCATGATCATTGCCTTAGATATCGTCATAACTTTGCGCTTTTCTATCAATTGCTCGACAGTAATTTGTTTACCCACCGTATGCTTTATTCAAGAGAGAAGCCTCTAGTGAAATCTATGGCCCCCGGGTCTATTTTCCATCTATTATTTTCAGATCTATAAAACTAAAAAACCCAAAAATATGTTGCTGCAATTATTTTGTGTTTACTTTATTTTTCTTTTTACTTTATTTTTCATTCCAACTCTATCAGATCTCACTCTTGTTCGTGACGTTGAAGGGATTGACAACCCCTTTTCTGCGTTGTGTGCAAGTGTTTGTTAGTTTGTGCTGGTGCATATATTGGGGACTTGTTTGTACCTCCTACTGGATTGATACCTTGGTTCTCAAACTGAGGGAAATACTTACCTCTACTTTGCTGCATCACCCTTTCCTCTTCAAGGGAAAAATCAACGCAAGCTCAAGAAGTAGCATCCAAATATGGTTGGTTAGTGGTGGTGGTGCTTTCAATGCAATGACGTATGTATCCTCCCGCTGCAGTGGTATTGGCCTCTTCGATTTGCTCTAGATCCGACGGACTTGGGAGTTGCGGTCATTGGCTCGGAAAAAATCCCAGCTTTGTGAGGCCGAGGCTGACATCGACGAGGCTTGTGGGTGTCATCCCATCTTTGGAGGCGTTGTCATGGCTCTTTCCACGGATCCCTTCCCCATGCACTGAGGGAAACCCTAAGTTCATCTCTTTGGACCAAGCAATGTTGGTGTGATGGCGTCACACCTCCTTGGAGACGCTGTCTAGGTTGCTCATGGAGTCCCTGTGCTAGCTGCTAGAGCCGAGGTTGTCTTTTTCTCTAGGCGTGGACCTTCCAGAGCGCTCTGGAATGTCCATGCCCTGAGAAACAACCAACCCACCTATGCCATCACTATAAAAAATACACATCCGTGACATTTTGACGCGAAAGAAATTTTTTCTGTCATGCTTATGACATTTCTAGACGATAGTTGTGACAAAAACCCATATCATCATAGATGTGGTGGGATCCTACTTCTATGACAAAAAATCATGACAGAAAATGGGCTTTTCATCCTGGGCCGGCCGGGTACGCACCCTCATGACATTCTTTGGGTTGTCCATGACAGAAAAAAATCATGGTAGAAGCGAGGGCGAGGAAAATTTTGTGGAGTTCCCAATTACGGTGGGTGGTCAGGGTGGAGAGATGCATGAAGGTTTACGCGTTTCTCTCGTACACGTCGCATGTATGTGTGAGGCGTTGGGGTCTAACTGAACCCGAGCAAGGCGTTCGCTTATTGAACCCGAGCGATTGCACTAGCCAAGTTACTGAACCCGAGCGATCGATCCCTGGCTGCTAAAACCCGACTGATTCCTTCGCTACTGCTGCTAACTGAAGTCGATCAAACCCTGCTGCTGCCTCTTGATGAACAGTGACAGTTGTTGGGGGTTGGATGAACATGACCCCATGGTAGTAGAGGCCGTTGCCTCTGGATGAACAGGACTCCCATCGAGAGGAGGCCGCCACACACCCAAGCCGGTTGGGGGTGGATGAACAGGACCCCGTGAAGGGCTGGTGTTGAACAGGACCCCGTGGAGGACTGGTTGAACAAGACCCCCCGTGTGGAGGGCTGGTTGAACAGTAGTTGGTGGAGGCTGGATTAATAGGACCCCATGGTGAACAGTAGCTGGTGGAGGCGGGAGGAAGTCGACGGTGGATGAACAGTAGCAGGTGGATGCTGGGGGAAGTCGATGGTGGATGAACAGTGGCCCGTGGAGGTTGGAGCGA
The DNA here is from genome assembly GCA_902687465.1 of Secale cereale. Lineage (NCBI taxonomy): Eukaryota > Viridiplantae > Streptophyta > Magnoliopsida > Poales > Poaceae > Secale > Secale cereale. Next base: position 655,255,803 of record LR738711.1, read on the forward strand.
GGCAGTAGATGGTGGATGAACAGTAGCCCGTGGAGTCCCGTTTTGTGGTACGCCGCACCCCTCCCGATGAAAATGACCCCGTTTCGACCGTAGGCGCTCCAACACAAGTCTGTTTCTTCCGTTTTGCGGTACGCCACACCCCTCCCAATCAACAGCACCCCGTTTCGACCGCAGGAGCTCAAGCACAAGTTTGTTTCCTTCGTTCTATAGTATGCCAGACCCTTCCCGATGAACAACACTCCGTTTCAACCGTACACGGTCGAATAGAAGGCCGTTTCCCTCTATTTTGCAGTACGCCATACCCCGTTTTGGTTGTTTCTTCCGAGTCGGTTAGCTCCCGTTGAACACGACGCGTTCCGACCTAGTGGCTTCGCTCCTGATGAACAGGACGCGTACCGACCCAATCACTTGGCTCTCGGTGAAGACGACGCTGTTTCCTCCGTTCCGACCTAGCCGGTTAGCTGCTGGTGAACAGGACGACGTCGCTGCCGTCCGTTGCCTCTCCATGTACACGAGCCCTGGTCGTACAAATGCGTGAGTAGCTAGGCGTTTGAGACCCCGCCCGTATGTACATACGTGGCCGTATTTGTTGGCATCTGGCTGTACATACGTGTACACGGTTTAGACTGGACTGCCTGAACTGCTACGTCGGGGGCTCTACTACTACACGTGCCACTGCTTGCTCCACCACGGTTCATTGTTGCAGAGAGACCGATCGACCAGTATGTACGTACACGTTCACGACCAGACAGAAAACGCTACATACGCTTCGACCGGGTGGGTCCCAGCTGTAAGGGAGGATAAGGACGCACTTCCTTGCATGCGAAGATATAGCAGGTGGGTGCCAGCTGTCAGGGGGAAGAATCACTTTTTTGCCCGCAATATGGATGCACTTCCTTGCGTGCAAAGATGTAGCTAGTGGGTCCATCTGTCAGGCTCACCGCATAGAGTCCTCTTCCAATGGTTGTCGTTCGTTGACCACATTGACCGCGCCGCGTAGACAGCACCCAGGCGGTGGATGACGGTGAGGCCTAGGAAGGGAATGATGCGGAGCCAGAAAAGACGAGGCGGGTGGATGCCAATGCAGAGGGGAGTATGAGGGTTCACTGGTTCTGATGCGGTGTCAGGCTCCCATCGCCAGAGAATAACAAGAGGTGTTGGTGAGTAGAGGAATGGCCTAGACGACGATGGGAGTACGGTGGGCCGGTGAGTCCTGCGCGGCAGCACAGCCGGCTACGAGAGGCGGTAGTAGGCGGTACCGCCGGTGCTAGTTTGGGCGGCTGAAGCAAGAATATCCGGCATCGAAGAAGAAGGACGACATCCATTGGATGGACATCCAACGACCACTGCTGCTAGAACCGTGTGTTGACTATAAGTTAACAAAGCCTTGCGTACGCGCCAACTTAGAAGGCCCACAAGTGTGTGGCAGAGAACATATAGCCCATTTGCGATTTGTAAGAATGTACATCCCATCTTTGAATTCTACTGGAATTTACTAGAGCCCGTTTACAGTTTGTTAAAATTACAACCCATTTTCTAGCTAGGACAACGATTAATAATTTCAACCAACCGCTCAAATAGAATTTAATAAAATTTCCCACATTTTGATCGGATCCGAAATATTTTTATGCCGAAATTTCTAGTCAACTTAGATATAATTTCAAAATAAATTTATATTATGTAAAAATCCAACAAAATATTGCGCGCGCAACAAGTAATGAAATAAAAAAAATTCAAAATCCAGACATAATATTTTTTAACTAATTATGTGTTTGGTGCATTTTTTTAAAAGTTATAGCCCAGTTTTTAAAATTACATCCCATTTATTATTTCTTAAAGCTCATTTCTTGTTAAGCCTAATGCATCCCTCCTAGGAAAGATTTGCAGCCCAGCGGGACGGAGAATAACAAGTTGACCTGGGCTGGGTATCCCTAAAAAAAGTATAGCTAGGCTAGCCATTTTCAGCTTGAAAAAATAATATTTGGGCAGGATATTTGGTCGACATAAAATAATAGCCTGGACTAAACGGGCCACGGCCCACCCAGTTGATACCTGCTCATCTGAACAACAACAAAAACATCGCTCAAGAAAAATTCTGCTCACACCTCAAAAACACAAATACTGCTTGAGCTGCAGGGTCCTAGCTGTTGGCCGCTCCTTGTGCAATTCTCTCATTTATTGACTACATAGGTTGATAATGGTGTGGGACCGTGATGTCAGAAAACCAAGAGGAAGCAAAAAATAATTGTATATAATAAGGAGGCACTTGCGTTCGTGCGGTTATGGCCCTGGTGGGTCCCTACTATCATCCTCTCCAATTAAAGTCATCTCCTGATTCCTCATGTTCGTTGACCATGATGACAACGCGAGACGGTGGCGCCACAGCGAGCACAACAACTCGAAGGATGACGGAGAGGGCCTCGCAAGCCATACAGATGGTCTGACACAGCGCCCACTGCTCATTCAAGAAGCAGCATCATAGGGCCACATGTCCGCGATGGCATTGTCGTTCGCTTGTTCGCCGGCGATTCGTCCTTCCGCAAGTCAGTGACCGTTGAGGAGATGGAGGTTGCAGCATGGGTCCTCTTGCGCAGGTAGCTCTTCCGCCATTAGGGCATCAAATTACGGCCGCACCTGCTCTATGGTGCACACGGCATGAACCGGCTTGGGCGGTGGCGCCGGCTCCTGGTCGTAAGCCACGTCCATCGTCTGATTTTCGTCACTCAGCTCGACGAGCTCGCTAGCGAGCCAGCATGTCCGACTTCTGGACCGAACCGCTGCCAAGCACGAGTCCGACTGCCCTGTCCCACCCAGAACGCCTCCCTCGCCCGTGCACACTTTCCGCCCGAAACGGGCAGCGCCGTCTGTGCCGCTTCCCGGTGCATGCCATTGCTCCGTGTTCAAACAACACAGGTGCCGTCCATCCGTCCGTCTACCGCCCACATTAATGATATGCGGTTGCCAAGGCAGCTATTTCGCTGCCAACCCGTCTGTCCCTCTGCCAACCACCATTTCTATATAAACTGCTGCGCCGGCCATAGCCGCAGTCATCCGCCTCCGGTCCCTTTCTCCTGTCCACACCACTCCCACCATGGCTTCCTCGCGCTCCAACGCTCTTTGGGACGGGCGGACGATGGACCAGAAGGAGATGGTAGCCATTGCTGTGGACTGGCTGGCCGGAGGCAGCCAGAGGATGACGATGTCCCAATGGAGAACGTGGTAGTCGACGATCCGGCGCGAACCCCGTCCGCCGCACCATCCTCGCCGGTCCATTGCACCATGACCATCAGCGAGGCCCGTGCCCAATACATGGGCTCGATGAGGCAAAAGTGTGAGGAGCAGTTCAGGGAGGCGCATGCGGACGCCGCTTACAACCACCATGTACTCCAACAGCACCTGCAGGTGGAGGTGAAGACCGCCGCGGAGCGGCGGAGCAGGAGATGCTCCTCGAGTCATACTGCTCCGCACGTGAGGGCCGCCTCGCGCGCTGGCGGTACCGCATGCGAGTGGCGGAGGTTGCGGCCGCCTACAAAGAGGGCGATGAAGCGGGCGAGGCGCTGTTTGGCGAGACCGACGACGAGGCGTGCCGGCTCCGCCGAGGCCCCACCCCGCCGGCACCGAGGCGGAGGACTTCGCCGGCTTCAGCGAGGCCCTGCTCTGCTGAGGCCCCGCCCCGTAACCAATGAGGCAGAGGACATCGCCGACTCCGCCGAGGCCCTGCCCCGCCAGCATCGAGGCGGAGGACTTCGCCGGCTTCGATGAGGACCTGCTCCGCCGAGGCCCCGCCCCACCAACAATGAGGCAGAGGACATCGACGGCTTCGCCGAGGCCCCGCCCTACCGGCAACGATGGGGAGAGTTTCCCCTACTCTGCCGAGGCGCCGCCCCGCCAGCAACAAGGTAGAGGACATCGCCGGCTCCGTCGAGGCCCCTCCTTGCTACCAACGAGGCCGCGCCACACAGAAAACGAGGAAGAGTAGAACACGGTAGGTCGCCGCCGCTCGGGTCCAAGTAAGGCCACCGCTGCTACCCTCCGGTTGAAGCCAAGATTGGCGGAATGAACACTGACGGCCGATTAGCTTCTTGGCGGTGACGTGGAGTCGGAGAGCTGTGCTGGAGAAGAAACTTCTGTTTGGCACTTCGGCTCAGCTGGACACGGGAAATGGGCGCCGAAGATCATAGATTACGTTAATTAATTATACCTCCGGCGGACACCTTTTTAGTTGAAGAATGTATGAAATGTAATGAAATCCGACATGTTTATATGAAACCGGCGTTGTATGAACGAATTTAGTCCGATTAGTTTGAATTCTTGGATGAACATGCAAACAATACGTACTAGCATTATTCCCAGGACGCACGGTGATCACCTCGTTTGCAGCAGTTTCACACGTACTCCATCCGGTCTTTTTTAGTCTACATATAAGTTTTGTGTGAAGTCAAAGTATCTCCACTTTGACCCCAATCTTATACAAAAAAGTATCAACATTCACAATGTAAAATCGACATTTTTAGATTCATTATGAAATGTACTTTCATAGTATATATAGTTTGAGCAACTTTTTAGCGTGCCTGTACATTTTTAGATTCACGGTGTAAAAAGGAACAGAGGGAGTACAAAGTTTGAGCAGCTTTTTAGTGTGCCTGTACATTGCAATGAAACTCACATGCCTGCCAATTCATAGATAACATTCAAAACAATCAATGATTATGCATCTCAGTGATTCACATGTCAGAGCCTTTACTTCACAACTAAAGAATAAAGAAAATCGATCAATGCTGCTGACAGCAAAGGGCGTCCTATTCGAAAATATCAAGCGCGTGTCTTCTTGCTAACATCAATGAGCAAAATTTGACAAGGTTGTCCCATTCTAAAATATCAAATGCGTGTCTTTTTGCCTACATCAATGAGCAAACTTTGACAAGGTTTTCCCATTCTAAAATATCAAATGCTTACGGTTGTGGAATGGGTGAGGTTTGCGATCAGTTCGGACATTGACATGGCACCTCATGCTAAATAAACAAGCAGTTCTTTTTGTGCAGTTCCACCAAAATCAACAAAATTCGCGCGTAGCTTGTATGATTTTGCCTTTATATGTTGCAACGCCTTGAACATATCGGCACCTCCTTTCTTGTAGCTAATTCTGTGGCTGGAGGTGAAATGAGTGATTCAAGAATATTCCATGTATTGTGCATGATGAAGTATAATGGACACGAATCATCAGAACATTTTGTGTAGTTCTCATTGAAATCAAGCTAAGCAGCCATGTTTGCATAAATACAAATTAAGTGATTAGTAAAGCAAATTGTATTATGAATTTGCAATTTACACACGCTCCTACATGGTCCATGCAGAGCACACATTTAAAAAAATGGAACTCACCAGAAAGAATCCTAGAACAACATTGTACTTGCCCATCACAGCAAAAAAGATGGAAATATGTGAGTCCTTCTGAGCAGAAGTTAGTTTGGTCTTGTGGGGAGTAATGTAACGATCCTTCAACTGCTCCTTCTGATGAGAAGATAGACTGGGCTTCTTCATCCTAGCATAATCTGAACTAGTCACTTCACGTACTACATATTCTTCTTTAGAGGAGGAGGATCCTGTTGTGCAAAGACAAGAGAACAACTAAATGCTAGCATCCCTGTTTGCCCGAAAAAAGTAAAGTAAATATTTAAAACATCCATTACAGTAACAAAGGGAGCAACTGATGAAATGTATAGTCAGAAAGAGATGCATCCTAATTTTCCTCATAGGAAATGATATGATACCAAACACAGCAGCTCAACTTGAACTATATCATTATTTAATTTTATCAGTGGCTATAACGGTGGCAAACCGGTGCATCAATTTATTAGTAGCCTTAGATTAACATGCGAAACAATACCACTTTCTCATGACAGTAGCTAAATATTAGCACAACACCAGTAGAGATGACAAAGATCAATCGTATGGATGAAATCCGTGGGCTGGTACCAACCTTTGTCAGGAGGCTTTCGTGTACAGCATGCAGACGAAGCACTTCTCTGTAACCATCCGTTATTATTACTGTGGTTGCCATGCTTACTATAAACTCCTCAATTAGTGTAATGTTTCCAACATGTTCTTGTGCAGTTCCACTAAGATATATATTATTTTCAAACAAGATCCATGTTTGCACAACTAGAGACAATTACATATTACATTAAGAGTGGCATCAAATCACAATGGCAAAACAATTGCTCATTCCAGACATAGCAATAAATTAAGATGCAAAACTATATCATTACTTGTGGCGTCACAGTTCCAGTGCTTCATTACAGCACCGAGAGTTGAGTTTTGTTCTTCTTCCTCTTGTTCTTCCCCTTATCACTTGGTTCAATAACAGACAAGCTTCTCCTTCAATGTAAGATTTGGCATGTCAATTAGGGAGCACAAGTATAGCACTAAACAACAACATTTCTTTTCTGATGACAGTAGCAAAATACAGACCAACAATTGTGAAATATCATTATCTTACCTCAATGGGATATTACGGTGCACATACATAGTGGAAGTCTGGTCTCCTTTTGTGCAGTTCACTAAAATCAAGCAACATTACCGTATAAGTAGCACAACATATGAAAGCATACTGCACAATCCTGTGGAAGAAGGCCATTACTGATATCTCATGATGCGAAATTCAAACAACACACAAGAAGAAGATCTGAAGCAAATTTGCCAACACATATAGGAAGTCAGATCTCCTCTTCTGCAGTTGCACTAAGATCAAGCAATCAAGTAACGTTGTCGGTGTGACATTTTGGTTGAACTGCACAAAACACTCTTAGAACAAAAGTGTTTTGTGTAGTGCAACAAAAGGTCGCAATAGCAACGAGGTGAAGTAGATAAACATGTTTACATAGAGGTGCAAAGGAAACAATTACTGGTCAATAACGGTGGATGACACAGAAGCCCACAAAAAGAAGCATCTTACTTATCCAAATGGGAAAGAAATCAAGACAGTAGCATTTCTCAAACAGTGGCATTGATTCATATTAACAGAGAGATTATATTAACAATAAAATTTGTTAAGCATGTAATTTGCTTTTAACTGTGACATTGCTTCAATTTTCCAGCAGCATTATTAGATTAACAAGAGCTAAAGAGTTGTACGGGACAGTGGACGCACCAGCACCCTAAACTAGCCAAAAAACCGAGCTCATCGGAGCTCTCCGGGTGCGGCGGCGACGGTGGCGCTCACTCGTCGTCGGAGGAGGAGACAAGATCGATGTACTTTTGGCTTGTTCCTCGGCCTCGCGGTGCCATCCCGCCTGCTTGATGTCGAACTCGCGCGCGGCGGCGAGTGCCTGCTCGAAAGGGAGGTCACTGAGCTTCTCGTCCCGCTGGCGACGCACGTCCTCCTCTTCCTACTCACGCGCAGTGTGCTCGGCGAGCACCGATTCAAAGGCGTTCACGTCGGGCCTGACGAGGTAGTCCTCTGGGCCGATGACGCCGCGGCAGCACGGGCGCTCCACCCCCGGCTCCCTCTTGACGGCGCGGAGCGGAGGAAACTCGCCGGGCTCCCTCTTCACCAGAAGCAGTGGCGCGTCCGAAGAGCTCCCGTGTCGAAGCGTCACGCATGGCGGTGGTCGTACTCCTCCGTCTCGCAGCGGAGGAGGGACGCCGGCATTGGGAGCCCGTAGTTGGTGTAACATTTGGCCGAATGATTGCGCGCCGCGTCGGTGATGACGTGTGCTTCGGGTCTTCACCGCCACCGTGCCGGCCAGAGCTCCATATCATAGCAGATCGGTGGGCGGGGGCGGCAGATTTAGCTCACTGACGGCAAAAATCGGAGAAAGGATAGGGAATCACGGCGGCGGGATAGAGTTTTTTTGGAACGAAGGCTTGCGAAGAGCCCGGCTTTGAATTAACGAAGCCAACAACCGGCCGAGGTTACAACCCAACTTACACGCGACAGAAACTGGTACAATGGGGACGAGATTGGAAAGCAAATCTAACTACCTGAGAACAAGCTGCCAAAAACAACTTGCAAGAGGCAGCACACTCCACACTAGGATCATAGAAACAGGCCTGAACAAACAGAGCAAACAACACCGACCATCGAGGAAGGACCTTACTCGAGAAGCACTTCGGGAAGGAGGAAACAAGCATTTTCCTTCTCTGGCACCGAAGGGGATCCCTACCCCCTCGCCATGGCTCGTGGCGCCGTACCGTCGGGATCCAGAGAAAGCTCACCCGAGAGCTGGAATAATGTCGTCCTCGCTTCGCTAGGTGACCACCGAGCGACCCCCTCAATTTGGGAAGTGCCTGCCGATTGCACCGCCACAGGAATACGCCCAACTAGTTGGAGAAGATTGCTTCAAGTCGTCGAACGCCGAAAGGGAGGCAGCACACCCCCACCCCTCACCTGAAGATCCTCCCTTCCGAACCCAATGTCCCTGGCGCCGCCTCCAGGAAGGTTACGGTGCACAGGGCGCCGCCGACGCCCGATCCGCATCGGATCTTGGGCTTTCACCCGGACATGGGTCGGAGTGGAGAGATGGTGTCCTCAGCAGCGCCCCCAAGGAGGAAAGCGACGCCAATAGGCGGCGTCGCCGCTGCCGGCCAGCCAAGGCGGCCAAGGTTTCCCTCGGACCTCGATCTGCTCCACCAAAACACACCGGAGGCTGATCCGGCAAGATCCAGAGCCGAACCGGGGACATGAAGGGGAAGCATGGAGGGGAGGGGAGCAATACCTTCAGATCTGGCACGAGAAGTTCCACGCCGTGCTCGACCACCACCTGCGGCTCGCCGTCCTCACGGCTGAGCCCCAAGGCCAACCGCCCACCTGCGCACGCCGCTGGTCGCACGACGTCGCCGCCACACCAACAGGGGCCGCCGCCTTGGATCCGAGGGCCTCCGCGGAGGAGCGCCGAAGACCCCGCCGCCACCTTCCCCGGCGCCCGCGCGGGCTTCCCGGCGGTCGTCTCCGGTGTCGGCGAGGGGGGAGCGGGGGGGGGGGTGGCGGCGGGGGTTAACCCTAGTCGCCCCCGAGTCGCCCTAGGGGCGAATCGAGGGACGGGGGAGGGGGAGCTCTTAATTCGCGGGATAGAGTTTCACCCGTGTACTCACCGTAAACCTGTAGATATACCATTGAGGTGTGGGCAATTTGCGGTCGTAAAATCACTTACGGGTCGGGCGACCACACGGGCTTTGGTCTAGCCGAAAAAATTGGCTTAACCCGTGTAGTCGTTGAAAATTTCCTGTTTACGCGATTGTGGGGTGTGCTAGGGATGCAAGAGAGGAAAGGCAACCTGAGCGATACATATTGGAGTGGTCCATCGACTTCATTCAGCCCATGCCTGATGCGAGTATCTCTCTCTCTAGCCGCCAGACCCAGGTTGGAGCCCCTTGCCGCAGCGCGCGCCGCCGCTCCTCCGCGGTTGCCGGCGGCCGCAGCGGATCCGGCGCCCTCATTGGCCATTTCCCTCTGCTTGACTCGGCTTCGGCGAAACGCCGACCACGTACTAGCGCTTCGAGAACTCGATCGACCCTGTTACCGAACATAGCATTCCATCCATTTTCGCAGGTAGTATTGCCCAGTATATTTATTAGCATTCCAAATTTCCAACCATGTACTCCCTCCGTTCCTAAATACTCTTTCCGATTCAATATAGATTACCAATTTTGTACAAAGTTAGTACAAAGTTGAGTCATCTATTTTGGAACGGAGGGAGTATATATATAGACATATTTTAAAGTGTAGACTCATTTTGCTCCGTATGTAGTCACTTATTAGTATTTCTAGAAAGACTTATATTTGAAAACAGAGGGAGTAGATGCTTAACTGACTCGTGCCTAGTTAGGGTCCATGTCTGTGCATATCTTAACACCTTTAGCCGATCTTAAGCAAACTTATTATAGTTTTGTGTCTGTTTGTAGAAATGGATTGATTTTCATGTTAGTGCCTGGCAGTAGCATTAGTGGTGACAATGGGGAAATCTCACCGTAGTGGTTGTTAGGAGGGATAGAGAAGGATTGTTGCGGAATATGATGGATTCGATGTTTATTGCTTGAGCTTTGTGGGCATATATACAGGAGTACATGGTCATCTTGAAGTACAAGGCAATGTAGAATAATATCCTACGCTATCCCGACTTTCCTAATAATCAATATACTCAATATCCCCCCCGTAGTCACACAGTAGCGACGCAGACGGTGAGACCGGAGAAGAATCCGAAGGTAAGCCGAC
>LR738711.1:655266108-655497551 GCA_902687465.1 Secale cereale
CCCCCCCCCACCCACACACACAGTCATAATGGCCGATGCATCGCGGAAGGCGTGACTGGAGTGAAAACCAACGAGGCTGCTCAAGCAAGGTGATAGCCCTTTGTGCCGTTTGTCGAGGGAGCCGAGAGCGTAGGATGGTGTAGCCGCGTGAAGAATGCTGTGGTCGATGTCGAGTCGGGGTAGCCGGTGTCGAGGAAGTCGCCGTGGGGCCGTGGGCGCAAGGAGGCGCCGAGTTAGTCATGGGCGCATTGGTGTTGAAGTAGTGGTGCGCCAGGAAGAAGACGGTATTGACAACGCGTCGCACCGGGCACATCGTGGATGAAGGCACGCACCGGTGTTGCCAGCACCGGGCATGCGTAGACGGACGAAGACGAAGTTGATGAAGCGTTGACCAGTCTTGCCAGGCCCGGTGACATGTCGTGGATGAAGGCACGCATCAATGTTGCCAGCACCGGGCATGCGTAGAGGAGGGACCTGCACGAGCTATACGCCATGTCGAGGAGTCGGAGGGCCAGCAGAGAAGAAGACTCGACGACGGTTGCGGCGCCAATCAGCACGGGGCCGATGTCGCCGACGATGGTCGGAATAGACAAAGTGGTCGAGGAAGAAGACGGCGACGCTGGCGACGGGCTGGTGCTTGACGAAGATGAAGCGGGCTGGACGGGCGGCGGCGGCTACAGGGGTAGCGGTGGCGGCGGCCTGTCGGCGACTAGGTTAGGAGCGCGGCGATGGTGCTCGAAGTAGGCGAAGAATCCGACAGCGTGACGAAGGCCGGCGCGGATGATGGCGTTCCCGCGCCAAGGGATGTGGTGCGGCGCATACCATGAGAGGTCGACGCGTGGGGACGGCCGTGGACCGCTAGCCGCGATACTACGGTCCGAAGGGGCGACACAGCGGCACCGGGCAGGTGGGGGTGACGGTGGAAGACCTCGGGACGGCGGCGGGGACCGCGGACCGTGGCGCTACTTCCAGAAGGGGTGGCGCAGCGGCGGAACCCGGGTCGGTGCAACCGCAGGAACGGTCTCGGGGCGGCTGCGTGGACCACGTGCCACGCTCGCTACGACCCTGGCGAGGTGACGCAGCGGCGACACGAGGGTCGGTGCAGCCACAGGGACGACCTGGAGCGGACGTCCTCAGGCGGCGGTGGACCGCGGGCCGCGGCATTACGGCCCAAAGGGTGACGCAGCGGTGACGTGGGTCGGTGCAGCCGGGAGAAGAACCACGGGGCGGCGCGGCGACAGCCCATTGCTCGATCGGTAGAGGGGCGCGCTGAACTCGGGACGGTCTTCACGAGGCCTGCGAAGGCGCGCGCAACCGACGGGCCAAGTCGGTCGCACGGCATAGATGAGGCGGATCGCGGCGGCTGGCGGGGTGATCAATTCGATCGCGCGAGAGGTCGGGGACGCCGCTCGGTAGAGGCGGGGTGGCGGCGAAGTGCGAGATCAACGGGCGGGCCGACGCGCGAACGACGGCTATGATTGGCCGCCGCATGATGCGAGGCCGTCGGGTCAGGGCGATGCAGGTGTCCCGATCGGAGCAGGGTGGTGATGGCCGGCGTAGATCGACGGGTGGGCCGGCGCGCGGACGGCGGACATGAGGGGCCGTCTGTCGCGTGTGGCTGCCGTGTCGGTGAAGAAGCCGGCCGATCGCGCCGGTGTCGGAGTAGACGCGCACGGGGATCGACGGCGGGGGCGGGTGACGCAAACCGATCAAGCATAGATCGGAAGACCAAAAAGAAAACTCCGATCAAAGCGACCGGCGAGAGAGAGAAAGTCCGGATCAAAGGATCGAGAAAAAGACTCTTTAGACAGCCGGTCAAAATGACCGGCAGACGAACCCAGGTACGGGCGGCGCGGCCCCCGGCGGCGGTCATGGAGACCGACCGCCCCGGGGAAGCGGCGGGCGGCGGCTAGGGTTGGATCGATTAGGCTGATGCCATGTTAGAAGGGATAGAGAGTGATTGTTGCGGAATATGATGGATTCGATGTTTATTGCTTGAGCCGGCATATATATATATATATATATATATAGGAGTACATGATCATCTTGAAGTACAAGCCTACAAGGCAAGGTAGAATAATATCCTACGCTATCCTGATTTTCCTAATAATCAATATACTCAACAATGGTAACAAAAAGTTCATGTAGTTACAATAGGGAGACTAGAGAGATGAAACTGGGGAGACTGGAAACATGAAAATGGTGTTTGTGAAAAATAAACTGCTCACCTTGCGATGTTAAAAGTATCGCTGTTATGAGAACACTCGGTGCCGTTATGCAAGGAAATGTCTGTCCATCACACTTTTTATTTGTTGCATTTGAAACACAAAAACCTGCCACATTTCTACAATAGGTTCCTGCAAATGCACACAACAATTCACCTTTTGCATCTTATATCTACTTATGCCTATTAGCTTATAAATGCACACAACAATTCACCTTTTGCATCTTATATCTACTTATGCCTATTAGCTTATAAATGCACACAACAATTCACCTTTTGCATCTTATCTACTTATGCCTATTAGCTTATAACGTCAACAGAGCTAACAAACAGTGTGCATAGCTCAAGTATTTACATCAGTTGCATTGCATGTCAATACGAATAGGCAGGATGGTCGTCTTCATCATCATATGTCATGAGAGCCTTCAGAATCTCGTCCATCGTCGGCCTCTCGCATCTACCTCCAAGGCATGCAACAGCTATTCTCACTATTGCAGTTGCCTGCTCTAGATCGAAATTCCCCTTCAATCTGGCATCCACTAGATCAGTGATCCTCTCGGTAGCCAGAATCTGTTTGGCCTCCTGGATGAAGTCTGGAAACTCCACTTGTCTTCCGTCAACTATTATGCCACTTGAAACCCTAGCTCCAGTCACAATCTCCAGAAGCACAACACCGTAGCTGTAAACATCGACCTTCGCATTGATCGGGGTATTCAATGCCCATTCTGGTGCCATGTAGCCCATTGTGCCTCTCATATGGGTGAAATTGAAGCTAGCGTTGTCTCGCTTCGCAAGCTTGGCTAGTCCGAAGTCTGCTATTTTGGCATCGAAATCTCGAGTTAGGAGTATGTTTTCTGGCTTCACGTCACAATGGACGATCCACTCAAGGCATTCATGATGAAGATAAGCAAGACCCCTTGCTGCGCCTACAGCTATCTTGTACCTTTGGTTCCAACCGATCAGACTTTCAGTACTTCTCTCACCAAAGAGGTACTTGTCCAGTGACTCATTCTCCACGTACTCATATACCAATAATCTGTTTTTCCCTTCTGAGCAAAATCCAATCATCCTGACCAAATTTATGTGATTGATCCTTCCAATTAGAGTCACCTCTGCCCAGAATTCCTCTTCTCCCTGTTGGACATTTGTAAGTTTCTTTACTGCCACAATTTTCTTATCTTCAAGTACTCCTCTGTAAACAATTCCAGCACCCCCTCTCCCAATCTCTTCTTTGAACTTTCCAGTTGCTTCCCTCAATCCTCGGTATGTAAACCGCCTGAACTGGTTTGTTATCATCTTGTATCCATCCTCCATTGATTTGGGCATATTACTCTTTCTGAAAAAAAGACACCATCCTGTCACAATAACAAGCAACTCTAGAACTCCCAGTATTGCACCAAAGACATATAAGTATATCCACTTTATGGTGTCCTTCTTCATTCCATACATATTTGCTGATCCTAGCATAATCTCTGAACCACTGGGTCTGCAGGTTAGGCCTTCCTGTTTGGAGATTGAGGACGCTGAACCATTGAAACTCTTTGGTACTTTCATGTAGTTGTCTCCTGGGAAATACGGGTACACCTGACCGTTGTAGAGTATGTCTTTAGTATAGCACCAACCATCCCCACCCTTGTATGTGAAAGATATACATGAGCTGCTGTTGAGGCAAATGTCCCAGCATGCTTCAAATGAGATGGATTAATTAGAACCCAGATCAAAGCCATAGAAGTCTGCACGAGGTTGCTTAACGAATGTAAAGTTCTTATGTGGTTGATTGCTACCAATTGTGAATGTTGGTTTGCATCCCTTGTTCCAGTCTGTTGGATCAACCATCACATATTCTGGAGGGCATCTACATTTAAGGCCTTCTGAGTAGTCACAAAGCCCATTCTTGCCGCATAATCCGTGCACATAGCACATCTGTATTACAGCCTGCCCTGTAACCACCCATTTCCTTGCTGACGCATTCAAACTGTACATTCTAAAATTGCCATCATGATCAATTGTAATCCTCCTCTTGATCCCAGGGCCTGAATCGGAAGCCACTATTTTAAACCCATCACTTGACACAAAATTACCCTTGTCGTCCAGAAATGCGACCCTGGTGCTGTTATATCTATTACGTCCATTTTTTTGTGCATCATAATCTGGACTTGGCCAGTAGATGCTTGTAATATCTGGGCCATCATACAACAGGCGCAAGACATTGTCGTTGTCAAAATAGAGGTGATGGTAACCAGAGACTAACCTTATGTCTTTCTTGAGCTTCTGCCAAGGGAGCAAGGTGTCTGTTGGTGAATCAAAGCTCTGCCATACGATTTTATTGCTCGAATCATTGATTACAAGGTTGCCAGTGTCGAGGAGGGAAACAATTGTGTGTTTGCCTGAAGATGTCTTGCTTTCCCATACCACGGAGCCATTTGTATCTGCCAGGACCAGGTTTCCATCCTGGTTCAGCGATACTCTGGAGCCGTGAAGGTTCACCGGGGAATAGTAGCCATTCGCCGCGGAGTAGGGATTCGCCGTCCAGACAACCGTTTTCACGGTGGTGTACCAGACGGAGAAGGTGAAAGCATTTGTTCCAACTCGATGGAAGCCGCAAGAGAAGGTGGTGTCTGGTGAGAATAGAAAGATTCTGTCGCGGTCTTCTGGTGTCATGTATGAGCCAGTGGTCATGGTCTGCCATGGCGAAGCACAAGAGGAAAGGTGGAAGGAGAGAGATGCAAGAAGGGCGAGGAAGAGCAGTGCAGCCATTCCCCCCTCTCTGGGGAGCTCTGCTTTGGGTATGGAGGTGCAGAGATTAGAGAGTGGTAAGGCAGCTTTAAGTTCCTAATGCTTTGCTTTTTAACCAGATAACAATGTGGATTAGCACATAGACCTGTTATCTTAGATGCTGACTTGAACTATTGAAAACTAGACTGAGAAGACAAACTTGTCATGCGGGGCCAGAGTGTACACATTGTTTTGCTATAGTTAAGGTATTGGGTTGGTTGGCATGGTGTCAACTGATGGAACATTGTGCGTGAAGGATACTGTCAGTTACTATTTACAAATAATACATAGAAAGAGGCTAATGGACCCACGCTTGCATGATCCAAAATTAGTACTATTAAACTAATAGTTTAATGTGAGACAATGCTGAGTAAGTAGACAGTGGTCACTACTAATATAGCAATGCCTTCCGTCATATAAAAAACCGTACCTACTGATGGGACCTCCAATGAGGTTCTTTTTTTCTTCAACGACCTTATCTGGTTCACACAAGTTTTTCTTCTTCATTAGTCCAAAAAAAAAGGCTTTTCGTCTTCATTCCAAGTAAAACCAAGATGCATATGTCCTGCAGCTTTAGATTTTGCACGATTTGTATATCTAATCTGGCGTTCATAATCTTCTTCACACAAGACCAATTCTGTATTCTGTTTTAGTTATTTAACCATAATATAGTAAACTGTTGTGCTTATAAGTTTCCCTTGAGAAAACTAAACGCCACACATGTTGTTTGTGTTGAACTATTCTTACTTATTACCATTGTTTGATAAAGTCCATGAGGTGGCGGTTGTTTCAGTATTGTTATCTTCGTATTGTCGGACTGATTGATGGTTTTCATTATGCAGCTTGATATTTTCTGAAGTACTCAGTCATCATCGTCCTTTAATTTCCACAACGATGTGTCACCATCTTTACCCTAGTGGGCATCTTAGCAAAACAAGAATCAGCATCTCTCCCTGTTTCATTTTTCTTTTTGGCTGGAAAAAAACAGGGGAGCAACCAGGCAACTGAAATAGTGAACCCACCATATGCATTTTTGTCAAAACTGTTACCTGAAGAGTAGCGTCCCGTCAAAATTGCATATCTGTCAAAGTTACTAGCATCTCAGAAAACATAGACTCCTGAGAAACAGCCTGCAATAAGTGGTGTTATTATCTGCACTTCTCGAGACTGCGAAACAATCTTCAGTGTAAACACCGGAGCTTGAGGGCAGGTCGAACCAGAGATAGATTGTCACTGGAGATGGAGAAGAGGAGGTTTTTTTCCGCAAACAAAGGAAAAAGGAGAAGAGGAGTTTTTGGTACAATCTTCTGGGTGTCTCTGGGATTGTTACGGGCTTGATTGTTTTATATGACCGCTAGTGCAAATTCGTGTGAACATTGACCTGGTGACCTACAAGTACTGGCGCGTCTTTGGTGTATTTGTCTCATTGTCTGCATTTTTGTTCTCTGTTGGGTGTAGATTGTATTGGTCCTCGTGTAAAGCCGGGGGGCAGCACCTAGTATCAACATACGCTGCTACTCTGAAACTGAAACGGACGCAGCCACGGTTTTAGACTTTGATTAGGATGTGCGGTGGTCACTTGCTTCCGTATTGGTTCCTTCATTTATTTTTCTGCGTCGTTGGTGCACACTTGCTTGCCCTCAAAAAAAGTCCAAGTCATGCGTTGTGTGGGCCACACAGAACTCAATGTGATTGGAATGAGTGAGTACCCTATTTCAGAAATTTTATCATCGACATCGACAACTATAGTCGATCTGGGGTAAATTCCTATTTTTGGAGCTTAAGCGCTGGATACTAATTTCTTTAGATGATTTATTTATGTAATCAAGTTCACAGGGATACAAAGAGTGGTGTTCTAAAGGATCAAAGTCAAGAGCCACACATGGAGACTCACCAGAGCAAAGGTGGAAGGTGAGAGATGAAAGAAGGGCCAGAATGAGCAGTGCAGCCATTTTTCTCTACGGCGACCTCTGCTTTGGGTATTGAGGCGCATGAGATCAGAGAGTGGTAAGGCAGCTTTAAGTTCCAAATGCTTTTCTTTTTAATTAGATGACGATATGTATTAGCACATAGACCTATTATCTTGAACTATTGAAAACTATAGACTGAGAAGACAAAATTGTCATGCGGGTCCAGAGTGTACACAATGTTTTGCTATAGTTAAGGTATTGGGTTGGTTGGCATGATGTCAACTGATGGAACATTGTGCGTGAAGGATACTGTCAGTTACTATTTACAAATACTCCTTCCATCCCAAAATAAGTGTCTCAGCTTTGTACTAACTTTAGTACAAAGTTGTACTAGAGTTGAGACACTTATTTTGGGACGGAGGGAGTAATACATAGAAGGAGGCTATTTTGGATTATGTGTAAATTGAATGGATCCACATTGCATAATCCAAAATTAGTATGAAAATGCTAATTGATGAGTCAATGCTAACTAATTAGACAGTGGTCACTACTAATGTAGCAATGTCTTCCGTCAAATAAGAGAAATCTACACATGGCACCTCCAATCAGACCTGTTTTTCCATGATCTTATCTTTTTCACACAAGTTTTTCGTCTTCATTCCAAGTAAAAGCAAGATGCATATGTGCTGCAGCTTTAGATTGCACGATTTGTATATCTAACTCTAGCGTTCATGATCTTCTTCACACAAGACCATTTCTATATCCTGTTTTAGTTATTTAACCATATAGCAAACTATTGTGCTTCTGAATTTCCCTTGAGAAAACTAAACGTCACACACATGTTTGTGCTGAACTATTCTTACCATGAAAATTGCTTGATAAAGTCCGTTAGGTGACGGTTGTTTCAGTATTTATTATATTCATATTGTCGCCCTGATTGACAGTATCTCTATGCATGACTTGGCCTAGTAGCTAGTACGTACTGGCTTGATATTTTCTAAAGCACTCGGTCATCATCGCCCTTTAATTTCCATTATCGATGTGTCACCATCTTTACCCTAGTGGGCATCTTAGCAAAGCAAGAGTCAGCATCTCTCCCTGTTTTTTTCTCTCTTTTTTTGGCCGGGAGAAAAAAAAAGAAACAGGGGAGCAAACAGGCATCTTTTTTTGGCCGGGAGAAAAAAAAAGAAACAGGGGAGCAAACAGGCCACTGAAGATGCGCTGGAGATGGCTCCCCCGCGCTCGGGCGATTCGCCGTCGCCGTCGCTGGCTGGGCCGACCTCCCCTCCCTCGGCCACTGGCTGCCCGCCGACGCCCTCCCCGTTCGCTTCGCCGCCTTCTCCCCCCGCCGCCTCGCCGCCTTCTCCCGTCTGGGCCAAACTCGCGGAGGCCGATGACCTTGCCGCAGGGCGCCCGGTCGTTTGCCTTGACTGCGTCCCCCCCAAGGCTCCGGCCCGGCCGCCTCAGGCCGTTCCTGCCGGTGGCTCGACTCCCAGGGGTGGGAGTCCAGCTGCCCGCGGGGATGGCCGGCGGGCTCGTCCCGGGCGGCGATGTCGAATGGCTCTGCCTTGGGCCCCGGCGCGCGCCCTCGTGGCCGTCGCTCCGGCGGGTGGGGCGTCGCCGGCCGGGCTGACCGCGGCCCCGCGCGCGTCTCCTGGAGATCGTCCGCCCCTTCGCCACCCTCCGCTGTCCCCTCCCCTGCTCCGGTCGATGCCCCGGCAACGCCCTCGACGGCGCTCGCGGCGGTGGTCTACCGACGCTCCCCTTTCCGCCCGTTCATCTCGTCTTTCGGCGCCCCCATGGCCCGCCGGCGTCCTCCTCCGCGACGGCGCAGGGGGAAACCCTTGCTCCGCGACTGGTTTCCCCTGGCTGGTCCTACCGGGCCGCGCTTGTGGTGGGCCGCCCCATGGGCTGCCTGCCCAGTGCTCCTGGGCCGCCTTTGGCCCCGCAGGCTGCGGGCCTTGCGCTGTCTGGGCCCTCCAGGCCCCCTCCCCACCACGCGGCCCAGTCCCGCCCCCGGGTAGGCCTCGGCCTGGCGAGGCGGTCCATCTGGCTGCCTCTAGGTTTCCCCCGCCAGCCCCCTCCTCCCGCATCGCCCGCCTCCCCCCTCGACTCTGTCCCGCCCGCCGCCACCGCTTGTTCCGTCGCCCCAGCCGGCCCCCGCTCGCCCTCCCCCCTCTTCGCCGGCCATGACCCGCGAGTGGGACGATGGGACGGGTCGCCCCAAGGGCCGGGTTGACGATCGCCGAGCTCCCCCGCACCCGTCGCCGGATGCTCTTCGGAGGGAGGAGAACCTCCGTGTGGAGCTCGACTCCCGCCCCGTCCGCCGTTCTCCCGCGCGTGCCGGTCGTCACTCTCCCCCCGCTCCGCCCGTCGGTCCCCTGCTCGGGACGACCGCCGCTCCCGGTCCCCGGCGCGCCGTTCGCCTCCCCGGGCCGACTCGCGGGAGCGGGGCCGCTCTCTGACCGGGGGGTCTCGGCACTCCTCCCGGCGGCGTCTCCCTCCCCGCGCCGTAGGGACCGGTCCCCTTCGCCCCGGCAGCTGCCCCTCTCCTCCGCCCCCGCCAACCCGAACTCCAACCGCGACCAGCCCCCCCCTCTCCCAAGCCTCGTTCCCGCCGACCAATGGGGGCAACGGGAACCGGGGGCGCCAGGGCGCAAAGAAGAAGAAGAAGAAGGGTCCTCCCCCCCGGCCGCCACTCCCGCTGCCGGCACGACCGCTCAACCTCCGGGCGCCGCTTCCGCCTCGGACGATCCGTCGTGTTTCAACTGTGGACTGACCGGGCACTTCCAGGTGGCTTGTCCCAACCCTGCGCGGTGCTACCTCTGCAAGGACGCCGGCCACCCCGCGGTTCTCTGTCTGGACCGTCTGGTGACGGAGGAGCTCATGATGTACGGGCACGACATCGAGGACATGGGCTTCTTCCACATCGAGGTCCCGGAGCTGCCTCCTCCCCCCCTCGCTCCTCGCTCTCGTGTCTATCGTGGGCGAGGCCGTCGCCACCCCAGAGCTGATTGAGGCCGAGCTCAACCACTTGTGCAGACGCAAGTGGGATTGGCAGGTGACCCCCTCCGCGGCCAACTCCTTCACGGTGATATTCCCCGACGCTCTGAGCATGGGCTTCTGTATCCGCAGCGACAACATCACCTTGGCCCTCAACGGGATTGTGGTGAACATCTCCGAGCCGAAGTGGGATCCCAAGGCCGTGGTGGTCCTCGACACGGCTTGGATCCTCATCGCCGGCCTACCGGATGTGGCCCGGTCCGAACGTGTCATTCGCGGCATGTCCAAGCTCCTGGGCAAGGTGGTGGTGGTCGACGAGCTCTCTCTCCGCAGGGAGGAGGAGGTCCGGGTCAAGGTAAAATGCCTAGACTCCTCCAAGCTCCACGCCACGCTTCGGGTCTTCTTCAATGACGACGGCTACGACCTCAAGATCTACCCCGAGCCTCCAAACCACATCGGCCGTCCCCGCTTCTCCGATGACAGCCACTTGGGGGGCGGCCCTGCTGACGACGACGGCTCCCGCCGCCGCCGGTCCCGTCACCCACGCCTCGAGGATCCTGATGACGACGAGGACCTGTCCGAGCGCTCCCGCTCCCCATCCCGCGAGCCCGCCAACCCACCTCCAGGCCGTGGCGGCTCCGGGGCGAGACGCACCCGAGTGTCGGCCACTGACCTCGCGGTGGCGCTTCGCCTGGCTTCTACGCCAGCCGCGCCTCCCTCGCCTCCGTCCGAGTCGGCCAGTGACATCTCTAGTGTGGGCCTGCTCGTCATGCCGCCTTCGTCGTCGCGCTCACCTTCCGTCGTCTCTGCCCTGCTCTCCTCGCCGTCGGCCTCGGACCCCCCGGCCACCCCTGGTTCGACCTCCCCGATCCCCACGGGTGGTGGTGGGGACCCCCCGCCGGCGCACCGGCTCCGATCCCCCCACCCGCGGACGTTGCGGATGGCGACACCCTGGTGCTCGCCGCCCCGCTCCCTCCGCCAGTGGCCTCCGACGCCCTCCTCGCTCCGCCCACCTCCCCGGCCGCGACGGTGGCTGTGGTCGTGACCACCCCGACCGCCGCTCACCCTCCTCCGACGGTGGCGTACGTCAGGCGGCCCCGCTCCACATCGACGCCGGTGACGGCGTCCCGCCGTAGCGCCCGCCTCGATGCGACCCGTCCGGCGGACTCCCCGGTTCCGTCCGTCGCTGAGCGCGCGGAGCTCCGGGCGGCGGTCCGGAACCTTGAGTCAGGTGTGGATTCCGTTCCTCCCAGTTCTTCCAGTTGTTCCTTTTTCGCGCTTGAGGCCGTCCCTCTAGGCCACCTCGCCAAGGTGGCCACTGACTCGGCCATAGTTTTCAGGGGGGAGGTTGGTCCCTTAGAACAGATCGCGGCCATTAGGGCTCGCGAGATCTTAGACGACAAGCTGGCTGAGACTCGGGCGCGTTTGCTCCGACCCATCGTGGATTTGACCGCTACAACCGCGGGCCTGGGCCCTCCAGTGGCTGATGGTGTGATCCGGGGCTGCACCCGCTCTCGCACTGCCGCTCTCCGCGCTCAAAGTGCATCCCGTGTCTTGGGGTCAAGCAGCCCCCCTATGGGGGTTTAGATGCGGGCCCTTTTCTGGAACATCCGCGGCTTCGACCATGATGGCCGCTGCCGCCAACTCATCGAGTACATGCGAGACGAACACATCGACATCATTGCCATCCAGGAAACCATGCGGTCAGAATTCTCCCTCCAGGAGCTAGAGTGTCTTAGTTCCCACCTCTTCGCCTGGCATTGGCTCCCTTCTAGTGGGACCATGGGCCATTCTGGCGGCATCCTGTTAGGTGTGAAGGATTCCACCTTTGAGGTTGGGGGCATGGATCAGGGGGAATTCTTCGTGAGTATGGAGATCTTTGAGAGGGCCCTCAACTTCAAATGGCAGGTCGTGATTGTCTATGGCCCGGCCGATCATCGCCGCTCCCCGGCCTTCTTGGAGGAGCTTCATTCGAAGATCTCCAACTCTCTCCTTCCAGTCGTGGTGGGCGGAGACTTTAACCTCATCCGATCCCCGGATGAGAAGAATAACGACCGGCTCAACCTCCCCGGGATGCGGTTATTCAATGACTGGATCGCGGAGCTGGGCCTCCACGAACTAGACCGGACGGGTGCCCGTTTCACTTGGACAAACCGTCAGGCTGACCCGACGCGATCCGTTTTGGATCGCGTCATAGTTTCCCCGGAATGGGAGTTATGATGCCCCCTAGCCTCGCTTCGTGCGATTACCCGGATCGGCTCTGACCATGTCCCCCTCCTCCTCTCCACCGTCGACGAGCGCCCCCCTCCCCGCCGCGCTTTCGGTTTGAGCTCTTCTGACTCAACCAGGCCGGCTTCCGGGAGGCGGTGGCTGCTCGCTGGATCTTTGCAGTTCTTCCCCGCATCGCGCCATGTCCGCTGTTGACTCGTGGCACTTCTGTGCCAAGCTTGCCCGCCAATTCATGAAAGGGTGGGGTGCAAACCTTGGCCGGGATCTCCGAGAGCGGAAAAAGGCCCTTCTGTTGGCGATCCAAGCTCTGGATGCCCGTGCTGACACGTCTGGAATCTCCCCGGATGAGTGGATGTTGCGATATGACCTTGAAGACCAGCTTTCAACCATCTACACTGATGAAGAGGCCTACTGGCGTCTGCGTGGTACCCAGCGGTGGGTACTTTGGGGAGATGCCAACACCGCCTATTTTCAGGCGATGGCGAACGGCCGCCGGCGCCGCAACTCCATCCACTGCCTCTGGGATGGAGAGACCCCTCTCGTTCGCCCTACGGCCATCCGGTCCCATGTGGATGGCTTTTACAAAGCCCTATTTACCCCCACCCCTCGGGGTGGGGCTAGTCTCGCCCTCGACATTTGGTCGGGTGCTCAATTGGTCTTTGATGCGGCCAACGTTGCTTTAGTAGCCCCCTTCGCCGAGTATGAGGTTCTCGAGGCTATTAAAGGGATGAACCCCTCCTCGGCCCCGGGTCCGGATGGCCTGCCAGTAACGTTTTTTAAGACGTTCTGGCAGACCATCAAGCCGGAGGTCATGGCACTGTTCGAGGAATTCTTCTCTGGCACTATGGATCTTGGGCGCCTCAACTATGGCATCGTGACCCTCATCCCCAAGGTCCCGGGCGCCTCCGACATCCTCCAATGTCGGCCGATCACTGTGATCAATGTGATTTTCCGGATCTTGGCCAAAGGGTACGCCAATAGGGTGACCCTGCTCGCAGACGCTATTACCCACCCGAATCAATCCGCCTTCATTTAAGGCCGATTTATTCTTGATGGGGTTCTGGTTTTCCACGAAGTCCTTCATGAGGTCCGGCTGAGACACCATCGTGAAGGAAATATGCCCTAGAGGCAATAATAAAGATGTTATTTGTATTTCCTTATATCATGATAAATGTCTTTTTCATGCTAGAATTGTATTAACCGGAAACTTTATACATGTGTGGATACATAGACAAAACAGTATGTCCCTAGTATGCCTCTACTAGACTAGCTCATTGATCAAAGATGGTTATGTTTCCTAGCCATAGACATGAGTTGTCATTTGATCAACGGGATCACATCATTAGGAGAATGATGTGATGGACAAGACCCATCCGTTAGCATAGCACTATGATCGTTTAGTTTTACTGCTATTGCTTTCTTCATGACTTATACATGTTCCTATGACTATGAGATTATGCAACTCCCGAATACCGTAGGAACACCTTGTGTGCTATCAAACGTCACAACGTAACTGGGTGATCATAAAGATGCTCTACAGGTGTCTCCGAAAGTATTCGTGGTGTTGGCATAGATCAAGATTAGGATTTGTCACTCCGAGTGTCGGAGAGGTATCTGTGGGCCCTCTCGGTAACACACATCACAATAAGCCTTGCAAGCAAAAGACTAATGAGTTAGTCACGAGATGACGTGTTACGGAACGAGTAAAGAGACTTGCCGGTAACGAGATTGAACTAGGTATGGAGATACCGACGATCGAATCTCGGACAAGTAACATACCGATGACAAAAGGAACAACGTATGTTGTTATGCGGTTCTGACCGATAAAAGATCTTCGTAGAATATGTAGGAGCCAATATGAACATCCAGGTTCCGCTATTGGTTATTGACCGGAGATGAGTCTCGGTCATGTCTACATAGTTCTCGAACCCGTAGGGTCCGCACGCTTAACGTTTGATGACGATCGGTATTATGAGTTTATGAGTTTTGATGTACCGAAGGTAGTTCGGAGTCCCGGATGAGATCATGGACATGACGAGGAGTCTCGGAATGTCCGAGACATAAAGATTGATATATTGGACGACTATATTCGGACACCGGAAGTGTTCCGGAAAAGTTTCGGATTTAACGGGATTGCCGGAGGGGTTTACCGGAACCCCCTACGAAGGGGGATGGTCCATAGTGGGCCTTATGGAAAAGAGAGAGGCAACCCATAGGGCTGGCCGGCGCCCCACCTAGGGTTCCTAGTTGGACTAGGATTGGGGGGGCGCCACCTCTCCCTCTTTTCCTTTCCCTCTCTTCCTTCTTTGGTGGTTCCTACTAGGAATAGGATTGCAATCCTATTCCTAGTAGGATTGCACCCCTAGCCGCACCAAACAAGGGCCGGCCGGCCTCCCCCCTTGCTCCTTTATATACGGGGGCAGGGGGGCACCCGAAGAGACACAAGTTGAATTGTTCCAGCCGTGTGCGGTGCCCCCCTCCACAGAAACACACCTCGGTCATACCGTCGCGGTGCTTAGGCGAAGCCCTGCGCCGGTGAATACATCATATCCGTCACCACGCCGTCGTGTTGACGAAACTCTCCCGTGAAGCTCAACTGGATCAAGAGCTCGTGGGACGTCATCAAGCTGAACTTGTGCTGAACGCGGAGGTGCCGTACGTTCGGTGCTTGATCGGTCGGGCCGTGAAGACGTACGACTACATCAACCGCGTTGTTCTAACGCTTCCGCTTTCGGTCTACGAGGTGGCATCATGAGCCAGGTCTATGCGTAGATGATATGCACGAGTAGAACACAAGTGAGTTGTGGACGATACTAGTCATACTGCTTACCAGCATGTCATACTTTGATTCGGCGGTTGTAATGCTCAGGATGGAGTTATACCTCCTACGTGTCGAGGCACGACTTAAAGGCATAAACCCATCCTAGAATGATCTCAAGTTCGGTAATCTTTGCACAACTCATGTAAAAGAGGGGATTGTAAACAAAAAAATAGTTGGCTTACACTCGCCACGTCACAGAATTACAGTACAAGTCTCAAACATCATACATTAAGAACATCACAACCCTCTAAGGGCAAAATCCAAATGCAAGATACCAAACTTAGATAAATAAACCACAGACGGATCGAATCCTAGTAAGAGTCTCCACTACTGATCATCTGGATATCGCACATAGTACCGACTACGCTCCTCGTCGTACTCCCAGTCTAGCTCGGTGCCATCACGTGGATAGCTCACAGCTGGACCTGCATCTGGTGTGGTGAAGTAACTGTGAGCCACAGAGGACTCAGCAATCCCGTTTCCGGGTAACAAGACTATCCAAGCCTTTGGGTGAGGAAAGGCTGAAGAAAAGAATAAGTCTGCAGCTGCAACTAGCATCTAACTTACGTGAGTGAGAGCGAGAAGAGAATGCCTCGGCGAGAAGTGATCACGAAGTGATCCTAGTTACAAGCTCAACAAACATAACCCCTTCGTGTTCAACTCCCGAATCCCTATTCCGAAATTGACAGTCACGGAACACACGCTGGTAGTGTATTAGTAACATTGTGTCAAGTTATCTATAACCGGAATTAACAAGCTCCCATCTGCCACATAACCGCGGGCACGACTTTCGAAAGTTCAAACCCTGCAGGGGTGTTCCAACTTGACCCATTACAAGCCCATGATCCGCGGAGTCGCAACTCCAAAGTGGGAAGACCCGAGTATCCTCGGAATCCCGTGCTCAAGATATACCGAGCTAAGGTAAGGCTAATCCAGCAAATCCTCCCGGCGTGCCGACACCCTGATAGTAGCCGCGCGTATCTCGTCACAGGCCACGACCGGATGGGACAAGCTACGGGTTTTTACGAGACCTTGAGTTTCCTCGAGGTGGCCCCGCAGGTTGCCCGTTTCGGACCAACACTCATGTGGAGCACTGGCCCGGGGTTGTTGATTAATAAAAAGGGTTTATAACTCCCTATGCAAGTTTAGTTTGTTATTAGGCAAATAGTACCAATGTTGGGACTTGCTGGAAAAGACTTAGCACTTAGCGGTTTATCGAGGGGGTCCCATACACCCCAACCGTGTTAGGAATGCATAATCAAGGAACATAACACCGGCTTATACGGATCCTAACGACATGAGTGGAACAAATCACCAAGCAAAAGGCTTAGCCTTCCACCCTTGCCAATATATAGATGATTTCATTTTTAAGCATTTATATAGTGTGATATAACCCAACCAAACTTCAACATGAAGCAAGCATCTTCGATCTTCACCTGCAACTAACAATGCTATAAGAAGGGCTGAGCGAAGCGTACTTAGCCAAGCAACGGTTTGCATAGGTAGGTTGGTTAAACATGGCAATTGGTTACAAGTAGGAGGCTGACAAGAAGATCATGGGCATCGAGGCAAAACTATAGATCGAGACTACTAGCAATAGGCAAAGATAGTAATGTTATCGGGGTTCGGTCATCTTGCCTGAAGAGAAGTCGTTCGGATCGTAAGAAGGGTCCTCGTGCTCAACCTCGTTGGAAACCTCGTGCTCAACCTCGTACTCGGTCTCAGCTTCCGGCTCTAAACACAACAATCACACCAAGCACAAAACAACAAGATGCAATGCGCACTCGAAAAAGATGAATGCATGATGGATGCACTAAGGATGCACACGGAGCACGTAAAATATCACTCAAGCAAAACACCTCAAAACATGATAACAAACTGATATTATGAATCTACACGGAAAATCAATCAAGTTTGATATAAGATTCGCTGAAATCGCAGTTACGGGCTAAAAGTTATGCCCGAAACAAGAAAAGAGCGAAAGCTGAAAATTACAGCAACATAGCAACTTCGGAGCTCAAAATAATTGAGCTACAACATTCAAATAACATAGCAAAGGACATGAACACAAACTAGACATATACTACAGCAACTAAGTCCAAAGGTGCACCCCCAACGGAGCCACGGATCAATAGCAATGATCTTGGACATATGGAACTTGACAATAAAATTCTGGCAGCAGAATTTTATTGAAACTTTGGAGCAAAAGATAAACATGCTACAGCCACTTAAATAGACATGTGAGGACATGAATGGAAAGACAACAATATATACTACAAGGAACAATCAAGATCCACTCCAAAACTAACATGCTTTGTCCTAGAACATCACACGAACATGGCATCGGAACGTTACAGATTTCAGACTTAGTGAAAAACCACTAAGTCCTAAAACAGCAATATCATCATGGCATATAAAAGAGCATGTTTAAGTCACCTCGAAACTAAACATGGCAAAGGGTAAGCACCTCATCAAAGTGCACATGAAGGTGATCCCGAAACACACAAGCATGCTTCATGGAGATAAACACAACGATAGCAACGAGCTCAACAAGATGGCATTTCATAACAAGTGAAATAACATCACAGCCACATGGCACTTTGCAACGATGATAACAAGGCAATAATAAATCTATCATGCAACCTATCACAAGCAACACGTAGATCATGGCAAGACGAACACGTGGACATGTCATTTGCATCAATCGGACAAACGAGCTAAAAGATATCACATGGCAAAGGTGGCATAAAAACATCACATAGCAGCAGTTTATATCATGATGCACTCTTGCAACAGCAAAACAAGCACCTAGATGATCTCCAACATGCATGACAACAACAGGTAAAACGTAGAGCAAGTCTCCACGAACGTCTGGACATATTATACGCGCGAATCGGAGCAACAGACAAAAAGTTATGGCAGTTTGAAAATAGCATCATAGATCAACAATTCTGGGACTTAGGGAAAACAAAGGTCAACCTCTTTGGATCTGAACAGGAACGGGCTAAGGCCGGATCGGCCCAGCGGTGGAGGCAGAGGGACGGGCCCGCGGCGGCGCGCGGTGCGGCGCGGCCCAGCGGCTCGGGCCGGAGGCGGCGCGGGAGGTGGCCCGCTCGGGGTGGCGAGGCCGCCTGGCGCTGGGCCTGGTGCGGCCCGTGGTGGCGATGCGGCGCGCGCGGCTCGGGAGGCGGTCGGCCGCCTGGCGACGAAGTGGGGACCGGCTCGGAGGCGAGGCGGGAGCCCGCCTGGCTCGGCGCTTGGGCCCGATGGAGCGGTACGGGCCGACGCGGTCGCGGTGGGGAGGAGCGAACGGAGGGAGGGCCCAGCCGCGCGATCCTCAGGCGAAGTGGTCCAGCCTGGTGCGGGCCGTTCGATGCGGTGACGAGGGGAGCGGCCTGGGCCTTCGGGCGCCTGGCGAGGCTCGGAGGAGGGAGCCGATCGACGAGGCCGTTGACCCTGGCGCCTGGTCGATGGTGCCTCGAGCGATCCGGTCGGCTCCGGCGGCTGGTTCGAGGGATCTAGCCAAGTGGCTGAGGGGGAATGGCCAGATCCACAAATTGAGGAGAGAAAAGGGGAAGAGGGGCTAGAGGTTAGGGAAGCCAAAAAATAGACTAGGGGGGTCTATATATAGCAGTTTTTAGGGTTAGGAGGGATCTGGGGATGTTTGGAGCCCTCCGATCGCGATCCGACGGATCCGATCGCGGGGGTAGATTAAAAGGGCCTAGGAGAAGATAAAAGACTGCAGTAGGGGTGTTTCTGGGACACGAAGTGAAGGCACTTTGGACCCACACGAACAACGGATGGAAAAGCCAACGAAGTCCAAACGAGACGAGATTTGAGAGGCGGGTTGCACACAACAAAACAACAACACACAAAACAACATCGCGGCACACCGGTAACGTTACACGCCCAAACAACAAAGTAGGCCTACGGGACGTCACGGACACGTGAGGGAGCTCCGGAACGCGAAACAGACAACGGGAAGGAACGTGACGAACCGGATGCAACCGACAACACAAATGCAATGCAATGCACATGTCTACATGATATGAATGAATGCCACACACTCACACAACACACGACGAAAACCCGAAAGACAAAGAACCCGGAATGGAAACAGATGAAGCCTGAGATATATTATATACCCAAAAGGGAAAGTATTACATCCGGGGCATTACAAACTCTCCTCTACTACAAAAAGATCTCGTCCCGAGATCTAGGACTGGAAAAAGGAAGGGTACTCGGAACGAAGATGATCTTCTCGTTCCCAGGTAGCTTCTCGGTCGGTGTGATGTGACCACTTGACTTTCAGAAATTTGATGGACTTGTTGCGGGTCTTGCGTTCGGTTTCTTCGAGAATGGCAACTGGGTGCTCTCGGTAGGACAGGTCTTGTTGAAGATCAATCTTTTCAAACGGAATCATGCGCTCAGGTGCCTTGAAGCATTTGCGAAGTTGAGACACATGGAAGACATCATGAACATTGGCGAAGTTTGAAGGGAGCTCAAGTTGATAGACTAGATCGCCTCTTTTGCCAAGGATCTTGAAAGGCCCGACGTATCTAGGAGCAAGCTTTCCTTTGATACCGAATCTTTGGGTGCCTTTCATCGGAGAAACTCGGAGATAGACATGATCATCGATGTTGAATGCCAAATCACGATGCTTGCCGTCATAGTAGCTCTTCTGACGCGACTGAGCGGCCTTAAGATTCTCACGTATGACTTTGCACATTTCTTCGGCTTCTGAGATCAAGTCATTGCCAAGAAGTTGGCGTTCGCCTGTTTCAGACGAGTTGAGAGGGGTACGACACTTTCTGCCATAGAGAATTTCAAACGGTGCTTTGCCTGCACTTGCTTGGAAGCTGTTGTTGTAAGAGAACTCGGCAAATGGAAGGCAGTCTTCCCATTTCATGCCGAAGGAGATGACACAGGTTCTAAGCATGTCTTCTAGAATCTGATTCACGCGCTCGACTTGACCACTAGTCTGAGGGTGAAAAGCAGTGCTGAACCTGATCTTAGTGCCCATGGCGGACTGAAAGGAGTCCCAGAACCTTGATGTGAACAAGCTTCCACGGTCTGAGGAAATAACTTGAGGAATGCCATGTAGGGACACAATTCTGGAAGTGTACAGCTCTGCAAGTTGAGCTGCATTGATTGATTCTTTGACTGGAAGAAAATGAGCGACTTTGGTAAGCTTGTCAATCACCACAAAGATAGCATCATTTCCTCGCTTGGATTTAGGAAAGCCAGTGACGAAGTCCATTTCAATGTGGTCGAACTTCCACTCGGGAATAGGAAGAGGTTGGAGAAGACCGGCTGGACGTTGATGTTCTGCTTTCACTCTTCTGCAAACATCACATTCATTCACGAATTGGGCAATTTCCCTTTTCATGCGTGTCCACCAGTAAGACTGCTTGAGGTCTTGATACATTTTGGAACTGCCAGGATGAATGGAAAGGAGAGAATCATGAGCTTCTTCCATTATGAGCTTCCTGAGATCACCTTTGGGAACAACGAGTCTGTCCTCGAAGAACAAGGTATCTCTCTCATCAACACGGAAGCACTTGTATTTTGGAGTGCCCTTTGCAATGCCATGTTTCACCTTCTTCACCATGGTATCACTGAGCTGGGCCTCACGGACTTGATCTTCCAAGGTAGGAGCAATTTGGAGATTTGCAAGAAAACCCTGCGGTACAACTTGGAGGTTGAGCTTCCTGAATGCTTCACAAAGCTCAGGCTGGTATGGCTTGATAAGAAGGCTGTTGCAATATGCCTTTCTGCTCAAAGCATCTGCAATCACATTCGCCTTGCCAGGAGTGTATTCAATGCTGGGATTGTACTCTTGGATCATTTCAACCCAACGAGTCTGACGGAGGTTCAGATGCGGCTGTGTGAAGATGTACTTCAAGCTCTTGTGATCAGTGAAGATGTCGACCTTTCTGCCCAACAACAGATGTCTCCACGTAATCAGAGCATGTACCACAGCTGCTAGCTCGAGATCATGTGTGGGATAGTTCTTCTCACTTGGCTTGAGCTGCCGAGAAGTGTATGCCACAATTCTCTTATCTTGCATAAGCACACCACCAAGACCTTGAAGAGAAGCATCACAGAACACTTCATAGGGCTTGGATTCATCCGGAGGAGTCAGAACTGGAGCAGTGACAAGCTTATCTTTGAGAGTTTTGAATGCCACTTCACACTCTGGAGACCAAAAGTATTTGACATTCTTCTGAAGCAAGTTGGAAAGAGGCTTGGCAATCTTGGAGAAGTTCTCAACAAACCTTCTGCAATAGCTGGCAAGACCCAGAAAACTGCGGAGCTGCTTGACGTTCTGAGGAGCTTCCCAGTTGACAATTGCTTCAACTTTCTCGGGATTAACCGCAATACCGTCAGCTGAGATGATGTGGCCCAGGTACAAAACCTTATCGAGCCAAAACTCGCACTTGGAGAACTTGGCATAGAATTTATGCTCTCGGAGTCGATCAAGAACCAGACGTAAGTGCTTTTTGTGATCTTCTTCATTCTTGGAAAACACCAGAATATCATCCAGATACACAAGCACGAACTCGCCAGTATAGGGGTTGAAGATGTAATGCATCATCCTTGAAAAGGTAGGAGGAGCATTGGCGAGACCGAAGGACATGACGGTATACTCGTATGAACCGTAGCTCGTTCTGAAGGCCGTCTTGGGAATGTCTTCCTCGCGAATGCGAATTTGATGATAGCCCATTCGGAGGTCAAGCTTAGAGAACACTTTAGCTCCTTTGAGCTGCTCAAAGAGTTCGTTGATGTTGGGGAGCGGATACTTGTTCTTAATCGTCTTCTTGTTCAATGGCCGGTAGTCAACACAGAGACGCTCCGTGCCATCTTTCTTCTTGACAAATTAGACACCACAGCCCCACGGAGATGTACTAGGCCTGATGAGACCCATACTTTCCTGCTTATCAAGTTGCTTCTTCAATTCCTTCAATTCATCCGGAGAGAGCTTGTACGGACGCTGGCATGCAGGCTCAGTACCCGGCTCGAGTTCAATGACAAACTCCACCTGACGGTGTGGAGGCATGCCTGGAAGTTCTTCAGGAAAGACGTCTTGATATTCGTTCACCACTGGAATTTGAGATATGGCATTAATTTCGCCCTTATCATTAAGAGATAAAAGCCGGATAGTGTTATCCCTGGAGGCGAAGATAATCACATCATCATCAGAATGAGTCATCTTGACTTCCTTTTGAGCACAATCAATGTGAGCATCATGCTGAGAAAGCCAATCCATTCCGAGGATGAGGTCGATGTCAGAATTGCCGAAAATCACTGGAGAAGCCAAAAATCGATAATCACCCATGCGAATAGAAACATTCGGAGCCACCATACTAGAGCTCAATCTCTTGCCAGGTGATATGACACTCAAAGGTCTTGGCAAAGCTTCAGAGTGAACATTATTCTTGGATGCAAATGGATATGACATTAAAGAGCAAGAAGCACCCGAATCAAATAACACTTTAGCAGGGATAGAGTTCACTGGAAGGTTACCCAAAATGACATCAGAAGAATTCTCCGCTTGTGCTGCATTCATCAGATTGACCCTTGCTGCCTTTGGATCATGCCTGACAATAGCTGAACTCACAGGTGGGGGAGGAGGAAGACGCTTCGGATTCGGACATCTGTTGGCATAGTGACCTTTCTGAGTGTATTTGTTGCAAGTCACTTCTGAGAGAGGACGGAATTGAGAGCCACTTGACTTGGAGCCTTGAGACTGAAACTGCTTCTTCGACTGGTTGCTCGGGTTGGGTGGGTGGGAGAAACCACGACCACTAGAGTTCTTGTTGTTGGAGTTGTTGAAGTTGTTGGAGTTGTTGTATGGAGCTCGAATCACTGGAGGAGGAGGAAGCCAGAATTTCTGATGCTTCGAGACCATCTGAGACGATGAGGAAGAGTGAACGGCATCTCGAATTCTCTTCTTAGAAGCCTCCATCTTAAGCTGAGCTGCTTCTTGTTTCAAAGCCATGTTATAGAACTTGTCGAATTCATCGGGCTCGAACAAAGTGAGAGCAAGCTGAAGTTCATCTTTGAGACCTCCACGGAACTGGTAGATTTTACTCTTGGCATCAGGAATGTCTTGCTTAGCATAGCGAGCGAGGTTTTGGAACTTGACATTATACTGATAGACTGTCATGGAGCCCTGCTTCAGGTTGCGGAATTGCTCACGCATACCCTCGATGACACTTGTTGGAATGTGGTGCGAACGGAAATCCTTGCAGAAATTCTCCCAAGAGATCACTTGACCTGGCCTGGAGTCTTTGTACTGCTGCCACCAGTCAGCTGCTTGATCTTTCAGTTGGAAGGC
Source organism: Secale cereale (assembly GCA_902687465.1). Lineage (NCBI taxonomy): Eukaryota > Viridiplantae > Streptophyta > Magnoliopsida > Poales > Poaceae > Secale > Secale cereale. The sequence goes on from LR738711.1 coordinate 655,289,412, forward strand.
TGCAAACTTCACATAATCATCTTCCTTCACGTTACTGCACTCGAAATGCTTCTTTATGTCGGTTAACCAATCCTCAGCATCAAGAGGGTCGACACAGTAACTGAAAGCTTTAGGATTGTTAGCCAAGAACTGGTTGAGGGTAGCATGGTGCTGCTGGTAGAAGTTGCCTTGATTCCCTGGAACACCCTGATTAGCTTGCATAGCTTGCATCTGCTGCATCATCTGCATCATCAACTGAGTGTTCTGAGCTGTAGTCTGCATAATCGCTCTCCAAGCCTCAGGCGGAGGAGGAGGGGAAGGAGGATGTTCTGGAACCTCTTCCACCTCTGGGTTAGCGTTGGGAACCCTTTTCGGAGCCATCCTGTAAGAGATGACCACGAATCAGCAATTGATTGACAAAAGGTATAAGCTGAATCAATGAAATGAATTGCAACAAGTCTTCACAATAATCATTCGAACAATAGAACGAATGAAAACATCCGAACAAGAGGAACGGATGAAATTCTCAGTTAAATGATAACATCAGTCTTCACGAGAAGCCACATAGGGGACAAAAATGAAAATAAGAAAAACAGCAAGGTACGGACGGGAACAAACACAAGAGAGGAGTTTCGTTCTAACATCTTTGTGCTGAAAGCATATGAACGCGTTACGAAAAGGTTTTGCAATCCCCGGATCAGCATAGCCAAGGACCCTTTAAGATGCAACTCCTGATAGTAACATCGGTCATATAACCCCTTCACTCAATGTCGAACCCCGAACTCACTAACCTGCATTCGTTGGAAGAATGCCTACGATCTACTGGATAAACCCACCTATAGATTTCCGAAAGATTCCAGTTATGCAATCAGGTGTTGGGGATACACGGGAAGCACCGCGCAATCAACTCTAAACCTACATCCAGGTGTATCCATCCTTCAACACATAACCAGTCTTTCTCGGAAACTGTGTACCTCGGACCTTCGAAAAGCATCCACTATAACAAGCTATGGCAATACTCCCGAACTACCTCCCCAGTACTGGGTGATGTCGGGGTTATCTTGCCACTGGCCGTATAGGGGAGATTTTCGATGTCGGTCGTCTTAAGTATTTAGTACTGCCGCGATATGCTTGTTACAACGATACCCCGAAGCTCAACTCCTCGGTAACAGGAGGCATCGAGAACAATATCCTTGTCACAAGAACATCGAAACAATCCCAGAATACTCGCGGGATTCCTAAAAAAAATTTGGTGCAATTTTTGAAGATAGGAGAGACAAGAGTAGTCGTCAGGAGTCCTCACCAGAGAGAAAAGGGGATGAGAAGCAAAGAAATCCTACTCTCCGATATAATATAGGACTCAAAAAGTTTTCAGTGTGTGCCTAGACTCGACCGTCAACGATTCGATCAAACAGTGGGGGCTCCTAGGTCGGAGAAGGCTCTGATACCAACTTGTAATGCCTAGGATGGAGTTATACCTCCTACTTGTCGAGGCACGACTTAAAGGCATAAATCCATCCTAGAATGATCTCAAGTTCGGTAATCTTTGCACAACTCATGTAAAAGAGGGGATTGTAAACAAAAAAATAGTTGGCTTACACTCGCCACGTCACAGAATTACAGTACAAGTCTCAAACATCATACATTAAGAACATCACAACCCTCTAAGGGCAAAATCCAAATGCAAGATACCAAACTTAGATAAATAAACCACAGGCGGATCGAATCCTAATAAGAGTCTCCACTACTGATCATCCGGATATCGCACATAGTACCGACTACGCTCCTCGTCGTACTCCCAGTCTAGCTCGGTGCCATCACCTGGATAGCTCACAGCTGGACCTGCATCTGGTGTGGTGAAGTAACTGTGAGCCACAAAGGACTCAGCAATCCCGTTTCCGGGTAACAAGACTATCCAAGCCTTTGGGTGAGGAAAGGCTGAAGAAAAGAATAAGTCTGCAGCAGCAACTAGCATCTAACTTACGTGAGTGAGAGCGAGAAGAGAATGCCTCGGCGAGAAGTGATCACGAAGTGATCCTAGCTACAAGCTCAACAAACATAACCCCTCCGTGTTCAACTCCCGAATCCCTATTCGGAAATTGACAGTCACGGAACACACGCTGGTAGTGTATTAGTAACATTGTGTCAAGTTATCTACAACCGGAATTAACAAGCTCCCATCTGCCACGTAACCGCGGGCACGGCTTTCGAAAGTTCAAACCCTGCAGGGGTGTTCCAACTTGACCCATTACAAGCCCACGATCCGCGGAGTCGCAACTCCAAAGTGGGAAGACCCGAGTATCCTCGGAATCCCGTGCTCAAGATATACCGAGCTAAGGTAAGGCTAATCCAGCAAATCCTCTCGGCGTGCCGACACCCTGATAGTAGCCGCGCGTATCTCGTCTCAGGCCACGACCGGATGGGACAAGCTACGAGTTTTTACCAGACCTTGAGTTTCCTCGAGGTGGCCCCGCAGGTTGCCCGTTTCGGACCAACACTCATGTGGAGCACTGGCCCGGGGTTGTTGATTAAGAAAAAGGGTTTATAACTCCCTATGCAAGTTTAGTTTGTTATTAGGCAAATAGTACCAATGTTGGGACTTGCTGGAAAAGACTTAGCACTTAGCGGTTTATCGAGGGGGTCCCATACACCCCAACCGTGTTAGGAACACATAATCAAGGAACATAACACCGGCTTATACGGATCCTAACGGCATGAGTGGAACAAATCACCAAGCAAAAGGCTTAGCCTTCCACCCTTGCCAATATATAGATGATTTCATTTTTAAGCATTTATATAGTGTGATATAACCCAACCAAACTTCAACATGAAGCAAGCATCTTCGATCTTCACCTGCAACTAACAATGCTATAAGAAGGGCTGAGCGAAGCGTACTTAGCCAAGCAACGGTTTGCATAGGTAGGTTGGTTAAACATGGCAATTGTTACAAGTAGGAGGCTGACAAGAAGATCATGGGCATCGAGGCAAAACTATAGATCGAGACTACTAGCAATAGGCAAAGATAGTAATGTTATCGGGGTTCGGTCATCTTGCCTGAAGAGAAGTCGTTCGGATCGTAAGAAGGGTCCTCGTGCTCAACCTCGTTGGAAACCTCGTGCTCAACCTCGTACTCGGTCTCAGCTTCCGGCTCTAAACACAACAATCACACCAAGCACAAAACAACAAGATGCAATGCGCACTCGAAAAAGATGAATGCATGATGGATGCACTAAGGATGCACACGGAGCACGTAAAATATCACTCAAGCAAAACACCTCAAAACATGATAACAAACTGATATTATGAATCTACACGGAAAATCAATCAAGTTTGATATAAGATTCGCTGAAATCGGAGTTACGGGCTAAAAGTTATGCCCGAAACAAGAAAAGAGCGAAAGCTGAAAATTACAGCAACATAGCAACTTCGGAGCTCAAAATAATTGAGCTACAGCATTCAAATAACATGGCAAAGGACATGAACACAAACTAGACATATACTACAGCAACTAAGTCCAAAGGTGCACCCCCAACGGAGCCACGGATCAATAGCAATGATCTTGGACATATGGAACTTGACAATAAAATTCTGGCAGCAGAATTTTATTGAAACTTTGGAGCAAAAGATAAACATGCTACAGCCACTTAAATAGACATGTGAGGACATGAATGGAAAGACAACAATATATACTACAAGGAACAATCAAGATCCACTCCAAAACTAACATGCTTTGTCCTAGAACATCACACGAACATGGCATCGGAACGTTACAGATTCCAGACTTAGTGAAAAACCACTAAGTCCTAAAACAGCAATATCATCATGGCATATAAAAAAGCATGTTTAAGTCACCTCGAAACTAAACATGGCAAAGGGTTAGCACCTCATCAAAGTGCACATGAAGGTGATCCCGAAACACACAAGCATGCTTCATGGAGATAAACACAACGATAGCAACGAGCTCAACAAGATGGCATTTCATAACAAGTGAAATAATATCACAGCCACATGGCACTTTGCAACGATGATAACAAGGCAATAATAAATCTATCATGCAACCTATCACAAGCAACACGTAGATCATGGCAAGACGAACACGTGGACATGTCATTTGCATCAATCGGACAAACGAGCTAAAAGATATCACATGGCAAAGGTGGCATAAAAACATCACATAGCAGCAGTTTATATCATGATGCACTCTTGCAACAGCAAAACAAGCACCTAGATGATCTCCAATATGCATGACAACAACAGGTAAAACGTAGAGCAAGTCTCCACGAACGTCTGGACATATTATACGCGCGAATCGGAGCAACAGACAAAAAGTTATGGCAGTTTGAAAATAGCATCACGGATCAACAATTCTGGGACTTAGGGAAAACAAAGGTCAACCTCTTTGGATCTGAACAGGAACGGGCTAAGGCCGGATCGGCCCAGCGGTGGAGGCAGAGGGACGGGCCCGCGGCGGCGCGCGGTGCGGCGCGGCCCAGCGGCTCGGGCCGGAGGCGGCGCGGGAGGTGGCCCGCTCGGGGTGGCGAGGCCGCCTGGCGCGGCCCGTGGTGGCGATGCGGCGCGCGCGGCTCGGGAGGCGGTCGGCCGCCTGGCGACGAAGTGGGGACCGGCTCGGAGGCGAGGCGGGAGCCCGCCTGGCTCGGCGCTTGGGCCCGATGGAGCGGTACGGGCCGACGTGGTCGCGGTGGGGAGGAGCGAACGGAGGGAGGGCCCAGCCGCGCGATCCTCAGGCGAAGTGGTCCAGCCTGGTGCGGGCCGTTCGATGCGGTGACGAGGGGAGCGGCCTGGGCCTTCGGGCGCCTGGCGAGGCTCGGAGGAGGGAGCCGATCGACGAGGCCGTTGACCCTGGCGCCTGGTCGATGGTGCCTCGAGCGATCCGGTCGGCTCCGGTGGCTGGTTCTAGGGATCTAGCCAAGTGGCTGAGGGGGAATGGCCAGATCCACAAATTGAGGAGAGAAAAGGGGAAGAGGGGCTAGAGGTTAGGGAAGCCAAAAAAATAGACTAGGGGGGTCTATATATAGCAGTTTTTAGGGTTAGGAGGGATCTGGGGATGTTTGGAGCCCTCCGATCGCGATCCGACGGATCCGATCGCGGGGGTAGATTAAAAGGGCCTAGGAGAAGATAAAAGACTGCAGTTGGGGTGTTTCTGGGACACGAAGTGAAGGCACTTTGGACCCACACGAACAACGAATGGAAAAGCCAACGGAGTCCAAACGAGACGAGATTTGAGAGGCGGGTTGCACACAACAAAACAACAACACACAAAACAACCTCGCGGCACACCGGTAACGTTACACGCCCAAACAACAAAGTAGGCCTACGGGACGTCACTGACACGTGAGGGAGCTCCGGAACGCGAAACGGACAACGGAAGGAACGTAACGAACCGGATGCAACCGACAACACAAATGCAATGCAATGCACATGTCTACATGATATGAATGAATGCCACACACTCACACAACACACGACGAAAACCCGAAAGACAAAGAACCCGGAATGGAAACAGATGAAGCCGGAGATATATTATATACCCAAAAAGGAAAGTATTACATCCGGGGCATTACAGCGGTATTGTTGGATGAAGCGGCCCGGCCCGGACCGCGGGTGTCTGTCTCTCTCACTTTAGCTGAATCAAGTGTGGCTACGCCCGGTCCTTGTGAAGGTTAAAACAGCACATACTTGACGAAACATCGTTATGGTTTTGTATGCGTAGGTAAGAACGGTTCTTGCTAAGCCCGTAGCAGCCACGTAAAACATGCAACAACAAAGTAGAGGACGTCTAACTTGTTTTTGCAGGGCATGTTGTGATGTGATATGGTCAAGACATGATGAGTTATACGGTTTTGTATGAGATGATCATGTTTTGTAATGTTATCGGCAACTGGCAGGAGCCATATGATTGTCGCTTTATTGTATAAAATGCAATCGCCATGTAATTGCTTTACTTTATCACTAAGCGGTAGCGATAGTCGTAGAAGCAATAGTTGGCGAGACGACAACGATACTACGATGGAGATCAAGGTGTCACGCCGGTGACGAAGGTGATCATGACGGTGCTTTGGAGATGGAGATCAAAAGCACAAGATGATGATGGCCATATCATGTCACATATTTTGATTGCATGTGATGTTTATCTTATTATGCTTCTTATTTTGCTTAGAACGACGGTAGCATTATAAGATGATCCCTTACTAAATTTCAAGGTATTAGTGTTCTCCCTGAGTATGCACCGTTGCGAAAGTTCGTCGTGCCAAGACACCACGTGATGATCGGGTGTGATAAGCTCTACGTTCAAATACAACGGGTGTAAGCCAGTTTTGCACACGCAGAATACTCGGGTTAAACTTGACGAGCCTAGCATATGCAGATATGGCCTTCTAACACTGGAGACCGAAAGGTCGAGCGTGAATCATATAGTAGATATGATCAACATAAGATGTTCACCATTGAAACTACTCCATCTCACGTGATGATCGGACATGGTTTAGTTGATTTGGATCACGTGATCATTTAGATGACCGGAGGGATGTCTATCTAAGTGGGAGTTCTTTAATTAATATGATTAAATTGAACTTTAACTTATCATGAACTTAGTCCTGATAGTTTTTGCATATCTATGTTGTTGTAGATCAATGGCCCGTGCTACCGTTCCTTTGAATTTTAATGCATTCCTAGAGAAAACCAAGTTGAAAGATGTTAGTAGCAATGATGCGGAATTGTTCCGTGATCTGAGGATTATCCTCATTGCCGCACAGAAGAATTATGTCCTTGATGCACCGCTAGGTGACAAACCTATTGCAGGAGCAGATGTAGACGTTATGAACGTTTTGACAAAAGCTCGATATGATGACTACTTGATAGTTTAGTGCACCATACTTTACGGCTTATAACCGGGACTTCAAAAACGTTTTGAAACGCCACGGAGCATATGAGATGTTCCAAGAGTTGAAATTAGTATTTCATACTCATGCCCGTGTCGAGAGGTATAAGACCTCTGACAGTACTTTGCCTACAAGATGGAGGAGAATAGCTCAACCAGTGAGCATGTGCTCAGATTGTCTGGGTAGTACAATTGCTTGAATCAAGTGGGAGTTAATCTTCCAGATAAGATAGTAATTGACAAAGTTCTCTAGACACTATCACCAAGTTAGTAGAACTTCGTGATGAACTATAATATGCAAGGGATGACGAAAGTAATTCCCGAGCTCTTCACGATGCTGAAATCGGGGAAGGTAGAAATCAAGAAAGAGCATCAAGTGTTGATGGTTAACCAGACCACTTGTTTCAAGTAAAGGGCAAAGGGATAGAAGGGGAACTTCAAGAAGAATGACAAGCAAGTTGTCACTCCCGTGAAGAAACCCAAAGCTAAACTCAAGCCTGAAACTAAGTGCTTCTACTGCAAAGGAAATGGTCACTAGAAGTGGAACTGCCCTAGATATTTGGCGGATAAGAAGGATGGCAAAGTGAACAAAGGTATATTTGATATACAGATTATTGATGTGTATTTTACTAGTGTTCATAGCAACCCCTCGGTATTTGATATTGGTTCAGTTGCTAAAGAGTAGTAACTCGAAATGGGAGTTGCATAATGAACAGAAACTAGTTAAAGGATGAAGTGACGATGTGTATTGGAAGTAGTTCCAAGATTGATATGATCATCATCGCACACTCCCTATACTTTCGGGATTAGTATTGAACCTAAATAAGTGTTATTTGGTGTTTGTGTTGAGCATGAATATGATTTGATCATGTTTATTGCAATACGGTTATTCATGTAAGTTAGAGAATAATTGTTGTTCTGTTTACATGAATAAAACCTTCTATGGTCATACACCCAATGAAAATGGTTTGTTGGATCTCGATCGTGTGATACACATATTCATAATATTGAAGCCAAAAGATGCAAGGTTAATAATGATAGTGCAACTTATCTGTGGCACTGCCGTTTAGGTCATATTGGTGTAAAGCGCATGAAGAAACTCCATAGTGATGGACTTTTTTTCACTTGATTATGAATCACTTGGTGCTTGCGAACCATGCCTCATGGGCAAGATGACTAAAACTCCGTTCTCCGGAACCGTGGAGCGAGCAACAGAGTTGTTGGAAATCATACATACTGATGTATGCGGACCAATGAGTGTTGAAGCTCGCGGCAGGTATCGTTATTTTCTGACCTTCACTGATGATTTGAGCAGATATGGGTATATCTACTTAATGAAGCACAAGTCTGAAACATTTGAAAAGTTCAAAGAATTTCAGAGTGAAGTGGAGAATCATCGTAACAAGAAAATAAGAGTTTCTACGATATGATCGTAGAGGTAAAATATTTGAGTTAGCGAGTTTGGCCTTCAATAAAAACAATGTGAAATAGTTTCACTACTCACGCCACCTGGAACACCACAGTGTAATGGTGTGTCGGAACGTCATAACCGTACTTTATTAGATATGGTGCGATCGATGATGTCTCTTACCGATCTACCACTATCGCTTTTGGGGTTATGCATTAGAGACAGCTACATTCACGTTAAATAGGGCACCATCTAAATCCGTGGAGATGACACCGTATGAACTGTGGTTTGACGAGAAACCTAAGCTGTCATTTCTTTAAGTTTGGGACTGCGATGCTTATGTGGAAAAGTTTCAACATGATAAGCTCAAACCCAATTCGGAGAAGTAAATCTTCATAGGATACCCAAAAGAGACTGTTGGGTACACCTTCTATCACAGATCCGAAGGCAAGATATTCGTTGCTAAGAATGGATCCTTTCTAGAGAAGGAGTTTCTCTCGAAAGAAGTGAGTGGGAGGAAAGTAGAACTTGATGAGGTAATTGTACCTTCTCCCGGATTGAAAAGTAGTACATCACAGAAAATTGTTCCAGTGATTCCTACACCAATCAGTGAGGAAGTTAATGATGATGATCATGAAACTTCGGATCAAGTTTCTGCTGAACGTCGTAGATCAACCAGAGTACGTTCCGCACCAGAGTGGTACGGCAACCCAGTTCTGGAAATCATGTTACTAGACCATGATGAACCTACGAACTATGAGGAAGCGATGATGAGCCCAGATTCCGCAAAATGGCTTGAGACCATGAAATCTGAGATGGGATCCATGTATTAGAACAAAGTATGGACTTTGGTTGACTTGCCAGATGATCGGCAAGCCATCGAAAATAAATGGATCTTCAAGAGGAAGACCGACGCAAACGGTAATGTTACTGTTTACAAAGCTCGACTTGTTGCGAAAGGGTTTCGACAAGTTCAAGGAGTTGACTACGATGAGACTTTCTCACCCGTAGCGATGCTTAAGTCTGTCATATTTATGTTAGTAATTGCCGCATTTTAAGAAATCTGGCAAATGGATAACAAAATTGCATTCTTTAATGGATTTATTAAAGAAGACTTGTATATGATGCAACCAGAAGGTTTTGTCAATCCTAAAGGTGCTAACAAAATGTGCAAGCTCCAGCGATCCATCTATGGACTGGTGCAAGCATCTCGGAGTTGGAATATACGCTTTGATAAGTTGATCAAAGCATATAGATTTATACAGACTTGTGGTGAAGCCTATATTTACAAGAAGTGAGTGGGAGCACTACAACCTTTCTGATAAGTATATGTGAATGACATATTGTCGATCGGAAATGATGTAGAATTTTCTGGAAAGCATAAAGGAGTGTTTGAAAGGAGTTTTTTCAAAGAAAGACCTTGGTGAAGCTGCTTACATATTGGGCATCAAGATCTATAGAGATAGATCAAGACGCTTGATAAGACTTTCGATGAGTACATACCTTGATAAGATTTTGAAGTAGTTCAAAATGGATCAGTCAAAGAAGGAGTTCTTGCCTGACTTGTAAGGTGTGAAGTTGAGTAAGACTCAAAGCCAGACCACGGCAGAAAAATATAGAGAGAATGAAAGTCATTCCCTATGCCTCAGCCATAGGTTCTATAAAGTATGCCCTGCTGTGTACAAAACACGTTGTGTACCTTGCCATGAGTTTGTCAAGGGGGTACAATAGTGATCCAGGAGTAGATCACTGTACAGCGGTCAAAATTATCCTTAGTAACTGGATGACTAAGGAAATGTTTCTCGATTATGGAGGTGATAAAGAGTTCTTCGTAAAGGGTTACGCCGATGCAAGCTTTGACACTAAATCCAGATGACTCTAAGTATCAATCTGGATGCGTATTGAAAGTGGGAGTAATTAGCTAGAGTAGCTCTATGCAGAGCATTGTAGACATAGAAATTTGCGAAATACATACGGATCTGAATGTGACAGACCCGTTGACTAAACTTCTCTCACAAGCAAAACATGATCACACCTTATTACTCTTGGGTATTAATCACATAGCGATGTGAACTAGATTATTGACTCTAGTAAACCCTTTGGGTGTTGGTCACATGGCGATGTGAACTATGGGTGTTATTCACATAAAGATGTGAACTATCGGTATTAAATCACATGGCGATGTGAGCTAGATTATTGACTCTAGTTCAAGTGGGAGACTGAAGGAAATATGCCCTAGAGGCAATAATAAAGATGTTATTTGTATTTCCTTATATCATGATAAATGTCTTTTTCATGCTAGAATTGTATTAACCGGAAACTTAGTACATGTGTGGATACATAGACAAAACAGTATGTCCCTAGTATGCCTCTACTAGACTAGCTCATTGATCAAAGATGGTTATGTTTCCTAGCCATAGACATGAGTTGTCATTTGATCAACGGGATCACATCATTAGGAGAATGATGTGATGGACAAGACCCATCCGTTAGCATAGCACTATGATCGTTTAGTTTTACTGCTATTGCTTTCTTCATGACTTATACATGTTCCTATGACTATGAGATTATGCAACTCTCGAATACCGTAGGAACACCTTGTGTGCTATCAAACGTCACAACGTAACTGGGTGATCATAAAGATGCTCTACAGGTGTCTCCGAAAGTATTCGTGGTGTTGGCATAGATCAAGATTAGGATTTGTCACTCCGAGTGTCGGAGAGGTATCTCTGGGCCCTCTCGGTAACACACATCACAATAAGCCTTGCAAGCAAAAGACTAATGAGTTAGTCACGAGATGATGTGTTACGGAACGAGTAAAGAGACTTGCCGGTAACGAGATTGAACTAGGTATGGAGATACCGACGATCGAATCTCGGACAAGTAACATACCGATGACAAAAGGAACAACGTATGTTGTTATGCGGTTCTGACCGATAAAAGATCTTCGTAGAATATGTAGGAGCCAATATGAACATCCAGGTTCCGCTATTGGTTATTGACCGGAGATGATCTCGGTCATGTCTACATAGTTCTCGAACCCGTAGGGTCCGCACGCTTAACGTTTGATGACGATCGGTATTATGAGTTTATGAGTTTTGATGTACCGAAGGTAGTTCGGAGTCCCGGATGAGATCACGGACATGACGAGGAGTCTCGTAATGTCCGAGACATAAAGATTGATATATTGGACGACTATATTCGGACACCGGAAGTGTTCCGGAAAAGTTTCGGATTTAACGGGATTGCCGGAGGGGGTTACCGGAACCCCCTACGAAGGGGGATGGTCCATAGTGGGCCTTATGGAAAAGAGAGAGGCAGCCCATAGGGCTGGCCGGCGCCCCACCTAGGGTTCCTAGTTGGACTAGGATTGGGGGGGGCGTCACCTCTCCCTCTTTTCCTTTCCCTCTCTTCCTTCTTTGGTGGTTCCTACTAGGAATAGGATTGCAATCCTATTCCTAGTAGGATTGCACCCCTAGCCGCACCAAACAAGGGCCGGCCGGCCTCCCCCCTTGCTCCTTTATATACGGGGGCAGGGGGCACCCAAAGAGACACAAGTTGAATTGTTCCAGCCGTGTGCGGTGCCCCCCTCCACAGAAACACACCTCGGTCATACCATCGCGGTGCTTAGGCGAAGCCCTGCGCCGGTGAATACATCGTATCCGTCACCACGCCGTCGTGCTGACGAAACTCTCCCGTGAAGCTCAACTGGATCAAGAGCTCGTGGGACGTCATCAAGCTGAACGTGTGCTGAACGCGGAGGTGCCGTACGTTCGGTGCTTGATTGGTTGAATCGCAAAGAAGTTCGACTACATCAACCGCGTCACTTGACGCTTCCGCTTCCGGTCTACGAGGGTACGTAGACACACTCTTCCCTCTCGTTGCTATGCATCTGGTAGATAGATCTTGCGTGATCGTAGGAAAATTTTTAAATACTACGTTCCCCAACACATCGGGCGGTCTTTCTGAAGCTCGACTTTCATAAGGCCAATGACACTATCCACTGGCCCTTCTTGCGGGAGGTGTTGCTTCGCAAGGGCTTCGATGATCGTTGGGTGACTAGGGTCATGCAACTTGTCTCCTGCGGACGGACTGCTGTGAACATCAACGGGGACATCGGGCCCTACTTCCCCACCCTTTGTGGGGTTCGTCAGGGCGACCCTTTCTCGCCTTTTTTGTTCAACATGGTGGTTGATGCCCTGGCGTCCATCCTTGATAAGGCCAAGGATGCTGGCCATATTCATGGCATCGTCCCTCACCTCGTCGGAGGGGGAGGGGTATCCCTCCTCCAATATGCGGACGATACCATTATTATGGTGGAGGGCTCCGTCCAAGACATTGCTAACCTAAAGTTCCTCCTCCTGTGCTTCCAACAGATGTCGGGCCTAACCATTAACTTCGATAAGAGCGAAGTGATGGTGCTCGGGTTCCCCCCTGAGGAAGCACAGTCTATAGCGGACTGCCTTAATTGTCGGTTGGGCTCTTTCCCCACGACATACTTGGGGATCGCCATTAGTGACTCGCGCCTCACCGTGGCGGACCTCCACCCCACGGTGACCCGTATGCAACATCGCGTTGAACCCTGGAAAGGGCGCTAGCTGTCAAAGGCTGCTCGGGTGATCCTTATCAATTCTTCGCTGGCTAGCCTCCTATGGTTCCTCATGAGCTTCTATAGCCTACATGAGACCCTCCGTCAGGAGATCGCCAAGTACCAATCCAGATTCTTCTGGGCTGGAGAGGGAGATAAGCAGAACTACCATATGGTTAGCTGGCCTGATATCTGCAAACCCAAGGACCAGGGAGGTCTTGGGATCATGTCCTCACACCGCATGAACATAGCCCTCCTGACTCGCTGGCTCTGGCGCATTGCCAATGGCGATGGAGGTCTCTGGCTCACCATCATCCAGAACAAATATCTTCGTGGACAGCCCCTTGCCTTCTGTCAGCGCTCGGGCGGTTCTCAGTTCTGGCAGGCCGTCGTCCAGCTGCTTCCGGTGCTTCGAATTGGCACGTCCATAGCGGTTGGCACCGGATCTTCGACCTTGTTCTGGTTTGACCGATGGCTTGGGGACTCCCCCTTGGCCGCGCCATTCCCTGCGCTCTTCACAATTGTTGTTGACCCGCGTATCTCTGTCGAGGCGGCCCTTATTGACTTAGGACGCCTCGCCTTCCGCCGCCCCTTCGGCCCTCCAGAAGTTGCTGCCTGGGACGCCCTTATGCAGGACATCGCCCTCCTCCCTATGGACGGCGTTGGCTCCCCAGATGTCACTTCTTGGCGGCTTGAGCCCTCCGGCTGCTTCTCCACCAAATCCCTCTATGCGGCCATCGCCCCCTCGACGGCCCCCGAGCCCTTTAGTTTGATTTGGGATATCCGCATGCCCTTGAAGATCCGGATCTTCTTATGGCAATGGATTCACGGCCGCCTCCCAACTGGCGTGGAGGTCCGTAAGCGTAATGGACCTGGGAACGGGATGTGCCCCTTGTGCGACACGGTGGAGGATGCTAACCACATCTTCTTCGCGTGTCCTATGGCCCAGTTCCTCTTGTCCTGCTTCCGTGAGACGGTTGGGGGCCAGTGGTGTAACACCAACTTCCCTGACCTGCTTGCAGAAATCCATGCTTCCCCCGCTCGCTACCGCCATCTCAGATGGCTCTGCGTTGGGGTCCTCGCCTAGACGCTCTGGACCGTTCGCAATAAGCTTGTCATTCAGAAGGTCCCTCTTCAACGTGCTACTGACGCCATTTTTAAAATGTGTGGATACTTGCAGCTCTGGCGGCCGCTTAGCCGCCCCCAGGATCGGGACGTCATCAACAACCTCATCGCCGACCTTCGATCGATGGCCTTCAGCTTGGCGCCCCCGCTCCCTCCGCCACCCCCGGAGCCAGACTAGATGCTGTGCAGCACCCCTTGTGTGCGTGCATTTTTTTTTTGGCTTTTCAGGGCTTGTTGAGCTGTGCCCTCAGCATTAACCCTATCGACTTCTTGCCGTGTTGAGATTTGTGCGTGTGTGTGGTGGTCGAACTATGTTGATGTTGGGCTTTATCTATAAAGCGGGGCGAAAACCTTTTTGGGTAACAGGCAACTGAAATAGTGAACCCACTCAATGCATTTTTATCAAAACTGTGAGAACCTGAAGAGTAATGTCCCGTCAAAAATGCATATTCGTCAAAGTTACTAGTAGCTTAGAAATTATATACTCCTGAAAAAGAACCTGCAATTACTGGTGTTATCCGCACTTCGTAATAATCTGCAGTATAAACGCCGGAGCTTGAGGGCAGGTCGACGTCGAGGCAGAGATAGATTGTCACCGGAGACGGAGAAGAGGAGGCTTTGGTACAATCTTCTGTTACGGGCTTGATTATTTTATGACCGCTGGCGCAAATTCGTGTGAACGTTAACCTGGTGACCTACAAGTAATTTTGTTCTGTGTTCGCTGTGGACTGTATGCAAAGCCGGGGGATAGCACCCAGTATCAATATATGCTACTCCTGAAAGGGACGTGCCCGCGGTTCTAGACTTTGATTAGGATGTGCGCAGTTTTTTCACACTGATTTCAGTTACTCCCTCCGTTCGTTCCAAAATAGATGATCGAATTTTATACTAATTTTATATTAAAGTTGAGTCATTTATTTGGAACGGAGGGAGTCACTTCCATGTTGGTTCCGTTCCGTGGTTTATTTTCTGCCTAGTTGGTCCGCACTTCTTGCTTTGAGAAAGAGTCCAAACCATGTGTGGCCGCACAAAACTCGATGTGATTAGGATGAGTGAGTACCCAAATTTTGTCATCGACATCGACACCTATAGCCGATCCGTGGTAAATTCATATTTTTTGAGCTTAAGTGCCGGAAACTAATTTCTTTAGATGGTTTGTTTTATGTAATCAAGTTCACAGGGGTACAAAGGAAGGATCAAAGAGCCACACATGACGACTCGCCAAGTGACGAAATAGGGTTTTCCCGCTTTGTATTACAAAGCAAACATCACCGATACAAGCAGATAGATGCTGGAGCGGAAGCAGCACATGCACGCCTAAAAAAACGAAAGAGAAAAAGAAAAGAAACAAATCAACAAAAACGAGGAAGCTTTGTGATCGCTGCGCCCATCGGGGATCCTCCACTAAGCTCCTATACTCCGAAGCGCCGGTACCAATCAACACCTTCAAGAAGGGCGCGGCGATGATGACGCTGCTGCCAAGGGTTTCCCCCGGTACGCGACGAGGAGAGAGGAAGGGTGCCTCCGACGCCCTCCAGGAAGGTTCGGCAACACCCTTAGACACCGTCGCGTCGGAGTCGGCTCGGACGACAGGGATTTCTCCCGATCCCAACCTTCACCTCGGGCGCTCCGGAGCACGCCACCAAACAAACCACCACTCTGCGCCAAAACGGTCTTGAAACTTCCGCGCCGTCTCACCATGACACCATGAAAGGGGCCTGCTCAATGGAGAAGAGGAGCCGGGACTCGGGACAGCAGCATCGTTGGCACGCGGGAGGGCCCTGTTGGGTTCTACCGTAGGGTGCGTCGACTGCAAATTAAAATTTTCCTACGCGAAGAACATCCAGGAACATGCTAGGGAGATGGATCACAGATCGTTACCACTAGACGCGCAGTGCCGTGCAGCGGAAGTAGAGTTGGGGCAGCGCGTCTTCGGAGTTGTCTCCTCCTCGTCGATCTCCCACGCAGCCGATCGGATCCCGCGAGCAGGTTCGCCGGAGCGGCGCAAGTGCACCACCTCTAACGGTATCCGCGCGTGTAGGAGGAACGTCGTGCAGCGGACTGCTAGGTCCAATCACACAACCGGCGGCGAGTGGAGGTGGCTATTCGCAACACATGCAAACCCTAATGACGGCGCTAAAGCAATCAACCAAATGAGTGTGCCGCACCTCCACTATATATAGGCTTCGCGTGCTCAACACTTGGGCCTCGCACGGACCCTAAAGCCCAAAGTCTGTTCGGTTTGTATCCGAGTCCGAGTAGGACCAAGCCTGACTCGTGGAGTCGGATCCAACCTCACAGGTTCCTTCCCTTAAGCGCGTGACCCCTTAGGTTCAATTCGGCTTGGTCACAGTTCGGATCACCTCCGACATGTACGGTTGGTAGCGGCCTCTAGCAAGGTGCCGACCACCAAGTAGACTATGAAGCTGGCTAGCAAACCTATACAACATGTCACACTTCCATTCCCTTTGCCACACGATATATGTTGTCGGGCTCAAGGCGAGTCTGTCATCCTTGTGCTAGCCCGACCTCTTTCTCGTTCCAGTGATGCCAACCCAAACTGGATTATCTCATAATCCTTGTCGCATGGCCATGCTTATCCTGGTCGGATCACACGAGGGGCCCAAAGTATATCTCTCCTGATCGGAGGGGCAAATCTCATCTTGCTCGACCATGTCTCGCAGCATGGGTCTGGACAAGCCCGAAACCTACCTTTGTAACTACCCAGTCACGGAGTAGCGTTTGGTCGGCCCAAAGCAAGTCTGTCACCATCCCGAGTACATGCGGCAGCTCAAGTCTCAGGACATAGAACGTATGTTGTACTAGAGACTCATGGATGACATATCGCTGCGTCTTATAGTTGGGTCTGTCCGACTCGAACCTTATCTCGACTCGGATCCTACTACGTCGAATCCGACCAGACCTTTCCAAGTCCATATTACCCGGTTAGCATCCAATGCCCCATGGCTAGTGAGACCGAGCCATCCACCGTGTCATATGCTAGTCTAGTCCGACGTGTGTCCACACATCACTTACGACTAGGGACCATTTAGGATGCATCATACAACACAAGATCTCACAAACAAGTCACGTACTTTCCAACAAGTATCATCGATTACATCCAAGGACTATCTTTATTCATAAACACATAGGAAATATCATCATGCATGATTGCCTCTAGGGCATATCTCCAACAGTCCCAACCTCCACCGTAAACGACGGTAACCGACCGGATGTGACAGCAGGGGCATATCGGTCCCATGGGCCTACGGGTCCGGCTGGGTCCTCAGATGCCCGTAAAGCTCCCGCCTTCACGCTGCAGAAGGCATGTCGTCGGCGCCACCACCACGAGACCGAGCCGCTCCTCCTCCGCGCCACGCAGAGGACGTCGAAGCCACGCCAATGGCCAGCCCGCTAGGACCCAGATGGGGCTGGGAGGGCCCAGATCTGGGCT
This sequence comes from Secale cereale, assembly GCA_902687465.1. NCBI lineage: Eukaryota > Viridiplantae > Streptophyta > Magnoliopsida > Poales > Poaceae > Secale > Secale cereale. The sequence goes on from LR738711.1 coordinate 655,306,864, forward strand.
GGGGGCGCGCTGCCGGCCACCGCACATCACCATGCCGCCCTGCAGCCAAGGGCAGCACCGCCACCGCGCCCACCGCCAGCGACCGCCGCCGTCTCCTGCCCCGGGAAGGAGACGAGCGCGCGGGGACAGAAGGGCCCGCCACCGCCGGCATGTCAGGCCCAAGATGCGATTCTATCCCGATCACGTGACACACTCGTGATTGGGGCACAACCGCATTTCGGGTGCTTAGCAAGATGAATATCATTACATCGTACCATTACATAAATACATGGGGATACAACAATTCATACAAGTCACATGAATACAACAACATCAATACAAGGCATCCGACTACGGATGCAAACATGAAAAGCACAACGACATCCATCTGCTATTCCAGGCTGCCGACCAGAAACCTAGCCCAAGACTGACGAAGAAGAAGAAGAAAGAACTCCGACACAAGAACATCGCTGTCACGTCAAGTCATCGGAAACCTGCACCTGCAACTGTTGTTGTAGTATCTGTGAGCCACGAGAACTCAGCAATCCCATAACCATGGGTAACAAGACTAGCAAAGCTTAATGGGTAGGAAAAGGTTAAGTGGTGAGGTTGCAGCAGCGGCTAAGCATATATGGTGGCTAACCTACGAGTACAAGAATAAGATGAGCATTTACGCAAACGGTCGCAAACTAGTAGTGATCGCTAAAGATCCTGAACTACCTATGAGTCAAACATAACCCCACTGTGTTCTCTTCTCAAAGTGAAAAGAGACAGTCACGGTTACTCACACGGTTGTGTGTTTTATCTCGGATCCTCTGTCAAGTTTTCTACAACCGGACATTAACAAATTCCAATCTGCCACATAACCGCGGGCACGGCTTTCGAAAGATCATAACCCTACAGGGGTGTCCCAACTTAGCCCATCACAAGCTCTCACGATCAACAGAGATAATAATAATATTACCCCTTATCATAGGGATAATCCGATCAGGCTCGGAATCCCGGTGCACAAGACATTTCGACAATGGTAAAACAAGTCCAGCAAGACCTCCCAGCGTGCCGACACCCTGATAGTAGCCGCGCGTATCTCGTCTCAGGCCACGTCCGGATGAGCACTACGTACAGCAATCGAAGACCCCAGATAACTAGGTGGCACCGCAAGTGGCTCTAGTTTGGGACCAACACCATCAGCACTGGCCCCCCTGTTATGTAGAAAGAATCCTCGGGGACGCGACCCCCTATGCAATTTAATTAATTAATTAAGTTATTATTATGTTGCAAATTAAAACCAATGGTGGGCCTTGCTGGAGGAGTTTTATTCAAAGACGAACTGTCATGGGGTCCCCATATACCCAACCGTGTTAGGAACGCAAAATCAAGGAACATAACGCCGGTTTATCGGCTCCTAAGGCGGCATGAGTGGAACAAAACACCGAGCAAAAGGCCAAGCCTTCCACCCATTGCCAAGTATATAGGTGTGTTAATATACATAAGATATATTGTGATATTCCGAAAACATCAAGTTCCAACATGGAGCAATCTTCATCTTCACCTGCAACTAGCAACGCTATAAGAAGGGCTGAGCAAGCGGGTAACATAGCCAAACAACGGTTTGCTGGGAAGGTGTCAAAGGTTAGAGGTTTCATGGCAACAAGGAGAGGGGCTGGCAATAAAGATGGGTAGCGCGACATATAACGATAGCATCGAGACAACTAGCATGGCAATAATAGTAAAGATATCCAAGGTGATGGTCATCTTGCCTGAGATCCCGCAAGGAAGAAGAACGAGTTCATGAAGAAGACGAAGAAGAAGCCACGGAGTCGAGCCACATGAAGTTGAACGAATCCTCATGATCGCAATGGAATAAGAACTAGTGAGAAGAAACACACAACATGGTAAACACACCACTCAAGAACATGACCAGAAGCTCAACCAAGTATGATGCAAGACAAGTCTATATGATGCAAAACATGGTAAGGGATGAAGCACACAAGAACAACACAAACCAACAAGTTTAAATGAGGCCGGAATCATCATATAACAATTCCGGTAAGTCCTCATATGCACATTTCAAAATTGGCCCAGATATGAACAAACCTTAAGTTCAATTTGTTAAACAGCAAGTTAACATGCACCATGATGATCTACTCGAAATTCTAGTCAAGTTTCATATAAAGTTTATTTAATTCGGAGCGACGGCCTAGAAGATATGAGCAAAACAAGACAAGCATGGCATATATGCAAGATGCATCCAAACAACAAGCAAACACACTCCAAGCATGTACACAACATAATATTATGCTTCTACATGCAAAATCACACAAGTTTCATATAGGACACGTTCAAAACGGAGCAACGGTTCATCACATACACATGAAACAAGATATAACAACAAGCTGTCCAAAAACAGCAACATAGCGACTTTGGAGCAAGGTATATATATGCTACAGCACCCAAACATGATAACAAAAGACATGGATATGAAATAGACATGATGCTTAACAAGCATGAACTTCGATCACACCCAAAAACTTGTTGGAACACAATTAAACAAGCATGGCAAGATTCAATAAGTTTACAGATTTCTTAGACTTAGCCAAAATCTCGGAAGGCAAAAACATCATCATGATGCTGCCTTCGGAGGCACAAAACAACAAGCATATCAACTCTACTAAGTATATAAGGATCATGGACATGTAATAGACATAGCATACATCAAACAACTCCATTGGAACAACTTCATAGGAGGCATGGATCAATAACAACAAGCTTCACCAAATTGATCATGCTTATAACAGTCTGACAGGTACATTTTATAGCAACTTGAGAACAAAAAATAAATAAGCTACAGCATGCCATATAAGCAAATAAGGGCATGGATGGATAGATCATAACATGGGCAACAAGACATGATCATTGGGCAACCCAAAACATGCATGAAATTGAGTGGGGCATCAAGCAAACATGACATCAGGTTTAACAGTTTCAGACTTAGCAATTTTTGTAACGTCCTAGAAAACAACAACATCGAGTAGGCTACTTTACAAGCTTGTTGAAAACACCACAAGGCATATCATGAAAAGAGGATTGCACCACAACAAAGATGGCATGATTGTGCTTCTAAAACATATTGACATGTGGCATGAAAGACAAACACACCAATAGCTATGAACAAGACAAAACAACATCTCATAACAAGTTTCAGCACTTAACAGCCACATGCGCTTTTGCAATAGATTTTAACATGGCAATATGGCACCTAACATGAATGCTACAACAACCATCATGTAGAGCACTTCACAATGAACATTTTGACATATCACACACTCCATTTGGACCAACATGCACAAAGTTATCATCACCACAAGCATGCAACAAAATTATAGTTATCAGCAGTTTTAAACATATAGCACTCTTGCAACGATGATTAGGGCATCAAGATGAACTCAAACAAGCATCCCACAGTGGAACAAAATGAAGAGCATATCACCACGAACATTTTGACATATCATTCACTCAATTTGGATCACCACACAAAAATTTACAGCCACTCAAACATGCATATAAATTATGACATTTTTGGGACTTAGAAGAAAATAGACCTCGGGGTCGGGCGGACATTGTCCAGCCTGAACGGACATGTCCGTCCGTGCTGGCTCACATGCCCATTGGCAGTGTCACAAGGCAGAGGAGGCCGTCGGACATGTCCACGCCCGGACGGACATGTCCGGCGGTAGAGGAATCCGGCCGGCGAGGAGTAGGTCAACGCGACTCCGGCGACTAGGGGCGCCGACGAGGGCGTCTGGGGAGGCGGGGACGGCTGGATCCGGCCGCGCCAGGCCGGATCTGGTCGGAGGAAGGCTCCCGGCGACCAGGCCGGCGGGGACGGCGGCGAGATGGAGGCGGGGTCGGCGAGCAGCGCACGACGGCGGTAGACTCGGGCTACGGGGCATCTGGAGGAGGGTTCGCGCGCGGGGGCGGCGGCGTAGATCGTGGCCGGCGGCGAGACGAGCTCCGGCGGCGGGGTTTGGCACGGCGGCGCTCGAGCGGGAGGCGCATGCGGCGGGGCTGGTCGAGAGGCGGGAGGCGCGGAGCGGGAGCGAGGGAGCGGGCCGGCTCGGGCCTGGCGCAGCCCGGTCGTGGCCCGGGGCGGCTCCCCGTGGGAGTGGCCAGGGGCCACGTGGCACTTTGGGAGAGGCTGGAGGCGCTGGTTGCGGCGGCGCCGGCGAATGGCGGCGTGCCAAGTGGCATGGAGGAGGTGGTTGGCTGCAGAATTTGAGGGAGAAGGTGGCTGGCTGCACGGATTCCGAGGTGGAGGGAGGCTAGAGGTAGGGGAAGGGACTAGGGTGCCCAAAATGGCAAGGGGGGTTGTTATATAGGGAAGGAGGGCTAGGTTTAGGGATTTGAGGGGTTTTGGAGCCCTTCGATCTCGATCGGACGACGCCGGTCAAGAGGGGGTTTAGGATGGGCCTAGGTGGAGTTGATGGGCTATGTAGGAGGGGTTGTGGGGAGAGAAGAGAAGAGATCGGCGGGGGTTTTCGGAGACCGAAAACGTCTGACGTTTAAACCGGCTACTAGTGCCGCTATATTTAACGGTTGGGCTCTCAAACGAGCTCTGAATGCGACGAAACTTTACAGACGGTCTATCTACACTATAATAAGACCACATGCCAAGTTTCGACCCATTCCGAGAACATTTTCCGACCACTCAGAAAATAAATATTCGGAGATGCCGCGGGCGCGTGCGAGTGTGTCGGGCTCAGAACGGACAACGGAGAGAACGGGCGGAATCGGACGAATGCAAGTTTTGAAAACATGAGGATGCAACACACATGATGACAAGGCAAAAATGCAACACACAAGCAGATGACATGGCAACGACGACGAATAACTGGCTGACACCTGGCGCATCGGTCTCGGGGTGTCACACGGCACCACCCGGGCAAGCGCCGGGGGCACCCACCGACGGCGGCAGGGGAGATCCAACAGAGGTGGAGGCCGAGAGGAAGGGGAGGGGCGCGCCGCCCCGTCCACCTCCTGGGGAGGCGGCGCAAGGGCGGGAACAGGAGGGGAGGAGGAAGAGGGGGCGGAATGCTTGGGCACGGACGGCGGCGGCGGAAACCCTAGCGGGAGGGAGCAGGTCGGGAGCCTATGCGGCCAAGGAGGTTCGAAAGGCCCTATTTGATATTGGTGATTTAAAAGCGCCAGGTCCTGACGGGATCCATGCTATTTTTTACAAAAGATTTTGTTCTATTGAAAGAACATGCGGTGCCCCCATGTTTGGTTTTGGTAATTGATGACTATCTCTATGGACTAATGGTTGCCTTGAGTTATATTTGAAGGGTTTGTCCATAGGCTTTTCTTGGAGTCCATGTGTTGGTTTAAAGGAGAGTTTGTGATGACCAAGGTGCTTTTAAGGAATTATCCAAAGATTGGTCTTGTGAGTGTTGAGCTTATTGCAAGCATATCTTGAAGAAGAAGAGTGTGTTATCATTCATGTTTACCTTCAAGACATCATCCAAATGAAGAGAGTTGGAAAGATTCAAGGTTGATCAATACTAAGTCAAAGAGTGAATCAAGTTGATCAACACACAAAGCATAGTAGATGTACCGAGAGGGATCAAGCGATCCCATAGTATGGTAAGCATTGTCAATTACGCTTTGTGTACTAACCCATGGTCTTTGTGAGAGTTCTATGTGGGGCTATGTTATCTTCCACGGGCTTGCGTCAAGAGGTAGATCACATACAACCCATGGAGGATGACATCAAATCAAAGTTGTGGTGTGCAAGTTCAAGTGATGCATCACGAAGAGATCAAGTGCTTGAAGCTTGTCGTTCATTGTGGTGACAATGAACTTGTGAAGATGTGCCAAAGAGTGGCTCACCCATAGTGGAGTATGGGGGAGCAATCTACTAGTCTTCACCGAGCCAACGAAATCAAGAAAGGTGGTCCAACTTGAGGAAGTCAAGATCGTCTACATCTAGCTCAAGTGGACTTTGTGCAAGGCAAAGGTTTACCCTTGATAGGTTCTCTATTTTACCAGTCTCATGGTGGTAGTTTGGAGACCGGGTTATAGGATTGATTGCCGTACTATTAGGGGAGGATCTCAAGTGAGTAGCTTGATCGTATCGTTCGTAGAGAGCTCAAACCATTGCATGCTTGCATCATATTTCTTGGTTCTCGTTTGGTTTTCTTCTTGTGGGATTTGGAGTTTGTGATCATCTTCTTGACAAGCTTGAGTTCACCGAAAACGGAGTTCACATGCTTCTTCTATTGCGTTTTTGGTGTTGGAGGGTTTACCGGTCTCTTTCAAGGAAGGTTTCTCTCCTTTCTCTTATGGGACTTTTCTCATTTGCTTCTTATTGTTATTTCTATCAAGATTTTGTTAGGCCATGTCGTTAGCTTTCCAACAAACTTGGTTTCGTTGAATTCGGAGTTCGTTTGCAAAAGTTGTGTCAGTTTTGGTGTCCTCAAAAGGGCTGCAGCGGTAATACCGCAAATGGGAGCGGTACTAGCGCTTGGAGCGGATGTAATTTTTTTACTTCCGTGGTTTACTTCCGCTCCGGACCAAAAACTCGTCATTAGTCCAGCGGTGGTAGGCACGGATGTAATTTTTTAATACCGCTCGCAAGCAGTAGTACCACTACCCTTAGCGGTAGTACCGTGAGGTCAAGCGGTACTACCGCTCCGATGGTTCTTCTGGCCTTTTTGCCTCCTCGTTTTTGTGTTTCAAAGGGCTACTACCACCCTAGCGGTAGTTCCGCTCCTTGGAGCAGTAGTACCGCTTGGTGCGGGCTGTGAGCATAACGGTTGGATTTTTTCCCACATCCCCAATGAACTCTATCCTTTGAGCTCGTGTTCTTCCCCCATTGTTGACCTTCCTCGAGCTTGCTATCTCTCAATCCCTCCATGGATTCTTGCTACTTTTGAGGGGAAAAGGGAGAGGAGATCTAGATCCACATTTCCATCAATCACTTTCTCCTCTTTGTGAGGGGAACCCTTTGGATCTAGTTCTTGGAGTTCTTCGTGTTCTCTTCTTCGTTCTTCCTCTCATTTCCCTCCCTAGCATTAGTTGCTTTGGTGGGATTCGGGAGAGAAGAACTTGGGCACTCCGTGTACCCTTGCCATTCCATTTGGTGTATCGGTTTGAGTTCTCTACGGTGATACGTGGAGGTTACAAGTTGAGAAGCTTATTACTCTTCGGTGCTTGGTACCCTTTAGCTTGTTCCTCTTGGGTGCTTGGGCGCCCTAGACGGTTGTGGTTACCTCGGAGCCATATTCCATTGTGGTGAAGCTTCGTGGTGTCATTGGGGAGATAGCCCCAACCTTTGTGGTGTTCGGAGCTCAATCATTGTGGTGTAAAGCTCCGGGCAAGCGTCGGGGTCTCCAATTAGGTTATGGAGATCGCTCCGAGCAATTTGACGGGTTCTGGTGACCGCCCCCAAGGGTTGCCAAAGTGTACGGGTTCGGTGACCGCCCCCAAGGGTTGCCATTTGTACAGGTTCGGTGACCGCCCTCAAGGGTCCCTTAGTGGAATCATGGCATCTTGATTGTGCGAGGGTGTGAGGAGATTACGGTGGCCCTAGTGGCTTCTTGGGGAGTATTGTGCCTCCACAACGCTCCAAACGGAGGTTAGCATCCGCAAGGGTGTAAACTTCGGGATACAGCATCGTCTTCGCGTGCCTCGGTTATCTCTTACCCGAGCCCTTTACTCATGCACTTTACTTTGTGATAGCCATATTATTTCTTGTCATATATCTTGCTATCTCGTAGTTGTTTATCTTGCTTAGCATAAGTTGTTGGTGCACATAGGTGAGCCTAGTTGTTGTAGGTTTTGTGCTTGACAAATTAACCGCTAGGTTTATTCCGCATTTGTTCAAGCTTAAATCGTAATTATTTTAAAAGCGCCTATTCACCCCCCCCTCTAGGCGACATCCACGATCTTTCAATTGGTATCAGTGCCCCATCTCTCTTTATAGGGCTTAACCGCCTAGAGAGTAAGGATGTCTACTAGGGGCTTAGGATTCTCTGACACTCTTAGTTTCGATGGCACAAATTTTGATGTTTGGGTAATTTGCATGCTTAATCTCTTTAGGGTCATGGACCCAAATTTAGAGTGAATTGTAGATATGGGTTGTTCTTCTCCAAAGGATCCACAAAGATTATCTTTAGAGGATGATAAAAACTCTTACCTCAATGCTCAAGCTTCTAATGTGCTTTTTGATGCTTTGAGCAATGTAGTTATATTTCAACTCATGTCGTTACGGGGTGCTCATGAGTTGTGGACAAAGCTTCAAGACAAATATGGCGTGTCCAAGATTTGTGGATATGATTTTCCTCCTTCCACCTCCAGTCATATAATATTCTCAAACTCTTCTACTTCACCTACATGTGGTTTGCCACATGATAATGATATGGGGAGTAGTGGTGTTCATTGCAATGATTATAGTGAGCTTACTATTGATGATCCTTCATCACTTTATTATTGCAATGCTTCACCTTTGGACTTTAACACTTCGAGCAATCTAAATGGTTCACATGCTTGTGTTAAAAGTTCTTGCATATCATGTAGAAATTGCTTGACTAAATCTCATGATGATATGCTTGTTATGTCTCGTTGCCATGATAAAAATGCATATATTTCCTCGAATTGTTGGGCTAATAATGTAGAGGAAATCCAACACCCCATGGAACAAGACGTGGCCTTGAATGGTGCTTCGAGGGATCCAACATCATCATCTATCTATTGCATATTGCCTTATGGCTAAGGCTTCAAAGGTATCTCCCACTTCGAATCCCAATATATCTTGTCATGATAGTGATGATGACAAGAATGATGATGTTGATAGTGATGAAGAGAGTGATAATGTTGTCTCCTTAAAAATTAAGGGGGAAATGATTTTTAAAGCTCTTCATAAGAATAAGATTGCTCGTTCCAACTTCATGGAAATCATGTCTATTGCCATTGAGGGCAAGAAATATATTGATGAGTTGGAATCTCGTCTAGAGGAGCATGAGGTCACCATTGAGAAAATGGAAGGTCATGAGCGTGATTACGCTAATGAGATCGCCGACCTCTCGCAATCTCTTGAACTTGAACAAACCACCAAGGAATCTCTTGAGGAGACTTTTGCTCTAGAACTATCTAGAATACAAGAATCACGTGATAGAGCTCTCGAGGTGGCTAATAATTTTGAAACTAAAAATGAGAAGCTTGAAGTTGCACATGCTAAACTCCTTGAGGATTTTGAGCACCTCAAAAATGGCTCAAGGGTCATTAAGAGTGAGCTCATCAAACTCACCGAGTCTCATGCTCAACTTAAAGCTTCATATTCTAAAGAGCTTGCCAAGTTGCCTTCTGATCTTGCTATTATTGATGATGATTGTTCTACTAACTCTATTTCTAGTGAAGCATCCATTTTGAAGGAGAATGTTGAGCTAAGGGATCAACTTGAGTTGCTATCTAGCAATTATGGGAAATTGGAAGAAAGTCATGTAAAGCTCACAAGCTCTCATGACGATCTTCTAGTATCCCATAATGTGCTAAAGATAGCTCATGAGGCTATGAGTATCAAGGTAACATCTAGTGAGCCTCATGTGGATACTAGAACTACTACTTCAAGTCAAAATGCTATCTTGCCATGTGCTAGTCCTCGTAATTCATCTACTTACAATGTTGCTACTTCTTGTGATGAATTACTTTCCTTGCCTTGTTGATCTAATGATGAAGCGTATACTTCCTCTAGTACTTGTGTTGATACTAACCATGTAGAGGAAATCAAAGAGCTCAAGGCCCAAGTCACTTCTTTGAAGAAAGACTTGGAAAAGTGTCATGAAGGAAAGTCCACACTCAACAATATCTTGAGTGTGCAAAAATCCACCAATGACAAAGGTGGACTTGGATTCAACTCCAACAAGAAGAAAAAGTCCAAGATCATTAACAAGAACAAGGGCCAAGAAAGAATTCGGCCAAGATTATTTGCTACAAGTGCAAAATTGAAGGGCATCATGTTAGATCTTGCCCATTGAAGAAGAAGCCCATTAATGACAAGCAACAAGGGAAGAGGCCACAAGTTCAATCTCATGCTCAACCACAAGTTGAAGAAAGGCCACTCCCCAAGAATACTCAAGTTCATGCTTCTCTTGTTGAGAAATCAAGTGAGAAGAAAATGAAGAGTAGACGTTGCTACTTATGTCGTGAGAAAGGTCACGCCGCTTCTTCATGCACTAGTGGTAACTTATCCAACCAAATTATTATTGATGATATCTATTCTCTTGGGAAGGATAAGGTTGGCAATGTGTTTGCCAAGTGTCTTGGGGCTCAAAGTGGTGTGAAGAAAAGAACCATTTGGGTAGCCAAGCCTATTGTGACTAACCTCTTAGGACCCAACTTGGTTGGGGACTAACTAGCTCAAACTTGATCAATAGGTGTAATTGGAGGGCATTGGAGACTTGGCTACAATAAGAATTAAGGGGTCTTCATCATTCATATTGTTTCAAGTCAAGTCATTCGAATTATCAAGTTTCTATCTTATATCCAATGTTCCTCCTTGCGGTAACTCATGCTTAAATTGTTTACATTGAAAGTTACTTGCCCATTAGCATGTTGTGGTTTTGTACCTTACATGTGCATGTATTGTTGTGCTTCCAATTTGCTTATCTTGATAAATCAAGTATGTGTATGTCGGTTTGCACATCATGTACGTGTGTGTAGTGGTTTGAGCCTTTGTGCATCTTGTTTGTATCTTAGTTGGCTCTTGTGAGAGAATAATGGAACATCCCATTTTGGGGGAGTGATGTGCTTTGTGCACCTCACAATCCTATAAATGTCTATACATGAGGAATATCATCTAGTTTTGATATTACAAGATTATTTAGTCACTATGTGGTATATCTTCTCATGAGAAATTCAAATTCTAAATTGTCCATTAATTATCTCTTGAAGGTTCCTCTTATTGCCTCTTGTTTAAGTTTTCTTTGGTATCACATTATGGGGGAGTAATGTGCTATGTGCATATTACTAGCCTAAAAATGTGTACATTTGAGATATTGTCACCTAGAGTTGATATTATAAACTATCTTGTTCCTAGGTGACATGTTAGCTCTACAAGTTGCATTTTGCTTGTGTTTGGTGTGAAGATGATGTTGGATATCATTGCTATCTATCACCGGGAATTATTTCCAAATACCTCTTGTCTTTGACAATTGGTAATCTTTTATGTGGTGGAAATTATTGATCATCTCTACATTGTCTTTTGGTTTTATTTTCCTTATTGCTTGCCAAGATTGTATTAACTCCCGTTTTCTTCCGTGCCACTTGTGGATCTTGTTGTTTTCTTGATGTTGTCTAATGTTTTCTAGATATACTGAAAGTGGTGATCCCATCTTGTGCATTTTGTGTTCAAATGCAAATCTCTATAATGCATAACTCTTGGGGGAGCTATCCTATTTTCTATAGAACACTCATCTTGTGATCCATTTCAAGTGTGTTTTGGTGGAAGGCAAGCCGTTTCTTTTTGGTACTTGTGCCATCATGAAACTTTGTAGAGGGGCTTGGTTTGTTTGGAACCATCCTCTCTTTTGGGAGTTCGATATCTTTCTTTTTTGCATGTATCAATGGATATCTCATTCCTTGATGTATCCTTTAATGATATCTTCCAAGTGATGATTTCTCCATTTGGTATCTTATTTTCACTTGGTATTTCTTTTTCATTTGGTATCGTTTCTTGAAAGTCTTGAGCATTCATATTTACTTCTTCTATTTTTTTTTGGCATGCTTTCTTTCTTTGACCCAATATATAGGGAAAAACTCCACCTAGTCTCAAGTTGGATAAGATGTGCATGAAATTTATATATATATATATATATATATATATATATATATATATATATATATATATATATATATATATATATATATATATGTATGTATGTATGTATATATATATATGTGTGTGTGTGTGTGTGTGTGTGGAGTTTGTCCTATGTATTGGTGTTTCTAACTCTTTGGTCCAAATGAGTTTGGGTACCGTTTAGTTTGTGTTGTTCTTCTAGAAACAATTGGAGATGCACTGGATGCTCGGCTGCACAAGGAAGGTGGTGTCACCATGTGCTTATTGGAGTCAATCTAGGATGATCAATGAACTACTATCTACCTTCAATTGATATCTACTACATCCTTCCAATGGTATCTCGGCAACAAGTATCATCATTTACTTCATGCACATATTTCTTGCATCAACCTTGTGTAGGTTGTATCATGGCATGTAATTCATTTTTTCTTGTGATACTTGTTTCCTTTCTCAAAGCATCGCAACAATGATCTCTTGTTGCTAGTTGTGATGTCTTTGATGCTCGTGTGGTTGGAACTCATTTATATACAATAAAACCATATCTAGCCATGTGCTATGTCGTCAAGCAAATATCTTATTGGTACATTTATGACTTTCTTGTGGATATCTTATTATTTCCTTTTTGCAACAATTTCTTGTCGGGGCCGGATTTCGGGAACACAATATTCCAGAAATTAACCCCTAGTGTCATCACCAGCCCAGGATTACTGTTACTGGTGGACACATCCTTGTTACAGATTACCAAGCATTTACAAGAATTTGATACAAGACCAAAACGGTCTACTGATATAACAATGACTCCGATGGTGGATGAAGAAATTGGCTTGCGGATCTCCACATCGATTGGGCTCCATTCCAACAGGAACAGCTGACCCGGATAACTCCTATCCCGCGTGGCTGCACTCCTAGGATTCGCACGGACGTCGCTGTGGTACTCCTCGCAGATCTCCTAACCTGGCCAAGTAAATAGCCAGGGACAAGCCTGTGAGTACGTTTGAATGTACTCGCAAACATCATGGACAAAAGATATAATAAATACAGCAAACAATTATACGGTCATGGCGAATTAAACTATATGCACATGCTCATGATATTCTTATATTAAATGCATGCTGACAGGAATTCAAACATGGCATGATGAATAATATTTAGTGCAGAAAAATAAATATTAGCACAAGTAAAAATATAAAAGAAATGCCGGTCGGATGTCAAGTGACACCGCGATTGGTCTTGAGAAGAAATGCCAGTCGGGTGTCTAAAAGAGAAATCGGACGATACCATCCGAGAACTCAGGCGACGCCTCGAAAGGACTTGAAAAGAAATGCCAGTCGGGTATCCACAAGAGTAGTGGCGTGATAAACCGCCTGACACTCGAGGGACGCCACAGAAAGGACTTGAAAGTAAAGGCGAGTGTCCGGGGTAGTCTAGCCAGCCCCTGAGACACTCTGGAAAGTAAAATAAGAGCAGGGGGTTAGTTCACAAATATAATCATAACATCAAATATACTCATGGTAACACCAGTAGCAACGATAATTATCCTGCAAAATAACCATGCTCAAATTTAAATTTCCTCCGGAGACCGACAATAAGACCGACACTTGACCAACCCAGACTGTAATCCTTAACCGCGGACACGGCTATTCGAATAGATACGACTCTGCAGAGGGTGTACTCTTTACCCACAAGTATAGGATTTCTTTAATCAGTATCGGGACACTGACTAATTCCCATTATGGTCTTTGGGTTGAAAACACACCTAACCAGCACACACCAGCTTAACTCTTCTGCTGCCAGGAGTCACCCAAAACAACAGTTAAGTAAAACTCTAAGTCGGAGAGGCTACAACCTCCATGAGCATGGGATCACTATTCAAACGCGCGGATTACAAGGGTACACTCCCTCTCGGCTACAACCGGAAACACCCATGCTCCCTGACCCGATGACAGGATTTTGTCCACCGTCATGGAAAAACCTCATCGTGGCCCTCTGTACGGTGTGTGCACGGAAAGGGGTTAACAACTTACTAAACCGTACCCTACCCGTGGCAGAGACAAGTGGTAGTACGAAACAAGTATGGGGGTTACTGGAACAAGACTCGATCTACGGTCGACTCAGGAGGCTAATGATTCTAGCAATGGTTAGCACAACAAAATTATTCTTTCAACCATATCATCAGGACAGGGCCACAACCCTTGTCTGCTTCCACATATGTCTCATGACACCACCATGTCAAATATGGCCCGTGCCCACCAGCACGTCCAAAACAGGAGCATACTCCTGGGTACTCATAATTCATGTATATCAATATCGTAGTGGAATGCATGCAAGAGGAAAAATATGACCATGCAAGCATGCAATATTTCTATCCAAATGCCAAATCTATTAAAGGTAACAAACATGCCCTAAATATTCTAGCATGCAAACATTCACCATATCAAGTGTTCAAAAATGCTTGCCTTGAGCATGCAGGAGTATTGGATGTATACCAAAAGTTTTGAAAATATTATCTCCCCTCCATTTCCTATTTCAAAAGAATATTTGAATTACCACATATAGCAAAAATAGTGATAAAAAGTTGATTGGAAGATTATGAAATAAATATTAAAATAAACTAGACCAAATTTTAGGAATATCAGAAAAAGAATTAAATTATTTGGAGTTCATGTGATTTACTTATGGAATTTACAAGCTGGACAATAATGAGTAAATGGATTATTTGTTTAAGCCAGTGGATATAAGGACTAGGAAAAATGTTTACCTAATCCAGATAAATAGGGCATGATTTTAAGAGTCTGTAGAAATTGGAATCATCAGATTTGGATAAAATTTGGTGGCTATGGAAATATTTGAAACATGCTAGAAATAATAATAGGAGGGAGTAGGAATGCGCCCCGAGCGCTATTTAACCGAGCAGAGCCACTGGGCCGAGCCCAGCCGATCAGCTACACAGGAGGCCTGCGACGTCGAAGGCGTATTCCAGTGAATACGTGTTCCTCGCGCAGAAACGGCCTCAGGAGGAAACCGTCTCCACTTAAACGGCGGGGCCCGCGATTTGTGCCGCTGACGATCGGGCCCCACCTGTCGGGTTCTTCTTCTCCAACCCGCGCGCGTCTGGGCCGGAACAGGGGCGAGCTCCGGCGGCGATCGCCGGCGGCAGGGACCTCCATTCGCGACCCCGACTACACCGGCGTGATCCTGAGGATGGGCCGCGTCCGTGGGATGGAGACAGGGTCGCCAGAGAGCTCGAGGTTGAGCAGAGCTTCGACCATGGCGGAGGGAAGCTTCGGGTGGAAGAGGGCTTTTGCCCCTGAGCCTGTTCTGATGGAAATGGCGAGGGGAATGGATCGGTGGGGTGTCCAGGAGTCGAGTGGTGAAGAAAACGGGGAGGGGGAAGCTCTGGTGGCGTCGGAACCATCGAGGAGGCGGCGGTGGCAGAAGCTGCCGGAGACGAGGGAGGTGACCGTTTTCGGTCATTTGAGTGCTTAGGGAGGCTTGGAGAGGAGTGAGGGGAGGTGCCGATGAGGAGAGAGAGCTCGGGGAGGGAAGTTATAGGCGGGACGACGCGGTTCGGCGGGTTCCAGAGAGTGGACACGGCGGATGGCCATTAATGGAGAAACGCGGACGGTGACGAGTAGGCGTGGCCGGCGCGGTTAGGTGAGGGCAGGTCCGTGCGAATTATATGCGGGGTTGTGCTGGCGGCCTCGGAGCGGAGCCAGGTGCCCCGAGGGGCGCCGTTCACGGCATGCAGCGGTGGCGGCCACTTATGGCGGCGGGTGAGGCCGGTGAGGCTGGTGGCGAGGTGGCGGGGTTCTGTGGGGACGGCGGCTGTCCGCATTAATGCCAGGGGGGCCGGTGGACTCAGGGGAAGCCGCGTGTCTCGGAGGTGGCGTGGCGGAGAAGGTTTTTGTCGGGCGGCGAGGAACGGTGGTGGTGGACGGTGGAAGGTGGCGCTAGGGGACGGGGAAGAGTGTCGGCGAGGTTCGGGTGGTCGAGCTGATCCGGTGGGAGGATCAGGATGAACGAGGGAGGCAGCAGCAGCACGACAGCAGCTCGATGCCGGCGGCTGCAAAAAGTGTGCTCTGGACGCGCTCTGGACACGCACATCACGTGCTCGACGAATTGCCAAGGGAAGCTAGAAGAGTCTTCTGCAAGGGAGACTTGGCAGGGTGGGGCTACTCTACAAGGCAAGGTTGGTGGACAGGTTGATTTGGTCAGATGGTCAAGAGTGTAGTGTAGTTTGGAGATAGGCAAAATTGTTGTCATGCGCACAAGGTGCTCGATGAAATGCTAAGGCTATATAGAATATTCCTATGAAAGTGGTATTTGGCAGAATGGTGTCTCATTACATGATATAGGTGATGGTGGAGTTATTTTGGCAAAAAGAGATACTTGCTAGTGCAAGTTTTGGAGGATTTCAGTTCTGGACAGAAACTTGGGGACTGTATTTGGTGCAATAAGAAGAGGAATTTGGAGCTGATCTTCTGGAGTTAAGGGTTTGGTAGGAAGAACTAGAAGATGGCCAAGTTTCAGAACCTTTGGAGCAAGGAATAATATGGTTGTAGTTGAGACCTAGAAAATGGGCAGAAATAGAAAAGAGGAAGGTTCACTCAAAATTTACAAAGGACAAAGATGGATTTTTGCAGAAAGGTGATCCATAGGCATCACATGACTCCTCATAATTTTGGTGGAATTTTTAGAGAATTATTTAAAATAGCTGTAGTGCAAACAGAAGCATATGAAGAAAAGAAAAAGCTATTCAAAGTATTTCTATGGCAAAATTTTATTATGAAAATAATTTATACTGTTATTAAACAAGTAATGAATTGTTTTAAGATGACTATCAGAGCCCAAAATATTACTGCAGAATATTCTATAAGGAGGAAAGAAACAGAAACAAAAGGTTCTAAAAACACTAAAGAACTTTTGTAAATCAAAATTTTTGTTTCTAGCCAAATTTTATTTAAAGAAAAAGTAATTAAATTTTTGGGGTGTTACATTTCTTGTGTACATCCTTCTTTGTGGATTGATATCATCATGATCTTCGTCTACATAGAATCGTATACACTTGAGAGAAGTTGCATATCTAATTGATATCCCCTTCTTTCACGTCTACCTTTTCTTTCTTACATTATTTCTTTGGTGGCTCCGTGAAGGTGTGTGTATTGAGTACGGATCTTATATTGTTGCATCTTGATGCACTTTTTTGTGGTGAAGATCATTTCCCTCATGCTTGTCTTGATAAGGCTTTGTCATCTAATTGATATCCCTCGTTTTGATGAGCCTTTTTTTTTCTTCACCATGGGTTGTCACAAGCTTGGTTGTTATTTCTTTTTAGTGAGCTTGTGAATCCATTTGCTAAGTTGTGTGTGTGGGAAGGACATGTCATGCACCTTGTATCTCAACTATTAAAGACTATGTTGATGCTTAATGCTCATCCTTATATTAGTCTTCTCAAGTGCTTTCCCATGACTCACACACATCTTTTTGGTTGAGCCTATTTCCAAGTTGCATATTTTATATGTTTCTCAACCATTTGTTTGTTGCAAGTGCTAGACTTTGTTTCCTACATGCTCACTTGCACTTGTTGTGAGTTACTATTGATTTTGGGGGAGTGATGATCTATTTTGTGCACTTGGTATCCTAATGCAAATATTCTAAGGAGTGCACAAATCATGGGGAACTTCACTAGTGTCTTTTAGAACGCTCCATTGGTCTCTTGCACTTGTCGTGAGGTTCTATTGATCTTGGGGGAGTGACTATCCTATTTTGTGTGCATTGTATATTGCAAAACTAAATTGTGCACAAAACAAGGGGAGCTTCTCCACTTTCTCTAGAACACTCATTTGCTCATATCATAATATCTTTTATTCATGTAGCACATAGGATCATTAGTCTAGTTGGTTCAATTGGTATCTTTTGATAGCTTGCTTCAATTGGTATCGTTTGATTGCTTGAGTGCTTGTTTCTCTTTTTGTTATGACTTTGTGGCATATCATTCTTTTGGCAATCTTTGGGCCTCAATATAGTTTGTCTTCCTCCAAGTATTTACTATTGGATATGTGTATGGCATTCCACTCTCTTGTTGAGAAATACACAATTTATGGAGGAACACAAGTTATATTGGCCTTATAAGCTTTGGCAATCGATGCCAATGGGGCAGAAGTTTCTGAGAGTTTTGTGGAGAAGTTTAGAGAGTCATCTAGTCATCTCCTCTTGCTTTGGTTTAGTTCCTAAGATTTTGCATCTCATGCGCATACATTATTGTTGCATTGTATGGTGATGCATAATTCCTTATATAAACTCTCTTGAAAGTGATTGTCATCAATTACCAAAATGGGGGAGATTGAAAGTGAAGGAAATATGCCCTAGAGGCAATAATAAAGTTGTTATTTATATTTTCTTATATCATGATAAATGTTTATTATTCATGCTAGAATTGTATTAACCGGAAACTTAGTACATGTGTGAATACATAGACAAAACAGAGTGTCCCTAGTATGCCTCTACTAGACTAGCTCATTGATCAAAGATGGTTATGTTTCCTAACCATAGACATGAGTTGTAATTTGATCAATGGGATCACATCATTAGGAGAATGATGTGATGGACAAGACCCATCCGTTAGCTTAGCACTATGATCGTTCAGTTTTACTGCTATTGAACGTCACAACGTAACTGGGTGACTTATACATGTTCCTATGACTACGAGATTATGCAACTCCCGAATACCGTAGGAACACCTTGTGTACTATCAAACGTCACAACGTAACTGGGTGATCATAAAGATGCTCTACAGGTGTCTCCGAAAGTGTTCGTGGTGTTGGCATAGATCAAGACTAGGATTTGTCACTCCGAGTGTCGGAGAGGTATCTCTGGGCCCTCTCGGTAATGCACATCATAATAAGCCTTGCAAGCAAAAGACTAATGAGTTAGTCACGATATGATGTATTCGGAACGAGTAAAGAGACTTGCCAGTAACGAGATTGAACTAGGTATAGAGATACCGATGATCGAATCTCGGGCAAGTAACATACCAATGACAAAGGAACAACTTATGTTGTTATGCGATTTGACCGATAAAGATCTTCGTAGAATATGTAGGAGCCAATATGAGCATCCAGGTTCCGCTATTGGTTATTGACCGGAGATGAGTCTCGGTCATGTCTACATAGTTCTCGAACCCGTAGGGTCCGCACGCTTAACGTTTGATGACGATCGGTATTACAAGTTTATGAGTTTTGATGTACCGAAGGAGTTCGGAGTCCCGGATGAGAGCGGGGATATGACGAGGAGTCTCGAAATGGTTGAGATGTAAAGATCGATATATTGGACGACTATATTCGGACATCGGAAAGGTTCCGAGTGATTCGGGTATTTTTCGGAGTATATGAGCCTTATTGGGCCATACGGGAATAGAGGAGAAAGGCCAAAAGGAAGGAGGCGCGCCCCCCCCCTCTGGTCCGAATTGGACAAGGGGTGCAGCCCCCTTTTCCTTCTCCCTCTCCACCTCTTTCCTTCTCTCCTACTCCGGAAAGGAAAGGGGAATCCTACTAGGACTTGGGAGTCCTAGTAGGACTCCCCACACTTGGCGCGCCCCCTCTAGGGCCGGCCTCTCCCTTGCTCCTTTATATACGGGGGCATGGGGCACCCTAGGACACACAAGTTGAATTGTTTTAGCCGTGTGCGGTGCCCCTCTCCACAGAAACACACCTCGGTCATACCGTTGCAGTGCTTAGGCGAAGCCCTGCGCCAGTACATACATCATATCTGTCACCACGCCATCGTGCTGGCGAAACTCTCCCGTGAAGCTCAACAGGATCAAGAGCTCGTGGGACGTCATCAAGCTGAACGTGTGCTGAACGCAGAGGTGCCGTACGTTCGGTGCTTGATCGGTTGGATCGCGAAGAAATTCGACTACATCAACCGCGTCACTTGACGCTTCCGCTCCCGGTCTACGAGGGTACGTAGACACACTCTCCCCCTCGTTGCTATGCATCTAGTAGATAGATCTTGCGTGATCGTAGGAATTTTTTTAAAATACTACGTTTCCCAACAGAAAGAACATGTGGTGCCCCCATGTTTGGTTTTGGTAATTGATGACCATCTCTATGGACTAATGGTTGCCTTGAGTTATATTTGAAGGGTTTGTCCATAGGATTTTCTTGGAGTCCATGTGTTGGTTTCAAGGAGAGTTTCTGATGACCAAGGTGCTATTAAGGAATTATCCAAAGATTGGTCTTATGAGTGTTGAGCTTATTGCAAGCATATCTTGAAGAAGAAGAGTGTGTTATCATTCATGTTTTCCTTCAATACATCATCCAAATGAACGGAGTTGGAAAGATTCAAGGTTGATCAAGACTAAGTCAAAGAATGAATCAAGTTGATCAACACACAAAGCATAGAAGATGTACCGAGAGGGATCAAGGGATCCCATAGTATGGTAAGCATTGTCAGTTACGCTTTGTGTACTAACCCATGGTCTTTGTGAGAGTTCTATGTGGGGTAGGTTATCTTCCATGGGCTTGCGTCAAGAGGTAGATCACATACAACCCATGGAGGATGATATCAAATCAAGGTTGTGGTGTGCAAGTTCAAGTGATGCATCATGAAGAGATCAAGTGCTTGAAGCTTGCCGTTCATTGTGGTGACAATGAACTTGTGAAGATGTGCCGAAGAGTGGCCCACCCATAGTGGAGTATGGGGGAGCAATCTACAAGTCTTCACCGAGCCAACGAAATCAAGAAAGGTGGTCCAACTTGAGGAAGTCAAGATCGTCTACATCTAGCTCAAGTGTACTTTGTGCAAGGAAAAAGTTTGCCCTTGATATGTTCTCTATTTTACCGGTCTCATGGTGGTAGTTTGGAGACCGGGTTATAGGATCAATTGCCGTACTATCAAGGGGGCTCTCAAGTGAGTAGCTTGATCGTATCGTTCGTAGAGAGCTCAAACCATTGCATGCTTGCATCATATTTCTTGGTTCTCGTTTGGTTTTATTCTTGTGAGATTTGGAGCTTATGGTTATCTTCTTGACAAGCTTAAGTTCACCGAAAACGGAGTTCACATGCTTCTTCTATTGTGTTTTCGGCGTTGGGGGTTTTACCGGTCTCTTTCGAGGATGGGTTCTCTCCTTTTTATTATGGGCCTTTTCTCATTTGCTTCTTATTGTTATTTCTATCAAGATTGTGTTAGTCCATGTTGTTAGCTTTCCAACAAACTTGGTTTCATTGAATTCGGAGTCTGTTTGCAAAAGTTGTGTCAGTTTTGGTGTTCTCAAAAGGGCTGCAGCGGTAGTACCGCAAATGGGAGTAGTACTACCGCTTGGAGCGGATGTAATTTTTTAGTTCCGTGGTTTACTTCCGCTCCGGACCAAAAACTCGTCATAAGTGCAGCGGTGGTAGGCACGGATGTAATTTTTTAGTACCGCTCGCAAGCAGTAGTACCGCTACCCTTAGCAGTAGTACCGTTACCCCTTGCGGTAGTACCGTGAGGTCAAGCGGTACTACCGCTCCGACGGTTATTCTGGCCTTTTTGCCTCCTCGTTGTTGTGTTTCAAAGGGCTACTACCGCCCTAGCGATAGTACCGCTCGGTGCGGGCTGTGAGCATAACTGTTGGATTTTTCCCCACCTATAAAAGAGGGCTTTCTTCCCCAATGAACTCTATCCTTTGAGCTCGTGTTTGATACGTCTCCAACGTTTCTACTTTTCCAAACACTTTTTCCCTTGTTTTGGACTCTAACTTGCATGATTTGAATGGAACTAACCCGAACTGACGCTGTTTTCAGCAGAACTGCCATGGTGTTGTTTTTGTGCAGAAATAAAAAGTTCTTGGAATGACCTAATAATCCACGGAGAATTATTTTGGAATATATAAACAAATACCTGCGTAAAGATCTATGTTAGGTGGCCCACACCCTGTCCACGAGCCTGGGGGCGCGCCCCTCCCTTGGGCGCGCCCCCTGCCTCGTGGCCCCCCTGACGCTCCACCGATGTACCCCCGAACTCCATATATCTCTACTACTATTAAACAAGCAAACATATTCATCGCTAAACGCACCCCGCATAACGTACACACAACAATCTAGACAAATAACAGCCGCATGATCGGATTCACTCATTTAAATCTAACCATCAACGTAACAACCACCCTGAGCACAAGTGCGTTTAGCGATTCAAAAGGGCGGACGAAAACTCTGCCCAGTCCATGCCCGCACAATTAGTAGAGATTGGGAGAGAAAAAACAATAATAAAAGGAAACAACACGTTATCTTAGCGTGAGTTGCTTCCCCCGGGTTGCCCTTTCCCCTCCAACGCTGCCATCGGTTTTTGGATCTACATGGAGTCTGCAGCCGCCGCCACTGCCTCGATCCCGACCCCCTTGCCCCCGCTTCTTAGGGACAGACACCGTCGCCATTGCCGTTGCCTTCCCCCTTCTTCCTCGGACCCCAGGACGTCCTGCTGTCGTCTCCACCCCGCCCCAGTCTTCGTCCGGCCATCACGTTTCTTCCCCTCAAAGAAGGTATGCATGAGCAGCTAGCTAAGTTTCTTCTTCTCATCCACCATAGCTTTTCTTGTTAAATCAAATCAATCAATACCAGTAGGCCGTAGAGATGGGATCTTCACAATTTCTGGGTCAGATCCGCCCCTGGTTTCCATAGCTGAATCATGCATGTTTTTTGCGAAAGAATCATGCATGTTGTTGTGTTCATGGTTTCTGTCTTGTGGATGGTGATTTGTGTATGATTGGTGTGCTACCTTTATCTTGCCTGGTTACAAATTTCGGTTGCTTTTACAAGGAATGGTGCGTGATAGCTTGGTGCATTTTACAAGAGATGATTAGTACTACCCTGCACATGGATACCCTTGCGTGTACAATTCTGTATTTTTTAGAAGATACTCCCTCTATTCCTAAATATAAGTCTTTTTAGACATTTCAAATGGACTACAACATACAGATGTATGTAGACATATTTTAGAGTGTAGATTCACTTATTTTGCTCCGTATGTAGTCGTTTGTTGAAATCTCTAGAAAGACTTATATTTGGGAACTGAGGGAGTACTAACTAACTAAAGATTCTAACTGCTGCCCTTTGTAGATTTTGATAGAAGGAGAGAAGTCAAACCATGGGGAAGAGAAAGCCATCCGCAAAGCCACGCCCTATGAAGCAGATGGACAAGCTCGACGCGGTCTTTTCCTGCCCATTCTGCAATCATGGGAGCAGCAACGAATGCCGGCTGTTACTACTATCTTTGCGTGTTTCCCTGTTAATTGGTTGATAATGGATGGCTATCTATCCATTCATCATTGTGAATGTCCTTTTTTTTTCTCTTCAGTGATATGCACAACCTGATTGGTGAGGCTACTTGTCAAATCTGCCAGGTAAGCTTCAGCATCATTGCAAATGGTACACACACATAGAACTGTAGATTGTACATGGTCACGCCGATCCTTTATTTTCCCGTTTTTAGTCCGTGAAGCTCTCTTTCTTGACGGTGAAGAGATACATTGCCAATTCATCCTCGTGTTTTATTAGAAAGAAAACGTCAGGAAGAACAGTACTGAATAATAAGTATCTGCATCATGCTTCTCAAGAAAATAAGGATTTTTAGTCAAAACAGGAAACTATTGCTTGTCCGATTTGCAGTCCAAATTATACATAGAACTGTAGATTGTACGTTCATCACACCGCCGTCCTCACCAAATTGTCGTGCGCCCCCGCCTGTTCGCTCACACATTCACATTGAGGAAGATGATGAGAACCTCGGCCACGCCGCCATCCTTTCCCCGTTGTCATCCCTTCGCAGCTTTTCCAGTCCCGACCACCAGAGAGCCTCGCCGCTGGGCACAAGCACCTTGCAATCATGGTATGCTTCTCCCCTAGTGCTGTCATATAGACATCTTGCAAGGCAGTCATGGTCAATCCAACTGTTGTCTTTCTCTGCACTAGATTTCAGTTGCTTTCTTACTGTGTCTTGAAGCATCATTTTAAGTGTAATTTATTATAGCTCACAATCACAGATTATTGTAATGCATAATTACTTTGCATGTGTCAGCCACTCTGAATAGGGAACATTCTTACGGGACATCATGTTCACTTGGCATACTTACTGGATTGAGGAAGAAATTTTGAAATGTTTCTCAAACCATAGTGTTTTATTAGTTGCGGGCTTTGGGTAGTGCAGCATGTTCGATTGAGTTTAATTCAGAAGCTTGATTTGTAATTATATTAAAAAATAACTTTGTAAAATGATCTGTAAAAGTTGAACTTCTCATCGAAATTATATCCCTGGAGTTAAATCAAGTGAAAACTTAGTGTGCTGCAGTGCAATTACTTGCAGCTGGGACCGATCTGATGAAAAAATGTTCTGTTAAAAATCGGGCAGATAGTTTTCTGCTGGCAATATAATTTCACTTGACTGGATGTGCTTGTTTTGGATGAAATGATAGAATCTATGTTGTACTATTGTTCTTGATTTTCTCACTTATTTAGTAGTGTTGGATGGGCATTGTATTCATGTTTTGAGACCACTTTGGAGATGGTACGTGATTGAAAAGCCCGGACTTTCCTATTAGCAAGAGTATTTTATATCTGACCATGAAAACCTGTAATGCTATTGTTCCTATAGATTCAAGAACTCAGATTTAGTAAAAGATAGATTTCATCATGCCTCACTATGAAATCTTGTTTGGTTGCAGTGCAAAGGTCAACTGAGAATTTGAGATCCTTTGTGTAGAACTGTAGATGCTTGCTTGTCGACTGCCTAGAGATTTTGTTTCTGATTTTTTTTTTGTGCTGGATTGCAGGATGTCGCTGATATATGGTAGTAGATGTCAATCTCATAAAATGGGACGTGTTGTGTTATTAATAGGATAGTAGTAGATGTCAATCTCATAAGAGGATCTGATCTGTTCACATGGTTTCCGAAACTACATAGCATTTTATTAGTTATGTGTTGGGCCAGTCTTTCTGCTTTCCTCCCACAAAAACAGAAAAGCTTAATGTCTCGATGCATTTGAAAAGGAGAATGGCAAAACAAAACATATAGTTTACTTAAGGGTTACATGAGTGCGTCTGAATTTTAAAAAATGGCAGCAATAGTTTCCTGTTTTGGCTAAGATTCTTTGTTTTCTTGAGATGCATGATGCAGATATTATTCATTACTTTTCTTACTGACATTTTTCTTTCTGATAAACCATGAGGCTGAATTGACAATGTATCTCTTCACCCTCCAGAAAGAGAGCTTCACTGAGGCCCTATCGGTGTGGTAGATCATGAGAGCCTAGAAATGCAAATGAGCCTGAAAGGATTATTTCATTGTCGTCGAGAGCAAAATATTTTGTGTTGGAAAATTAGCTGTGGACCATGTGTCGGAGCTTTGGGATCATGATCTTGCCGGTGCGCTGGTCATGCATCAAGCATACGCCTTTTACTTTTAATACACGGCAGTTTTGAGCTGCAGGATTTTTCACACAACACTATACATAGGGCCTTCCAAACTATCTCATAGATTTTATCCTGTCAAGTAGTGTGAGCTGTTTCATATGCTCAAGTGTGAATGAATTGCAGGGGATGTCACTTCAGCTGGTTGGGACGTTGATGGCGTGTGTGCTTGTTGCCGCTGTTCGCATGTGGATGAGTAGTATAGTGCACAACTGGATTAGCTTGGGACATATGTGCTTCAATACATTATTTTTTGTTGGGCTTTAATATTGTACTAAATTTCTGATGGATAAAAATGTTTGAGGTTATGTGAAATATACAAACATTTATTCCTTGTTTTCTTACAGTCTAATGTGTTTGGCACTTTTTGTTTCAGATTTCTCCTCTTCTTTATGCAGTAGGTACAAGGTCTAAACATGTTGAAGGCTACTTCTAGTTCTTCCATTTTCATTTTCATCTTATTGTTTTTAATGCATTTTTCTATCGTATCAGGACTTGAGGTGATTCGTGGGTTGTAGGGCATGGAGATCTTCACAATGATGTTAGCTCTATACTGAATGCATCAAAACATTGGTATGGTTACTTCTTAATGTTTGGTTACAAAAAGTCATGGTAGCACAAGTTGTATGTATAGCTTGAGATACATGGTGATGCATCTTTGTGAGGTGCATAGCATCAGCAAAGATATGATTAGGCTTAAGATACAAGGAGAAATAATGGTTATATATGAAAGTTAAATACGCAAAATTTGTCGCTTCCATGAATGATGGAGTTATGCTAAATGTTTAACTTTCACATTTTGTTGTATATGGATCCATAGTTAAAGACCAAGTTGTTGTTTACGTGTGTGCTGCTTCCTTTGTAAGTAAATGTAAGACATTTTAAATCACTAAAATAGTGATATAAAACAACTTATATATGTTTATAGAGGTAGTACTTGACTGTCAATCTGTGGGTTGTTGTATGTAATGTTCTTTTCTAACGTCTGTGTGGCTGGGAAGTCCATATATATGGTGAGCATATGGAAAAAATATCCGAAAAGCTATATATATTTCAAATTTATATTTGAGCTACATTGTTGCATTTGTTTATTTTAATTAAATAATTGTGTCCTAACTAGATTGACCGAGGAAATTTGATTTTATGAGTATACGTGCGTTGCATGTGCACGCTTACTAGTTCACTTTTAGGGAGAAAAAAATCAGAGAGGAAGAATTATCGTGTTTTACGATACGGAGCCGCCGTCAAGCCCTAACCTCTCTCGGGAGTGCTGATCTGGAGTCCGTTCGGGGCTTCGGAGAGTGGAGATCATCGCCATCGTCATCATCAACCTTCCTCCATCACCAATTTCATGATGCTCACCACCGTGCGTGAGTAATTCCATCGTAGGCTTTGTGACGCCCGGATAGTTAAGCTACAGTAACCCTCTGCTAATGACGACGCGCCATCACAAATACTGATTGATAACCTCGCGATGATCCAATCTCGCTCGAATTCAAAAGTCAAAATCAAGTCAATCATTAAAAGTTTTCAAACTTTAAAGCTAATATGTTCTAAATGTGTCAAATAAAACATAGGCAATTATGGTGAAGGATCCACATCTTTATATAGTAATTAGAGGCTCTAAGATAATTAAACCAATAGTCAAAACAATTAATTAAATGCCTTTTGAGTTTTATAAAATATTAAGCTAATTTATTTTGGGTTAAGGATTAATGTGGCAGTGGTGGTTTCAATAAAGCTAATTTAGGAATTCATAATATAATTCACAGAACTAGAATAAAATGGAGAATAAAAAATAAACAGAAAGGAAACAAAAAAAAGAAAATAACACAAAAAGGAAAATTAGAGGGGGACCTAAACTACCGAACCTTTGGCCCATCTAGCCAAATGGCTGGCCCAGCCCACTCCAGGCACCTCCTCCTTCCTCTGTTCATCAGAGGGGGATCGTGGCGACCATCCAGGCCGCCATGGTCATCGGTGGCGCCGTGGAGGCCATCCCACGGTTCCTCTGGGGATAAGGAGCCCCCTCCCCCGAACCCTAGCAGCCCCAGAACCTTTTCCCCTCTCCCTTCCCGCGCCGTTACTCTCTTCCCCAAACACGACCGTCACCGTGCCGTCGTTGTCGCCGCGGCCATCGTGCTCCCCGTCGCCTGAGTAGATGTCCAGAAGGACCGCCACCATCAACTTCGTCCATCCCGAGCACCAAATCGAGCAGAGCCGGCTCGTACGCTCGCAATCGAGCTCCTTTTCTCCGCGTACTTAGCTGGCCGTCGTCGTCGATTGCCTCGTCTTCGGTCCGTCCCCGGCCATATCGAGCTCACCTCCGGCACCGCGGTAAGCCCCTCCTCTGTTTGCCATTTTTCTTCGGCTCGATCTGTGCCCGTATTGGTCGTCCCGTGAGCTCCGGCCGCCATGTCCGTTGGAGCTCAGTGTCCGCGCGCGCCCTTGTGTACTACTACTGCTGCTCCTGGTCGTGCTCGCCGTGACTCTTCGTCGTGCCTCGCTCCCAGCCTGCGCGCCCCGTCCGCGCCCCTGCTGTGCTTCGGCCGTATTGCTGCTGCTAACTGCCGCTGCAGCATGCTGCCTCGCCGCGGCTGCTACTGCCGCACCGTGCCGCTGCTCCTCACTGTCGCCTCCGCCCGCCACTGCCGGCGGCCCACTGCCCCGCGCCCACCGCCGCCGCCGGCTGGCTTCCCTCCGGCCCGCCTCCCTGTTCCGGCCGGCGCCCTTGCGGCCCCTGGCCGCCGGCGCCCGTGCGGGGCTCCCCACCCGTCCATCGCTCGGGCGGGCGACGCCCACTCCCCCGGGGCTCCGCCCCGTTAACCCACGCCCAATAGGCCATTAGGCCTATGACAACGGGGGCCCAGCCCCAGAGCGGTAAAAAAAAGAGATAAAAAAAGAATTAAAATAAAATAAAAATATTAATTAATTAAATTAATTAACTTAATTAATCACTGTTTAATTAACCTAATCAATTAACTAAACTAATTAAACTTGTTTAGTTAGTCTTAGACAATGACAGGTGGGACCCACTGGTCAGTTTGACCAGTCAACCATGCTGACGTCAGTATGATGTCATGCTGATGTCATAAATCCTTTTAGAATTAATTTAATTAATATTAAGTTCCAGAAATTAATAAAAACTTTAGAAAATCATATCTTTTAAACCGTAACTCGGATGAAAATAATTTATATATGAAAGTTGCTCAGAACGACGAGACGAATCCGAATACGCGGTCCGTTCGTCCGCCACACATCTCTATCATACCGAACATGCAACATTCCCCTCCGTTTCATCTGCCCGAAAATGCCTAATACCAGGAATACTTTCCCGGATGTTTTTCATCCTCGCCAGTATCACCTCCTATCGCGTTAGGTCATACGTAGCACCGCGTTTTGCCATGTTATGCTTTGTGATGCTATTGCTTGCTCTGTTATTTATTTGTTTCCCCTTCGTTGCTTATTTTCGGTAGACTCCGATACCGTGATAGACCTCGAGACCATTGATGCTTCGGTGTTCGACTACGGCTACGATTCCGAAGATTCCTTTCGTCTACAGAGCTTCCAGGCAAGCCCCCCCTTTGATCACCAGATATCGCCTATTCTTTTCTCTATTGCTTGCATTAGAGTAGTGTAGCATGTTACTGTTCGGTTACTCCTATTCTGCTGCATAACCTGTCATTGTTGCTACAACTGTTGATACTTTACCTGCCATCCTAATGCTTAGTATAGGATGCTAGTACTCCATCAGTGGCCCTACACCCTTGTCCGTCTGCCCTGCTATTCTATCGGACCGTGATCACTTGGGTGTGGTCACGGGTATATACTACATACACTTTACATGATACATGATGTGACTAAAGTCGGGTCGGCTCTTTGAGTACCCGCAGGTGATTTCGATATGGGGGCTGAAAGGACAGGTGGCTCCATCCAGGTAGTGGTGGGCCTAAGTTCCCGACAGCCCCCGAGTGGATCTTTGTGGCGGAGCGACAGGGGCAGGTTGAGACACCCAGTCGAGAGGTGGCCTGGCCCTGGTCGTTGTCCGCGGTGATTTTCATAATGACACGCTTAACGAGTTTGGATATTTGATATGAGTCTGGCCATTTGGTCTATACGCACTAACCAGCTACGTGGGAATAGTTATGGGTACTCGACGTCGTGGTATCAGCCGAAACCTTCTTGACGTCAGCGACTTAGCGGCGCGCGCCGGGTTGGACCGCGTAACGCAACTTCCTTAGTAATGGATGTTGCTAGGTCTGCTCACCGGCCGCGTACGCAACGTGCAGGTGTGCGTTGGGCGATGGGCCCGGACCCCTGCGCGTCTAGGATTTAGACCGGCGTGCTGACCTCTCTACTGTGCTTAGGTAGGGCTGCGACGTGTTGATCTTCCGAGGCCGGGCATGACCCTGGAAAGTGTGTCCGGCCAAATGGGATCAAGCGTGCTGGGTTATGTGGTGCACCCCTGCAGGGAAGTTAATCTATTCGAATAGCCGTGTCCCTCGGTAAAAGGACGACCCGGAGTTGTATTTCGACCTCATGATAACTAGAACCAGATACTTAATAAAACACACCCTTACAAGTGCCAGAGATAACTCGGTGGTTGCTCTCTCACAGGGTGATGTGCGGGAGGATCGTCGAGTAGGATTATGCTATACGTTGTTACTTGGAGAACTTACCATCTGTTATATTCTACTGCTGCAAGACGGAGGCTGCCAGAAGCGAGGATACTTGTTACTTCCATATATTCTCTTCTACTGCTGCAAGATGGAGGTGGCCAGAAGCGTAGTCTTCGTTTGGATTAGCTATCCCCTTCTTATTCCCACTTGCTGCAGTTCAGTCCACCGATATTACCCATATCTTTGTTACCGTTGCATTTGTAGTATAGATCCTTGCTTGCGAGTACTTTGGATGAGTACTCACGGTTGCTTTGCTCCCCCCCCCTTTCCCCCTTCTTTCTTCTTTCTGGTTGATGCAACCAGATCGGTGGAGTCCAGGAGCCAGAGGATCCCGATGATGTTTCTACGTGGAGTTCGGCTTCGAGGAGTAGTTAGGAGGTCCCAGGCAGGAGGCCTTGCCTCTTCGATCGTTGTTACTTTTGTGCTAGCCTTCTTAAGGCAAACTTGTTTAACTTATGTCTGTTCTCAGATATTGTTGCTTCCGCTGACTCTTGTGTTTTCGAGCTTATATATTCGAGCCCTCGAGGCCCCTGGCTTGTAATATAAAGCTTGTATTATTTTAATTTGTGTCTAGAGTTGTGTTGTGATATCTTCCAGTTAGTCCCTGATCTTGGTCGTACACATTTGCGTGCATGATTAGTGTACGGACAAATCGGGGGCGTCACAAGTTGGTATCAGAGCCGACTGCCTGTAGGAATCCCCCTTTCCAACTCCTTGGCCGAAGTTGAGTCTAGCCTTTGAAAAAAACAAATTTACTAACTTGTTGTGTGGCTTACGGGCCCACAGCACCATTGGGTGGTATTAGGATCTTTTACTCCTCGTCTATACTCTAGGACTCTTATCTCTCTTCTATTCGGGATAAATGAATTTTGCTAAATCTAACATTAGGATCTCGTTATCACTTTCACCCGGAGAGGACCTTATGATCGATGATCGTCTGCTGCACCAGAAGACCCTAAAGATACTCTCCGCTGTTAACCCGAGACCCTTGTGCTCATCGCCTTGGCAAATTACTGCCACCGATATATCCCTATGGATATCTGCATGCACTTGTCATTCTCTTGATCATTCCTCGTCGCTCTTGTTGTTACAAGAGGCCTCGAAATATTCTTCGTTGTCCCGAGAATCATTTGAGTTTACTGTCTTGCAGTTTTAAGTCACATGAAAACCCTTACGGTTATCTCCTCACATTTATCGAGGATCCTTTTCTCAATTGTTCATGTGTCTCACAAAATTCTTCGGAATACTTTTCGATCTTTCGAAAATCCTCTCCAGCCTGTTACTCTTGAAATTCTTGCCTGCTTACATTATGGTTAATTCCATATGACTAGTAGTCTTCGTTAACATCCATTGTCTTAGCCATTTTTGAGCCTATTGATTCAATGTGTGCGTATGCACACAGTCATCAGGTTATCCTTTTTAAAATTATCTTTCCGGCTCAGACGTCATTCCGGACATGAGTTGGTTCTCGGCAATTCAAACCTTTATGGATTGTCCAACTAAGTGTTTTCAACTTATCCATCCTTGATTAGAGCGTCTGCTTCTGATCCTTCATTTTGGAAACCATAATTTCTTTCCATTTAAGCATTAGACTAATAAGGTGATTCTTGAATCTGACGCCTCTGCATTCTTTCTTCCACTGAGTGAGTGCCGATACTCACATCAGTTCCGTTGTGGATCGCCTGATCCATTGTTGGATTATTATCCGACAGTGTCCTTCATATTCAGTCACCTTGTGAGTTCTTCCCCTGATACATAATGCCTTTGGTAAATTGTATTCTCTGCTTGGTCAACCATGCTCTGCTTTTGACCTTGTGCTTTTACTTTGAAACTTATGGTATAAGTTACTAAGGTGCCCGATGGGTTGAACCTATGCCTTCCCCTAATTCGTGAGAACCCAAAAGTTTTCACAAGTCATACTCTTCCGGTGTTCTACCTAATAAAATTTCAACCCTACATTTTTATCAAAGCGAGAGGTGAATGAAATGATTTGCATTAAGGAAGTGGGAGTCGACCTTGAACTTTGTGTTCATGCCCATGAAAATGATGTAGACCGTCTCGGAAGCTTCTGACAAAATGATTATCCAGCTGTATGGTTCTTTCGGTATTCTTGAATTGATTCCTTAGAGTTATGGTTCCGACCATGCTGTCCTTATCCAATATATCTGGAATAAATCCATTCCAAGCCTCATCAATTTTTGACAAGGTTAAAGCATCTACTGTCATAGCTCAATGACCTAGTTCAACTTCTATCGTGTTCTACCTTCGAGTTTTACCCTCTGATATTTCGAGGATATCATGCCTTTGCACTACACCTTTTGAACTTTTGATGAAGTAATACCTTTGCTTGTCGTAATCACTCTACGGGTTCTAGGTTGCCGTCAACCGAGGACACCGTTTAGTAAATCAAATCCGCTCTAAAAATTCAACACCCCTAGTAGATGTTACTGGGAAATTTTTAAACTCAATCTGGTTTTATTCCTAGACTATCGGGTACATCCCTTGCCTAGCTATCTTTGACTCTGCTACCTCGCCCTTCTTTGGTGCACGAATTCTTCAGAGATTGAGGACAACTTACGTCGAGCTTTCAGCATCTGGTTGCTTGTTCAGTAAGGCAACTTTGATTCCGAGCTTGCATCTTATATATTGATCCTATAACTTGCCACTTCGTCATTCCCATGCTTATTGCCGTTGTTGTTGATTTCATCCTCTTGAAACCTCCCGGCAAATGTGTCGGGTCACCTTCAACACTTTGACTTCTTCCGAGTTGTAAAATGTGTTCATGATGCGAAATACCCTCCTTGCCCTCGATAATTTTGTTATCATCGACAACACCCTTGACTTCCTTTCATCGCGAGCTTGTCCATGTTATGGATGCAACTTGCTATTCAGCTTGTATTCTGTTCTGCCTTGAAGTATTATTGTCATTATGTCCAAAATGTTGTGAGGATTGCTCCACCTCTTAGAAATTCTCGGTATGATGATAATTCTCACCATCACCATTCTTCCTTGGTCCTCGTGTTGTTTTTAACCGGGATACCAATATGCTAACGATGCTGCTTGAGTTATGTACTTCTAGCAACCCTATTGCTTTGAAGTTAACGATCGACAGTTCATTCCTAGGCTGTTGGTTATTGAATCATCACCCTAACATTGATCTTGCTATCTAAGGTCATATTTCGGGAACACCTTTCAACTATTGATTAATGGTGTATGTTTTCCTCAAGCATACAACATTATATCCTTTGAATTAACAAGTGTCGTATTCTTGTTCACATTATAGTGGAAATCCATCCGTTTCGAATTCTCGATGAATTATCGCTGAGCCCATCAGCCACCTCCTCATCCTCTCCTTGGTTTAATGATGAACTATTGATTCGGGGACCCGCTCCCATAGTTCATTCTCGAGAATCTTGCAATGTCATTTCGTTGATTAATGTTGCACCGTTTCTTCTCGAATATCCCGAGTCTGAGGTATCATGACACCAATCAGATCTGAATCTCGGTCAGATATAATTGTTCGGATAACTTTCCAGGAGTTATAATATTGGTCCTTTGATGACTCGGTAATATGACATCATGCCTAGCACCCCTGGCTGGATGACCTATCATTATAATCTCTTTTGCAAGGATAACCGTTGTTCCAGGAGGAAATTGTAAGCCTTATTCTATAAGTTGTTCCTGATGAATCCTTTGTGTATCCAAGTCTGTCCTTTGCTTCAAGACCATGCCAATGCTATCTCGAAGCATGTCTGTGGTACTCCGATTTTCAACGAGAGCATTTGAAGCCCAATGCTAAATGTTTCTTGGTCAGTTATCCAAACACCGTTGTATGGGTAACATCTTGATTAATCCCTGCCTCTTTATCTAAATGGTTGGGTACTTGCTCTCCTACCCTGTATGCCTTGTTCTGCTTGTCTATGGGAAGGATATACTCCCATTACTTGTGTGTAATCACAATTTTCCTTTCCATTTGTTTGTTTAACCTTTCTTTGATCTACATATAACCTAAGCAGTACTAATTCTCTGCTTATGTAAACACCTTGTTGCACAACTCTGTCGGTAAGACCCTGTTACTATTGTTGGTAACATTCCGGTAACCATCGATGGAAGAAAACTTTGCCTACCGGTCCGCCCCGTTTCAACGAGCAAGAAAAAGGTTCTCTTCGTTCCCTGTCCTTGGTACCGACATTGATGCCGACATAGCTGACACGCTATCCACTGACATGCCTCCGTGTCGCGGCTGTGCAAGATGTCACCATCCTTCCTATTCTCAACCCGCATGGTGGGCCCATAACCCACAGGTCCACTGGATCGAAACCCGATTCTTCTTTACAACATGGATTCTAATGTATCCTTTGCACCTGGCTTCGCATGTGATTCACGAGCTAAATTCTATACCATTATTATCCTGGAATCAAACACCATGTTATTCTCGTTGTTGAAGCCCCTATTCCAGCTGCTGTCTAGGCATCGGATGATTGCCTACCCATTTGAAACTTTGGTACCATCGTATTTTGCACTTAACGAATTCACTGAAATACAACTCGTGGGGTACCTCGTGTATTTCCCATTGAGTTCACCATCAGATTTCCAGCTTTGTGGAGATGCGTTCTTCCGGATTTTTTTCCCCCTTGTCACGTTCGTAGGACGATGGAGATCCTGAAGAAAGGATGACGACTTGATCACGATGACTTGAAGCAGAGAAATGAAGACATCAACATAATGATTCGACCTCTTCGAGAAGGGCAGCCAAGACCGAGAATACTCGTTAGGTTTTCGCTACCGGGTCTTCCCCCCCCCCTACTCCACCGCTTAAATCTCGGGACGAGATTTCTTGTAGTGGAGGAGAATTGTGACGCCCGGATAGTTAAGCTACAGTAACCCTCTGCTAATGACGACGCGCCATCACAAATACTGATTGACAACCTCGCGATGATCCAATCTCGTTTGAATTCAAAAGTCAAAATCAAGTCAATCATGAAAAGTTTTCAAACTTTAAAGCTAATATGTTCTAAATGTGTCAAATAAAACATAGGCAATTATGGTGAAGGATCCACATCTTTATATAGTAATTAGAGGCTCTAAGATAATTAAACCAATAGTCAAAACAATTAATTAAATGCCTTTTGAGTTTTATAAAATATTAAGCTAATTTATTTTGGGTTAAGGATTAATGTGGCAGTGGTGGTTTCAATAAAGCTAATTTAGGAATTCATAATATAATTCACAGAACTAGAATAAAATGGAGAATAAAAAAATAAACAAAAAAGAAACAAAAAAAAGAAAATAACACAAAAAGGAAAATTAGAGGGGGACCTAAACTACCGAACCTTTGGCCCATCTAGCCAAATGGCTGGCCCAGCCCACTCCAGGCACCTCCTCCTTCCTCTGTTCATCAGAGGGGGATCGTGGCGACCATCCAGGCCGCCATGGTCATCGGTGGCGCCGTGGAGGCCATCCCACGGTTCCTCTGGGGATAAGGAGCCCCCTCCCCCGAACCCTAGCAGCCCCAGAACCTTTTCCCCTCTCCCTTCCCGCGCCGTTACTCTCTTCCCCAAACACGACCGTCACCGTGCCGTCGTTGTCGCCGCGGCCATCGTGCTCCCTGTCGCCTGAGTAGATGTCCAGAAGGACCGCCACCATCAACTTCGTCCATCCCGAGCACCAAATCGAGCAGAGCCGGCTCGTACGCTCGCAATCGAGCTCCTTTTCTCCGCGTACTTAGCTGGCCGTCGTCGTCGATTGCCTCGTCTTCGGTCCGTCCCCGGCCACATCGAGCTCACCTCCGGCACCGCGGTAAGCCCCTCCTTCGTTTGCCATTTTTCTCCGGCTCGATATGTGCCCGTATTGGTCGTCCCGTGAGCTCCGGCCGCCATGTCCGTTGGAGCTCAGTGTCCACGCGCGCCCTTGTGTACTACTGCTACTGCTCCTGGTCGCGCTCGCCGTGACTCTTCGTCGTGCCTCGCTCCCAGCCTGCGCGCCCCGTCCGCGCCCCTGCTATGCTTCGGCCGTATTGCTGCTGCTAACTGCCGCTGCAGCATGCTGCCTCGTCGCGGCTGCTACTGCCGCACCCTGCCGCTGCTCCTCACTGTCGCCTCCGCCCGCCACTGCCGGCGGCCCACTGCCCCGCGCCCGCCGCCGCCGCCGGCTGGCTTCCCTCCGGCCCGCCTCCCTGTTCCGGCCGGCGCCCGTGCGGCCCCTGGCCGCCGGCGCCCGTGCGGGGCTCCCCACCCGTCCATCGCTCGGGCGGGCGACGCCCACTCCCCCGGGGCTCCGCCCCGTTAACCCACGCCCAATAGGCCATTAGGCCTATGACAACTGGGGCCCAGCCCCAGAGCGGTAAAAAAAAGAGATAAAAAAGAATTAAAAATAAAATAAAATTATTAATTAATTAATTAACTAAATTAATTAACTTAATTAATCACTGTTTAATTAACCTAATCAATTAACTAAACTAATTAAACTTGTTTAGTTAGTCTTAGACAATGACAGGTGGGACCCATTGGTCAGTTTGACCAGTCAACCATGCTGACGTCAGCATGATGTCATGCTGATGTCATAAATCCTTTTCGAATTAATTTAATTAATATTAAGTTCCAGAAATTAATAAAAACTTTAGAAAATCATATCTTTTAAACCGTAACTCGGATGAAAATAATTTATATATGAAAGTTGCTCAGAACGACGAGACGAATCCGAATACGCGGTCCATTCGTCCGCCACACATCTCTATCATACCGAACATGCAACATTCCCCTCCGTTTCATCTGCCCGAAAATGCCTAACACCGGGAATACTTTCCCGGATGTTTTTCATCCTTGCCAGTATCACCTCCTATCGCGTTAGGTCATACGTAGCACCACGTTTTGCCATGTTATGCTTTGTGATGCTATTGCTTGCTCTGTTATTTATTTGTTTCCCCTTCGTTGCTTATTTTCGGTAGACTCCGATACCGTGATAGACCTCGAGACCATTGATGCTTCGGTGTTCGACTACCGCTACGATTCCGAAGATTCCTTTCGTCTACAGAGCTTCCAGGCAAGCCCCCCCTTTGATCACCAGATATCGCCTATTCTTCTCTCTACTGCTTGCATTAGAGTAGTGTAGCATGTTACTGTTCGGTTACTCCTATTCTGCTGCATAACCTGTCATTGTTGCTACAACTGTTGATACTTTACCTGCCATCCTAATGCTTAGTATAGGATGCTAGTACTCCATCAGTGGCCCTACACCCTTGTCTGTCTGCCCTGCTATTCTACCGGGCCGTGATCACTTGGGTGTGATCACGGGTATATACTACATACACTTTACATGATACATGATGTGACTAAAGTCGGGTCGGCTCTTTGAGTACCCGCAGGTGATTCTGATATGGGGGCTGAAAGGACAGGTGGCTCCATCCAGGTAGTGGTGGGCCTGAGTTCCCGACGGCCCTGAGTGGATCTTTGTGGCGGAGCGACACGGGCAGGTTGAGACACCCAGTCGAGAGGTGGCCTGGCCCTGGTCGTTGTCCGCGGTGATTTACATAATGACACGCTTAACGAGTTTGGATATTTGATCTGAGTCTGGCCATTTGGTCTATACGCACTAACCAGCTACCTGGGAATAGTTATGGGTACTCGACGTCGTGGTATCAGCCGAAGCCTTCTTGACGTCAGCGACTTAGCGACGCGCGCCGGGTTGGACCGCGTAACGCAACTTCCTTAGTAATGGAGGTTGCTAGGTCTGCTCACCGGCCGCGTACGCAACGTGCAGGTGTGCGTTGGGCGATGGGCCCGGACCCCTGCGCGCCTAGGATTTAGACTGGCGTGCTGACCTCTCTGCTGTGCTTAGGTAGGGCTGCGACGTGTTGATCTTCCGAGGCCGGGCATGACCCTGGAAAGTGTGTCCGGCCAAATGGGATCAAGCGTGCTGGGTTATGTGGTGCACCCCTGCAGGGAAGTTAATCTATTCGAATAGCCGTGTCCCTCGGTAAAAGGACGACCCGGAGTTGTATTCCGACCTCATGATAACTAGAACCAGATACTTAATAAAACACACCCTTACAAGTGCCAGAGATAACTCGGTGGTTGCTCTCTCACAGGGTGATGTGCGGGAGGATCGCCGAGTAGGATTATGCTATACGTTGTTACTTGGAGAACTTACCATATATTCTATTCTACTGCTGCAAGACGGAGGCTGCCAGAAGCGAGGATACTTGTTACTTCCATATATTCTCTTCTACTGCTGCAAGATGGAGGTGGCCAGAAGCGTAGTCTTCGTTTGGATTAGCTATCCCCCTCTTATTCCCACTTGCTGCAGTTCAGTCCACCGATATTACCCATATCTTTGTTACCGTTGCATTTGTAGTATAGATCCTTGCTTGCGAGTACTTTGGATGAGTACTCACGGTTGCTTTGCTCCCCCCTTTCCCCCTTCTTTCTTCTTTCTGGTTGATGCAACCAGATCGGTGGAGTCCAGGAGCCAGAGGATCCCGATGATGTTTCTACGTGGAGTTTGGCTTCGAGGAGTAGTTAGGAGGTCCCAGGCAGGAGGCCTTGCCTCTTCGATCGTTGTTACTTTTGTGCTAGCCTTCTTAAGGCAAACTTGTTTAACTTATGTCTGTTCTCAGATATTGTTGCTTCCGCTGACTCTTGTGTTTTCGAGCTTATGTATTCGAGCCCTCGAGGCCCCTGGCTTGTAATATAAAGCTTGTATTATTTTAATTTGTGTCTAGAGTTGTGTTGTGATATCTTCCAGTGAGTCCCTGATCTTGGTCGTACACATTTGCATGCATGATTAGTGTACGGACAAATCGGGGGCGTCACAGGCTTGCTGGACGGTGATGGGTTGGATGAGATATATCATGTAATCGAGTTAGTTTTGTTAGGGTTTGATCCCTTGTATCCACTATGTTCTGAGATTGATGTTGCTATGACTTTGCTATGCTTAATGCTTGTCACTAGGGCCCAAGTGCCATGATTTCAGATCTGAACCTATTATGTTTTCATGAATATATGTGTGTGCTTGATCCTATCTTGCAAGTCTATAGTCACCTACTATGTGTTATGATCTG
Source organism: Secale cereale (assembly GCA_902687465.1). Lineage (NCBI taxonomy): Eukaryota > Viridiplantae > Streptophyta > Magnoliopsida > Poales > Poaceae > Secale > Secale cereale. The sequence goes on from LR738711.1 coordinate 655,345,873, forward strand.
GCAACCCCGAAGTGACAATAATCGGGACCACTCCCGGTGATGACCGTAGTTTGAGGAGTTCATGTATTCACTATGTGTTAATGCTTTGGTCCGGTACTCTATTAAAAGGAGGTCTTAATATCCCTTAGTTTCCACTAGGACCCCGCTGCCACAGGAGGGTAGGACAAAAGATGTCATGCAAGTTCTTTTCCATAAGCACGTATAAATATATTCGGAATACATGCCTACATTACATTGATGAACTAGAGCTAGTTCTGTGTCACCCTAGGTTATAACTTTTACATGATGAATTGCATCCTACATGATTCTCCATCACCGATCCAATGCCTACGAGCTTTTCACATACTGCTTGTTTCTTATTTACTTTTCCACTGCTACCATTACAAAAACTACAAAAACACTACCGTTAATTTTATTGCTGCTACTGCTATCTCCATATTACTTTGCTACTAAACTACCTTGCTGCAGATACTAAGTTTCCAGGTGTGGTTGAATTGACAACTCAGCTACTGATACTTAAGAGTATTCTTTGGCTCCCCTTGTGTCGAATCAATAAATTTGGGTTGAATACTTTACCCTCGAAAACTGTTGCGATCCCCTACACTTGTGGGTTATCAAGACTATTTTCTGGCGCCGTTGCCGGGGAACATAGCTCTATTCTCTAAGTCACTTGGGATTTATATCAGTTGATCACTATGAAGAACTTGAAGGACTCAAAAACCAAGATCTTACCCTCAACTACGAGGGGAGGTAATGAACTGCCATCTAGCTCTGCACCTGATTCACCTTCTGTTATGGGTAAATTTGCTACACCTACTCCTGCTATTGAATCTGATATGTCGTGTGTTCTTGATGATGCCACTTCTGCTATGTATGATGAAACTACTTCCATGCCTGATAATATTGTGCCACTAGGTGAATTTCTAGATGAACAAATTGCTAAGGTTAGGGAGAATTGAAATATTGAAACTGATAATATTTATGAAAGTGATGATGAAGCTTCTCCCCCTAGATATGAGTTGCCTGTTGTTCCTGAGGGTTATGTTATGGATGAAGAAACCTCTAGAGACTTTCTTGCTTGCAACGGTAGATATGATCTTAAGAAGTTATTAGCTAAGCTGAAAGAAAAGTCCTTGAATGCTAGAATGAAACATGACCCTACTTTTGCTACTTCACCTATCTTTGTTACTGAGAAGGATTATGATTTCTCTGTTGATCCTGAGTTAATTACTTTGGTTGAATCCGATCCTTTCCATGGCTATGAGTCTGAAACTATTGTGGCACATCTTACTAAGTTGAATGATATAGCCACCCTGTTTACCAATGATGAAAAGATTCTTACTACTATATCCTTAAGTTGTTTCCGTTCTCGTTAAAGGGTGATGCTAAGACATGGTTTAATTCTCTTGATCCTGGTTGTGTGCGTAGTCCCCAGGATATGATGTATTACTTATCTGCTAAATATTTTCCCGCTCATAAGAAACAGGCTGCCTTACGAGAAATATATAACTTTGTGCAAATTGAAGAAGAGAGTCTCCCACAAGCTTGGGGGAAGCTTCTCCAATTACTTAATGCTTTGCCTGATCATCCTCTTGAGAGGAATGATATACTTGATGTCTTTTATAATGGACTAACCGATGCTTCCAGAGACCACCTGGATAGTTGTGATGGTTGTGTTTTCAGGGAAAGAACAGTTGATCAAGCTGAATTACTATTGAATAATATGCTAGCCAATGAAAATAATTGGACACTTCCTGAACCAGCCCCTAAGCCAACTCCTAAGAAGAGAAGTGTTCTATTTCTCAGTCCTGAAGATATGCAAGAGGCAAAATCTATGAAAGAAAAAGGTATTAAAGCAGAAGATGTTAAGAATTTACCACTTATTGAAGAAATACATGGTCTTGATAACCCGACACAGGTAGTAAAGGTAAATTCTCTCTATAGATTTGATGAAGGTGATATCCCTCGTTATAAGTCTGCTAGCCAATGCTTAGATGAGTTTGACAATTTTATTGTGAAACAAGAAAACTTCAATGCTTATGTTGGTAGACAATTGCAACGTAATGCTTATATGATTGAACGCTTGAGTGATTATCTTTCTAGAGTTAAAGGTGAACTGAAACTCATTAGTATACATGCTTCTATGGTTACCACTCAAGTAGAACAAGTACTTAAAGCTCATAATGATTTGCTCAATGAATTAAATAGTAAGAATAATGACTATGTTGTTAGAGTTGCTACTAGAGGTGGCAAAATGACTCATGAACCTTTGTATCTTGAGGGCCACCCTAAGAGAATTGAGCAAGATTCTCAGAGAGCTAATTTGGATGCACCTAGTTCTTCTAAGAAGAAGAAAAAGAAAAATGATAGAACTTTGCATGCTTCTAGTGAACCTGTAGCGGACACCTGAGAATCCCAATGATATATCGGTTTGTGATGCTGAGACACAATCTAGTACTGAACATGAACCTAGTGATAATATTAATGATGATGTTCAACTTAGCAATGAAATGATGTAGAAATTGAACCTGCTGTTGATCTTGATAACCCACAATCAAAGAATTAACGTTATGATAAGAGAGACTTTGTTGCTAGGAAGCACGATAGGGAAAGAGAACCATGGGTTCAAAAACCCATGCCTTTTCCTCCTAAATCATCCAAGAAAAAGGATGATGAGGATTTTGAGCGCTTTGCTGAAATGATTAGACCTATCTTTTTGCGTATGCGTTGGACTGATGTACTTAAAACAAATCCTTATGCTAAGTATAGGAAAGATATTATTACCAATAAAAGAAAGATACATGAAGTAGAAATTTCCACCATGCTTGCCAATTACACTTTTAAAGGTGGAATACCTAAGAAACTAGGAGATCCAGGAGTACCTACTATACCTTGCGCCATTAAAGGAAACTATGTTAAAACTGCTTTATGTGATCTTGGAGCCGGTGTTAGTGTTATGCCTCTCTCTTTATATCGTAGACTTGACTTGAATAAGTTGACACCAACTGAAATATCTTTACAAATGGCTGATAAATCAACTGCTATACCTATCGGTATTTGTGAGGATGTGCCTGTTGTAGTTGCAAATGTTACTATTCGAACGGACTTTGTTATACTTGATATTCCCGAGGACGATAATATGTCTATTATCCTTGGTAGACCATTTTTGAATACTACAGGGGCTGTTATTGATTGCAACAAAGGCAATGTCACTTTTCATGTCAATGGTAATGAGCATACGGTCCATTTTTCGAGGAAACAACCTCAGGTCCACAGTATCAATTATATTGGAAACAATTCAACTATTACCATTGGAGGTTTTGAATTTCCTCTCCCTACTGTCAAGAAGACATGATATTCTTATTGTTGGGGACATACATATCCCCATTGACGTAACCTAGTGTTATTCAAAAATTCTCCGGTTTCATGTTATTCGGAAAGAGTTTATTAACAAGACCTGATTAACCTTGTTAATGGATTCCTTTTGATGAGCATGAGATAGGTGAATCTTGATATCACAACCTTCTGTACCCTCCTTTTACTTTCTGTTAATTAGGATAAATAAAGACAAAATAGTATTTTCTGTCTGTTTCTAGACTTATCCGTGCAATAAAAAAATACCCCGAAAATAAAAGTTCTCCAAATGCCCTGAAAATTCAATATTATTTTTTCTACAATATTTGAGAATATATGGCACAGAAACACAGCGAGGGGAGCTAGCACCTGGCCACGAGGGTCCAGGGTGCGCCCACCTTCACAAGGCGCGCTCCCCTGCCTCGTGGGCCCCACGTGGCCCCCTCCACTTATTCCTGCACCCATTCCCTTCTTCTTCCTCCCAAAAAAATCACCAACCAGCTCAAGCACGAGTTCTAGCTCATCTTGCTGTCATTTTCGATCTCCTTGCTCAAAGCACCATTCCCAAAACTGTTTGGGGAGATTGTTCCTTGCTATGTGACTCCTCCATTGGTCCAATTAGTTTTTGTTCTAGTGCTTTAATTATTGCAAATTTTTGCTGCTGTGGTGACCTTGTTCTTGAGCTTGCATGTCAATTTTCTTTGGTCCCAAGTAGTTCTAATGCATGATATAGTCTCTAGGCACTTGTAGGAGTTTTTGCTATCAATCTTGTTGAGTTTGGTTAACTTTTATTTTGAGTTATTAAAAATTTCAGAAAAATGCATAGGAACGTCTTCCAAGGTGGTTCTTCAAGGAAGTAAGAATCGAGGCTCGCGTTTCATGAGCCGGACGATGAACTACCAAGGGAAGCTGAAGTGCGGCCTTGTGATTGGCCGTTAGATGAATTTATGGTTCAGGTTGGCATCAAGGAGGAATTTGACGCATATGTGCGCAACGCTGACCTCGAGGGCTTCATACAAGATAAGTGTCCTCAATACCATGGCTTAACTGATACCTTTGTGAGAAGGTTTAAATTTTCATCTACACGCAATTCTCACACTATCCTGTTTGACATTTATGATAAATCCTATACCATGGACTTAGAGGATTTTAATGATGCTTGTAAGCTCCCGCAATGGGGCAGTATGGGTGATCCTCGCAAATTTGAATATAGAGATTTCCTTGCAAGTATCACTGTGGGGGAATCTAGAGAAATCACACAAGCTACCATAGGGAGCATTCATTTTCCTGCTATTTATTACTTTGCTCTCTTTATTGGTAGATGCATAAACGATAAAGATGAGGCTTGCCACATGTGTGTTCCTAATCTTAGTGTTCTTAAGAGTGTTGTATTAGGTGATAAACAATATAACTTGGGAGCCATTGTTGCACGCAGGCTACATCATAATGGTTAGCATGGAGATTCATTTAGTGGGATTTATTCCACTCGCATAGCCCGCCATCTTGGTGTGCCTGTACATGAAAATGATGAACCTTTATAGCTTGTTCATTTGGATTACAACGCTATGCCTAGTCACCGGTTTATAGAGAGGGATGAACAATCCCTCAAATGTCGACTAATCTTTAACATGCATCATGTCGTCCCTATTACTCTTCCTGCTCCTACTTTGTTTGACTTTCAAGCAAAAGGGAGATATACTATAACCATGGAGGAGGCAAATGAGTATCATAATATGATGGAAGCAGGCCGCCTTCGAGCTGCAGCTCAGCAGGCAGTAGCTGTTGCATCCCAGTACAACCCCAACTACGACTTTGGATATCCGTCAGGCCAATACTGGCCATAGACCAACTTAGGCCAAAAGCCTAAGCTTGGGGGAGTACGTGTTTCTCACCGACTTTACATTCATGCTCACACTCTTTCATTGTACCATCCATGCTAGTTTCAATTCTTTTTCTTAGTCTTTTTCTCGTGTGGTAGAAAAACCTTAAGAAAAACAAAAAATTAGTTGTAGCTTTTAGCTAGTTTACTTTCCATGTTTGTAGTAGTAGTAACTAAAAGAAAACCCAAAAAGATTTCTCGTTCTTATTTTGCTTGTTGGGAGCTTTCCCGTGTAAATAGTTTCTTTTATTTTCTTTAGGGGTTAAGAGTAGAAGACCATGATTGAAAATGCTTAGTGGCTCTCATATGCTTTATTGTTGATTTAACCTTGAGCCATATTACCTTGTCTTCTCTCTTGTATAGAATGCTCGCAGATTCTAGCTTAGTCCAATGCACGTGCACTATTATTATTATCCATACTGTTCGGTCGTGCGAGTGAAAGGCAATAAGGATAATATATGATGAAATAATTGAGATGAGAAAAGCTGGTATGAACTTGACCTCTCTTGTTCTTGTAAATATGATAGTGCATCATTCCTGATTCACCTTGTTATGAATGAAACATGCTTGCAATGACAATTAGAGATCATAGCTTCTTATGCCATGCTTAATTAGTTGAGAGTTTATAATGCTCTATCTTGCGTGCCAACATGATATTAAAATGGTTGTGATGTGGTATGATGGGGTGGTATCCTCCTTTGAACGATTCAAGTGGTCTGACTTGGCACATGTTCGCGCATGTAGTTGAAACAAAATCAACATCGCCTCCACGATATTTATGTTCATGGTGATTTATATCCTACTCATGCTTGCATTCATTGTTGATTAATTTTAATGCATGTTCATGACTGTTGTCGCTCTCTAGCTGATCGCTTCCCAGTCTCTTTCTAGCCTTCACCTGTACTAAGCGGGAATACTGCTTGTGCATCCACTTCCATAAACCCCAAAGTTATTCTATATGAGTCCACCATACCTTCCTATATGCGGTATTTACCTGCCGTTCCAAGTAAATTTGTATGTGCCATACTCTAAACCTTCAAATGAAATTCTGTTTTGTATGCTCGAACAGCTCATGTATCAACTAGGGCTGTCTATATCTTCCATGCTAGGTGGGTTATTCTCATGATGAGTGGACTCCGCTCATCATCCATGAGAAAATGGCTGGTAACCAGGATGCCCAGTCCCATGCTCAAATCATAATAATTAAACAAAACTCCCCCAGGGTTGTTGCTGGTTTGGATGGTACACGTTGTTTCGGGCTAGCCGTGGAGTGTGCTTGTTGGTGGTTGGGGGAGTATAAACTTTACCATTCTGTTTGGGAACCGCCTATAATGTGTGTAGCATGGAAGATATCGAGATTATTGGTTGTTATGTTGACAATGAGAGTATACCGCTCAAAATATTATTCATCTCTATTTAAAAATCGAGCTCTGGCACCTCCACAAATCCCTACTTCTGTAGGATCGAAAGTATGTCTAGAGGGGGGGTGATTAGACTACTTGACAATATTAAAAAATCTTCCTTTTGATTATGCAAAGTTTTTGGCAGTTTCACAATTAAGATCAATTCAAGTATCACCCTACACATGCAATTCTAGAGTATAAGCAGCGGAAAGTAAATTGCACATGTAGTAAAGAGAGGTGGAGAAGATCAAACGCAGTTTGGAGACACGGAGATTTTTGTCGTGGTTCCGATAGGTGGTGCTATCGTACATCCACGTTGATGGAGACTTCAACCCACGGAGGGTAACGGCTGCGCGAGTCCACGGAGGGCTCCACCCACGAAGGGTCCACGAAGAAGCAACCTTGTCTATTCCATCATGGCCTACGCCCACGGAGGACTAGCCTTACTCGGGGTAGATCTTCACGAAGTAGGCGATCTCCTTGCCCTTACAAACTTCTTGGTTCAACTCCACATCTCAAAGACGGAGGCTCCCAAGCGACACCTAACCAATCTAGGAGGCACCACCCTCCAAAAGGTAATAGATGTTGTTGATGATGATGAACTCCTTGCTCTTGTGCTTCAAATGATAATCTCCCCAACACTCAACTCTCCTCACTGATATGGCTGTGGTGGAAGAAGGGATTGAGTGGAAAGCAACTTGGGAAGGCTAGAAATCAAGTTTCATAAGGTAGGAATGGAATGACTTGATTTCAACACAAGGGTAGGTGGTTCTCTTCTCAGAAAGTGTATAGTAGGAGTGGTAGACTTTCTGATGGCTCTCCTCACGAATGAAGAGGGGGTGGAGGGGTATATATAGCCTCCACACAAAATCCAACCGTTACACACATAATTGAGCAATCTCGGTGAGACCGAAGTGAAAACTCGGTCAGACCGAAAGTTCAAATATAGTGAACGTTGGGATTTTTTGTGGGACCGAAAATACCATCTCGGTGTGTCCGATGTGAGTCAAAGGTAGGAGCTTGCCATTCTCGGTGGGACCGAAATTAACAACTCGGATATTCCGATATGATGTCAATTGGTTACAGAAGGTTGGCAGTCCAGTTTCGGTGAGACCGAACACAAAATCGGATGGACCGAAAAATTAGGGTTTGGAAGAATAGCTGAGGTGGTTCATCTCGGTGGGACTGAGTTTGCAGAATCGGTTTGTCCGAGATTACTTATGAGTGTGTTAAGTAGTGAAGGGTGCTGATAGTTGAGGGAGCGAGATCACTAAGCACTTGAGCAACCAGATCATCAACACAACCTCATCCCCTTTTAATAGTATTGGCTTTTCCTATGGACTCAATGTGATCTTTGATCACTAAACCAAAAATAGAGTCTTGAGCTTTTGCCAATGCTTGTCTTAGCATTTTGAGGGGTCCACTTCTTCAGACATTTCCATACCCATATCATCGAACTTCTCTGAAATGATTCTCAAGTAAATATTAGTTCAATTATATATATGTTGTTATTAATTACCAAAACCACCCGGGGATTAGTTGCACTTTCAATCTCCCCCTTTTTGGTAATTGATGACAACATATAGATCAAAGCTTCGACACAAGATATAATCAATGAATAATATCGTCGCTTTGAGAAGTATGTGATAAACAAGAGCTCCCCCTAAATTTGTGCATTATTTAAAATTTGTGTTTGAATGCAAATGCACAATCGATTAGGATTATGGGTCACTCTTCCATGTCACATACATCTTGGTGGAGCGCACAAAATGATAAGAATGAATAACATGCACTCAATCACCAAGACAAGAGTAAATAGCCATACAATAAGGAATAGCATATGATAAGCATTAAGCACACATTAAAGCATAGTATGACCAAGCACTCATTAAGGTAGCATCAAACGTAGTAGCAAGCACACTGAAAGTTTCGAAAGACCAAAAGAAACCAATGTATCTCAAAGGAAAGCGGCAAAAGAACGAAAGAGCACTCTCTCTCTCGAAGCCCTATGATCTATACAATTTCTCCCCCTTTGGCAACAAGTTACCAAAAAGTTCGAAAAGGTATAGAGCTAAGCGTCACTGCGGGCTCTGCTGGCGGCTCCCGTCTGGGTAGATGTCGGAGTAGAAATGACGGCATCGGCGAAGACTTCTGCTGATGTCTGCGTTGGAGGAGTGGATGCTGGAGCTGGAGTAACTGCTGGAGCTGTGGCTGGTGCTGAAGTGGTAGCCCTGGAGTCAGTCACTGGGATAGCTGCAGATCTGGATCCTCTGGGAACCTGAGCAGTCTGGCGATGAGAGTCCTGGACTAGATCATCCTGCATGAGCTCTGCTCTCTCCTGCCTTGCTTCCTCCATGTCTGCCTCAAGCTTGTTGACGGACACCTGAATCTCTGTCAGCTTCACGTCCAGAGCGTGGATCTTGTCCTCAACAATCCTCTCTAGGCTTTCCTGAGATTGCTCAATGCTGGCCAGGCGTTGTTCAATCCTCTGGGTAGCTTCAAGAATCTGCTCTCCGAAGCTCTTTGGTTTAGCTGCTGCTGCTGCTTCTTTGTCAGCTTTAGCTTTCTTCGCAGCTTCGATTTTGGCTTGTCCTTCAACTGAGGTTGGATCCTCCTCATCCATCACAACTACGTTGTCCTCATGCTCTGGCTGCAGTGGCAAGTGCTTCCTATCCAACATGAATTTGCCCGTGCCAAACTTGGCATTGATGAGCATCTGAATTTGCGGGGCAAACCCACACGACCGCTTCTGGTCAGCTGCAGTCCTCTTAATGGTCTCTACCATCAAGTCCATCACCTTGAAAGGTGCCTTCTCATCGAGAATGTGCAGCATGTTGATAGAATAGCCTCGAATCATGCGGTGGTCTCCAGACTTGGGCATCAAGGTATGCCTCAAAATAGTGTTAGTGGTGGTCAGACCTGCCTGGAGATAGTACACTGAGCCAAGCTTCCACCCTTCCAAATCAGCAGCGGGGATCTCCTTGTACATGTTCTTCATGGAATCATGACTCTTCTTAGGAATCCCATAGACATCAATGTCGTCCTCTCTCTGCACTGGAGCATTCAGAAGTTCTGCCCATTCTTCAACAGACGAAGAAAACCTTTGACCTTCAGTCATCCAGGTGATCTTGCCATCAGGATAGAAGTGGGTTGTGGCGTAGAACTGCATGATCATCTCGTCATTCCAAGATGTCAGCTCTTGACCCACAAAATCAGCAACTCCACATGCAGTAAAGCTCTCATGCACATGGGGAAAGAAGTCTCGGTGCTCTTCACTGTCAATGTATTTCCAGTCAACATACCTGGTGTCAGCAACAATAGGCTTCTTATCCATCAGCACGGTCTCATAGAAGTCCTGCTGCTCTCTGGTGTGGAATCTGGGGTCCACAGCAGTCCTTCTCCTCACAGCATATGGATCAGACTATCTCCATAGCCTGAGACCTTTATCCTTCCTTGCCTTCATGTCCTCAGCTTGAGGATGAGCATCATTGTGGAGTGGCAACTTAGGACGGAGCTTAAGCAACACATGCTCTTCATCTGACTCAGACGGTGGCATCTCACCTTTGTTCTTCTCAGAAGCTGGAATGCTCCTGGTTGTTCTCTTGGGCTTGGCTGGAGCTGCCTTGGCTTGAGCAGGCTTCTTGGGCTTAGAAGAGGCTTGAGCCCTAATAGCATCACCCATGAACTTAGCTTTCTGAGGAGGAGGCTGGGGTGCATCTTCTTCTTCTTCTTCAGCAGCTGCATCAACTTGAGGTTCAGCATATACTACCCTCTTCCTCTTGGAAGTTTTCTTCACCTTACTTGGAGCTGGCTCTTCCAAGTTTAGCTTCTTTGCAACAGCTGATTGCTTTACCTTGCTTGTGCCTTTCCTCGACTGCTGCCCTTGGTGCTCTTTGGCAACAACATTCCTCTTGGGCTTGGAGGTAACTTCCTCAGCAACGAAGTCAGAGTCCTCATCATCAGAATTTCTCTTCTTCCTGGTTCTGGTGGCTGCAGGAGGCAAACCACTAGGGGTGCTCCTCTCACCATCATCACTGGAACTGCTAGCCTCAGGACTGGTATCTGCCTCTGGAATCTCTGCAAACGGTGATTCAGACCTGTTCTGGCTGTCACTGACATCTGACATGGCTGACAACCTGTGAAAAGATAAGGTATAGGCAGAGTAGAAGAGTTATCACAACTGCAGAGGTTTTTGCAAAAAAAAATGAGTTCAAGTCTTAGTTTTGAGTTTTCACAGAATGCATTTCGGTCAAACCGATTTTAAGTTTCGGTGAATCCGAAGTGTATACAGAGTCCTACACACCACTTTCGGTCAGACCGAAATGGGTTTCAGTCCTACCGAAACACTAGGGTTTCACTGAAACTAAGTTTCGGTCACACCGATTTGCACAACTCGGTTAGACCGAATGGTGCAGTGCAATGGCCAGAGGCCAAATCGGTCATTCCTAGGTTCAAAATCGGCTTCACCGAGATGTGTTCCGTGGAAACCTAAACCTAAGAATTTCGCTCGAAACTAGAGGATCTGATCTGATGTTTAGGGAATATCTCAAACGTGGATAGATTCATGGCAAACCAATCGTGCAAGAATCAGATGGGGAGCACGAAAGGGATCGGGACTCACCCTAACTTGGTGGAGTCCCTCTACGGCGGCAACGGCGCGGAGAGGATTACCGTTGACGGCGGCGGAGACCTGCGGCGAGGGCGCACAGGCGATGACGGCGACGATCCGAAGACCAGGGCGACGGCAGCAGGGGACTTGGGGGCGAAACGGTTTGAAGAGTTAAATCACGCGCAGCCCTCAGGTATATATATCCCCATACTGTCGGTGGGACCGAGTTGAAAAACTCGGTGACACCGAAATGGCTAACTGCTGTGTAGTTATTCATATCGGTCACGCCGAGATTTTAAACTCGGTTTCACCGAGATGAAACCTAGATCAGTCTAAGCGTTTCGGTTGGACCGAGATGGAAAAGCTGGTCAGACCGAAATGGACTTAGAAGGTTTTGGAAGTCAGCCTTAGACGGATCGGTGGCTCCGAGTGCTCCTCACTCGGAGGGTCCGAAAATGACTTGTTCAAAGTTGTGATATGAGCATGAATAGAATTTGAGACAAGAAAGCATAGATAGCTAGGGAAGGTGCTTAGGCATTCTTGTCCATCCATTTGGCCAGAAAAAACAAAACACTCAAAACAACAAATGGATGTCCTTGAATGGATAAAATCATGCATTCAACATGCTCACACAATAAGATAGCAACTGAAATACGTGTCAAACATGCACAACCAATACTCTAGCTACTAGCACACAATTTGTCGATGACTAGGTCATCTATATATGAGTATTTTGACTTAGGAGCCAAATGAGAACATTTGATCATAGGTCATACTCATCGTTTAAGCACAAGTGGGGTTACCACTTTTACATAAAGCATTTATGTGTTCACATCATTTGGAGATGCTTTAGCTCAATTTTTAGAGCAAAGCTCCCCCTAGATGTGAGAACCCCTTTTAAAGGGTCAAACTAACCTTGGGTTGTCGTAGAAGACTTCATGTAGATGTTGAAGATGTGGATGCTCAATGTTGATGTAGATCATCAAGAGTTGGGAGCTATCCTTTGGATTAGGGCACTTTCAATACCTACATGGGTTAGTCCCACAAGGAACAAACAAGAATATCCATAGACATAGATTGAAGTACACAAAAGATGATGTCCATGAAAGCAATGATTACCTTGTCCCTTGACTTACCAACAAGAGGGTTTGTGACTCCATGAACTAGTGCATGATGTGGAAGTGATTGCACAAGTTCTTGCCAAAATGAATATGAGTGAAGTTTGTTGGCGGAGTCACCCTCAAGAACCTTCTAGTTCTTCTTCTTTGGGATCCACATCATCTTGATGGGAATCCTTGGGGTTGTAGTTGAGCTTGACGAAGTAGAACTTGATGTGTCCTTGGGAACCCACTTGACCATGGCTTGAGGTGCTTCAATGAATGCATCAATCTCCTCTTGAAGCTTGTCCTTGGCCTTTAGCTTGTGGTCTTGTGGTAGAAGGTCATCTTGAGCTTGTTCCACATTGGAAGAAGTAGGATCATACTTCTCCTTTTGTGAAACAAACTATGGAGTAGGGTATTGACCTTCTTCCCACTCAACACCTTCGGCGTTGAACTTCCGCTCAAAACCAATCCCTTGATTCTTCCGGTGCCTTCCTTGTTTGCGAACAATCTCCTCAAAGTTCTTGCTTCCGGCAAGACTCTTGTAGACACCTTTCTCTATGATTTCCTTCAATAAGCTTGGGGCCTTTAGCCATGAAGCATCTTCCAATTCCCTCATTTGGTGAATCAAATAAGTCGTAGGAGTTGGAGTTGGAGGATACGAGTGCAAGTCCGGCAACACCTTCATCTTGACTGTAGTCGGAGTCGGAGTGATAGCTTCCATCGGATTGATTGTCGGAGTCGGAGCCGGAGACCCATTCACCTACATGAGCTTGATGTCTTCTTCTTGTGTAGCTCCTTGATGACTTGTCTTTCCTCTCCGAATCTTTGCTTCTCCGAGAGGGTCTTCGTTCATAACGATCATCTCTACTCCTTCTCTCTCTCCGAGGTGACTCATCTCTTGCTCTTCTTCTTGGAGATTCTTCTCTTCTCTTGTGGGGAGCCGTACACTCATTTGAGAAGTGTCCGGGTCTTCCACAATTGTAGCAGTTTCGATCACGACTAGAAGATCTCTTTTCATCATATGATCTAGACTTTGAGCTTCATTCTTTGCCTCTATTCTTGTAGAACTTGTTGAAGTTCTTAACCATTAGGCTTATCTCTTCATTGGAAATTAACTTGTCACTTGAGGTAGTGGGAGCATCACTTGTAGCTTTGTAGGCACCACTTGACTTGTTGTGAAGCTCTTCCTTATCCTTAAGTGTCATCTCATGAGCAACAATTCTTCCAATGACTTCAGTTGGCTTGAGAGTCTTGTAGTTTGGCATCATTTGGATCAAAGTGCACACGGTGTCATACTTTCCATCCAAAGCTCTTAGAATCTTCTTGATGATGAATCGGTCGGTCATTTCTTCGCTTCCTAAGCCGGCAATCTCATTTGTGATGAGAGCAAGCCTAGAGTACATTTCAGCGACTCCTTCACCATCCTTCATCTTGAACTTGTCAAGTTGACCTTGAAGAATATCTAGCTTTGATTCCTTCACAGATTCAGTACCTTCGTGCATTTCAACCAAAGTATCCCAAATCTCTTTAGCATTCTCAAGACGGCTGATTTTGTTGAACTCCTCAGGACACAAAGCATTGAAGAGAATGTCACAAGCTTGAGCATTGTTTTGTAACATCCGCAACTCTTCCGGTGTAGCTTCGCGATCCGGAACTTTTCCTTCTTCGAAGAAATCACCTTGCATACCAACACAAATAATGCCCCATGCGGCTGGGTTATGACCAAGAATATGCATTTTCATTTTATGCTTCCAACTAGCAAAATTTGTACCATCAAAGTAAGGACCTCTACGATAATTACCCTCACAAGACGCCATACTCTCCTAGGTTGTGAAACCAAGCTTATGGAGTCCAATGCAATGGAAACCAAAACAATGGAGACCAAAGCTCTGATACCACTTCTAGAATCGAAAGTATGTCTAGAGGGGGGGTGATTAGACTACTTGACAATATAAAAAAATCTGCCTTTTGATTATGCAAAGTTTTTGGCAGTTTCACAATTAAGATCAATTCAAGTATCACCCTACACATGCAATTCTAGAGTATAAGCAGCGGAAAGTAAATTGCACATGTAGTAAAGAGAGGTGGAGAAGATCAAACGCAGTTTGGAGACACGGAGATTTTTGTCGTGGTTCCGATAGGTGGTGCTATCGTACATCCACGTTGATGGAGACTTCAACCCACGGAGGGTAACGGCTGCGCGAGTCCACGGAGGGCTCCACCCACGAAGGGTCCACGAAGAAGCAACCTTGTCTATTCCATCATGGCCTACGCCCACGGAGGACTAGCCTTACTCAGGGTAGATCTTCACGAAGTAGGCGATCTCCTTGCCCTTACAAACTTCTTGGTTCAACTCCACATCTCAAAGACGGAGGCTCCCAAGCGACACCTAACCAATCTAGGAGGCACCACCCTCCAAAAGGTAATAGATGTTGTTGATGATGATGAACTCCTTGCTCTTGTGCTTCAAATGATAATCTCCCCAACACTCAACTCTCCTCACTGATATGGCTGTGGTGGAAGAAGGGATTGAGTGGAAAGCAACTTGGGAAGGCTAGAAATCAAGTTTCATAAGGTAGGAATGGAATGACTTGATTTCAACACAAGGGTAGGTGGTTCTCTTCTCAGAAAGTGTATAGTAGGAGTGGTAGACTTTCTGATGGCTCTCCTCACGAATGAAGAGGGGGTGGAGGGGTATATATAGCCTCCACACAAAATCCAACCGTTACACACATAATTGAGCAATCTCGGTGAGACCGAAGTGAAAACTCGGTCAGACCGAAAGTTCAAATATAGTGAACGTTGGGATTTTCGGTGGGACCGAAAATACCATCTCGGTGTGTCCGATGTGAGTCAAAGGTAGGAGCTTGCCATTCTCGGTGGGACCGAAATTAACAACTCGGATATTCCGATATGATGTCAATTGGTTACAGAAGGTTGGCAGTCCAGTTTCGGTGAGACCGAACTCAAAATCGGATGGACCGAAAAATTAGGGTTTGGAAGAATAGCTGAGGTGGTTCATCTCGGTGGGACTGAGTTTGCAGAATCGGTTTGTCCGAGATTACTTATGGGTGTGTTAAGTAGTGAAGGGTGCTGATAGTTGAGGGAGCTAGATCACTAAGCACTTGAGCAACCAGATCATCAACACAACCTCATCCCCTTTTAATAGTATTGGCTTTTCCTATGGACTCAATGTGATCTTTGATCACTAAACCAAAAATAGAGTCTTGAGCTTTTGCCAATGCTTGTCTTAGCATTTTGAGGGGTCCACTTCTTCAGACATTTCCATACCCATATCATCGAACTTCTCTGAAATGATTCTCAAGTAAATATTAGTTCAATGATATATATGTTGTTATTAATTACCAAAACCACCCGGGGATTAGTTGCACTTTCAGCTTCCCTCTGCGAAGGGCCTATCTATTTACTTTTATGCTAAGTCATCATCCTCTTATTAAAGGGCACTAGTAGGAGAGCACCTGTGTCATTTGCATGTATTACTATTAATTTGCATTGAGTATGATCATGACTGGATCTCTTTTACCATGAATTACAATGTCTAGTCAGTCCTTGATCTTTAAAGGTACTCTGCATTTATGTTTTGCGGTCTCATAAAGGGCTAGCGAGATACCATCCTGTTATATATTATCATGATTGTTTTGAGAAAGTGTTGCATTCGAAGTTTATTATTATTGCTCGCTAGTTGATTATGCCGTTGATGTGAGTAGACATGAGACCTGAAAGTTATTGTGAATGTGGTTAGTTCATGATCTTTGTTGAAAACCTGAATGTTGGCTTACATATTTACAACAACAAGAGCAAACAGAGTCTGTCAAAGTTTTTCTTTATCACTTTCAGTTTATCAACTGAATTGCTTGAGGACAAGCAAAGATTTAAGCTTGGGGGAGTTGATACGTCTCCAATGTATCTACTTTTCCGACACTTTTGCCCTTGTTTTGGACTCTAACTTGCATGATTTGAATGGAACTAACCCGGACTGACGCTGTTTTCAGCAGAACTGCCATGGTGTTGTTTTTGTGCAGAAATAAAAAGTTCTCAGAATGACCTGAAAATCCACGGAGAATTATTTTGGAATATATAAAAAATACCTGCGGAAAGATCTACGTCAGGGGGGCCACACCCTGTCCATGAGGGTGGGGGGCGCACCCCCTCCCCTGGGCGCGCCCCCTGCCTCGTGGGCCCCCGGACACTCCACCGACGTACCCCCCGACTCCATATATTCACTTTTGGTGAGAAAAAAATCAGAGAGGAAGAATTATCCCGTTTTACAATACGGAGCCACCGCAAAGCCTTAATCTCTCTTGGGAGGGCTGATCTGGAGTCCGTTCGGGGCTCCGGAGAGTGGAGATAGTCGCCATCGTCATCATCAACCTTCCTCCATCACCAATTTCATGATGCTCACCGCCGTGCGTGAGTAATTCCATCATAGGCTTGCTGGACGGTGATGGGTTGGATGAGATCTATCATGTAATCGAGTTAGTTTTGTTAGGGTTTGATCCCTAGTGTCCACTATGTTCTGAGATTGATGTTGCTATGACTTTGCTATGCTTAATGCTTGTCACTAGGGCCCGAGTGCCATGATTTCAGATCTGAACCTATTATGTTTTCATGAATATATGTGTGTTCATGATCCTATCTTGCAAGTCTATAGTCACCTACTATGTGTTATGATCCGGCAACCCCGAAGTGACAATAATCGTGACCACTCCCGGTGATGACCGTAGTTTGAGGAGTTCATGTATTCACTATGTGTTAATGCTTTGGTCCGGTACTCTATTAAAAGGAGGCCTTAATATCCCTTAGTTTCCACTAGGACCCCGCTGCCACGGGAGGGTAGGACAAAAGATGTCATGCAAGTTCTTTTCCATAAGCACGTATGACTATATTCGGAATACCCGCCGACATGACATTGATGAACTGGAGCTAGTTCTGTGTCACCCTAGGTTATAACTTTTACATGATGAATTGCATCCGACATGATTCTACATCACCGATCCAATGCCTACGAGCTTTTCATATACTGCTTGTTGCTTATTTACTTTTCACTGTTGCGCTTACAAAAACTACAAAAACACTACCGTTACTTTTATTGCTGCTACCGTTATCTCCATATTACTTTGCTACTAAACTACCTTGCTGCATATACTAAGTTTCCAGGTGTGGTTGAATTGACAACTCAGCTGCTAATACTTAAGAGTATTCTTTGGCTCCCCTTGTGTCGAATCAATAAATATGTGTTGAATACTTTACCCTCGAAAACTGTTGTGATCCCCTACATTGGTGGGTTATCAGTGTTCTTCCCCCATTGTTGACCTTTTTCGAGCTTGCTATCTCTCAATCCCTCCATGGATTCTTGCTAGTTTTGGGGGGGAGAGAGGAGATCTAGATCCACATTTCCACCAATCACTTTCTCCTCTTTGTGAGGGGAACCCTTTGGATCTAGTTCTTGGAGTTCTTCGTGTTCTCTTCTCCGTTCTTCCTCTCATTTCCCTCCCTAGCATTAGTTGCTTTGGTAGGATTCGAGAGAGAAGAACTTGGGCACTCCGTGTGCCCTTTCCATTCCATTTGGTGCATCAGTTTGAGTTCTCCACGGTGATACGTGGAGGTTACAAGTTGAGAAGCTTATTACTCTTGGGTGCTTGGTACCCTAAATCATGTTCCTCTTGGGTGTTTGGGCGCCCTAGACGGTTGTGGTCACCTCGGAGACATATTCCATTGTGGTGAAGCTTCGTGGTGTCGTTGGGGAGATAGCCCCAACCTTTGTGGTGTTCGGAGCTCAATCGTTGTGGTGTAAAGCTCCGGGCAAGCGTCGGGGTCTCCAATTAGGTTGTGGAGATTGCCCCAAGCAATTTGACGGGTTCCGGTGACCGTCCCCAAGGGTTGCGAAAGTGTACGGGTTCGGTGACCGCCCCCAACGGTTGCCATTTGTATGGGTTTGGTGATCGCCCTCAAGGGTCCCTTAGTGGAATCACGCATCTTGCATTGTGCGAGAGCGTGAGGAGACTACAGTGGCCCTAGTGCCTTCTTGGGGAGCATTGTGCCTCCACACCGCTTCAAACGGAGATTAGCATCCACAAGGGTGTGAACTTCGATACATCATCGTCTCCGCGTGCCTCGGTTATCTCTTACCCGAGCCATTTACTTATGCACTTTACTTTGTGATAGCCATATTGTTCTTGTCATATATCTTGCTATCTCGTAGTTGTTTATCTTGCTTAGCATAAGTTGTTGTGCACATAGGTGAGCCTAGTTGTTGTAGGTTTTGTGCTTGACAAATTAACCGCTAGGTTTATTCCGCATTTGTTCAAGCCTAAACCGTAATTATTTTAAAAGCACCTATTCACCCCCCCCCTCTAGGAGACATCCACGATATTTCATCTATGTTGGGAGATGACCTGACCGAGGAGGTTCTTCAAGCGCTAAATGCATGTTCTATACCAACTGGGTTTGCAGAGATGCCCCATCAATTTCTAATCTCCTCTTTGCTGATGACTCTTTGATCCTTATGCGAGCTAATCCCATGAGTGCGGAGGCATTGAAATCACTTTTAGATTTGTATTGGGCCGCCTCGGGGCAAATGGTTAGTGTTGAAAAATCTAGTATATTCTTTAGTCCCAATACTAAAGTCGAAGACAAGGAACAAATATGTAGACAGATACCTCGATTTGCTAGCCAATGTGGACATGGACAAAAGTGAATGTTTCTAGTTCCCGATCGATCGAATTATTATGAAAATTAGTGGATGGAAGGCAAGAAAATATCCACTGGAGGGAAGGAAACTTTTCTCAAATATGTTTTACAAGCCATCCCCACCTATTCCATGTATGTCTTTAAAATTTCTAAAAAAATGCAAAGGAATTATTGTCGCGATGTCGCAATTATGGCGGGGTGACGAGGACAATCAGAAGAGGATGCATTGTATGGCATGGTGATGTGTGTTCCAAAAGATCAAGGAGGTATGGGCTTCCGAGATATACACTATTTCAACCTGACGCTATTAGCTAAACAAGCGTGGTGTTTTCTTGATAATCTTGAATCTTTATATGCAACCATCTTGAGAGCTAAGTATTTCCCTGAGGGTGATTTGATGAATGCAAGTTTAAAGAAGGGATCCTCTTTTACTTGGCAAAGCATTATGGAGGGAGTCAACTATTTGAGAAATGTCTAGTGAGTTGGAAATGGACAAAATATCGATATTTGGAGAGATGCATGGATTCCGAATTCTGCGAATAGAAAAATTATTACTCCTAGAAGTGGGCACCTTTTGTTAAAGGCGGCTGATCTTATTGATCCAATCACGAAATTTTTGGGATGAAGATTTGTTGAGACAAACTTTGTGGCTAATTGATGAGCAAAGGATCCTCGCGATTCCCCTCCCTATGAATAATTTGTCGAATTTCATTGCCTGGATCTATACAAAAAATGGTGTATTCACTGTTTAATCAGCTTATTTGGAGGAATGGAACCAACAACACGGGAGGCAATTGCAATATACTAATGGTATGGGTCGAATTAATGTCAATCCTATTTGGGGTAAGATTTGAAAATTATCGCGTTGGGCAAAGGTAAAAATATTTATTTGGTGAATGTTGCATGGGACTCTACTGTGTCGTGTTATGCTTGCCAATAGACATACCAAAGTTTCACCCCTTTGTCCATCATGCCCGAATGGGGAAGAAGATACAAAACACATCTTGTTTTTGTGTCAGAAGACAAAAGAGGTTTGGGGCAAGCTGGGGATGTACGCGGTAATTAAGAAAACTTGCGTTATTGATCGTGCGGGTGAGGTGGTTCTTGAATTCTTACTTCTTATGCCGCACCAAGAACTATCTATATTAGGTTGCCAAAATGCACGTGAATTAATCGCGATAACCGCTTGGTATTTATGGTGGGAGAGACGCATGTTGGTTCATGAAGTAAAGTCTCTAGATGTGAACCAGATTTCGATGGGGGTTCGTGCTATATCAGCAAACTATGTGAATACGCACTCCCCTGGTGCGACTAGTAGAAAAGAAGGATGGAGCAGACCTCCTATAGGTTTTGTTAAGCTAAATGTTGATGCTTCTTTTGACCATGAACTGCTCGGGGCACGGTAGGTGTTGTACTCAGAGATGACAAAGGAAAAATCATTGTTGGCGGAAATTGGAAGATCGTTTGGTGTGTTGTTGTACTAACAGCAGAAGCGATGGCTCTTAGATTTGGTTTAATTCTTGCACAAAAGGCGATCTGCAGTCGTTTTATTATTAACTATGATAATATGAAAGTCATTGACACAATGAAAAAGGGAGGACAATCTGCGCGAGCTGCGGCGGCAGTCTTCGATGATTGCTACGTCATGGCATGTATTTTTCGTTGACTAGATTTGAACATTGTAATAGGGTAGCTAATAAGGTTGCTCATGAACTTGCTAGGCTAGTGAAAATTTCTGTAACTAGAGATTTGTTTGAGGGGCCTATGGAGAATATTGTACCCCTTCTTATAGACGGTGTAACCATTATTTTCAATTAATAAATTGGATGTTTTCTTTCAAAAAAAGAGAAAGAGGGGGGAGAGAGAGAGAGATGAGCCATTGATAGATGGGAACATATGTTACGGAAATCCGTTGGTGCTTCCGGGAACGTGCGCTCTTGCACGCCAAAAATATATTTTAAAATGCGAAAAAAATCAAAAAAAAATTGGTGCATACATCTCAATATTATATGTGTGCACATCAAGTTTCAGAGAAAACCGATATTTTTTATGGCTTGTGTAAAGAGGACAAAAGTATGTCATGTGAAAAGCATTTTTAACACTGAATTTTGTCTTTTTCACACGCGACACATAAGTTGTTGTTTTTTCGCGAAATGGATTTTTGAGCATGTACAATATCAACACGTACGCGTCAAATTTTTGTTTGGAAATTTGTAACATTTCAAAATATGTTTAAAACACATTTTTAAAACCAGGAGCGTGCTCTCCCATGTGCCAAAATGCCACTCTCACATATGTTATGCTAAGTATAGGAAGAATTGTATTGTGGATCGGCTACAACAACACATATGTTATGTCAAATAATTCTGAATTTTTTAAAATCAAAATTTGACTAATGCTCTCAGTTCTCGAGAACTTCGATCCTGAAATAACATTCGTGGAAGTCTTGGTAAAAAAACAAAATCTACGCTCCAAAAATGCTATTTCGAAAGCATTTTGGAGTGCTATTTTTTTTTGCGATGACTTCTAGGAATGTTATTTCGTGATGAAAATTTACAAGGGCTGAGAACATTTTTCAAAGTTTGCACTCCAAAAAATTCAGAAATTTTCAAAAGTTTTTTTTTGCAATTTATTATTCATCCGAGCTCAAACAAGCTTGGGAGTAGAAGGGGAATTTCGTTATACGGGGAGGTTTTTTGGAAGCTGCTCGAGATGCTCTAATGACTCTAAGACAATCTTATGCTACTTTAAGTTTTTCCACGCAAACATCCTCCCCGAGCGCCAAAGCGATGACCTCTGAAGCCTTCGGGTCTATAATTCCATCGAAGACCACCATCAAAGCTCCCATGAAGATGCCAAGTTCATCAGGACAAACATGGCTCGCCACTCCCCTGCTAGTCGCCTTTGGGCATATCCAACACGGTTGGACCCTCAAATTGCCCGTAACCTTTCAGACCGAGTGGTTCGGATGCAATTTTCCATTCAATGTTGTACCCATCAACCCGTAGACTAGTTCGGTTGTCGGTTTTTCCGTAAACCACATGCCAACAAGGGGGACTCTGCGGGCATTTGGACCGCAGCCACATATGCGTCCAACACCCCGGTCTCACCCAAAAACCTCTCCGCCCGAAAAAACCTCTGCCTGAGGCAGTTCGCATTCATGCTGATCAGCTTCGCTCGAGGACTGATGTGACTCCACGGCATTGATGTTGGTCAAAATGATGTGAGCGAACAAGCAGGTGGCACCGCTTGAATGCCAACACGATGATCGAGAAGCCTATTATGGCCGCAACGCCACATTAAAGCCGGCTTCCCGCCCCTTCGACTAGTTGCACCTATTTAAGCAAGACTCTAGTGTCGCCCACACCGCACCGCACCATCCCTCTTCCTTTTTGCTCCTAGCCTCTCTGGTCCTCTACGCTTCGGTGTCGTCCAGACCACCATGTCCACACCATGTCGAAGTCATGGTTCTCTGCGTCGGTAGGAGGAGGCGGTTCCAGATCTTCCTCCGGATCTTGCCGCCGCTACCATCGACCGCTAAGGCTGCCAGCACCTCACAGAAGGAGGACATCATCATATCCTTTAGCGACGAGTAGGAGCAACCGCGTCTCCTCACAGAGGCGACGACGACAGATGAGCAGTTCTAGCAATAGGATCGATCTCATGATCGAGCAGTCGCTATGCTTTAGTGGTCCGCCGCCGCCCTTGTCGCTGCCTGATGACTGCTAGGACTACGTCGGTTTTTTCCCCAAAGAGGAAGGGATGATGCAGTATAGCACTGGTTGGTATTTCCCTCAGTGATGAAACCAAGGTTATCGAACCAGTAGGAGAACCAAGCAACACAACGTAAACATCACCTGCACACAAATAACAAATACTCACAACCCGGCGTGTAAAAGGGGTTGTCAATCCCTTTCGGGTAACGGACGTGATAGAGTTGTAAATATTGAAAGATCGAACACCAAATAAGATAAATTGCAGCAATGTATTTTTGGGTTTTTGGTTTAATAGATCTGAAAATAAAAGCAAAGAAAATAGATCGCAAAGGCAAATAATATGAAGAAGAGACCCCCGGGGCCGTAGATTTCACTAGTGGCTTCTCTCGAGAAAATAGCAAACGGTGGGAAAACAATTACTGTTGGGCAATTGATAGAACTTCAAATAATTATGATGATATCCAGGCAATGATCATTATATAGGCATCACGTCCAAGATTAATAGAGCGACTCCTACCTGCATCTACTACTATTACTCCACACATCGACCGCTATCCAGCATGCATCTAGTGTATTAAGTTCATGGAGAAACGGAGTAATGCAATAAGAACGATGACATGATGTAGATAAGATCTATTTATGTAGAAATAGACCCCATTGTTTTATCCTTAGTAGCAACGATACATACGTGTCGGTTCCCTTTCTGTCACCGGGATCAAGCACCCTAAGATGGAACCCACTACAAAGCACATCTTTCCATTGCAAGATAAATAGATCAAGTTGGCCAAACAAAACCTAAATATCGGAGAAGAAATACGAGGCTATAAGAAATCATGCATATAAGAGATCAAAGAAGACTCAAATAACTTTCATGGATATAAAAAGATAGATCTGATCATAAACTCAAAGTTCATCGGATCCCAACAAACACACCACAAAAGAGTTACATCATATGGATCTCCAAGAGACCATTGTATTGATAATCAAAAGAGAGAGAGAGAGAGAGAGAGAGAGAGAGAGAGAGAGAGAGAGAGAGAGAGAGAGAGAGAGAGGAAGCCATCTAGCTACTGACTACGGACCCGTAGGTCTACAAGGAACTACTCACACATCATCGGAGAGGCACCAATGGGGTTTGTGAACCCCTCCGTGATGGTGTCTAGATTGGATCTGGTGGTTCTGGTCTTTGCGGTGGCTGGAATAGAATTTCGTCGACTCCTCTAGGGTTTCTAGAATATTTGACTATTTATAGAGCGAAGAGGCGGTGCAGGAGGCCACCGAGGTGGGCACAACCCACCGGGGCGCGCCCTGGTGAGTTGTGCCCCCCTCGGGGCACCCCCTGATACGTCTCCAATGTATCTATAATTTTTTATTGTTCCATGCTATTATTTATGATGTTTTGGATGTTTAATGGGCTTTGTTATACACTTTTATATTAGTTTTGGGACTAACCTATTAACCCAAAGGCCCAGTCCAGATTGCTATTTTTGCCTATTTTAGGGTTTTACAGAAAAGGAATATCAAACGGAGTCCAAACGGAATGAAACCTTCGGGAGAGATATTTTTGGAGCAAAATACGCACGGGAGACTTGAGAACCACGGAGTAGGGCTGACATGGCATCCATGAGGGTGGGGGGTGCCCCCCTATAGGGCGCGCCGCTGCCTCGTGGGCACCTCGTCTGGCCCCCGGTGCCCTCCTTCCTTCTATATATACCTACGTACCCCGAAGCCAACTGATGAACAGAAAAAACCCTAGTTCCACCGCCGCAACCTTCTGTTCCCGTGAGATCCAATCTTGGGGCCTGTTCCAGAGCTCCACCGGAGGGGGAATCTTCCACGGAGTGCTTCTACATCATCATCATCGCCTCACCATGAGTTGTGAGTAGTTTACCACAGACCTTCGGGTCCATAGCTAGTTTCTATATGGCTTCTTCTCTCTCTTTGGATCTCAATACCAAGTTCTCCTCGGTCTTCGAGGAGATTTATTCGATGTAATCTCTTTTTGCGGTGTGTTTGTCGAGATCCGATGAATTGTGGGTTTATGATTAAGATTAAATATGAGAAATATTTGGTACTTTTCTGAACTCTTTATGTATGATTATAATATCCTTGCAAGTCTCTTCGAATTATTGGTTTGGTTTGGCCTATTACATCTATTGTTCTTGAAGTGCTTGGCTTTGGGTTCAATCTTGCGGTGTCCTTTCCAAGTGACAGTAGGGGCAGCAAGGTACGTATTGTATTATTGCCATCGAGGATAAAAATATGGGGGTTTATATCACTATGTTTGAGTTTTTCCCTCTACATCATGTCATCTTGCTTAAGGCGTTACTCCGTTCTTATGAACTTAATACTCTAGATGCATGTTGGATAGCGGTCGATGTGTGGAGTAATAGTAGTAGATGAAGAATCATTTCGATCTACTTGTCTCGGACGTGATGCCTATATATAATGATCATTCCTAGATAGTCTCATAATTATTCGCTTTTCTATCAATTGCTCGACAGTAATTTGTTTACCCGTCGTAGAATATCGCTATCATGAGAGAAGCCACTAGAGAACACTATGGCTCCCGGGTCTATTCTCAACATATCAATCTACAATCTACTTTACTTTTCCGCCTTTACTTTCTCTTCTTATAACCAAAAATACCAAAAATATCAAACTATCATCTCTATCAGATCTCACTTTCGTAAGTGACCGTAAAGGGATTGACAACCCCTTATCGCGTTGGCTGCGAAGTTCTTATTTGTTTGTGCAGGTGCGAGGGACTCGCGCATGGTCTCCTACTGGATTGATACATTGGTTCTCAAAAACTGAGGGAAATACTTACGCTACCGTGCTGCATCACCCTTTCCTCTTCGAGGGAATACAACGCAAGCTCGAGAAGTAGCAAGAAGAATTTCTGGCGCCATTGCCGGGGAGGCTTACGCAAAAGTCTTATACCAAGTACCTATCACAAACCCTTATCCTCCGCATTACATTATTTTCCTCTCGTTTTCCTCTCCCCCACTTCACCATTGCCGTTTTATTTTCCCTTCTTCTGCTGTGCGTTTATCGTTCGCTTGCTTCTTGTTTGCTTGTGTGTTGTATTGCTTGCTTGTCACTATGGCTCAGAACAATACCAAACTGTGTGACTTCCCCAGTACCAACAATAATGATTTTATCAGCACTCCGATTGCTCCTATTACCGATGCTGGATCTTGTGAGATCAATGCTGCTCTGTTGAATCTTGTTATGAAAGATCAATTTTCCGGCCTTCCTAGTGAAGATGCCGCTACCCATCTAAACAACTTTGTTGATTTGTGTGATATGCAAAAGAAAAGGGATACGGATAACGATATTGTTAAATTGAAGTTATTTCCGTTTTCACTTGGAGATCGTGCTAAGACTTGGTTTTCCTCTTTGCCTAGAAATAGTATTGATTCGTGCAATAAGTGCAAAGATGCTTTTATCTCTAAGTGTTTCCCTCCTGCTAAGATCATCTCTCTTAGAAACAATATTATGAATTTTAAGCAACTAGATCATGATCATGTTGCACAAGCTTGGGAGAGAATGAAATTAATGATACGTAATTGCCCTACACATGGTTTGAACTTATGGATGATTATTCAAAACTTTTATGCTGGCTTGAATTTTGCTTCTAGAAATCTTTTAGATTCGGCCGCAGGAGGCACTTTCATGGAAACTACCTTAGGAGAAGCTACCAAACTCCTAGATAATATTATGGTTAATTATTCTCAATGGCACACCGAAAGAACTACTAGTAAAAAAGTGCATGCTATTGAAGAGATTAGTGTTTTGAGTGGAAAGATGGATGAACTTATGAAATTATTAGCCGCTAAGAGTGCTTCTTCTGATCCTAATGATATGCCTCTGTCCACTTTGATTGAAAATAATAATGAATCTTTGGATGTGAATTTTGTTGGTAGGAACAATTTTGGTAACAATGCTTATAGAGGGAACTTTAATCCTAGGCCTTTCCTAGTAATTCCTCTAATAATTGTGTTAATTACTACAACAACTCTTATGGAAAGATGCCTTATGAATTTGAAACTAGTGTTAAGGAGTTTATGATTTCGCAAAAGAATTTCAATGCTATGCTTGAAGAAAAAATGCTTAAGATTGATGAATTGGCTAGAAGTGTGGATAGAATTACTCTTGATGTTGATTATTTGAAACTTAGATCTATCCCACCTAAGCATGATATCAATGAGTCTCTCAAAGCCATGAGAATTTCCATTGATGAATGCAAAGAAAGAACCGCTAGGATGCATGCTAAAAGAGAGAATTATATAAAAGCATGTTCTTCTAGTTATGATGAAAATAAAGATGAAGATCTGAAAGTTATTGATGTGTCTCATATTAGATCCTTGTTTTCTAGTATAAATCTTGATGAAGATAGGATTGGAGATGATTCTACTTTAAGGTGTCCTAATGATTCGGAGTTTTTAGATCTTGATGCTAAAATTGTTAAATGTGGGAGTGAAGAGATTAAAACTTTACATAGTGATGAACCCACTACTTTGGATTTCAAGGGATTCAATTATGATAATTGCTCTTTGATTGATTGTATTTCCTTGTTGCAATCCGTACTAAACTCTTTGCATGCTTATATTCAAAATAAAGCTTTTACCAAACACATAGTTGATGCTTTGATGCAATCTTATGAAGAAAAACTTGACTTAGAAGTTTCTATCCCTAGAAAGCTTTATGATGAGTGGGAACCTACTATTAAAATTAAAATAAAAGATCATGAATGCTTTGCTTTGTGTGATTTGGGTGCAAGTGTCTCCACTATCCCAAAAACTTTGTGTGATTTGCTAGGTTTCCATGAGCTTGATGATTGTTCTTTACATTTGCATCTTGCGGATTCCACTATTAAGAAACCTATGGGAAGGATTAATGATGTTCTCATTGTTGCGAATATGAATTATGTGCCCGTAGATTTCATTGTTCTTGATATAGATTGCAATCCTTCATGTCCTATTATTCTTGGTAGACCCTTCCTTAGAACGATTGGTGCAATTATTGATATGAAGGAAGGAAATATTAGATTCCATTTTCCGTTAAGGAAAGGCATGGAACACATTCCTAGGAAGAAAATCAAATTACCATATGAATCTATTATGAGAGCCACTTATGGATTGCCTTCCAAAGATGGCAATACCTAGATCTTTCCATGTATCGTGCCTAGCTAGGGGCGTAAAACGATAGCGCTTGTTGGGAGGCAACCCAATTTTATATTTTTTTTGTTTTTGCTTCTGTTTAGGAATAAATATTGCATCTAGCTTCTGTTTAGATGTGGTTTTGTGTTTTAATTAGTGTTTGTGCCAAGTAGAACCTTTGGGAAGACTTGTGTAAAGTTTATATGATCGTGCTGTGAAAAACAGAATCGTTAGCGCTCGCTAGAATGGTCACCAGATTTTACTGGAGTGTGCTATTTAGTTGATTCTTTTTGAAGATGATTAATAGACAAATTCCTCACGTTTACCAATTTATTTCAATTTTTTTGGAGTTACAGAAGTATGCGAAAACTGCAGATTACTACAGACTGTTCTGTTTTTGACAGATTCTGTTTTTCGTGTGTTGTTTGCTTATTTCAATGCATCTATGGGTAGTATTGGGAAGTATGAATCATAGAGAAGTTGGAATACAGTAGGTTTAACACCAATATAAACAAAGAATGAGTTCATTGCAGTACCTTTGAGTAGTGGTTTGTTTTTTTATACTAACGGAGCTCACGAGATTTTTGTCTAAGTTTTGTGTTGTGAAGTTTTCAAGTTTTGAGTATTGCTTTGATGGACTATGGAACAAAGAGTGGCAAGAGACTTCAAGGACAACCAAAAGCCTAATCTTGGGGATGCCCCCGGAAGGCATCCCCTCTTTCGTCTTCATCCATCGGTAACTATACTCGGAGCTATATTTTTATTCACCACATGATATGTGTTTTACTTGGAGCGTCTTGTATAATTTGAGTCTTTGCTTTTTAGTTTTCCACAATTATCCTTGCTGGACACACCTATTTGAGAGAGTTAAATATGGCCTAGGAATTGATAGAACACTCTATGTGCTTCACTTATATCTTTTGAGTTGAATAGTTTTTGCTCTAATGCTTCACTTATATCTTTTAGAGCACGGTGGTGATTATATTTTGTAGAAATTGTTAATCTCTCATGCTTCACTTATATCCTTTTGAGAGTCTATTAAAACAGCATGGTAATGTGCTTTGGCTATAAAACTAGCCTTCACATGATAGACATCCAAAATCAATGTAGTAAAAAAATTCACACTAAGTGCATTGAATATGATGAGAAGTTGGATGCTTGATAATTGTTTTGAGATATGAGGATAGTGATATTAGAGTCATGCTAGTGGAGTTATTATGAAATTGAGACATGCTTGTGTTAAAGTTAGTTATTCCCGTAGCATGCACGTATGGTGAACCGCTATGTGACGAAGTTAGAGCATGAGGTATATGTAAAGTGTCAACCTTTGTGTGGAGGTCGGGGGCGCGCGATGGTTAACTCCTACCAACCTCCCCCCTAGGAGCATGTGTTGATTGCTTTGTTTTGATGACTCGTAAATTTTTGCAATAAGTATATGAGTTCTTCTGACTAATGTTGAGTCCATGGATTATACGCACTCTCACCCTTCCACCATTGCTAGACTCTCTTGTACCGCGCAACTTTCGCCGGTACCATACACCCACTATATATCCTTCCTCAAAATAGCCACCATATATATTCCTCAAAACAGCCACCATATCTACCTATCATGGCATTTTCATAGCCATTCCGAGATATATTTCCATGCAACTTTCCATCGTTCCGTTCATTTGACACGCTTCATATTATCATATTGCCAAGCATGATCATGTAGTTGACATCGTATTTGTGGCAAAGCCACCATGCATAATTTTTCATACATGTCACTCTTGATTCATTGGACATCCTGGTACACCGCCGGAGGCATTCATATAGGTCATACTTTGTTCTAGTATCGAGTTGTAATTCAATGAAAGTGTGGTGATCATCATTATTAGAGCATTGTCCCATGCGAGGAAAGGCTAAATAAAGAAAGCCCCTCCAAAAAAAAAGAAAGGCCAGAGAAAAAAAAGGCCCAAAAAAATAAAAATAAAATAAAGAAAAAAAAGAAAAAGGGACAATTGCTACTATCTTTTTCCACACTTGTGCTTCAAAGTAGCACCATGTTCTTCATGATAGAGAGTCTCATGTTTAGTCACTTTCATATACTAGTGGGAATTTTCATTATAGAACTTGGCTTGTATATTCCAACGATGGGCTTCCTCAAATGCCCTAGGTCTTTATGAGCAAGCAAGTTGGATGCACACCCACTAGTTTCTTTTGTTGAGCTTTCATACATATTTAGCTCTAGTGCATCCGTTTCATGGCAATCCCTACTCACTCACATTGATATCTATTGATGGGCATATCCATAGCCCGTTAATACGCCTAGTTGATGTGAGACTATCTCCCTCCTTTTTGTCTTCTCCACAACCACCATTCTATTCCACCCATAGTGCTATGTCCATGGCTCACGCTCATGTATTGCGTGAAAGTTGAAAGGTTTGAAAGAATAGAGTATGAAAACAAGTGCTTGGATGAAACCGGGGTTGTGCATGATACGAATATTTTGTGTGATGAAGAGGGAGCATAGCTAGACTATATGATTTTGTAAGTATAACTTTCTTTAGCCATAGTATTTTCAGAAAACATGATTGCTTTGTTAGTATGCTTAAAGTATTACTATTTCTTTTGTCAATATAGACTTTTTTCTTGAATCTTTCAGATCTGAACATTCATGCCACAATTAAGAGAATTACATTGAAAAACTATGTTTGTTAGCATTCCACATCAAAAATTCTATTTTTATCATTTACCTACTCAAGGACGAGCAGGAATTAAGCTTGAGGATGCTTGATACGTCTCCAACGTATTTATAATTTTTTATTGTTCCATGTTATTATTTATGATGTTTTGGATGTTTAATGGGCTTTGTTATACACTTTTATATTATTTTTGGGACTAACCTACTAACCCAAAGGCCCAGTCCAGATTACTATTTTTTGCCTGTTTTACGGTTTTACAGAAAAGGAATATCAAACGGAGTCCGAACGGAATGAAACCTTCGGGAGAGATATTTTTGGAGCAAAATACGCACAGGGGACTTGAGAACCATGGAGTAGGGCTGACGTGGCGTCCACGAGGGTGGGGGCGCCCCCCCTATAGGGCGCGCCCCCTGCCTCGTGGACACCTCGTCTGGCCCCCGGTGCCCTCCTTCCTCCTATATATACCTACGTACCCCGAAACCAACAGATGAACAGAAAAAACCCTAGTTCCACTACCGCAACCTTCTGTTCTCGTGAGATCCCATCTTGGGGCTTGTTCCAGAGCTCCGCCGGAGGGGGGATCTTCCACGAAGTGCTTCTACATCATCATCATCGCCTCACCATGAGTTGTGAGTAGTTTACCATAGACCTTCGGGTCCATAGCTAGTATCTAGATGGCTTCTTCTCTCTCTTTGGATCTCAATACCAAGTTCTCATCGGTCTTCGATGAGATCTATTCGATGTAATCTCTTTTTGCGGTGTGTTTGTCGAGATCCGATGAATTGTGGGTTTATGATCAAGATTATCTATGAGAAATATTTGGTTCTTTTCTGAACTCTTTATGTATGATTAAAATATCCTTGCAAGTCTCTTCGAATTATTGGTTTGGTTTAGCCTACTAGATCTATAGTTCTTGCAATGGGAGAAGTGCTTGGCTTTGGGTTCAATCTTGCGGTGTCCTTTCCCAGTGACAGTAGGGGCAGCAAGGCATGTATTGTATTGTTGCCATCCAGGATAAAAAGATGGGGTTTATATCACTATGTTTGAGTTTATCCATCTACATCATGTCATCTTGCTTAAGGCGTTACTCCGTTCTTATTAACTTAATACTCTAGATGCATGTTGGATAGCGGTCGATGTGTGGAGTAATAGTAGTAGATGCAGAATCGTTTCAATCTACTTGTCTCGGACGTGATGCCTATATATAATGATCATGCCTGGATAGTCTCATAATTATTCGCTTTTCTATCAATTGCTCGACAGTAATTTGTTTACCCGCCGTAGATTATCGCTATCATGAGAGAAGCAACTAGAGAACAATATGGCTCTCGGGTCTATTTTCAACATATCAATCTATAATCTACTTTACTTTTCCGCTTTTACTTTCTGTTCTTATAACCAAAAATACCAAAAATATCAAACTATCATCTCTATCAGATCTCACTTTCGTAAGTGACCGTAAAGGGATTGACAACCCCTTATCGCGTTGGCTGCGAAGTTCTTATTTGTTTGTGCAGGTGCGAGGGACTCGCGCGTGGTCTCCTACTGGATTGATACCTTGGTTCTCAAAAACTAAGGGAAATACTTACGCTACTGTGCTGCATCACCCTTTCCTCTTCGAGGGAATACAACGCAAGCTCGAAAGTAGCAACCCCCAGGTGCAACTCTGACCCATTGGGTGTTTTCTGGCCCATAAAAAAATCTCCAAAAAGTTTCGCGGTGTTTGGACTCCGTTTGATATTGATTTCCTGCGATGTAAAAAACATGCAGAAATCAACAACTCGCACTTGGCACTATGTCAATAGGTTAGTACCAAAAAATGATATAAAATGACTATAAAATAATTGTAAAACATCCAAGAATGATAATATAACAGCATGGAACAATAAAAAATTATAGATATGTTGGAGACGTATCAGCATCCCCAAGCTTAATTCCTGCTCGTCCTCGAGTAGTTAAATGATAAAAACAGAATTTTTGATGTGGAATGCTACCTATCTTGTCATATCGTATTCTTTTCTTTATTGCATGGACATTTGGACTTTTATATGGTTCAAAGCAATAGTCTAGTTTTGACATGAGATTTAAATACTCAAACATATCAACAAGCAACCATGTCTTTCAAAATATCAATGCTAAAATAAGTTATCCCTAGCCCATCATGCTCAACCATTGATCCATTCATGAAACACACTCGCATATTAGTTACACCCAATGCTCAAGTACGATCATAGTGTTTCCTAGTTGGTGTTTTATAAGAGAAGATGGAGACTCAAATTCAAAATAAAATTGCATAAGTAAAAAAGGGCCCTTCGCCGAGGGAAGTAGGGATTTGTAGAGGTGCCAGAGCTCAAAGCTTAAATTGAGAGATAAATTTATTTTGGGAGGTATACTTTTCCCACCAACGAAAATGACTTAAGGTTCCCAACACTTTCCATGCTAGATATATCATAGGCGGCTCCCAAACATAAAATAAAGTTTATTTCTTTTTCAACCAAACTTTCACAAGCCATGGCTAGCCGAATCCACGGTTGCCTTCCATACCAACGCTTTCCAAGGAATTTATTATTTGACAACATAAAGTAAATTTATTTTTCATTTCAGGACTGGGCATCCCTAATACCTTTGCCTTACTCTCGTGCAATGACAAGTGAATAAATACTCATCGTGAGAGTAACACATCTAGCATGGAAAATATTAGCCACCCCTCACCGCCTCGCGAGTGGTACAAGCACACAAAAGGGAAATTTATTTTGAAAATTAGAGATGGCACATACAAATTTTCTTAGAACGGCAAGGGAATACCGCATATAGGTAGGTATGGTGGACACACGTTGTGATAGCCTGGCATATTAGGGATGATAGACTACTCATATCAATAAGGAATTCCTTCTTTTCCGGGAGCCCATTCGGATAGAACTCCAAAGTTAAGTGTGCTCAGCTTGGAGTAGTTTTAGGATGGGTGACCGACCGGGAAGTTGCTCCCGGGTGCGCACGAGTGAGGACAAAGTGCGCAGAAAAGACTAGTACTGATATGTGAGGCCAGTCTAGATCCCGCCAGGAGTAACGACCACCGGCGGGTGTGTCAGGATGGGACTATACCTCCTACGTGTTGAGGCACGACTTAAAGGTATAAGCCCATCCTAGAATGATCTCAAGTTTGGTATCTTTGCACGACTCATGTAAAAGAGGGATTAAATTGCAAAAGGAGATAGTTGGCTTACACTCGCCACTTCACACAATACATTACATAAGCAAGACATCATTCAAGACATCACAACCCGACTACGGGTGAAGATCCCAAAGAAAGATACCAAAACAACATAAAGCCACAGGTCAGGATCGAATCCTAGTAGAAACCACTACTGATCGTCGAAACGTCACAAGCATACGGCCACTCTCTTCATCGAGCTCCCAGTGGAGAACTTGAACCAGCTCCTGCATCAAACTCGGCTGAACCTGCTTCTGGTGT
Source organism: Secale cereale (assembly GCA_902687465.1). Taxonomy (NCBI): domain Eukaryota; kingdom Viridiplantae; phylum Streptophyta; class Magnoliopsida; order Poales; family Poaceae; genus Secale; species Secale cereale. Next base: position 655,379,966 of record LR738711.1, read on the forward strand.
TGTAGTATCTGTGAGCCACGAGGACTCAGCAATCCCATAACCATGGGTATCAAGACTAGCAAAGCTTTGTGGGTAGGAAGAGGTAAAGTGGTGAGGTTGCAGCAGCGACTAAGCATAATATGGTGGCTAACTTACGAGTACCAGAATAAGATGAGAAGCTACGCAAACGGTCGCAAAAGTAGTGATCGCTAAAGATCCTGAACTACATACGAGTCAAACATAACCCCACCGTGTTCTCTTCTCAAAGTGAAAAGAGACAGTCACGGTTACTCACACGGTTGTGTCTTTTACTTCGGATCCTCTGTCAAGTTTTCTACAACCGGACATTAACAAATTCCAATCTGCCACATAACCGCGGGCACGGCTTTCGAAAGATCATAACCCTGCAGGGGTGTTCCAACTTAGCCCATCACAAGCTCTCACGATTAGCTGAAGTGATAAATATAATATCATCACTCCTTATCTTAGGGAAAACCTATCAGGCTCGGCATCCTGGTAGCACAAGACATTTCGACAATGGTAAAACAAGTCCAGCAAGACCTCCCGGCGTGCCGACACCCTGATAGTAGTCGCGCGTATCTTGTCTCAGGCCACGACCGGATGGGCGATTCTACAGGTATACCAGATACCTCGGGTTTCACCAAGGCGGCCCCGCAGACTCCCCATTTGGGACCAACACCATCAGCACTGGCCCCCCCTGCTATGTAGAAAAGAATCCTCGGGGATGCGACCCCCTATGCAAATTTAATTATTTAATTAAGTTGTTATTATGAGCAAATTAAAACCAATGTTGGGCCTTGCTGGAGGAGTTTTATTCAAAGTCGAACTGTCAAGGGGTCCCCATCCACCCATCGTGTAAGGAACGCAAAATCAAGGAACATAATGCCGGTTTATCGGCGCCTAAGGTGGCATGAGTGGAACAAAACACCGAGCAAAAGGCCAAGCCTTCCACCCATGCCCAGTATATAGGTGTGTTAATAATAATTATAAATATTGTGATATTCCAACAACAAGTTCCCTCCTGGAACGAACTTCATCTTCACCTGCAACTAACAACACTATAAGAGGGGCTGAGCAAGCGGGTAACATAGCCAAACAGTGGTTTTGCTAGGAAGGTGTCAAGGTTAGAGGTTTCATGGCAACAAGGAGAGGCTGACATAAAAGATGGGTAGCGCGACATGTAACGATAGCATCGAGACAACTAAGCATGGCAATGGTAGTAAAGGTATCCAAGGGTATGATCATCTTGCCTGGGATTCCGCAAGGGAGAAGAACAAGATCCATGAAGAAGACGGAGCAACATAGTCGAGCGAATCCTCACAACTCCGGAACGAAACCGAAGCTAACAAGAGAAGCAACCGGAAAGAAGCAAACAACACGGTAAACACACAAGCATAAACATGGCATACGATGCACAAACAAGTATGATGCATGTCCGGTTTAATTATGCATGGCATGGCAAAGTGCACAAACAAAACTACAAGTTAAGTGGAGCTCAATATGCAACGAGTTGCATATTGACGAAACACCACATTTAATTAATTGACTCTCGTTTATTAACAAGACAAGATTAAATGTTGGTTAACATGGCAAGAGGTGAAGCAAAAATAAACTACCTATTTAGGCATTTTAAATGAGGCCGGAAAATAACAACAACAAATCCGGAAAATCCCCATGAGCATGTTTAGTAATTTTTTAAGCAAACAACAATTAAACATTCAAAGGTTGTTAACATGATGCGGATGACATGAACAAGTTTATGCAATTTTTATTGAAGGTTGACAAGAGAGATATGAAGTATTTTCACCGTGGTGAAAGGAAAGGGTGCCACGGCAACGATCCGAAAATGATGCAACGGCAACATCTCGGTACCGGTAACTCGGTGAGAGACCGGTGCAAACGAAAAGGTGGCGTGGACGAGTCGAACAAGATGAAAGAGGTGGGGTGATCCCGTCACCGGGTTCCCACGGGTCGGCGACGAGGCAACCGAGGAGCACGACAAAAGAGGGCACAACAGACATGGAGCACACAAGGGACACATTTCAAACAACACAAGCAAGCATTCGACGGGTCATCGTCACGGGGTTATACCTTCGGAACAATTGTTTCGGGGCGGAAATGAGTCGTCGAGGTACGTAGTGGAAGAAGAGGAAGTAGTGGTACACGTTCGTAATCGTTCACGTTTCCGAAGAGGTACTTGTCGCGGCATCGGACGTCTTCGGGGCGACGGTAGTGGTACTCGTTCGTAGATGTACTTGAGGGTCTTCGGACTTGTCGGACTCGGTTCTCGCGACGGTAGTGGTACTTGACGTGTCGCCGTGTGTAGTCGAACTTGGGCATCGGAGAGGAACTTGACGTAGTCGAACTTGGCGTATTCGAAGGGGTACTTGGCGTCGGTAGATGTACTTGTTATGTAGATGTTTGGTTGCGTCTGTAGATGTAATGGGCAACTCACTGGCACGTCCTGGAACTTGGCGAAAAAATCTGCAGGGTGGAACTTGGCGCATCCGGATCGAAGCAAGGCCAAGGGGCATCAGCAACGGGGGCTTGAGGCGTCGAACGAAGGGGTTCCGCGGCGCTCAGGGAGAGCTCGGGCATCCCAGTGCACAAACAAGGACGGAGGTCGGGGACGGAGCCGCGACAAGCACGGCTCTGGCTGGAGGCCTACGGGGCGAGGAGGTAGGGCCTGGGCGCTGGCGGCCTTGACAAGGAGGACGGGGCGCTGCCGGCTGCTTCTGGACGAGGAGGGGCGCGGCCGCTGCGGTGCTCGCGCATGGAGGGGTCGGGGTCGGCGCGAGGCGCGGGAGGCGCGCAGGGCGGCGCTGCTCGAGGAGGAAGGAGGGGCGCTTGCTGCGGTGCTGCAGCGCATCCCCGGCCGGCCCTGGTGCCGCGGCCTCGGCGGCGCGCAGAGGAGGCGACGGAGGTAGGGCGCGGGACGCTCGCGGCGGCTTCCTGGAGGAGGGAGCGGGGCGCCAGGCGCTGGATTCGCGCGGAGGGAGCTCCAGCGGCGACGAAGCTGCTTCGAGAGGGGGAGGAGCGAAGGGAGGATCGAGCGGAGTCGGGTTTGGGATCGAGGGAGATGAGAGGCTGCGAGGGGGACGAGGGATGCGGCGGCACGAGGGAAGGAGAGGGAGGAGCGATGGGATGCAGCGGGCAGCTAGGGTTACGGGAGGATGGGCCAATGGGCCGGCCTGGGAGAGAAGGGCGGCTGAGAGGAGAGGCGCGCCGGCTGGGCCTGGAGGCCTGGCTGCTGGGCCGAATAGAGGGAAAGGAGGAGGCCCCCTCTTCTGCTGTTTTTTTCTAAATTAAAACAGAAAAGAAACAACAAGAAGAAAGAAAAGAAGGGAGGTGCTAGAAATAGAGTTAGGGCATGGGGTAAAATTCCCTGGACTCACAAAAATGTGAGGATTTTAGTTAAAATAGTTGGAGGGTTTTTGGAAGATGAAAATTCAAACAAGTTCGAATAAAAGTCAAACTATTTGAATTTAGGAATCCCTTTAGATGAAATCCAAAAGGCTAGAATTTGAGGACAAAGTTGGGGCCGGGAATTAAGATAACAAAGGCATGAGAATTAACTGCAAGTGTGTTATGGGTCAATTCCAAAACAATGGAATATTTATAATATAACTCCCTAAATATCGGGAGGCTTTTATATGTTATAAAGAGAAGTCGGCTTCCCTCGATTTAAATGGACCGAAGGTCCACACAATTTATTTAGGTTGAGAAGCAAAATAAATATGACATGATGGCATGATGACATGATGCAATGCAAAAATAAAATAACACAAGCACAAAGAACACACGGGAGAACCGGAACATCTGGAATCTTCTGGAATCTTCTGGGACGTCGGTCTTCGGCCGTCACAACTCTCCCACACTAACAGAGGATCTCGACCCGAGATCCTAGAGATATCACCGGGTAAAAACGGAAGAGGAAGAGGTAAAACAAAGTTGCTTCTTTGACACACGAGTGAAACCAAAGAACCTTGAGAGGTTGAGCAATCTTGAAAGAAGAATGCAACGGAGAAGAACGAATATGAAAACTCCGTTAGAAAAGAGGAACAAGGAACATTACGAGAACCTTGAAGGTTGAAAGACATTAAACAAGAGCTTACGAAATAAAAGAATATGAAACCGCAATGGTATAGCCAAGGAATAAGAATGACAGAATTTGGACAGCACTCCGTCTGAAAATGGAAGGAATTGAACAAGAACTTGAGAAGATGGATGATAGTTGATGAAATCAACAACACATTGCCTCCGAAACAATTAAAAGAATGACACAAGGGGGTAAGAACGATTCAGACAGCACTCCGGTTGAAAGAGTTAAAACTTGATAAGATGAGGGAACTTGAAAAGAGGACATAACACTCCTGTTAAATGGACAAGCAAAGGAAAGAACATGATCTCGATAAAATGAGATGATGGTTTGGAGAGAGCAACATCACAATGCCTCCGGAATGAAAGAATAGAATATAGATCGTTGGGAAGAAAAAACGGAGAAGAAAATGACAACTTCTCCGACAAATGAATATGAAACCCATCCTTACGAAGAAGGGTTGAACGGAGTTGATGGAAAATCAACAACGAAATGAATAAGCTTGAAGTGGGCTTATGAAAAACATCTCAAAATTATGAGGTGACAACCAGCCACTGACGAAAACATTGATTGCATTGAGATCAACAAGGAGATTAAAACTTATTTCACCGGAAGGATAAATGAAGAACTTGGGTCATTTATAAGCACCACAATAGCAACAATTCTCAAGGAAAGCTTTTAGGTGAAATACAACCCAAGATAACTCCAAAGAATAATTGAAGGGTTGAAAAGATCTCCTGAACAAGGAAAATGATGGTTTTAAATATTTCATTCCTGACAACTCGTGAATCATGAAACATGAAGGAATTGTCAAGAATGACATAACACCACCTCAAAAGATAAGGGAGCAAGAATTGCACTTGGAAAGCATGATGAAGAATGCTTGAGGTCCAACAAGAATCTTGATGAAGACTTCGAGGATGAATTAATTGATGATGAGCCACCATGAAGAACTCCGGTAATGAAAGCATGAGAAGTGAAAAATGAAAAGAATAAGATTCAAGGCCTGTGATGAATTAGATGGGGGTTTGAAATGATGTAATTGAAATAACTTGAAGCTCCGGAAAACAAGATGAACAATTTGGAACCAAGGATATGATATGATGAACAAGCTCCAGACAAAAGAATTAAATCACCTTGAAGGAATAAGAATTATGTTGTGCATCTCCTTGACCAATTTAAATTGATGACAACCAAAGGATTTGGCATACTACTTATTCTCCTTGGAAAGGATTAAGAGAGATCTCGCACAAGCTTGGGTAAATCTTCAACGAGCACCGGTAGGATTATGAAAAGAACAAATGAATTAAATTGATAACAACGGAAGGGTAATCTTGAATGAACCACCGTAAGAATAAGGAGACGAACGAAAAGACATCAATGAAGAATATTTGGAGGGCAAAGTTGAAAACTGAGAACGAAGATGTCTTCTGAAATGATTGCCTTCGGAGGATCACAAACAAAAGAATTCATGAAATGCTTCGGATGGCATAAAAGAATTCCTCACAATCTGGACAATAACGAGGATGGCAAGAAGCTAGAACCATGAATCTTCAAGAGAACGGGCCAAGATTCAAGAGGAACTCGTCTTCGAGTCTTGAAAATCTGAGAAGACGATGAGAAATGCCATAAGAATTGTTGAGCACTCCGGAATGAAGAATTAAAAGGTTGAACCAATGATGAAAAAGAATTTGAAAGCGATCTTGGAGAAGGCATGTGACTGATGGAAATCATTCTTACGTCACACTTTGAAAAGAATTTCAAAATAACTCCGGAAAAATTAGAAGAGTCAGGTAAGATCCTGGAAAAAGACCTGTGGGTTAGGGCCCACAAAAGAAATCACCGTTGAAAAAGATTGCTTAAGAGATATTGCACTGGTTGAATTAAATGGCTTGAATAAGATGACAATCTCAAAATAGCTTGAACGGATTAAGAATGGAATTATGAATCTTCAGCACTCCGGATATGAATAAAGAGATGAGAATGATTAATTGGTGCACCGGAATAAGAAAGCAATGTGAAATGAGGAAAAAGGATAAGATCAACACCATAATCTTGAATTACATCCACCGGCAGAATTTGAGAACAAAAGAATGATGAATTTGAAGCTCTTGAGCATCTTCACGAGAGATCACCGGATAAGAACACTGAAGGAAATGAATGAAGAAATATCACATGAATAAAATGGATATTTCATTTAATAATTCTCTGGCTCCAAGAAGAAGAAGGGTGGGAGGGCGGGGAAAACAAAGACAACTTTGAATGAATGAAAGAGACAATCGTCAGATTTCTCACGACGTCCATATGGAATAACTTGAAGAGAAGGCACACCGGTTGCAAAGGATTACCATGAAAATCTCGGTGGTCAAGAAGAATTAGCACTCCCATAGAAATATGAGAACACCGATTAAGAAAGGTATGGAATCAACATTTGATATCGAAGCAACTCGAATACCAGAATCAAAATAAGAACAAAGGATAGATATGTTTATGAAGAAGATTATGTTGCAACATATCTATCCGAACAGAGAATTGAACAAATGAATTCCGTAGGTACATCAACTTGACGAGAAGCCACTTGGGAGAAGGAAAAAGTAAATAAAAAAAAGGAACAAGGAACAGATAGAACAAATACAAGATAGAAGCTTCGTTCAACATATTCGTGCTGAAAGCTCATGGAACGTGTTACAAAAGGGTTTTGCAATCCCCGGATCAGCATAGCCAAGGACCCTTTAAGATGCAACTCCCGATCGGAACAAGCCCATAAACCACTTCACTCAATGTAGAACCCCAAACTTCATATCATGCATTCGTTGGAAGAATGCCTAGAACTACTGGATGAACCCACCTATTAATTTCCGAAAGTTTCCAGATATGCAATCAGGTGTTGGGGATACAGGGGAAGCACCGCGCACTCAACTCTAAACCTACATCCAGCTGTATCCATCCTTCAACACATAACCAGTTGTTCTCGGAAACCGTTTACCTCAGACCTTCGAAACGCATCTACTATACAAGCTATGGCAATACTCCCGAACTACCTCCCCAGTACTGGGTGATGTCGGGGTTATCTTGCCACTAACCGCATAGGACAGTTTTCGATGTCGGCCGTCTTAAGTATTCTAGTAGTGCCGCGATGGATTTGTGACGACAACACCTCGGAGCTCAACTCCCCGGGACACTGCCACAACCCCTAAATGACAGGAGGCATCGAGAACAATGTTCTCGTCACAAAGACATCGAAACAATCCAAACAATACTCGCGAGATCCTAAAAAAAATTTGGTGCATTTTTGAAAGTAGAAGAGGCAAGAGTAATCGTCAGGAGTCCTCACCAGAGTGAAAAGAGATGAGGAGCAAAGAAATCCTACTCTTCGATATATATATATATAGGACTCAAAACATTTTCAAGTGTGTGTCTAGACTCAACCGTCAACGATTCGATCAATCAGTGGGGGCTTCTAAGTCGGAGAAGGCTCTGAATACCAACTTCTAATGCCCAGGATGGGACTATACCTCCTACGTGTCGAGGCACGACTTAAAGGTATAAGCCCATCCTAGAATGATCTCAAGTTTGGTATCTTTGCACGACTCATGTAAAAGAGGGATTAAATTGCAAAAGGAGATAGTTGGCTTACACTCGCCACTTCACACAATACATTACATAAGCAAGACATCATTCAAGACATCACAACCCGACTACGGGTGAAGATCCCAAAGAAAGATACCAAAACAACATAAAGCCACAGGTCAGGATCGAATCCTAGTAGAAACCACTACTGATCGTCGAAACGTCACAAGCATACGGCCACTCTCTTCATCGAGCTCCCAGTGGAGAACTTGAACCAGCTCCTGCATCAAACTCGGCTGAACCTGCATCAAACTCGGCTGAACCTGCATCAAACTCGGAGAGGAACTTGACGTAGTCGAACTTGGCGTATTCGAAGGGGTACTTGGCGTCGGTAGATGTACTCGTTATGTAGATGTTCGGTTGCGTCTGTCGATGTACTGGGCAACTCCCTGGCACGTCCTGGTACTTGGTGAAAAAATCTGCAGGGTGGAACTTGGCGCATCCGGATCGAAGCAAGGCCAAGGGTCATCAGCAACGGGGGCTTGAGGCGTCGAACGAAGGGGTTCCGCGGCGCTCAGGGAGAGCTCGGGCATCCCAGTGCACAAACAAGGACGGAGGTCGGGGACGGAGCCGCGGCAAGCACGGCGCTGGCTGGAGGCCTACGGGGCGAGGAGGCAGGGCCTGGGCGCTGGCGGCCTTGACGAGGAGGACGGGGCGCTGCCGGCTGCTTCTGGACGATGAGGGGCGTGGCCGCTGCGGTGCTCGCGCATGGAGGGGTCGGGGTCGGCGCGAGGCGCGGGAGGCGCGCAGGGCGGCGCTGCTCGAGGAGGAAGGAGGGGCGCTTGCTGCGGCGCTGCAGCGCATCCCCGACCGGCCCTGGTGCCGCGGCCTCGGCGGTGCGCAGAGGAGGCGACGGAGGTAGGGCGCGGGACGCTCGCGGCGGCTTCCTGGAGGAGGGAGCGGGGCACCAGGCGCTGGATTCGCGCGGAGGGAGCTCCAGCGGCGACGAAGCTGCTTCGAGAGGGGGAGGAGCGAAGGGAGGATCGAGCGGAGTCGGGTTTGGGATCGAGGGAGATGAGAGGCTGCGAGGGGGACAAGGGATGCGGCGGCACGAGGGAAGGAGAGGGAGGAGCGATGGGATGCAGCGGGCAGCTAGGGTTACGGGAGGATGGGCCAATGGGCCGGCCTGGGAGAGAAGGGCGGCTGAGAGGAGAGGCGCGCCGACTGGGCCTGGAGGCCTGGCTGCTGGGCCGAATAGAGGGAAAGGAGGAGGCCCCCTCTTCTGCTGTTTTTTTCTAAATTAAAATAGAAAAAAAACAAGAAGAAAGAAAAAGAAGGGAGGTGCTAGAAATAGAGTTAGGGCATGGGGTAAAATTCCCTGGACTCACAAAAATGTGAGGATTTTAATTAAAATAGTTGGAGGGTTTTTGGAAGATGAAAATTCAAACAAGTTCGAATAAAAGTCAAACTATTTGAATTTAGGAATCCCTTTAGATGAAATCCAAAAGGCTAGAATTTGAGGACAAAGTTGGGGCCGGGAATTAAGATAACAAAGGCATGAGAATTAACTGCAAGTGTGTTATGGGTCAATTCCAAAACAATGGAATATTTATAATATAGCTCCCTAAATATCAGGAGGCTTTTATATGTTATAAAGAGAAGTCAGCTTCCCTCGATTTAAATGGACCGAAGGTCCACACAATTTATTTAGGTTGAGAAGCAAAATAAATATGACATGATGGCATGATGACATGATGCAATGCAAAAATAAAATAACACAAGCACAAAGAACACACGGGAGAACCGGAACATCTGGAATCTTCTGGAATCTTCTGGGACGTCGGTCTTCGGCCGTCACACACGTGGCAAAACTGGTTTAAAGGATTTTGGATGCACAAGTAGTGATCATACTTAGTGCAAAATGAAGGCTAGCAAAAGACTGGGAAGCGACCAACCATGAAGCAACTAATCTCATAAGCGAGCATTAAGCATAATTAACATTGAATAATGCACCACAAGTAAGATGTAATTTCATTGCATGACTATTGACTTTCGTGCTTGCATATGGAATCACAAACCTTAACATCAATATTCTTACTAAAGCATGATTACTCATTAAAATGACTCACATATCAAATGATCATATCTCCAAACTATTACAAGGAATCAAGTTTATTTTGTCCAATGATATTCATGAAAGTTTTTATTATATCCTTCTTGGATATCTATCACTTTGGAACTAATTTTCATATGTTGCTTTTGATAAGCTCAAACAAATATAAGTAAAGATCATGAGTATAATTTTTTCTTTCTTTCTCTCAAAATAATTTAAGTAAGCAAGAGAGAATTTCTTTAAAATTTTACTAACTCTCAAATAAATCTAAGTGAAGCAAGAGAGTATTTCTTCAAAAATACTAAAGCACACCGTGCTCAAAGAGATATAAGTGAAGCACTAGAGCAAGTCCATAGCTCATAAAAATTTAAGTGAAGCATAAAGAGCTATTCTAACAAATCATGGAATAATTTTGGCTCTCTCTAATAGGTGTGTACAACAAGGATTCAAGACTTAAAAAGCGAAAGAAAACAAGCAAAGACTCATATCATACAAGACGCTCCAAGCAAAACACATAGTATGTGACGAATAAAAATATAGCTTCGAGTAAAATACCGATGGTCGTTAGAAGAAAGAGGGGATGGCACTCGGGGGCATCCCCAAGCCTAGTTGCTTGCTTCTCTTTTAGATAATGGCTTGGGATGCCGGGGCATCCCCAAGCTTAGACTCTTCTTACTCCTTATTCCTTCATCCATCGTAAGATAACCCAAAACTTGAAAACTTCAATCACACAAAACTCAACAAAACTTTCGTGAGATCCGTTAGTATAAGAAAACAAATCACTACTGTAAGTGCTATAGCAAACCAATTCATATTTTGTATTTGTATTATATCTACTGTATTCCAACTTTTCTATGGCAAAAATTCATCAAAGAAAACCATAGAATCATCAAAACAAGCACATAACACAATGAAAACAGAATATATCAAAAACATAACAGTCTGTAGTAATCTAGAATTTTCGAATACTTCTGCAACTCTATTTTTTTTAATAATAGGTCCACGTGGGCAATTTGTATGTTAATCTTCTGCAAAAAGAATCAACCAAAAAGCACTCTTCTGTTAAAAATCAGAATTTTTCTCGTGAGCGCAAAAGTTTCTGATTTTCAGCAAGATCAAATCTACTAACACCCAACATGATCCTAAGGCTTTGCTTGGCACAAACCTTTATTTCAACCCACAAAAACACCTCTAAATGGAGGTATTAAAGGGTATTTCACACAAGAACAGAAAATAAAAGGCAAAAATATATTTTATTCATTGGGTTGTCTCCCAACAAGCTCTTTCTTTATAGCCATTAAGATAGGCTTAAGATTCCAATGATGCTCATATGAAAGACAAGGGTTGAAGCACAAAAAGAGCATCATGAAACACGTGACAATACATTGAAGTCTAAGATACTTCCTATGCATAGGCATTTTGTAGGCAACCAAATTATCAAGACAAGAAACATCTAGCATATGCAAGGAAGAAGGATGAAACAATAGCAATATCAACATGATGATAGGTAGATTAGTAACATGGAAATTTCTGCAACCATATTTAGCACTCTCATAAAAATTGCATGTAGGATCATACTCAAATTCAACAATATACCTATCATATAAAATCTTCATGATCCACATACATAAAAAGATGACACTCTTCCAAAATAGTGGGATTATCATCAAATAAAGTCATGACCTCTCCAAACCCACTTTCAATATTATCGCAAACATATGCATCATGAGGCTTAAATAATTTTTCAAGATTGTAAGAAGAATTACCCAATCATGATCATTGCAACAAGTAGTAGACATATCAAAATTAGCATCCCCAAGCTTGGGGTTTTGCATATCATTATCACTACTGATATTAATAGAATTTATAATAACATCATTGCAATCATGCTTTTCATACAAGGAAATATCATGAATCACTTCACAATTTCCTTCTTTTATCACTTCATCACAAATTTCAGATTCATGAATCTCAAGCAAAACTTCATAAAGATAATCTAGTGCACTCAACTCACTAGCAATTGGTTCATCATAAGTGGATCTTTTAAAAAGATTAGCAAGTGGATGAGGATCCATAAATTCTTTCCTTACGATTTCCAATAAAACACCCAATTATTACCAAACAACCAAGCAAAGTAACCAAGTAAGACATAAGGGCAAACGAAAACATATCTCATGAGAAAACGGCGAACAAAAAAGAGAGCGAATAAAAATAACATTTTTTGTGAAGTGAAGGAGATGAAAACGGGAGACAAATGGAAAATAATGTAAATTGCGAGGAGATGAGATTTGTGATTAGGAACCTGGTATATGTTGAAGGTGCTCCCCGGTAACAGCGCCAGAAATTTCCTTTTGATGACTGCTAGGACTACGTCGGTTTTTCCCCCAAAGAGTCAGGAGTGATGCAGTATAGCAGCGGTAGGTATTTCCCTCAGTGATGAAATCAAGGTTATCAAACCAGTAGGAGAACCAAGCAACACAACGTAAACAGCACCCGAACACAAATAACAAATACTCACAACCCGATGTGTAAAAGGGGTTGTCAATCCCTTTCGGGTAAGGGGCGTGATAGAGTTGTAAATATTGATAGATCGAACGCCAAATAAAATAAATTGCAGTAAGGTATTTTTGGATTTTTGGTTTAATAGATCTGAAAATAAAAGCAAAGAAAATAGATCGCAAAGGAAAATAACATGAAGAAGAGACCCGGGGGCCGTAGATTTCACTAGTGGCTTCTCTCGAGAAAATAAAAAACGGTGGGAAAACAATTAATGTTGGGCAATTGATAGAACTTCAAATAATTATGATGATATCGAGGCAATGATCATTATATAGGCATCACGTCTAAGATTAGTAGATCGACTATTGTCTGCATCTACTACTATTACTCCACACATCGACCGCTATCCAGCATGCATCTAGTGTATTAAGTTCATGGAGAAACGGAGTAATGCAATAAGAACGATGACATGATGTAGACAAGATCTATTTATGTAGAAATAGACCCCATCGTTTTTATCCTTTGTAGCAACGATACATACGTGTCGGTTCCCTTTCTGTCACTGGGATCAAGCACCGTAAGATCGAACCCACTACAAAGCACCTCTTTCCATTGCAAGATAAATAGATCAAGTTGGCCAAAAAAACCAAATATCGGAGAAGAAATATGAGGCTATAAGAAATCATGCATATAAGATATCAAAGAAGACTCAAATAACTTTCATGGATATAAAAAGATAGATATGATCATAAACTCAAAGTTCATCGGATCCCAACAAACACATCGCAAAAGAGTTATATTGTATGGATCTCCAAGAGACCATTGTATTGATAATCAAAAGAGAGAGAGAAAGCCATCTTGCTACTAACTACGGACCCGCAGGTCTACACGAAACTACTCACACATCATCGGAGAGGCACCAATGGGGATGGGGAACCCCTCCGTGATGGTGTCTAGATTGGATCTGGTGGTTCTGGACTTTGCGGTAGTTGGAATAGAATTTTGTCAACTCCTCTAGGGTTTCTGGAATATCTGAGTATTTATAGAGCGAAGCGGCGGTGCGGGAGGCCACCGAGGTGGGCACAACCGACCTGGGCGCGCCAGGGAGGCCTGGCGCGCCCTGGTGGGTTGTGCCCCCCTCGGGGCACCCCCTAGGTGCAGCTTTGGCCCATTGGGTGTCTACTGGCCCATAAAAAATCTCCCAAAAGTTTTGTGGTGTTTGGACTCCGTTTGATATTGATTTCTTGCGATGTAAAAAACATGCAGAAAATAGCAACTGGCACTTGGCACTATGTCAATAGGTTAGTACCAAAAATGATATAAAAATGACTATAAAATGACTGTAAAACATCCAAGAATGATACTATAACATCATGGAACAATCAAAAATTATAGATATGTTGGAGACGTATCACCGCCTCTCCGCCACGTGAGTACGAAGCAGGCATTCCCGCGTGCAACTGCCGCATCCAAATCAGAGGTTGCGTTAAGAACGAGTCGGCGTTGCCGGTGCACGAACGATACGGTCGTATCGACCAGCCGTCGTTGCCACGGTGTCGCGTCTGGCTCGGCAAGCCGTGAAGGAGGAGGTGTCGTCGTCAATCACGAAGATGCACATGCGCCTCCTCTACTACCTCGGTGGCCACATCAGTGGCGACTCCTCCTCGTCGCGTCGCATTGTGAGAAGGTGGCCAGGGAGGCAGCGCGGAGCAAAACTGTGGGCCCACTCGGCGTTCGCCAAGTCCAACGAGGCACCGGCCTGGGTCCGCGCTGACCCCAACCTCGCGGACCCATGGGCCAACTCAGATTATTTTGGCAGCGCAGCTACGTGTCGCCTAGGCTAGTCCTATTTGGTGTGTAGGTCGCTAAATAGCGACATAACGCGAACTCCGTGCGCATGTCCTTTGTATGGGCCGGCCCATGCTAATTTTTGTCCTCATAGTTTTTCAAAGGTTCTAGAACCATAACTGAACCGTTTTCTTCTATTTTTATGTTTTTCTTTCTTTTCGCTTATTTATTCTATTATGGTCAGGTTTTATTTTCCTTTTCCTTTTTATTTTCTTCTTTCTTTTTTTCTTTTCCTTTTTCTCTTTTCTTTTATTCTTCTCTTTCTCATTTTGCAAAAAGCTTTTAAATTCATCACCAGGTTTTGAAAATGGTGAATAGTTTTGGAAATCATGAACATTTTCCAAATTTACAAATAATTTTAATATTTGGGATTTCATTTGAAGTCATGAAATTTTTAAAAATTGTATACATTTTGTAAAAAATCAAGATCATTTTTTGAAACTTGTGCGAAAAAATCAGTATTGCGAACATTTTTGGAATATTGGAACACGTTTTCAATTTAACTATATTTTTTTATTAAAAGCATTTTTCGAACTGCATGAACATTTTTCTAATTCATAAACATTATTGGAAATTTGGGAATATTTTTGAAGCTCCCGAACATGTTGTAATTTTTTTTTAATTCTTGAATATTTTTTGAAATTCCCAAACATTTTTTATTGCTCCCCAAAACACGCGAAGTCATGAAAAATATGAGTACATGTTTTTTTACAAATTTGCGAATATTTGTTAAAGTTGTGAACATTTTCTGAAATGTGATCATTATTTTGAAACTCGTAATCATTTTTCTGGATCGCAAAAGTTTTTGAATCAGTGATTTGTTTTTGAATTTTTGCTTTTTTCATTTATAAACAATTTTTGATTTCCTGAAAAAAGTATCGTATTCATAAACATTTTTTATTATGAAAACATTTTCCAATATCACCAACAATTTTAAGCCCGCGGACATTTTATGACTTTTGAACTTAGTTAATTCATAATTTTAGAACTCTTTTGAAATCCCAAATTATTTCTAAAAGGAATCAAAGTAAAACAGAAAAAGAAGATGAAAAACGAAATAAAAAAGGTGTCATCCTGCCGCGTTCATGGGCCGCCCCAAAAGGGCATGCAGGGGGAAGGCGTGCGCATTGGTCCGTTCGCGAGGGAACGACGAGAATCGAACATGCGATCTCTTCCTCTAGTGTAAACTGCAGTAACCACAAGTAGAACCTACAGCTCCCCAGCTCGATTCCTTTCTCCGGTGAAGCACGGGCTATGGAGGTGTGTCCATGCCGCCGCGGCCTCGGTCGGAGGTGGAGGAGCGAGGAGAGGGCTCGCTCGGTGGGCGGCACGGCAAGGCGAAAAGTGGAGAGGGAGTGGGCGGCCATGCCACGGCGAAGTAGAGCATGATGAAGAGGAGCAGGAAGCCATTGACGATCTGGGACGCTGGGATGGAGGCGAGGGAGGTGTGGTGCATGGTGGGGGGGACGAGGTAGTGGCGGAGGTCATGGCGGTCAGGGCGGCGAGGGTCGCGGAGCCGAGGAAGCCGGAGGCGACCTGATCGGGCCGACATGGGGCGACCACGCCTCCGCGTTCCACATGCCGGAGACAATGGCGACCACACCGCCGTGTTGCTCATGTTGTTGGTCGCCAATGCAACTGTACCTGCTGCTCCCTCCCTCCATCATACATCTACTGACTGAATTTTCTGCAGATGTTCTGTTTTTTTGTCCTCTTGAACTAGCTTGTTTAAGTTTCCATCATGTAGTTGAAAGAGGAGAGACCATTGCAAACTACATGATGCTTGATGCAGAAATTTAGTTTAAGTTGCCATTGCGAATTTTATATTAAGTTGCCATGGAAAATTTATTGTAAAGAGCATGGCAATTTTAATTTAAACATGATGGCAAATTTTGCATTTCTAGAACATAGAAAATATTACTATGTAGCATATTTTACATATACTTGTGAAGCCATGACAATTTCAATTTTATTTCGATTGCAGAAGTACTGCTTTTTCTATAACACATGGCAACTTTTGTAAAATTGGTGATCTGATCACATAGCAAATTTGAGAGGGAATTATGTTGTGTAGATTTTTCCATGGGAAATTTGCCATTCTTTGTGTATGGAATAAACATATTTACTTATTTTTTCTATTATTTGTTGTCATTTTCTAAAAAAATTCCATGTCTCAACATTTTCCGTCTCTTTAAATTTGCCATGGAAAATTTATTTAATTTAAGATGTTAAATAACATGGCAAACTTGTCATGGCAAGTTAAGATGTTTAAAACATGAAAACTTGCCATGACAATTTTCTCAAAACTTGCCATGTCTCAACATTTTTTCATCTCCCAAATTTGCCATGGCAATTTTCTTTAATTAAGATGCTAAAAAAATGGCAAACTTGCCATGGCAAGTTAAGATGTTAAAAAACATGGCAAACTTGCCATGTCTCTCAACATTTTCCATCTCTCAAAAATTTCCATGGCAATTTTCTTTAATTAATATGTTCAAAAAACATGGCGATGTAAAAAAAAACATGAAAACTTGCTATGACAAATTTCTCAAAACTTGCCATGTCTCAACATTTTCCCATCTCTCAAAATTTGCCATGGCAATTTTCTTTAATTAAAATGTTCAAAAAATGGCAAACTTGCCATGGCAAGTTAAGATATTAAAAAGCATGGCAAACTTGCCATGTCTCAACATTTTCCATCTCTCAAAAATTTCCATGGCATTCTTCTTTAATTAATATGTTCAAAAACATGGCAAACTTGCCATGGCAAGTTAAGATATTAAAAAATATTTTTCACCACATTGTTGCCATGATGGAAAATTTCGTATTGTAAACTTCATTTTTTTTTGCCATCTTGTATCTATATGTATGTAAACTTCACGACTACTTTTTGGTAGTGTAAACTTCGTAGTGATGGCAACTTTTTGTAGTGTAAAGAAGCACAAATTGCCATGACTTTCTTCCTTTTTTTGCGCCATTTTTATAAAACATAAACTTGAGCATGGCATTGTTTCCCATATAATGGCAAAAGATCATGGTAATTTTTATTGTGCAAAAGACCCGCGTTTATTAGTCACATATAAAAACTGGGTTTTTACTAGTCATAACTTAATCTGGGCTTTATTCTTCATTTTCTTTTTTACAGGAAAGAGGCCTACAGGGCCCGATGGGTGGGGCATTCGCGCTGGGGTGTTTTCCTCCCGAACGAGTGGGTTCGGTCGATCTCCGTCCGGTAGCGGACGAGTTGTTCGGTCTGGGGTCTCCCATTCCGTGGTTGTTAGCGCCTTATTGGGGTCCTTTTGTTTTTATACTTTCTCAATTCGCGGAAAGCCTCCGGTTTGGGGAAGAGCTTCGCAATTTTTTTCCTGTTCGTAAAAAGCCTAAGGTTTTTTCCTGTTTCTTTTTCTTTAATATTTTTGATACTTTTACTTTATTTAATTTAAAATAGTCAAACTTTTTCAAAATTGATAAAATATTTTTAATAAATTAATGAACGTTCTTCAAATTTGATGAATTAGTTTTTAAATTCAATAAATCTTTTTCAAATTTGATGTTTTTTTTCAAAAATAAACGATGAAGGTTTTTCAAAATTTGTTAAAAAATTCAAATCTAATGGACGTTGTCCAAAACTGATGTACTTTTTAAAAAAATTCATTAATGTTTTTTAAGTTTGTGAACTTTTTTTAAAAATCCATTCACTTTTTTGAATTCACAATTTTTGTGATTGATGCTTTTTTTTAAAACTCAACGGTTGAGTGGTCAAGTGATCAACCACGACCAATCCAGCGAGATCGGACCCGCAAAAAACGCAAGAGCAACCAGTCTTCTTGGACCGGCGCACAAGCGGATGCGCATGGGCGGCACGACCCTGTTCGGGCGCTTAAGGTGCCGAATAGGAGGGCAAATCCTATACGGTGTTCCAAGCGCCCGTTAGAGGGTTAACAGTACATGGCTCTCTGCAATGGGCCAGCCCATTTTCCCTTTTTTCCCCCTTTTCTAAACATCTGCAAAAAAATAGTTTTGTGGATTCAAACCTGCTCCACATGACTTCAGTTCACCACGTGATAACCTGCTCGCTCACCTAACTTTTGCGATAACCTACATCTTCTACCCTCATTTGTTTTTTTTTTAGTTCTTTTCTTTTTTCTTTTTCTAATTCTACGAAAAATTTTCACCAGATTTTATGAACATTTTCCCAAACAAAATATGTATCTGGCAACCGTGTGGCAGATTGCAAAACTGCCACACACATCAAGCGCCGTCAGATCCGACCGCCCTCCTGATTTCCTTCCTTTGCCGCATGTCCTCCCTGGCCGCCCTCCCGATTTCCTTCCTTTCCCGCATGTCCTCCCCGATTTTATCATGCACACCCGCTCATGCCTTCCTAATTTTCGTAATCGTCAGTTACGGCCCCACGCACCTTCCCAGTTTTTAGGCAAAAACAATGCTTGAATTGGGATTTGATCTCTGGTCTGCAGGTAATCAACGAAGGGAGCTAACCACCTCACCTATGGCACTCATTATTGAACAATCTAAGGAAAATATTGTTTTTGACATGTTTTGCCTTTAATATGTTAGCACTGAAAAACTTTTTTGTTTCACCTATCAAACCTGGCACGTAAACTTTTTCCGTGGTAAATTCTTCATCACCACCACCATAAATGACGCACCACCAACTTGATAACTTTTGAATACCACGTGATACGTTATGTGTAAGTAGCATGGTCATAAGCACTGAATGCGTGATAACTTTGGTGAAAGCATCGTGGTAACTTTGATCATTGGGAAGAAATTTGTTGAACCCCCGCCCTCTGGTAATTTCTGTAAATAGCACGATAACATTCACGCCATAGACCTTATAATTCAGAAACAAACATCGTGATAACTTTAATGTGAAAATATACCCGATAATTTATGTGGTAATATATGCAGCGCACATCTGATATCTGAGGTAGAAACACCATGTCAATACATAAACAAATACCGTGTCCCTAGTAAGCCTCTACTAGACTAGCTCGTTAATCAAAGATGGTTAAGTTTTCTAACCATGGACATGAGTTGTAATTTGATAATGGGATCACATCATTATGAGAATGATGTGATGGACAAGACTCATCCGTTAGCTTAGCATATGATCGTTCAGTTTTATTGCTATTGCTTTCTTTATGTTAAATATATATTCCTTTGACTATGAGATTATGCAACTCCCGGATGCCGGAGGAATGCCTTGTGTGCTATCAAATGTCACAACGTAACTGGGTGATTATAAAGATACTCTACAGATATCTCCAAAGGTGTTTGTTGAGTTGGCATAGATCGAGATTAGGATTTGTCACTCTGAGTATCGGAGAGGTATCTCTGGGCCCTTTCGGCAATACACATCATAAGCTTGCAAACAAACGACTAAGGAGTTAGTCACAAGGTGATGTATTACAAAACGAGTAAAGAGACTTGCCGGTAATAAGATTCAACTAGGTATAGAGATATCGATGATCGAATCTCGAGCAAGTAACATACCGACTGACAAAGGGAATTGTGTATATTGTCATAACGGTTCGACCAATAAAGATCTTCATAGAATATTGTAGCGACCCGACCCGAATGGATCAAGTCTCTGTGCTTAAGTGTCATCCCTGGATCGGTATGCTGACACACACAGTACTCGATAATTTATAACAGAGGTAAATCACATGTATTAAGTAAAGTAAATACTATTACCTCAATCCATATAGCGGAAGTAACAACGAAGTTGGGGATTCCCATTAACACCAACGACAAAGTTGAGTGTAGACAGCGCAACCCTAACGTAACACTTATTCGTTGAATAATTCCTGCAACATGAGACGTTGCAGCCATGTAGGTCAGTACATTGAATGTACTGGCAAGAACACACTGTAACGATAATGATGAACAATGCCTGCAACTACATGCATATTTGGCTGGTGGAGGCTGTTAGGTTGTTTTTGCATAAAGCTGATTTTTCCCTACCACAAAGGATTGCATTTATGTAACTACTTTGTTAAATTTACTTCATGAACAAAATTGAGTATGGTTCCTCCATCTCAATCCCAAACTAAAGTCATTATTAATCCAATAAATTAATTAAATAGAGTGTTGAGATCAACAAATAATCCACTTCTAAATACTCAAAGATGTCCATAGCCGGGAACACGGCTACTCATGAATATTTCGTACACTTTGCAGAGGTTTGTGCACTTTTCCCCACAAGACTCGATCGCCTCCGTTTAATTTCTCGCACTGCATGGTGTTTGAGAAACGAATGACCGAGACACAGTCTTTCAGAAGCATTAACTCTTTACCCTGGGTAGACCGGTACACCTACATTCGCTACATCTGCTAGTCTACCACTAAAAGAGGTCACACAACATACTTAACTATGCCAGAGCCCATAATGGCTTGTGGCTGCACATGGAAGTTTCTAGGCATGAAAATATCATATGATCTCTTTGAGCCTGGGTGGCATTCCAATAGGGTGATCAAACAGGTCCTTCGGGATCCCCTAGGACAACACTGGTTTCTTCAGGTGCTCGGGCAAACCACTGGGTGCTCCAGGGTGCCCCAACCAATCCATCCACATGTGTATTAAATTTCCACCTTAAAGTTTTCCTTCAATAAATATCACTCTCACATCTTTCATGAAACTCTCATACCAATCCACGTCTACGAGCATGGCTAAGCAATAAGTAACAAAGCGTATATCCCCTTGGTTGATCTCAAGTCAATGGGTTCCTACCTCATCAACTACAAAGCATCATATTATGTAACCAGTCCTACTCATGCAAGTGTTTAAGGATATAACTAATGCAATGAAAACTGGGTATTGGGAAGTATGATCAAAGTATGAACTTGCCTTGTACTATTAATGTATACTCGTCGCACTCATAACTCGTGATAGATATACTTGTCACACTCCGATCAGTTTATCGTAAGTAAACAATAGTAATCACACATAAGCAATCACTGAGAAGATTGGGAAGAACGAAGAGAACACTTCGGAAAACTTCAAAACAAGCAAATAACTCTTGCAACAGAAAACAGTTTATAACAGTACCAAAATTAGGTGAATTTGGCCTTATCAGAAAGTTTAGGCCAAGAGCTTCGATTTGCAAAAAGAATCAACTAAATCGGAGTTACGGTTAAAAATATATGATCAAAAGAAGTTTGAATATGAATTTGAACAAATTTCGAAATTTGAAAGTTGCAAAAAGTTTATTTGATAGATTCACTGGATAGGTGGGGTCAATACGAAAATCTAGGCGTTGATTTCATCTAATTTGGATGAACGAGTAAAATGTTATGGCTATTTGAAAAAAATAGGGCCAAGCTGTTTTACGGAAGAAAAATAACAACGGCTAAAAAAAATTATAGGTATAATGTATAAATACATAGACTAATTAATAAATCTAATTATTCTACCGTACTAGTCTAAAAATAGTAAGCTACGAGAGTATATAAAAAAAGAAGAAAGATACCTTTATAAGGTAGAGAAAAGACAATTTTGGAGAGAGGAGACGACTTCCAGAATTCCCGCCGGAGAGAAGAAAAATATTTTTGTTTTGTGAATCTAGTCAAACCAAAATATCAATTTAACCCAAATTCGGATTATTTTTGCAGGCGCTATGCGTCTATATTTATAGGTGGAAAATAAGATTAGAGGTTAAAGGCTAGACAATGTGGGATTAAACGTAGACGAAACAGAGGTGCAAAAGAAAAGACCCGCATGGGCCTAAAGTTCGGCCGGCCGTCCGCTGCGTACACGCACAATTTTTTTTCTTTTTGAATTCGGTCCAAGTGAGAAGAAAAAAAGAAAAAATAACGGGGATGAAAAGAAAAAAAAACTGGCTGACCTGGCCATGTAGGAAAAGAGAAAAAGAAAAGTGGGATGCCGCTGCCACTATGCTACGCTCGTCGACGACTGTTAACTATGGGCGCGCGTGTACTTTTTTTTAAGAAACAGAAAAGGAACACTAAATAACGAGAATAGAAGAAAATTTTGTATAGGCATATTATATATATATATAAATTTTCAGAAAAAGATTTCCTACGACATGAACATTTTTATATAGCCAAATAAAATTCGCAAAAATTTAAATAAATCAAACAGTGCTACTGTTGCAATAAAACCTGATAAAAATAATTTTAAAAATGCCAAAATGATTTCAAATTTATTTCTCTCCAATTTTCTACTGTAGGGAATCATTTTACCCTATTTTCCATATATTTTATTTTCGGGGAAAAATAATTTGAATAAAACCCAATAACTCAAATTTTGAAAAAAAAATGAGTTTTAGAATATTTCAAAAGAACTTCCAACTCATATTTCTTATAATTTGAAAAAGTCATTTTATCTTCTCTCGGGAAAATCATTGAGTTGCTTAAAGTTTCTGAATTTAAAATATTTCAAGAATGGAATTCAAAATCCTTTCAAAACCCATTTTCATTTAATAAATGGAAGAAGTCATATCATCTTCTCTCTAGGGTTTTGTGATGAAATGAATTTGAATTCATGGAGAACATAAATGCGAAGTGAAAGTTTTGGGAAAGTCATTTTATTCCCTCTCATTTAACTTTCAAAAGTTTCAAACTTCACTCAATTTCACACAGCACATCACACAAGCAATCAAAACTATCTATTTAATATAACATTCCAAAATTTAGAATTTTGGGATGTTACAAACCTACCACACTTAAAATGAATCTCGTCCTCGAGATTCGGAGAGGCTAGCAAGAAATAGGTTGGGGTTCGGGGTCTCCTAACAAATCCATTTATCGGTATGGTCTATTGTGCTACCACACTTAGAAGCATGGATTTGGTTCCATCAAAATCAGGTACTCCATTCTTTGGGTTGGCGTTGTCGGTCTTCTCAGGTCTTCAGGGTAATTCCTTCTCTGGGCTCTTTCGATAGTGGCATAGCCTTTGTCCTCAATTCTTGTGTTCTTTCATCTTGGTAAGGTTCTTTTGAGACTGGTTCTTCTTAACTGACAGGTCTGACGCCAATACTAAACACATATCGATATCTCATGGTGGTCATAAAATAATTTAACGGAGCCCCTGCAGAAAAACGGGCCTGGGCTTCATTCTCACCGTATGACCTACGATTGGCAACATTGACTCGTACATGGGAAAACTGTCATACCATTCTAAGGTTTAAACAAAGTTTTGACATCGTCGTCTCTCTACTATAGGTAAGTCACTCAGATTTACCATCCCGTATAACAGAGGCAAATAATAAGAGTAAGTCGGTATGGTGATCAATCCATTCGGCACCCAAATCATTACCTTGTATATGGTTTAGTGAATCTCGCATTCTAACAGTCGGTCATCCTCACAAGCATTACATAATTTTCTCTTGTCGACGAACCAAGTTTGGATATATCCATTATTTCTGCAAGCTAAACAACCATCTATCGTTTCTTCACAACCCTCAGGTTTTGCGTAAACACCTTTAAGATCATCTATTGACAGAGTCGTAACTTCTTACAGGGGTTTTCCTTCAGCAAGATTGTGCTTGCTTCTTGACAGGTCCTGGGGCTTGTGGTAAATCTTGAACTCATCATCGGGTTGCAACTGATTGTTCTTCCAACATCCAGTTTCCTAGTATTCTTAAATCCATCCAATTTTACTGTATCCCTTACTTCTATTGGTAAAACTGAGTGTAATTACTCACACTCATCCTTGGGCGGTCCATTCCAAAGTCTGAGTTAACTAGCTCTTGTATTCAAGTAACGGTGATAGGTTCTACCACCCTTACAATGAGAAATGCTAGTTCTCTTCAAAATCTTATTCCATGAATCATGATTTCACTCATTGCCTATATAGTAACAACTCATAAAATCCAAAATCAATACCAATGATGCTAACTTTATTGATTCTCAAGTTGTTACAATCTACTGCATTTCTATTACATGCTTCAACTCAACTACTTAGCACAACTCTCCTTCTCCTTGGGAGAGTCTCTAGCAAAGTGCCCTGCTTCACTACAGGAGAAACATATTACTTCTAACAAGTATTGTGGTTTTCTTGTGATTACGTAGCCTCCTTTGGTCCTCGGCTTAGGGGTCCACTTCCGACCTTGCATATCCTTAACTCATCCTTGGAGTCACTATTGCTCCATACTCCAGCATTACACCCTTTTTAAATCCAATTGTACTTATTTCCTTCTTAACCTTGGGTAAGCATCATATGTAAATAAACTCCAACTTATTGGTGCAAACTCCACTATTTGGGGCAACATTTTCCTTTCTATGGGTCCAGGGTTCACACAGAAAAGTATCGCCCTAAACAAAATGCACTGGTTCATCCGTAATCCATATTCTCATCATATCAAATCTCTTATTACATCCTGAACCACTATTCAACACTTAATTTCAAAGGTGCTTCACTACAATTGCTGCCATCCACATAGTTTGATATGGTCAGGCATTCCTCCCATCTTTATTCAGTGGTTCTAGCTGAGGATGCTTCAGTTCCACTGGAATTGTGCAATGTGATTCTTGAAATCTTCAATCTTTTGACTCATCCTATTGGTCGCGTGCTTCAACTTCATCATCTCTGCATGCACCCCACTCAGGCATTCCTGAGTGTGACGAAGTCTTGCTTCAAGTATTTCTCCAATCTGACGTATGGCCTCCATAGCATCTTCACGAACACGGTCGAAGAAGGTTGGTCGTGGTACTCGAGAGATGAAAAAGTATTGTCCCATAGCTTTTGGGCAAACTCCTTTCACACGATGGAGGTGTACCTCCACGTACCAAAGTTCAACTCCATTCTCCATGAAGGGATAACCCTTGTAGACTGCATCTCCTTCAAGGTGAATATGCTTCATCATATCCTTCAGGATCTTTGGGTAATCCTGATCGCTAGTCAGGGTCATGATCGTTTCCGAACCTTTGAGAAAAGACTCGTAAAGGGTTGTCATCTGTAGGTATGAGATAAAAGGGCACTCAGGACAATGTATGTATTCCTTGGGTGAAATGAGGTTGTTTGTCCGGGAAACGTTTGGGGTCAGCTTGTCCATGGGTTCTAGGTTTTAATCTAGGTGAGATAGCAAGAGAGGCACTCACACTCAACCAGAAACTCCTAACATTCCCTATCAAATTCCAAACATAACACCTTCTATTTGCTTCACGAAATATTACAATGTCCTTTCCATAACTTAACTCAACATCGTAATAAAAGTGTATTCCACATTTAGCTACATGCTTCATTCTAATATCCAGATCTCAACTACTCTGCTCAATCTTTCCTCGAGTCTGAACCTTCTTTGGCAAAATGCCCTACTTCCTTGCAGCATAAACTAATGACATCAGAAAACTCTAAGGACTTCATGGTGACTATCTTGGTTCACTGGGTTCTCGGCTTCCTTGTTGGGAAGTTGCTAGCGTAATGACCTAAATCCTTGCACCGGTAACATGTGACATGACTCAGGTCCTTTTCCGCAGAATTTGGATTGTTCTGGGGACACATGCTCTTTCTCTTCCTTGACTTCTTTGTTCCTATCAATTCTTCTATCTTTTGTGGATCAAACTCCACTTCTTCTGCCAGGAAGTCTCTCAGATACTCTTGACTTTCCTTCGTGCAATACTGTGAAAGATGTCCTTTTTCCCACATGAGTAGCAAGCACGGGAGTAATATCTATTTAGGCTATCAGGGTCGTCAATATCTTCCTCCATCGCGGATTCCTTTGAAATTTCCTCGAGGGCTTCTTTCATTGCTTATTTCTTCTGCTGGATAGTTCATTGTATCATGGGGTAAATGTTACACTGGGCAGGGTAGTGGGTAGTCCCTTCGCACAAGAAACAAGTAATCTGCCTAGTTGGGCATTCTTCAGCGGGTGACTTCCTTCACAATTTGGGCATTCATCCTCGTGCTCCTCCTGGGTGTGTCCTATTTCTCCACAAATCCTGCAGGCACAAGATTTCTTCTTCGGGTTGTCACCATGCTTCCGGACGAGAGGGGATGTTAACAGAGTCTTCTTGAATTCCTCCCAACTTTTTGCTCCATTACTTCCTTGTATGGCTTGATGCATTTTCCACCAGGTTACACCACTTTTTGTGAAGTACTGAAGAGTGTATTGAACCTCGTACTTCCTTGCAATCAAATTTTTCCCGAAGTGATCCTCCATGTTTTGTATCCATAGCTCTGCCTCCGGCTGGGTTATCGGTCCAGAGAATACAAGTCTATCTTCATTCATCCTCTATTGGGTCCAAGGGTTTTTGGGATGAGATTCGGGAGATGGAGAGAGATACACTCAATACAAACAATAATTTTGAAAAGACGGGTTTTGTTTTCTGGCCGTCTGGAAAACATCAAACAATTGACGGCTCACAATTGTCGCATCTAACGTAAGCACATAACTAGGGTTTGGTCTTCTAACGGTCAATATCTCTTCAAAGTCATCAAATCTTAAATTCTTCGGAGTATCCATTGTTGTAGCTTCAACACTTCCAATGCATAGTGAAATCGTCTTTACTCCGAAGTGGTCAAATTGGGAGAGGGTATGGTCTAACTATTTAAGGGAAGATTTGACAAAGCTGGGAAAAGAAGAGAGGTAAAGACACTTTTTGAAAATAAAGTTTTAGAGAAATCCTTTCCTATGGGCTGGCCAGTTTCTAGGGTCATGTACTACAATCAACATGTGCTCTGATACCATCTTGTAGCAACCCGACACGAATGGATCAAGTCTTTGTGCTTAAGTGTCATTCCTCGATTGGTATGCTGACACACATAGTACTCGAGGATTTATAACAGAGGTAAATCACATGTATTAAGTAATGTAGATACTATTACCTCAATCCATATAGCGGAAGTAACAACGAAGTTGTGGATTCCCATCAACACCAACGGCAAAGTTGAGTGTAGACAGCGCAACCCTAACGTAACACTTACTCGTCGAATAATTCCTGCAACATGAGACGTTGCAGCCATGTAGGTCGGTACATTGAATATACTGGCAAGAACACACTGTAATGATAATGATGAACAATGCCTGCAACTACATGCATATTTGGCCGGTGGAGGCTGTAAGGTTGTTTTTGCATAAAGTTGATTTTTCCCTACCACAAAGGAATGCATTTATTTAACTACTTTGATAAATTTACTTCATGAACAATTCAGTATGGTTCCTCCATCTCAATCCCAAACCAAAGTCATTATTAACCCAACAAATTAATTAAACAGAGTGTTGAGATAAACAAATAATCCACTTCTAGATACTCAAAGATGTCCATAACTGGGGACACGGCTACTCATGAATAGTTTGTACACTCTGCAGAGGTTTGTGCACTTTTCCCCACAAGACTCGATCGCCTCCGTTTAATTTCTCGCACTGCATGGTGTTTGAGAAACGAATGACCGAGGTACAGTCTTTCAGAAGCATTAACTCTTTACCCTGGGTAGACCGGTACACCTACATTCGCTACATCTGCTAGTCTACCACTAAAAGAGGTCACACAACATACTTAACTATGCCAGAGCCCATAATGGCTTGTGGCTGCACATGGAAGTTTCTAGGCATGAAAATATCATATGATCTCTTTGAGCCTGGGTGGCATTCCAATAGGGTGATCACACGGGTCCTCCGGGATCCCTAGGACAACACTGGTTTCTCCAGGTGCCCGGGCAAACCACTGGGTGCTCCAGGGTGCCCCAACCAATCCACCCAGATGTATATTAAATTTCCACCTTAAAGTTTCCCTTAAATAAATATCACTCTCACATCTTTCATGAAACTCTCATACCAATCCACGTCTACGAGCATGGCTAAGAAATAAGTAACAAAGCATATATCCCCTTGGTTGATCTCAAGTCAATGGGTTCCTACCTCATGAACTACAAAGCATCATATTATGTAACCAGTCCTACTCATGCAAGTGTTTGAGGATATAACTAATGCAATGAAAACTGGGTATTGGAAAGTATGATCAAAGTATGAACTTGCCTTGTACTGTTGATGTAGACTCGTCGCACTCATAACTCGTGATAGATCTACTCGTCACACTCCGATCAATCTATCGTAAGCAAACAATAGTAACCACATATAAGCAATCACTCAGAAGATCGGGAAGAACGAAGAGAACACTTCAGAAAACTTCAAAACAAGCAAATAACTCTTGCAACAGAAAACAATTTTTAACAGTACCAAAATAGGTGAATTTGGCCTTATCAGAAAGTTTAGGCCAAGGGTTTCGATTTGCAAAAAGAATCAACTAAATCGGACTTACGGTTAAAAAGATATGATCAAAAGAAGTTTGAATATGAATTTGAACAAATTTCAAAATTTGAAAGTTGCAAAAAGTTTATTTGATAGATTCACTGGATAGGTGGGGTCAAGACGAAAATCTAGGCGTTGGTTTCATCTAATTTGGATAAACGAGTAAAATGTTCTAGCTATTTGAAAAAAGAGGGCCAAGCTGTTTTACGGAAGAAAAATAGCTACGACTAAAAGAAATTCTAGGTCTAATGTATAAATACATAGACTAATTAATAAATCTAATTATTCTACCGTACTAGTCTAGAAATAATCTATGGGGTATGTATATAAAAGATACCTTTATAAGGTAGAGAAAAGACAACTTTGGAGAGAGGAGACGACTTCCAGAATTCCCGTCAGAGAGAAGAAAAATAGTTTTCTTTTGTGAATCTAGTCAAACCAAAATATTGATTTAACCCGAATTCGGATGATTTTTAGAGGCTCTATGAATCTATATTTATAGGTGGAAAAAATGCTTAGAGGTTAAAGGCTTAGGCAACGTGGGACTAAACGTAGAGTAAACAGAGGTGCAAAAGAGAAGACTCGCATGGGCCTAAAGTTCGACCGGCCGTGCGTTGCGTACACGCACATTTTTTTTTCTTTTTGAATTCGGTCCACGTGAGAAGAAAAAAAGAAAGAAGAACGGGGAAGAAAAGAAAAAAACTGGCTGGACTGGCCATGTAGGAAAAATAAAAAAAAGTGGGACGTGCTGCCAGTATGCTGCGCTCATGGGCGACTGTTAACTACGGGCGCACGTGTAGTTTTTTTTAAAAAGAAACATGAAAGGAAAACTAAATAACGAGAATAGAAGAAAATTTTATATATGCATATTATATATCAATATTTTCACAAAAACATTTCTTACAACATAAACATTTTTCTAGAGCCAAATAAAATACACAAAAAATTAAATAAATCAAATAGTGCTACTGTTGCAATAAAACTTGATAAAAATCATTTTAAAAATGCGCAAATGATTTAAAATTTATTTCTCTCCAATTTTCTACTGTAGGGAATCATTTTACCCTATTTTTCCATATATTTTATTTTTGGAGAAAAATAATTTGAATAAAACCCAATAACTCAAATTTTGAAAAAAAATGAGTTTTAGAATATTTCAAAAGAACTTCCAACTCATATTTATTATAATTTGAAAAATTCATTTTATCTTCTCTTGGGAAAATCATTGAGTTGCTTAAAGTTTCTGAATTTGAAATATTTCAAGAATGGGATTCAAAATCCTTTCAAAACCCTTTTTCATTTAATAAATGGAAGAAGTCATATCATCTTCTCTATAGGGTTTTGTGATGAAATGAATTTGAATTCATGGAGAACATAAATGGAAGTAAATGTTTTGGGAAAGTCATTTTATTCCCTCTCATTTAACTTTCAAAAGTTTCAAACTTCAATCAATTTCACACAGCACATCACACAAGCAATCAAAACTTTCTATTTAATATAACATTCCATAATTTAGAATTTTGGGGTGTTACAAATATGTAGGAGCCAATATGGGCATTCAGGTTCTGATATTAGTTATTGACCGGAGAGGTGTATCGGTCATGTCTACATAGTTCTCAAACCCGCAGGATCTGCACGCTTAACGTTCGTTGACGATATAGTATTATATGAGTTATGTGATTTGGTGACCGAATGTTGTTCGGAGTCCCGGATAAGATCACGGACAAGACGAGTAGTCTCGAAAT
This sequence comes from Secale cereale, assembly GCA_902687465.1. Lineage (NCBI taxonomy): Eukaryota > Viridiplantae > Streptophyta > Magnoliopsida > Poales > Poaceae > Secale > Secale cereale. The sequence goes on from LR738711.1 coordinate 655,410,074, forward strand.
GGTCGAGAGGTAAGGATTGATATATAGGACGATGGTATTCGGACACCGGAAGTGTTCCGGAGGGTATCAGGTACTTATCGGGTCACCGGAAGGGGTTCCGGTTACCCCCGGCAAAAGATATGGGCCTTATGGGCCAAGAGGGGAAACACACCAGCCACAAGGGGCTGGTGCGCCCCCCATATGGGTCGGCCAAGGTGGAGAAGGAAAGGGGAAGAAGGAAATGAAAGAGAGGGAATAGGATGCCCCTTCCTTTCCCCCTCCCCCTCTTTCCTCCCCCCTCCAACAAACATGGCAAGGGGGGGGGGGCAATAAGGACCCCAAGTAGGATTCGGCCTACTCGGGGCACCCCATGGCAGCCTCCCCTCTCCCTCCCACCTATATATATGTGGGGGGCGCCCGAGCACATCCCAGACAATTGCTTAGCCGTGTGTGGCGCCTCCCTCCACAGTTTACACCCCCGGTCATAATTTCATAGTGCTTAGGCGAATCCCTGTGGAGATCACTTCACCATCACCGTCACCACGCCGTCGTGCTGACGGAACTCATCTACTACCTTGACGTCTTGCTGGATCAATAGGGCGAGGGACGTCACCGAGCTGAACGTGTGCAGAACACGGAGGTGTCGTGCATACGGTACTTGATCGGTTGAAGCGCGAAGAAGTTCGACTACATCAACCGCGTTGTGAAACGCTTCCGCTTATGGTCTACAAGGGTATGTAGACACACTCTTCCCCTCATTGCTATGCATCTCCATGGATAGATCATTGCGTGTGCACAGAATTTTTGTTTTTGTTTTCCATGCAACATTTCCCAACAGTGGTATCAGAGCCAGGTTTATTCGTAGATGATATGCACGAGTAAAACACAAAGAGTTGTGGGAGGTGATCGTCATACTGCTTAACACCAACATCTTATTTTGATTCGGCGGCATTGTAAGATGAAGCGGCACAGACCAACCTTACATGTCCACGTACATGAGACCGGTTCCACCGACAGACATGCAACTTGTTTTGCATAAAGGTGGCTGGTGGGTGTCTATTTCTCCTACTTTAGTTGAATCAAATTTGACTACGGGTGGTCCTTGTTGAAGGTTAAAACAGTAAACTTGAACGTTGTGGTTTTGTGCCGTAGGTAAGAACGGTACTTGCTAGAAGCCCATAGCAGCCATGTAAAACTTGCAACAATAAAGTAGAGGCCGTCTAACTTGTTTTTGCAGGGCATGTTGTGATGTGATATGGTCAAGACGTGATGAGTTATACGTTATTGTATGAGATGATCATGTTTTGTAAATTATCGCAACCGACATGAGCCTTATGGTTGTCTCTTTATTGTATGAAATGCAAGCGCCATGTAATTTCCTTACTTTATCGCTATGAGTTAGCAATAGTTGGCGAGACAATCACGACGCTACGATGGAGATCAAGGTGTCAAGCCGGTAACGATGGAGATCAAAAAGCACAAAATGATGATGGCCATATCATGTCACATATTTTTGATTGCATGTGATGTTTATCTTTTATGCATCTTATTTTGCTTAGTACAGCGCTAGCATTATAAGATGATCCCTTCACTAAATTTCAAGATAATAGTGTTCTACCCAAGTATGCACCGTTGCTACAGTTCATCATTTCGAGACATCACATTATGATCGGGTGTGATAGACTCTACGTTCACATACAATGGGTGTAAGATAGTTTTACACACGCGGAATACTTGGGTTAAACTTGACGAGCCTAGCATGTACATATTGTAGGGTAACGTAGCATAATTCAACAGTTTTCTACGCCTTCACCAAGATCCAACTATGGAGACATCTAGCAACGAGCAAGTAAGAGTGCATCTACATACCGTTATGGAGATTGCGAGCGGAAGCTTTCGAAGAAGCGTGGATGAAGTAGTCGTACTCTTCGCGTTCTTCGTCACCGATGATCTAGTGCTGAACGGACGGCACCTCCACGTTCAACACACGTACGGTGCAGCAACGTCACCTCCTTATTGATCCAACAAGGGGGGAGGAGAAGTCGTCAGAGATCCGGCAGCACGACGGCGTGATGACGGATGCAGTGGAGATCGCAGCAGGGCTTCGCCGGGCGCCCTGCGTTGGAGTATGGAGGTGTGACGGGAGGGGGAGAGGCGCCAGGGCAAGGGTGCGGCTGCCCTCTCCCTCCCCACATATATATAGGGGGCCAGGGGGTGCGCCAGGGCCCCTGCAGATCCAATCTGCAGGGGGCGGCGGCCAGGGGGGAGTCCTTGCCCCCCAAGGCAAGTGGTGGCCCCCCTCCCCCTTAGGGTTTTAACCCTAGGCGCATGGGGAGGTGGGCCCCTAGTGGTGCGCCAGCCCATTAGGGCTGGACACTTACCCTTGCGGCCTAGGGGCCCCACCGGGATGGGTGGCCCCACCCGGTGGACCCCCGGGACCCCTCCGGTGGTCCCGGTGACCTCCGGAGATCACCCGATGGCCGAAACTGGACTTCCTATATATCAATATTTACCTCCGGACCATTCCGGAACTCCTCGTGACGTCCGGGATCTCATCCGGGACTCCAAACAACTTTCGGGTCTCCACGTGCATTTATCTCTATGACCCTAGCGTTACCGAACCTTAAGTGTGTAGACCCTACGGGTTCGGGAGACACGTAGACATGACCGAGACGACTCTCTAGTCAATAACCAACAGCGGGATCTGAATACCCATGTTGGTTCCCACGTGTTCCTCGATGATCTTCATCCGATGAACCACTGTGTCAAGGATTCACTCAATCCCGTATGTTACTCCCTTTGTCCATCGGTACGTTACTTGCCCGAGATTCGATCGTCGGTATTCCCGATACCTTGTTCAATCTCGTCATGGCAAGTCTCTTTACTCGATCAGTAATCCATCATCCCGTGACTAACTACTTAGTCACATTGAGCTCATTATGATGATGTCTTACCGAGTGGGCCCAGAGGTACCTCTCCGTCATACGGAGTGACAACATCCCAGTCTCGGTTCGTACCAACTCAACAGACACTTTCGGAGATACCCGATGCATACCTTTATAGCCACCCAATTACGTTGTGACGTTTGGCACACCCAAAGTATTCCTACGGCATCCGGGAGTTGTACAACCTCATGGTCTAAGGAATAAATACTTGACACCGAAAAGCTTATGCATTACGAACTATACGATCTCGTGTTATGCTCAAGTTTGGGTCTTGTCCATCACATCATTCTCCTAATGGTGTGATATCGTTATCACTGACATCCTATGTCCATGGTCAGGAAACCGTGACCATCTGTTGATCAACGAACTGGTAACTAGAGGCCTACCAGGGACTCATTGTGGTCTATGTATTCACACATGTATCGCTGTTTCCGTACAATACAATTCAAGCATGAATAACAGACAATTATCATGAACAAGGAGATATAATAATAATGCTTTTATTATTGCCTCTAGGGCATATCTCCAACAGTCTCCCACTTGCACTAGAGTCAATAATCTAGTTACATTGTGATGAACCGAACACCCATAGAGTTCTGGTGTTGATCATGTTTTGCTCGTGAAAGAGGTTTAGTCAACGGGTCTGCGACATTCAGATCCGTATGCACTTTACAAATATCTATGTCTCCATCCTGAACATAATTCCGGATGGAGTTGAAACGGCGCTTGATGTGCTTGGTCTTCTTGTGAAACCTGGGCTCCTTGGTAATAGCAATAGCACCAGTGTTGTCACAGAAGAGAGTCATCGGGCTTGACGCGCTTGGAATGACTCCTAGGTCGGTGATGAACTCCTTCATCCAGACTCCTTCCTGCGCTACTTCAGAAGCAGCTATGTACTCCGCTTCACATGTAGACGCTGCCACCACGCTCTGTTTGCAACTGCACCAGCTGACTGCCCCTCCATTCAAAATATACACGTATCCGGTTTGAGACTTAGAGTCATCCAGATCTGTGTCGAAGCTAGCATCGACGTAACCCTTTACGACGAGCTCTTCGTCACCTCCATAAACGAGAAACATATCCTTAGTCCTTTTCAGGTACTTCAGGATGTTCTTGACCGCTGTCCAGTGTTCCGTACCGGGATCACTTTGGTACCTCCCTACCAAACTTATGGCAAGGTTCACATCAGGTCTGGTACACAGCATGGCATACATGATAGAACCTATGGCCGAGGCATAGGGAATGACACTCATCTTTTCTCTATCTTCTGTCGTGGTCGGCGATTGAGCTTTGCTCAATCTCATACCTTGCAAAACAGGCAAGAATCCTTTCTTTGACTGATCCATATTGAACTTCTTCAATATTTTGTCAAGGTATGTACTTTGTGAAAGACCAATGAGGCGTCTCGATCTATCTCTATAGATTTTGATGCCTAATATGTAAGCAGCTTCTCCAAGGTCCTTCATTGAAAAACTTTTATTCAAGTAGGCCTTTACATTTTCCAAGAAATTTATATCATTTCCCATCAGCAATATGTCATCCACATATAATATGAGAAATGCTACAAAGCTCCCACTCAGTTTCTTGTAAATACAGGCTTCTCCATAAGTCTGTATAAATCCAAACGCTTTGATCACTTCATCAAAGCGAATATTCCAACTCCGAGATGCTTGCACCAGCCCGTAAATCGAGCGCTGGAGCTTGCATACCTTGTTAGCGTTCTCTGGATCGACAAAACCTTCCGGCTGCATCATATACAACTCTTCCTTGAGGAAGCCGTTAAGGAATGCTGTTTTGACGTCCATTTGCCATATTTCATAATCATAGAATGCGGCAATAGCTAACATGATTCTGACTGACTTCAGCATCGCTACGGGAGAGAAAGTCTCGTCATAGTCAATCCCTTGAACTTGTTGATAACCCTTAGCGACAAGTCGAGCCTTATAAATAGTCACATTACCATCTGCGTATGTCTTCTTCTTAAATATCCAATTGTTTTCTATGGCGTGCCTATCATCAGGCAAGTCCACCAAAGTCCATACTTTGTTTTCATACATGGATTCTATCTCGGATTTCATGGCTCCAAGCCATTTATTGGAATCCGGGCCCGCCATCGCTTCTTCATAGTTCGAAGGTTCACCGTTGTCTAACAACATGATTTCCAGGACAGGGTTGCCGTACCACTCTGGTGCGGAACGTGCCCTCGTGGACCTTCGAAGTTCAGTAGTAACTTGATCTGTTTCTTCATGATCATTATCATCAACTTCCTCCCTTGTCGGTGCAGGCACCTCAGGAACAGTTTCCTGCGCTGCGCTACTTTCCGGTGCAGGAGGGGTGACTGTCAACTCATCAAGTTCTACTTTCCTCCCACTCACTTCTTTCGAGAGAAACTCTTTCTCCAGAAAGCATCCATTCTTGGCAACAAAGACTTTGCCTTCGGATCTGTGGTAGAAGGTGTACCCAATTGTTTCTTTTGGGTATCCTATGAAGACGCATTTTTCCGATTTGGGTTCGAGCTTTTCAGGTTAAAGTTTCTTGACATAAGCATCGCAACCCCAAACTTTCAGAAACGACAGCGTTGGTTTCTTGCCAAACCAAAGCTCATACGGAGTCGTCTCAACGGATTTTGACGGAGCCCTATTTAAAGTGAATGCGGCTGTCTCTAAAGCATAACCCCAAAAAGATAGCGGTAAATCGGTGAGGGACATCATAAATCGCACCATGTCCAACAGAGTACGATTTCGACGTTCGGACACACCGTTACGTTGAGGTGTTCCGGGCGGTGTCAATTGTGAACAATTCCATAGCTTCTTAGGTGTGTGCCAAATTCGTGACTTAAATATTCACCCCCACGATCCGATCGCAAGAACTTTATTTTTCTGTCACGTTGATTCTCAACCTCATTCTGAAATTCCTTGAACTTTTCAAAGGTCTCAGACTTGTGTTTCATCAAATAGATATACCCATATCTACTCAAGTCATCCGTGAGGGTGAGAACATAACGATAGCCTCCGCGAGCCTCAACACTCATTGGACCGCACACATCGGTATGTATGATTTCCAACAAGTTGGTTGCTCGCTCCATTGTTCCAGAGAACGGAGTTTTGGTCATCTTGCCCAAGAGGCACGGTTCGCACGTGTCAAATGATTCATAATCAAGAGACTCTAGAAGTCCATCTGAATGGAGCTTCTTCATACGTTTGACACCAATATGACCAAGGCGGCAATGCCACAAGTATGTGGGACTATCATTATCAACTTTACATATTTTGGCATCTACACTATGAATATGTGTATCATCACGTTCGAGATTCATCAAAAATAAACCATTGACCAGCGGGGCATGACCATAAAACATATCTCTCAAATAAATAGAACAACCATTATTCTCCGATTTGAAAGAGTAGCCATCTCGCATAAGACGAGATCCAGAAACAATGTTCATGCTCAAAGCTGGTACTAAATAACAATTATTGAGGTTTAAAACTAATCCCGAGGGTAGATGTAGAGGCAGCGTGCCGACGGCGATCACATCGACCTTGGAACCATTCCCGACGCGCATCGTCACCTCATCCTTCGCCAGTCTCCGTTTATTTCGCAGCTCCTGTTTTGAGTTACAAATATGAGCAACTGCACCGGTATCGAATACCCAGGAGCTACTACGAGTGCTGGTAAGGTACACATCAATAACATGTATATCATATATACCTTTGACGTTGCCGGCCTTCTTGTCTGCTAAGTATTTGGGGCAGTTCCGCTTCCAGTGACCCGTTCCCTTGCAATAAAAGCACTCTGTTTCAGGCTTGGGTCCATACTTTGGCTTCTTTCCGGCAACAGGCTTGCCAGGCGCGGCAACTCCCTTGCCGTCCTTCTTGAAGTTCTTCTTACCCTTGCCTTTCTTGAACTTAGTGGTTTTATTGACCATCAACACTTGATGTTCTTTCTTGATGTCCAGCTCCGCTGATTTCAGCATCGAATACACCTCGGGAATGGACTTCTCCATCCCCTGCATATTGAAGTTCAACACGAAGCTCTTGAAGCTTGGTGGGAGCGACTGGAGGATTCTGTCAACGACCGCTTCATCTGGGAGATTCATTCCCAGCTGAGACAAGCGGTTGTGCAATCCTGAAATCTTGAGGATGTGCTCACTGACAGAACTGTTCTCCTCCATCTTACAGCTGTAGAATGCGTCGGAGACATCATATCTCTCGACTCGGGCATGAGCTTGGAAAACCATTTTCAGCTCTTCGAACATCTCATATGCTCCGTGGTGCTCAAAACGTTTTTGGAGCCCCGATTCTAAACTGTAAAGCATGCCGCACTGAACCAGGGAGTAATCATCACTACGCGACTGCCAGACGTTCAAAACGTCTTGGGCCGCATCGGGAGCAGGTGCATCACCTAGCGGTGCTTCTAGGACATATGATCTCTTGGCAGCTATGAGGATAATCCTCAGGTTACGGACCCAATCCGTATAGTTGCTACCATCGTCTTTCAGCTTGGTTTTCTCTAGGAACGCGTTGAAGTTGAGGGAAACTGGAGCGTGGGCCATTTGATCTACAAGAGATATTGTAAAGAATTTAGACTAAGTTCATGATAATTAAGTTCATCTTAATCAAATTTTAATGAACTCCCACTCAAAATGACATCTCTCTAGTCATCTAAGTGATACACGATCCGAATCGAGTAGTCCGTGTCCGATCATCACGTGAGACGGACTAGTCATCAACGGTGAACATTTTCATGTTGATCGTATCTTCTATACGACTCGTGTTCGACCTTTCGGTCTTCCGTGTTCCGAGGCCATGTCTGTACATGCTAGGCTCGTCAAGTGAACCCTAAGTGTATCGCGTGTGTAAATCTGTCTTACACACGTTGTATGCGAACGTTAGAACCTATCACACCCGATCATCACGTGGTGCTTCGGAGCAACGAACTTTAGCAACGATGCACAGTTAGGGGAAACACAATACTTGAAATTTTAGTGAGAGATCATCTTATTTACTACCGTCGTTCTAAGTAAACAAGATGCATAAACATGATAAACATCACATGCAATCAATTAAAGTGACATGATATGGCCAATATCATCTTGCTCCTTGGATCTCCATCTTCGGGGCACCATGATCATCTTGTCACCGGCTCGACACCATGATCTTCATCATCATGATCTCCATCATCGTGTCTTGAAGAAGTCGTCACGCCAACTATTACTTCTACTACTATAGCTAACGTTTAGCAATGAAGTAAAGTAATTACATGGCGTTATTCAGTGACACGCAGGTCATACAATAATTAAGACAACTCCTATGGCTCCTGCCGGTTGTCAAGTTCATCGACATGAAAGTCGTGATTCCCTATTACAAAAACATGATCAATCTCATACATCACATATGTCATTCATCACATCTTGTTTTGGCCATACCACGTCACATAACACATGCTGCAAAAACAAGTTAGACGTCCCCTAATTGTTGTTGCAAGTTTTACGTGGCTTCTATAGGATTTCTAGCAAGAACGTTTCTTACCTACGCCAAAACCACAACGTGATTTGTCAATTTCTATTTACCCTTCATAAGGACCCTTTTCATCGAATCCGATCCGACTAAAGTAGGAGAGACAGACACCCGCCAGCCACCTTATGCATCTAGTGCATGTCTGTCGGTGGAACCAGTCTCACGTAAGCGTACGTGTAAAGTCGGTCCGGGCCGCTTCATCCCACAATACCGCCGAATCAAGATTGACTAGTGACGGTAAGAACATTGAACAAAATCAAACACCCACAACTGCTTTGTGTTCTACTCGTGCAAGATGCTACGCATAAAACCTAGCTCAGATGCCACTGTAGGGTAACGTAGCATAATTCAACAGTTTTCTACGCCTTCACCAAGATCCAACTATGGAGACATCTAGCAACGAGCAAGTAAGAGTGCATCTACATACCGTTATGGAGATTGCGAGCGGAAGCTTTCGAAGAAGCGTGGATGAAGTAGTCATACTCTTCGCGTTCTTCGTCACCGATGATCTAGCGCCGAACGGACGGCACCTCCGCGTTAAACACACGTACGGTGCAGCAACGTCACCTCCTTCTTGATCCAGCAAGGGGGGAGGAGAAGTCGTCAGAGATCCGGCAGCACGACGGCGTGATGACGGATGCAGTGGAGATCGCTGCAGGGCTTCGCCGGGCGCCCTGCGTTGGAGTATGGAGGTGTGACGGGAGGGGGAGAGGCGCCAGGGCAAGGGTGCGGCTGCCCTCTCCCTCCCCACATATATATAGGGGGCCAGGGGGTGCACCAGGGCCCCTGCAGATCCAATCTGCAGGGGGGCGGCGGCCAGGGGGGAGTCCTTGCCCCCCAAGGCAAGTGGTGGCCCCCCTTCCCCTTAGGGTTTTAACCCTAGGCGCATGGGGAGGTGGGCCCCTAGTGGTGCGCCAGACCATTAGGGCTGGAAACTTCCCCTTGCGGCCTAGGGGCCCCACCGGGATGGGTGGCCCCACCCGGTGGACCCCCGGGACCCCTCCGGTGGTCCCGGGACGCTCCCGGTGACCTCCGGAGATCACCCGATGGCCAAAACTGGACTTCCTATATATCAATCTTTACCTCCGGATCATTCCGGAACTCCTCGTGACGTCCGGGATCTCATCTGGGACTCCGAACAACTTTCGGGTCTCCACGTGCATTTATCTCTATGACCCTAGCGTTACCGAACCTTAAGTGTGTAGACCCTACGGGTTCAGGAGACACGTAGACATGACCGAGACGACTCACTGGTCAATAACCAACAGCGGGATCTGGATACCCATGTTGGTTCCCACATGTTCCTCGATGATCTTCATCGGATGAACCACTGTGTCAAGGATTCACTCAATCCCGTATGTTACTCCCTTTGTCCATCGGTACGTTACTTGCCCGAGATTCGATCGTCGGTATTCCCGATACCTTGTTCAATCTCGTCATGGCAAGTCTCTTTACTCGATCCGTAATCCATCATCCTGTGACTAACTACTTAGTCACATTGAGCTCATTATGATGATGTCTTACCGAGTGGGCCCAGAGGTACCTCTCCGTCATACGGAGTGACAACATCCCAGTCTCGGTTCGTACCAACTCAACAGACACTTTCGGAGATACCCGATGCGTACCTTTATAGCCACCCAGTTACGTTGTGACGTTTGGCACACCCAAAGTATTCCTACGGCATCCGGGAGTTGTACAACCTCATGGTCTAAGGAATAAATACTTGACACCGAAAAGCTTATGCATTACGAACTATACGATCTCGTGTTATGCTCAATTTTGGGTCTTGTCCATCACATCATTCTCCTAATGATGTGATCCCGTTATCACTGACATCCTATGTCCATGGTCAGGAAACCGTGACCATCTGTTGATCAACGAACTGGTAACTAGAGGCCTACCAGGGACTCATTGTGGTCTATGTATTCACACATGTATCGCTGTTTCCGTACAATACAATTCAAGCATGAATAACAGACAATTATCATGAACAAGGAGATATAATAATAATGCTTTTATTATTGCCTCTAGGGCATATCTCCAACACAGACATGGCCTCGGAACATTGGAGACCAAAAGGTCAAACATGAGTCATATAGTAGATATGATCAACATAGAGATGTTCACCGTTGATGACTACTCCATCTCATGTGATGATCAGACATGATTTAGTTGATTTGGATCATGTTTCACTTAGATAACCCGAGGGACGTTAATTTAAGTGGGAGTTCATTAGTAATTTGTTCAATTGAACTTAATTTATCATGAGCTTAGTCCTAATAGTATTTGCATATCTTTGTTGTAGATCAATGGCCCGTGCTACCGTTCCCTTGAATTTTAATGTGTTCCTATTGAAAACTAGGTTGAAAGATGATGGTAGCAACTACATGAACTGGGTCCGTTACTCGAGGATTATTCTCATTGCTGCACAGAAGAATTATATCCTTGATGCACCGCTAGGTGACGCACCTGCTGCTGGAGCTGAAGCAGATGTTATGAACGTCTGGTAAGCTCGATTTGATGACTACTCTATAGTTCAGTGTGCCATGATTTACGGGCTTAGAACCAGGAATTCAAAGACGTTTTGAACGTCATGGAGCATATGAGATGTTCCAGGAGCTAAAATTGATATTTCAAGCTAACGCCCGGTTTGAGAGATATGAAGTCTCCAGCAAGTTCTATAGCTGCAAGATGGAGGAGAATAGTTCTGTCCGTGAACACGTACTAAAAATGTTTGGGTATCATAACCACTTGACTCAGTTGGGAATCTCTCTTCCACATGAGAGTGTTATTGACAGAATTCTTCAATCACTGTCACGAAGCTACAAAGGCTTCGTGATGAACTATAATATGCAAGGGATGGATAAGACAATTCCCGAGCTCTTCGTGATGCTGAAATCGGCGGAGGTAGAAATCAAGAAGGAGCATCAAGTGTTGATGGTTAACAAGAGAACTAGTTTCAAGAAAAATGGCAAAGGAAAGAAAGGGAACTTAAAGAATAACGACAAACAGGTTGCCGCTCCCATGAAGAAACCCAAATCTGGTCCTAAGCGTGAAACTGAGTGCTTCTACTGCAAAGGGAGTGGTCACTGGAAGCGGAACTGTCCCAAGTATTTGGCGGATAAGAAGGATGGCAAAGTGAACAAAGGTATATTTGATATACATGTTATTGATGTGTTCCTTACTAGTGCTCGTAGCAGCGCCTGTGTATTTGATACTGGTTCGGTTGCTCATATTTGTAACTCGAAATAGGAGCTATGGATTAAACGAAGATTGGCTAAGGATGAGGTGACGATGCGCGTCGGGAATGGTTCCAAGGTTGATATGATCGCCGTCGGCACGCTACCTCTACATCCACCTTCGGGATTAGTTTTAGACCTAAATAATTGTTATTTGGTGCGTGCGTTGAGCATGAACATTATATCTGGATCATGTTTGATGCGAAACGGTTATTCATTTAACTCAGGGAATAATTGTTGTTCTATTTAAATGATTAATATCTTTTGTGGTCATGCACCATTGAGGAATGGTCTATTCTTGTTGAATCTTGATTGTAGTGATACACATATTCATAATGTTGATGCCAAAGATGCAGAGTTCATAATGATAGTGTGATACTTGTGGCACTGCCGTTTAGGTCATATTGGTGTAAAGCGCATGAAGAAACTCCATGCTGATGGACTTTTGGAATCACCTGATTATCAATCATTTCATACTTTCGAACCATGCCTCATAGGCAAGATGACTAAAACTCCGTTCTCCGGAACAATGGAGCGAGCTAATAACTTATTGGAAATAATACATACCGATGTATGCGGTCCGATGGGTATTGAAGCATGCAGCGGGTATCGTTATTTTCTGACCTTCACAGATGATTTGAGTAGATATGGGTATATTTGCTTGATGAAACACAAATCTGAAACATTTGTAAAGTTCAAAGAATTTTAAAGTGAAGTAGAGAATCATCGTAACAAGAAAATAAAATTCTATGATCTGATCGCGGAGGCGAATATTTGAGTTATGAGTTTGGTCTTCATTTGAAACGATGTGGAATAGTTTCACAACTCACGCCACGTGGAACACCACAGCGTAATGGTGTGTCCGGACGTTGAACCGTACTCTATTGGATATGGTGCGTTCTATGATCACTACTGCAGGATGCTGCTAACGCGACACTACGATCAGAGACCCTTTAACGAAACTGTGTGCGATGCAATAATCGCAATCAGTGATGTAAAAAACCATCAAAAAAGGTGCAAAACGTTTGCGATGACGGATGCATCAAACACGGTTCAGATTTTAGTTGCGTGTGCGATGCATGGTATACAGTTGATCCAGAAGAACTATTTGTGATGAGGAAGAACACCAGAAATTGGTAGCCATATCAATGTGTGTGCGATATATGGCATATAGTTCGCTCCAATGAACTGTGTGCTATTAGGGAATGCAACGGAAACGGTAAGCCAGATCAAGGTGTGTGTGATATACGGCATACGGTTCACTCGGACAAACTGTTTTTGATTAGGCAAGAGAACGGAAACGGTTCATCTTAATAAGATGTGTGCGATATGCGGCATTTGTGATGAGCCAAAAGAACACAAACGATTCGTGTAAACCAGATCTGTGTGTACGCAACGAACAACCCACTCGGATGACATGTTTGCGATGAGAAATTATAACATATACGGTTACTATAGTAAGTTCGTGTGCGATTTTGTACGTACAAAAATCTTTGAAAAATGCAAACTAGTTGCTTGCGGTGGCTAGGAGTATCACACACGATGCGTGTGCGAGTACTCGTGTGCGATGATTAGTAAGTTACACATGATGAACGACCGCAAGGGTGATATGCTGGTCATGGAGTCTGAGAAGACCGTTGTCGGATGGCTGTCGGCTCAGCCTTTTAGCCTATATTTTATTATAATTGTATGCATAAGTAGGTCATGAGTGTTGTGTGCCTTGCCGCATGTGGCATTTTAAATTATCCTGAATATGTAAGACAATTATTAACCATTGCCATTGTAAATTTGCCTCAACGACGAGCAGAGCACGCGCAGGGACGCCACAGCGAGCAACCACGTGGTCAACCTTCTGACACCCCATGGGAGATGCGACATCGCATCCAGAGGACACGATGGTGATATCAAGACCATGTGTGATAGTGGGCAGACACGTACACGTACATCTGAGAACAAGGGCCCACGTTTCGGGCTTCCAATGCGTGGCATACGGTTGATCCAAAAGAACTATTTACGATGAGGCAGCACAACAAAAACGGGGCTTTTTAAGCCCAGAACCATCAATAAATTTTGACTTTGTTTCTCATCACATTGCAGATTACAATGCAATAAGTAATTACAAATCTGTTCACACAGATCAAACTAATATGTGTTCACACTGATCAAACTAATATGTGTTCACACTTAGCACTAGGCTATAAAAACTACCCACTCAAAAATTACTTCACAGTTCCTCTCCTCATCACCCACAAAACTGGTCTTTCTTGTCAAGTCATTCTGCCATGACCGGTAGGAGGAGTTTCGGGTGCACATATAACCAGGCAGCAAAGACCAAGGCTGCGGAAGCACTAGAGAGGTCCCGCCGCGAAGCAGCAGCCGCATTAGAGATGTCCCGATGCGCCGCAGAGCCCCCGAACGAGCTCTCATGGGCACGCAAGGGCTCTCACAAGTGCACTCTCCGCGTCGGCGATCGCGACGAGCTGGCGTTGCTGAAGTCCTTGACCGATGACGAGGACATTCTCACTGGCCTCATTAAGCAGCAAGAGCTGGTCGACAACTTGATGAAGTTGCTCGAGATCAGCGATGCTTCGGTTGACAAGGCGACCGGCCTCGTCGGCAACTCATGGGTGACAATGCGAAGCTCCTCATGGCGCTCGCCGAGAAGGAGGAGGAGGCCGCCAGCTGGAAGATGTTGCATGAGCAGAGCAGTGCCTCGGGGATGATGCTGACAGTGGTCGTCGAGGAACTGATGGGTGACTTGAGGAAGCTCCGGATCGAGTGTGAGAAGGAGGTGGAAGAATCCATTGCTGCTTTCAAGCAAAGTCGTGAGGAATTGAAGAATGAGCTAGAGGATGTCGTCGCCCGGCGATCCATCAAAGAGTATATACAGTAGCGATCCAGATCGTTGTTTGTGATTTCATTCTTCTCTTGCCCTTGTGTCTTCCGGGCTTTGCCGCATGTGGCATTTTAAATTATCTGGAATATGTAAGACAATTATTATCTGCGCCATTGTAAATTTATCGTCGTACTATCCGTTGCCATTTTATTTGTCGTCGTATTATCTGTTGGCCTATGTGGCAATTTAAATTAGGCCAGAATACGAGTTGAAAACACGAAAAAAAAATGCTGCCATGGGATCACAAGCAAACACCCTCCGTCCAGGTGCTTTAATTAACCCATTAATGGAGAAGTTGTGAGCGAGGTGGGCGGTGGCTGGTGCATGGATTTCAAAGATCTCGCTTCCCGGTGAGCATGGGCGGCCTTGCTGCTCGCACGTGTCCCGTTGAGCCTGCGAGGTGGACATGATGCACGCATCTCGTCGAGCCTGCGCGGTGGACTGCTCGCACGCGTCCCGTCGAGCCTGCATGTGGGGACCCCGACTCGTAAGTCGTGATCATCGAATGCACGTGTACAGTGATCCCAGAGATCAATGCTCACTGAACACACAGAAGCTGAATAACAAGAGTCTTACATCCTTACATACCGTGTTACACAAATAGGACCATAATGGTCAAGTCTTGAGTATATCATCGCAGCGGAAAATCTTCAAAGACAACTGGGACCCATGCCATCTGTCTTAACCCTACAGGCATTCTGACTGGGAAGCGTCCTAGCTCGCATGCTCGTCACCGAGAAATCTTCATCATAACCTGTTCTCTCCTGCCTGGCCAATAAAATAACCAGTGGCAAGCCAATGAGTACATTGAATGTACTCGCAAGCAACCCAAGTGTGATAACAGAATAATATGCAAGGCTCTACTGCTAGGTTGGCAGTTTTGCGGAAAGCTAGTTTTTCATATGCACTCATGATCAACATAAAACAAGGGCATGCATGTGTCTGTAACAAGTATCAGGAGGTCACAGACATCAATATCGAGAAAGAGTTGTAATCAACACATGCACAAGCTCATTGTGACTTCCTCACAATCACATCATCAATATCTCTGAATCGTGTTGTTTCCCAGAAACTTATGGACATAGTCTAAGTAGCACCACCCAACTGTCCTTGACCGCGGACACGGCTATTCGAATAGTTTGACACTCTGCAGAGGTTGCGCACTTTACCCACAAGATCCGGGGAACTTCCGTGTCATCCACGACCCGCGGTACCTCAAGTACCCGGGGTAAGCACCCGGTCATTATCTTTCCTTAGACGACACTAACATAGAGTCCACTCGTTGGTACACGGCCCTCGGGTACAAACAATAGATCACGGGACTTGCCCTAATTTCAATGTCACGCGTACCCGAAGGGACCAACGGTGTGTCCGGTGCCCTGTGAAAACAGTCATGGTCGTCTATCCAAGCACGACCCCGTCCCGGGAAAGACCTCAAGTCTTCCCGTCACTAGTAATGCGGGCACCATGCTAGTATCGACCTAAGTAATCAATAAAGCCCCGTCCCATAAGGGGTAGTGTGGTTGCACATGTTTGGTTGGGACGGTAGTCACACATAAATCTAATCCATCTCTGTAAACAACACTTTCGTCAAGCCTCGACACACTACTTCTCACCAAGTAGTGCCCTAGCTCCTCATCAACTCCCAGGGGCATTAGTGGCACCCACTGGGTCATTTGCAAGTATGTCAGACCACACTTGTTTCACTCAATGCATATCCCCGACCCATTTTGCGTAGCCCACTAATATAGCATACATCTATCTACTCCCACCCACATAACCCTCATAGGAAGGTAGGGTCATGTTTGATGCAAGTTTCAACAGTAAAGTAACAGGGGTAGCAACCAAAGTGGTTTCCACCTCAACATGATTCCGATGCATTGGATAATAAGGTGCTATGAGACATGCATAAAAAGGTTCTTGAACATGGTCAAAGGGCTGCTTGCCTTATTCTTCTGAGTCTTCAAACCTTCTGGTCCATCTCCGAATACTCCGTTTATTACGTCAACTAACGATGGAAACAATCATAATAAGCAACACAATCAAAGCAACAATAAAAGTGCTCTAAAAATAGGAGTTGGACTTTTCTAGGATACCTCTGGTCATATTAGAAATGACCAAGGTGGTTTCATAGGTGTTGGATCAATGGGTAGTTTGGAACATTTCAATGTGATGGAACCAAAGGGTTTATGGATTTGGAAGAAGTATACAGAAATAATTCCTTGAATGATGAACAAAGGTACCCATCATCAAGTCATGATTTTAGAAGCATTTAGGAGTTGGTTTCACTGGATTTGGATTTGAAATGAATTTCCTAGGATTTTGCAAAGCTGATAAATAGGAAGAAATGGCTAAATATTTGGTGGGGTATAGAAACTATTATTAAAAATGTTCCAAAACTAAGTTTGGACATGACAAGCATCTAGGAACTTGAATCACTGCATTTGGATCCAAAATGAGCTCTCTGTGATTTTCTAAAGTTAATCACAGAAAGTGGAAAATGGGCATTTGATAAATATTTGTATAGGAAAAGTTTCTGGAATAATGTGCATATTGCACCATGTGATAGGGCATGATTTTAGAAGCTACCAGAAATTTGAATCATGCAATTTGGAGTTCATATGAATATCCTAGGCATTTTTGAAGTTGGCAGAATAAAGAAAAAGGAAAATAATAGGGGTTATACCCTTATGCTGCACACTGGGCGGAGGATAGCCGCATAGAAACTGGGCCGGCCCATGGCTCGACCGCGTGCACAGGGGGAGGCAGTGACGTCGGAGGCGCCCCCTTGGAGTGCGCCTTCGCGCTGGAAAGGCACCTCCCAGCCGCCCCGCCTCCACTTATCCTACGTGGCGGTGGGCGAGGCCGCTGACCTGCGGGGCCCGACCGCAGGTTGCTCGTCGCCCCCGGTCTTCTTCTCCAGCCCGACGCCGGGCGGGGGAAAGCTCCGGCCGTCGGCGCAGCCGTGGCCTGGGGATGCGGGAGGGCCGACCGAGGTGCCCAGGAGCTCCGGCTCCCCTCCCCGCACCCGAGGGTGGCTGCCAGCCCGCCCAAGGAGGGCCACAGCCTCGCCTCCACAGGGAGGCCGCGGCGGCTGCGGGGTCTCCGGCGGCACCACGCCAGGAGGGGTTCCCAGGCCAAGGGGAGGACCGGCCCGTCCCTAGAGGTTCCCTGAGGACGGCTTGGACCTCGAAACGAAGAAGGGGAAGGAGGGAGTGGCCGAGGCGCCCAATCCCGAGCGGCGATCGGCGGCGGCACTCCGGCTACGGAGGGAGCAGGAGCGCAAGAGAGGAAGAGGGGAGATGTCTGGGAGGTGTACGGGAGAGAGGAGGATCTAGCAGAGGCGAATGGCGCTCGGGGGGAGCCCTTTTATAGCTGCGGCCGCGGTGCACCGTGAGCACGGTCCAGGGCGCGCACGGCGAGCTCGAGGAGAGAGAGGAGGAGGACCGGGGAGGATAAGGCCGACCGTCCTGCATGTCGTGGACGTCGAGGGGACCTCGATGGACACGCCCACTCTGCCCAAGACCGCCTGGAAGCCTCGGGAGGGCCGAGCTACAGTGCCTTGGTGCACTGTAGCGTGCTCCAGAGCGCGTCTTTGGCCGGCATGCTCAAGTCTTTGCTGTCCAGGCCGTGTCCCCCAGTGTCCAGTAGTGTCCAGCAGTACTAGGGGATAGTAAACAATGGCGTGGGGGTCTTGGATGCTCTGGGGAACCACTGGGATGAGGAGGGAGGTGAGGGAGAGGGTGAATCCTGCTGTCCAGCAGTGTAACTTGGGGTTTTACCCCCTCCAATAATTGAGATAAGGCAGAGGAGAGTTACTGGAGGTAGAATAGGACTAGGGGAAGCTGTGGTAAGAATTTGAGGCCATGGAGAAAAGTAAAAGAGGTTCAACCACTAGTTTTGGTAATTGGACAGAAGGTGTTTGATCAGGGTTTGGTCAAGCAAATGACATGCACTTGACATGGGACTTAACAGGATCAAATGTCACATATAATTAGGCCCCTACACCAAATTTGAACTCATTTGGGCAAAGTGGCCAATGTAACTTTGGTGAACCCTAGAAATGAACAGAAATGGTTTCACCATGTTTGAGTCAAGCAAATCATCTTCCCTTGATGCACCACTTGGTGTAGCATCATCATTTGGGGTTATGAACATGCCCACAAAGTTTGAGGCCCCAGATAAAAAGTTGACAATGTAAAGTTGTTCAAATTTGAATTTGAACAGAAGGGGTTTTGGGGTGATCTGAACAAGTTGCTCTTTTCCAAATCTTGTGCCATTTGGTCTAGATGCCTTATTAGGCCATTCTAGCATGTGCACCAAATTTGAGAGCATTTGGACAAGTTTGGCAATGTAGAGTTGCTCAAACTTCAAATATGGACAGAATGGTTTTGAAGGGGTTTGAGGATGTTTCCTTGATCTTCAAGGCATGAGGCTTTGCAAGATCATCCAATATGTCATATGTGACATGATAGAATTTCCCTGGAATTTTTGGAGAATATTTCCTTTGTAAATATTTCAAAAGCTTGAAATATCCAGAAAGGGTTTTGGAAGGATTTGTCCAATATTTTGAACATGACCATGTGTTGAAACTCTTATATATGGACAATATATGTCCTATGAGTCTCTCTGAATTTTGACAAATATTTTTGAAATGATTAAATAATTTTTCCCTATTAAAGACCATTTCTGGCCTTAAGAAAAAGCTTTTAAATAAAATATAAAAATAACTTTTAAAATTATACTTTTGTGGTTTCTGGAAGTCCTATACCTAATAGGATTCAAATATAATTTTTGAAAGATTTTTCTCACCCTAAATAAGGTACTTGCAGTGCAAGCCTCAATTCAGGGGTTTTTGGAAAACTAATTTTAGAAAATACCATTTGGCCAAAATATTTTTATAAGAAAATTCTATACTGGTCTATACACATGGCATGATCATTTGAAAAAGGTTTTGGGTCAAGGAGATGAAGTATAAGAGTTGGAGGATTTATTTGATTTTCAGAGCACTAGCAAACAGCAGACAGAGTCAAATCAAGCAAAGTCAACAACACTCAAAAGTTTTTGCAAATCCACATTTTTAACATGAAAATTAGCTTAAGCAAAGTGACATGGAAATCAGGGTGTGACAGACCTACCCCCCTTACAAGAATCTCGTCCCCGAGATTCCCAGACTAGGCGTGGAAAGAAAGGCGGAGTCTTGGATACGGGGTAGTCTTCACTCCTTCTTGTTGGTTCTGCTTCCGAGTGGTGCTCCTTGGAATCTTGAAGTGCTTGATGGTATAGCTTCTTGCTTGATGTCGTCCTTGATGGAGGTTGTTGAGGGGTCTCTTGCATAGGTTAGGTTGGGTTAGCTGCCAAAGGCTCGGTGATCGATGTCCTTGCGGGAATCAGGCTAGCTAGGAGGTAAGAAGTACTTCCAGAGTGGGGCTCGTGGAAGATTTGGTGCACAGAGAGTATCTCAGGTGGTAGATCTAGCTGGGGAGCCGTCTACCACATGACTTGCAGTGATCTCAACGGGTCCAATGAACCGTGGTGCGAGCTTCCCCTTGACGTGGAAACGCTTGGTTCCCTTCAGAGGGGTTACCCGCAGGTACACGTGGTCCCCGACATGGAAACTCATGTTCCGACGGTGAGTGTCAGCATAGCTCCTTTGCCTTGACTTGGCTGCCTTCAAACGTTCTCTGACTAGTTGGACTTGCTCTTCCGCTGCGCGGAGAATACCCGGTCCAAGGACTAGTCCTACTCCAGCCTCTGACCAGTTGAGGGGTGTGCGACATCTATGTCCGTACATCACCTCAAATGGGGCCATCAGAAGGCTCGACTGGTAACTGTTGTCATAGGAGAACTCGGCAAAAAGGAGACAATCCTCCCACTTGGCTCCATATGCCAAGACACAGGCTCGGAGTTATGACTTCGAGAATCTGATTGACTCGCTCAGTCTGACCTCCGGTCTGTGGGTGGAAAGCCGTGCTGAAAGATACTTGGTTCCCAAGGCTTCTCGGAACTTCTTCCAGAACCTAGAGGTGAACTGGGTTCCTCGATCTGACACAATCTCCTTGGGAAAGCCATGAAGACTTACAATTCGGTCGATGTAGAGAGCTGCCAGCCGGTTGCCATCATAAGTGGTCTTGACAGGAATGGAATGGTCCACCTTGGTCAAATGATCGACTATGACCCAGATAGAGTCATGTCCTCTATTCGACCTTGGTAATCCAGTGACGAAGTCCATTCCGACTTTATCCCACTTCCACTCAGGAACTTTGAGTGGTTGAAGCAATCCAGCAGGTCGCTGATATTCAGCTTGACCCTTTGGCACACACCACACTCTGCAACATAGGTTGCATATCTCTCTTTTCATCTCGTGCCACCGGAATCGTGCCTTCAAGTCTTGATACAATCTTGGTGTGAGCGTTCCTTCGACACGGAAAAGCTCGGCTCCATTGAGGAGTGGTTTGCAGATACGCCCGGTCTTCGACGCGGAAGTTTCTTCTTGATGACGGTGGTCGGTGTAGATCTTCCTTCTTGACAGGGCGGTCTTCAAATGTCTTCTATCCAGCTGTCCGTCTCTTCTTGTCTTCGGGCAGACAAGTAGGCCATCAAATGATGATGTTACCCAACTTGTCCAATAGCTTCATGAGGTCTAAGGGGTACGCAAGGTAAGCTGGGGTATTGGTGGTGGTCTCGGAGGAGTATTGCAGAGGCCTTCCTGACTCTGAGTCAAGGCCCGTGGTCAGAGTCTGACCAGGTGGCGGCTTGGTGGGGCTTAAGGGTTTCAAGGATTCTAGTGAGTGAGTGAACTTATATCATCTTATCCTTAAGCACAGTTTCTGAGATGCCAATAGCTCTATCTAATACTCCAAACGAAAAGCATAGACCAACCTTAATCACCACTCATGCCACGCATATTCTCATGACTCTCAAGAGTCGGTCTAACAAAATTATACTGTCTATGATCCCCAAATCTATATGTATGCCTACCTCTAAAATCCAAAGGTAGATCATACATGCTGCTGAGCTGAAATAAACTCCACAATCCAAGCACTCAACCTAGTCTTGCAAGGCTCGAGATAATGCATCTCTATTCTAAGGAAACACGTCATATGCCACTCCAAGATTTGTTTCCTTCCTATAGATCAACTCCAATAGCCCGGTAATTACCATCAATCACCACATAATCCAACAATCCAACAAATCCAACGTCTACGGTGATCCACAAGATCTCAAGTCCCTATAATCCCCAAATACTCGGAAGGACTATGCATCACGATAGTAAATCCACCAAATTCTCATCATCCGGGTCAAGTAAACTCCAAGATCACGACTAAATAGATCCCTAAATCAACTCTGACAAATAATCCAATCTCCTAGGTTATCGTCCACCGAGAAGCATGATATCATAATCAGGATCATAGGCCTAAATCCAATCTTACTCCGAAACATGCAGACATATCCAGCATTATACCAACCAGAATTACCTACATAAATCCAAATCTCATGCCCAACGGGTACTTCTACTGGCTTTCCCAAAGTCATGATCCACCAATATGAAAACCTCGCAATCCATCAAGGTCTCGGATAGTTCCTCGAAGTCACTGATACAAATCATCAAGTTATCTATCCAACATCCTCGAACTGGTCTATCTATGGCATCGTCAGACCTCGTGCTATATCAGGATGAAAATGTGCTCACTCATCGTGTCCACTAGCTCTTTTACGAACCCAGTGTTGTGCAAGGTTACAAAGGCTTAACAGGTTCTCTCGCCTTACCATGAGTTAGGCACATGGTTAAGGATTCGTGCTGGAGTGTCTCGTGAAGCCTCAAAGCGTCTAGGAAGAGGGTTACTGGTCTGGAGGGTTAAACATAACTCTACGGGTTGCAATAGATCGTGGAGGTTGTAGCAGAAGTCTTCAGTGCCAGTTGGTTGTCGAGGTAGAATCCTTGGTGCATCTTGTCTTGCGGGTCTTCAATTGGGGAGAGAGAGAATAGAGGGAAGAAGCAGCGTAGAGGAGGGAAATGCCTAAAGGGGGTTTTATAGTGCAGGTGCAACAAACAGGTGTAAAAAGGCCGAAACAAAAGAAACAAGGCAAGGAAGGTGATATAGCCATGCACTTGTTGCCTGGGGCAAAAGCGTGACTTATATCAAAACACAAGCGAATAAAAGCAAACAACACACAATCATGGTTCTATTCGAACCATCATATGGACTCGACTGCGCGTAGGGGGTACACGACTCATCCTACCCTAGGGGTTCTCGGACTCTGTGTCGTGACTTGTGCCTCGTGCAGTCTTCTGAGCTTCCTCGGATGTTGCTATGCCCCTTGTAGTTGCTTGATGAATGATCCAGGTTGAGCCTGAAGAATCTTCAACAACTTCTCGCCTGATGAGGTGATGTGGTGAAGGTGCCTCCTTGTAGCTGGCGTTGACTTGTCTCCTCTTGTCTCTTCAATCATGACGATCCTTGTGCCTTCTGGGACGTTGAGGGTACCAGGTAGGCAATCCATATGTAATGATAATAACAAAGCATAATAGAGGTCCAACATGTCGATTTCGTTGATGAAAACATCGACACCAAGAGCGGGGAATGAAGAGAACCGTTTTCCTGCTCACTATAGTGAGGCGGACCAAATGGCAAGGTTCTCATCCACCGGTGGTTGCCGATACAACAACGGTAGTGACATGATTACTCTATTTGCAATGCATATCATGATTTTGCATAACCTATAGTCTGGTCATCATAGGCCAATGTTGCTCCATCTTGGGGGTTCTTGTCAAGGGTGTCCCCCATCTTGTGTGCAAAAGTGGTGGGTGAGTGTTTGGCAAGGTGCACTCCACGAGGATTACAGAAAATCCGGTGGTCTGGGGCATAAGGGTTCTAGCGACCAAGGTTTTTGAAGGAGAAGAGATCGAGTATAGCCTAGTTTTCGAAAACTGAGAAGGGAAGAGGAGTATAGATAGTTTTGAAATCTAGTAGTGGTTTTGAGAATAATTTTACCCTAACTAACGACCATGCTAACTAAGGCTTCCTACAGTCAGGATGGCTCTGATACCAGCTCTGTGGGGACCCCGACTCGTAAGTCGTGATCACCGAATGCACGTGTACAGTGATCCCAGAGGTCAATGCTCACTGAACACACAGAAGCTGAATAACAAGAGTCTTACATCCTTACATACCGTGTTACACAAATAGGACCATAATGGTCAAGTCTTGAGTATATCATCGCAGCGGAAAATCTTCAAAGACAACTGGGACCCATGCCATCTGTCTTAACCCTACAGGCATTCTGACTGGGAAGCGTCCTAGCTCGCATGCTCGTCACCGAGAAATCTTCATCATAACCTGTTCTCTCCTGCCTGGCCAATAAAATAACCAGTGGCAAGCCAATGAGTACATTGAATGTACTCGCAAGCAACCCAAGTGTGATAACAGAATAATATGCAAGGCTCTACTGCTAGGTTGGCAGTTTTGCGGAAAGCTAGTTTTTCATATGCACTCATGATCAACATAAAACAAGGGCATGCATGTGTCTGTAACAAGTATCAGGAGGTCACAGACATCAATATCGAGAAAGAGTTGTAATCAACACATGCACAAGCTCATTGTGACTTCCTCACAATCACATCATCAATATCTCTGAATCGTGTTGTTTCCCAGAAACTTATGGACATAGTCTAAGTAGCACCACCCAACTGTCCTTGACCGCGGACACGGCTATTCGAATAGTTTGACACTCTGCAGAGGTTGCGCACTTTACCCACAAGATCCGGGGAACTTCCGTGTCATCCACGACCCGCGGTACCTCAAGTACCCGGGGTAAGCACCCGGTCATTATCTTTCCTTAGACGACACTAACATAGAGTCCACTCGTTGGTACACGGCCCTCGGGTACAAACAATAGATCACGGGACTTGCCCTAATTTTAATGTCACGCGTACCCGAAGGGACCAACGGTGTGTCCGGTGCCCTGTGAAAACAGTCATGGTCGTCTATCCAAGCACGCCCCGTCCCGGGAAAGACCTCAAGTCTTCCCGTCACTAGTAATGCGGGCACCATGCTAGTATCGACCTAAGTAATCAATAAAGCCCCGTCCCATAAGGGGTAGTGTGGTTGCACATGTTTGGTTGGGACGGTAGTCACACATAAATCTAATCCATCTCTGTAAACAACACTTTTGTCAAGCCTCGGCACACTACTTCTCACCAAGTAGTGCCCTAGCTCCTCATCAACTCCCAAGGGCATTAGTGGCACCCACTGGGTCATTTGCAAGTATGTCAGACCACACTTGTTTCACTCAATGCATATCCCCGACCCATTTTGCGTAGCCCACTACT
Source organism: Secale cereale (assembly GCA_902687465.1). Taxonomy (NCBI): domain Eukaryota; kingdom Viridiplantae; phylum Streptophyta; class Magnoliopsida; order Poales; family Poaceae; genus Secale; species Secale cereale. Next base: position 655,434,982 of record LR738711.1, read on the forward strand.
ATAGCATACATCTATCTACTCCCACCCACATAACCCTCATAGGAAGGTAGGGTCATGTTTGATGCAAGTTTCAACAGTAAAGTAACAGGGGTAGCAACCAAAGTGGTTTCCACCTCAACATGATTCCGATGCATTGGATAATAAGGTGCTATGAGACATGCATAAAAAGGTTCTTGAACATGGTCAAAGGGCTGCTTGCCTTATTCTTCTGAGTCTTCAAACCTTCTGGTCCATCTCCGAATACTCCGTTTATTACGTCAACTAACGATGGAAACAATCATAATAAGCAACACAATCAAAGCAACAATAAAAGTGCTCTAAAAATAGGAGTTGGACTTTTCTAGGATACCTCTGGTCATATTAGAAATGACCAAGGTGGTTTCATAGGTGTTGGATCAATGGGTAGTTTGGAACATTTCAATGTGATGGAACCAAAGGGTTTATGGATTTGGAAGAAGTATACAGAAATAATTCCTTGAATGATGAGCAAAGGTACCCATCATCAAGTCATGATTTTAGAAGCATTTAGGAGTTGGTTTCACTGGATTTGGATTTGAAATGAATTTCCTAGGATTTTGCAAAGCTGATAAATAGGAAGAAATGGCTAAATATTTGGTGGGGTACAGAAACTATTATTAAAAATGTTCCAAAACTAAGTTTGGACATGACAAGCATCTAGGAACTTGAATCACTGCATTTGGATCCAAAATGAGCTCTCTGTGATTTTCTAAAGTTAATCACAAAAAGTGGAAAATGGGCATTTGATAAATATTTGTATAGGAAAAGTTTCTGGAATAATGTGCATATTGCACCATGTGATAGGGCATGATTTTAGAAGCTACCAGAAATTTGAATCATGCAATTTGGAGTTCATATGAATATCCTAGGCATTTTTGAAGTTGGCAGAATAAAGAAAAAGGAAAAGAATAGGGGTTATACCCTTATGCTGCACACTGGGCGGAGGATAGCCGCATAGAAACTGGGCCGGCCCATGGCTCGGCCACGTGCACAGGGGGAGGCAGTGACGTCGGAGGCGCCCCCTTGGAGTGCGCCTTCGCGCTGGAAAGGCGCCTCCCAGCCGCCCCGCCTCCACTTATCCTACGTGGCGGTGTGCGAGGCCGCTGACCTGTGGGGCCCGGCCGCAGGTTGCTCGTCGCCCCCGGTCTTCTTCTCCAGCCCGACGCCGGGCGGGGGAAAGCTCCGGCCGCCGGCGCAGCCGTGGCCTGGGGATGCGGGAGGGTCGGCCGAGGTGCCCAGGAGCTCTGGCTCCCCTCCCCGCACCCGAGGGTTGCTGCCAGCCCGCCCAAGGAGGGCCACAGCCTCGCCTCCACAGGGAGGCCGCGGCGGCTGCGGGGTCTCCGGCGGCACCACGCCAGGAGGGGTTCCCAGGCCAAGGGGAGGACCGGCCCGTCCCTGGAGGTTCCCTGAGGACGGCTTGGACCTCGAAACGAAGAAGGGGAAGGAGGGAGTGGCCGAGGCGCCCGATCCCGAGCGGCGATCGGCGGCGGCACTCCGGCTACGGAGGGAGCAGGAGCGCAAGAGAGGAGGAGGGGAGATGTCTGGGAGGTGTACGGGAGAGAGGAGGATCCAACAGAGGCGAATGGCGCTCGGGGGGAGCCCTTTTATAGCTGCGGCCACGGTGCACCGTGAGCACGGTCCAGGGCACGCACGGCGAGCTCGAGGAGAGAGAGGAGGAGGACCGGGGAGGATAAGGCCGACCGTCCTGCAGGTCGTGGACGTCGAGGGAACCTCGATGGACACGCCCACTCTGCCCAAGACCGCCCGGAAGCCTCGGGAGGGCCGAGCTACAGTGCCTTGGTGCACTGTAGCGTGCTCCAGAGCGCGTCTTTGGCCGGCATGCTCAAGTCTTTGCTGTCCAGGCCGTGTCCCCCAGTGTCCATGTAATGCCCCGGATGTAATACTTTCCCTTTTGGGCATATAATATATCTCCGGCTTCATCTATTTCCATTTCGGGTTCTTTGTCTTTCGGGCTTTCGTCGTTTTGTTGTGTGAGTGTGTGGCATTCATTCATATCATGTAGACATGTGCATTGCATTGCATTTGTGTTGCGGGTTGCATCCGGTTCGTGGCGTTCCTTCCCGTTGTCCGTTTCGTGTTCCGGAGCTCCCTCGCGCGTCCGTGACGTCCCGTAGGCCTACTTTGTTGTTCGGGCGTTTTTCGTTACCGGTGTGCCGCGAGGTTGTGTTGTGTGTTGTTGTTTTGTTGTGTGCAACCCACCTCTCAAATCTCACCTCGTTTGGACTCCGTTGACTTTTCCATCCGTTGTCCGTGTGGGTCCGATGTGCCTTCACTTCGTGTCCCGGAGATACCCCCGCTGCTTTCTTTTATCTCCGTCTAGGCCCTTTTAATCAACCCCCGCGATCGGATCCGTCGGATCGGATCGGAGGGCTCCTAGACACCCCTAGTCTCTAAACCCTACTCTAAAACTGCTATATATAGACCCCTAGTCTATTTGGCATGTCCCCTTCTTCTTCCTCCTCTCTCCCCTCTTTTTTTTCCTTTTTCTACTTCAGATCCAGAAAACCTGCCCGGATCCCGAGGGGATTTTTTCGTTCTACCCGCACCCAGCGCCGGGATCACCTCGGGGCAGTCGAGGTCAACGCCAGGAGGCCACCGCGCCGCCGGATCCCTGCGATTCCTCCCGCGCGACGACCGGCCCGTACGTCCCCGTGGCAGGTCCACTTCGCCGCAGCCAGGCGGTTGGCCTCTCCACCGCTTCGCGCCCCTCCGAGGCCCAAGATCCCGAGCTGGGCCCGTACCACCGCAAGCCACCGCGCCACTTCCTTCGGTCCACCTGGCAAGGACCACATCGCCAGCCGCGGGCCTCCGCAGGCCACCGCGCCGCCGGCCCGAGCGGGTCGCCTCTCCCAGCTAGCTCCGCCCCCCCCCACGGGCCGGGCTCTTCGCCAGGCGGCAGGCCGCACCGCAGCCAGGCCCCGGGCCGCCTTCCTCCTCCACCGGGCGCGACCGCGGGCCGCCGCCTCGCCCTAGTGGGCCGTTTCCCACCGCGCGCCGGGCCGCCGCCGCCTCTCCCTCCGGGCCGGGTCCAGATCCCAGCCGCCGGCCCGTTCTGTTCAGCCCGCTACTGTTCCTCCAGATCCAGATCTGGAGAGGTTGACTCTTTTTCTCTAAGTCCCTGTTGCACTTGATCTGATATGCCAACTTTAAACTGCTGTAATTTCTTGCCTGTTGCTCCGTTTTGCGCGTGTAGCATGTCCTGATGTTCGTGGAGATGTCCTCTACGTTTTACCTGTTGTAGTCATGCATGTTAGATGTCATCTTGACACTTGTTTTGCTGTTGCAAGAGTGCATAATGTTATAAACTGCTGTTTTGTGTTATTTTCATGCCACCTTTGACTTGTGATATCTTTTAGCTCGTTTGTCCAAACGATGCAAATGACATGTCCACGTGTTCGTCTTGCCACGAACTACGTGTTGGGTGTGATAGGTTGCATGGTAGATTTATTGTTTCCTTGTTATCATCGTTGCAAAGTGCCATGTTCACTTGTTGTGTTTTCACTTGTTATGAAATGCCATCTTGTTGAGCTCGTTGTAATCGGTGTGTTCACCACAATGATGCATGCTTGTGTGTTTAGGGATCACCTTCATATCTATTTTGATGAGGTGCTTACCCTTTGACATGTTTAGTTTCGAGGTGTCTTAAACATGCTCTTTTTGATGCTATGATGATATTGCTGTTTTAGGACTTAGTGAAATTTCACTAAGTCTGAAATCTGTAACGTTCCGATGCCATGTTCGTGTGATGTTGTAGGACAAAGCATGATAGTTTTGGGGTGGATTTTGATTGTTCCTGGAAGTATATATTGTTGTCTTTCCATTCATGTCCTCACATGTCCATTTGAGTGGCTGTAGCATGTTTATCTTTTGCTCCAAACTTTCAATAAAATTCTGCTGCCAGAATTTTATTTCAAAGTTCAATATGTCCAAGGTCATTGCTATTGATCCGTGACTCCGTTGGGGGTGCACTTTGGACCTAGTTGCTGTACTTTATATCTAGTTTGTGTTCAAGTCCTTTGCCATGCTTTTTGGGTGCTGTAGATTAATTATTTTGAGCTCCAAAGATGCTATGTTGCTGTAATTTTCAGTTTTCGCTCAAATCTTGTTTCGGGCATAACTTTTAGCCCGTAACTTCGATTTCAGCGAATCTTATATCAAACTTGGGTGTTTTTCTGTGTAGATTAATAATATCAGCTTGTTATCTTGTTTTGAGGTGTTTTGCTTGAGTGATGTTTTACGTGCTCCATGTGCATCTTTAGTGCATCCATCATGCATTCATGTTTTTCGAGTGCGCATTGCATTTTGTTGATTGGTGCTTGGTGTGTTTGTTGTGTTTAGAGCCGGAAGTTGATCACGAGTTTTCCAACGAGGTTGAGCACGAGGTTTCCAACGAGTTTGAGCACGAGGACCCTTCTTTCGATCCGAACGTCTTCTCTTCAGGCAAGATGACCGAACCCCGATAACTTTACTATCTTTGCCTATTGCTAGTAGTCTCGATCTATAGTTTTGCCTCGATGCCCATGTTCTTCTTGTCAGCCTCCTACTTGTAACCAATTGCCATGTTTAACCACCCTACCTATGCAAACCGTTGTCTTGGCTAAGTACGCTTCGCTCAGCCCTTCTTATAGCGTTGCTAGTTGCAGGTGAAGATCGAAGATGCTTGCTTCATGTTGAAGTTTGGTTGGGTTATATCACACTATATAAATGCTTAAATTGAAATCACATATATATTGGCAAGGGTGGAAGGCTAAGCCTTTTGCTTGGTGATTTGTTCCACTCATGCCGTTAGGATCCGTATAAGCCGGTTTTATGTTCCTTGATTATGCGTTCCTAACACGGTTGGGGTGTATGGGACCCCCTCGATAAACCGCTAAGTGCTAAGTCTTTTCCAGCAAGTCCCAACCTTGGTACTATTTGCTTAAACAACTAAAAACTTTCCGAGGGAGTAATTAACCCGAGGCTTAATTAATTCAACCCCCTGGGCCAGTGCTCGACTTGAGTGTTGGTCCAAACCAGAGTCACTTGCGGATACTACCCAGTTCGCTGGGGTCTTTGGTATCTGTACGTAGCGCTCATCCGGACGTGTCCTGAGACCTAGATACGCGCGGCTACTATCAGGGTGTCAACACGCCGGGAGGATTTGCTGGATTAGCCTTACCTTAGCTCGGTATATCTTGAGCACGGGATTCCGAGGATACTCGGGTCTTCCCACTTTGGAGTTGCGACTCCGCGGATCGTGGGCTTGTAATGGGTCAAGTTGGAACACCCCTGCAGGGTTTGAACTTTCGAAAGCCGTGCCCGCGGTTATGTGGCAGATGGGAGCTTGTTAATTTCGGTTGTAGATAACTTGACACAATGATACTAATACACTACCAGCGTGTGTTCCGTGACTGTCAATTTCCGAATAGGGATTCGGGAGTTGAACACGGAGGGGTTATGCTTGTGAGCTTGTAGCTAGGATCACTTCGTGATCACTTCTCGCCGATGCCTTCTCTTCTCGCTCTCACTTGCGTAAGCTAGATGCTAGTTGCTGCTGTAGACTTGTTCTTTCTTCAGCCTTTCCCTCACCCAAAGGCTTTGATAGTTCTGTTACCCGGGAACGGATTGCTGAGTCCTCTGTGGCTCACAGTTACTTCACACACCAGATGCAGGTCCAGCTGTGAGCTATCCAGGTGATGGCACCGAGCTGGATTGGGAGTACGACGAGGAGCGTAGTCGGTACTACGTGCGCTACCCGGACGATCAGTAGTGGAGTCTCTTACTAGGACTCGATCCGCCTGTGGTTGTTTTATCTGAGTTTGGTACTTTGACATTTGGCTTTTGCCCTTAGAGGGTTGTAGTGCTCTTAATGTATGATGTTTGAGACTTGTACTGTTATTCTGTGACGTGGCGATTGTAAGCCAACTATTTTCAGTTTACTATCCCCCTTTTACATGAGTTGTGCAAAGATTACCAAACTTGAGATCATTCTAGGATGGACTTATGCCTTTAAGTCGTGCCTCGACACGTAGGAGGTATAACTCCATCCTGGGCATTACAAGTTGGTATCAGAGCCGACCCTCGCGGTTACACGGATGTTTGCGGACAGTTTGCAGTCATGTTGTGCATGACGTTTGTGGCCCGTCGTGGCACACGGCATGGCACATGTGCTGTCCTGGAAGCACAGACGGTTGTGCCAAGAGGGAACGTTCCTGTGGCCCGACGAGGACGTCGATTCCTCTGAGTGAGGGTGTATGTGATGGCCTGGCTTATTAGGGATGATAGACTACTCATATCAATAAGGAATTCCTTCTTTTTCGGGAGCCCATTCGGATAGAACTCCAAAGTTAAGCGTGCTCAGCTTAGAGTAGTTTCAGGATGGGTGACCGACTGGGAAGTTGCTCCCGGGTGCGCACGAGTGAGGACAAAGTGCGCAGAAAAGACTAGTATTGATATGTGAGGCCAGTCTAGATCCCGCCAGGAGTAACGACCACCGGCGGGTGTGTCCGGGGCGTTACAAGTTGGTATTCAGAGCCTTCTCCGACCTAGGAGCCCCCACTGTTTGATCGAACCATTGACGGTTGAGTCTAGGCACACACTGAAAACTTTTTGAGTCCTATATTATATCGGAGAGTAGGATTTCTTTGCTTCTCATCCCCTTTCTCTCTGGTGAGGACTCCTGACGTCTACTCTTGTCTCTCCTATCTTCAAAATTTGCACAAATTTTTTTTTAGGAATCCCGCGAGTATTCTGGGATTGTTTCGATGTTCTTGTGACAAGGATATTGTTCCCGATGCCTTCTGTTACCGAGGAGTTGAGCTTCGGGGTATCATTGTAACAAGCATATCGCGACAGTACTAAATACTTAAGACGACCGACATCGAAAATCTCCCCTATACGGCCAGTGGCAAGATAACCCCGACATCACCCAGTACTGGGGAGGTAGTTCGGGAGTATTGCCATAGCTTGTTATAGTGGATGATTTTCGAAGGTCCGAGGTACACAGTTTCCGAGAAAGACTGGTTATGTGTTGAAGGATGGATACACCTGGATGTAGGTTAGAGTTGATTGCGCGGTGCTTCCCGTGTATCCCCAACACCTGATTGCATAACTGGAATCTTTCGGAAAACTATAGGTGGGTTTTTCCAGTAGATCGTAGGCATTCTTCCAACGAATGCAGGTTAGTGAGTTCGGGGTTCGACATTGAGTGAAGAGGTTATATGACCGAGGTTACTATCAGGAGTTGCATCTTAAAGGGTCCTTGGCTATGCTGATCCGGGGATTGCAAAACCTTTTCGTAACGCGTTCATATGCTTTCAGCACAAAGATGTTAGAACGAAACTCCTCTCTTGTGTTTGTTCCTTTCCGTACCTTGTTGTTTTATTATTTTATCCTTTTGATCCCTATGTGGCTTCTCGTGAAGACTGATGTTATCAATTAACTAAGAAATTCATTCGTTCCTCTTGTTCGGATGATTTCATTCGTTCTTATTGTTCGAATGATTATTGTGAAGACTTGTTGCAATTCATTCCATTGATTCAGCTTATTCCTTTTGTCAACCAATTGCTGATTCGTGGTCATCTCTTACAGGATGGCTCCGAAAAAGGTTCCGAATGCCAACCCAGAGGTGGAAGAGGTCCCAGAGCATCCTCCTTCACCTCCTCCTCCGCCCGAGGCTTGGAGAGCAATTATGCAGACTACTGCTCAGAACACTCAGTTGATGATGCAGATGATGCAGCAAATGCAGGCTATGCAAGCTAATCAAGCTAATCAGGGCGTTCCTATGAACCAAGGCAACTTCTTCCAGCAGCACCATGCTACCCTCAACCAGTTCTTGGCCAACAATCCTAAAGCTTTCAGTTACTGTGTCGACCCTCTTGATGCTGAGGATTGGCTGACCGATATCAAGAAGCATTTTGAGTGCAGTAACGTGAAAGAAGATGACTATGTGAAGTTTGCAGCCTTCCAACTGAAAGATCAAGCAGCTGATTGGTGGCAGCAGTACAAAGACTCAAGGCCGGGTCAAGTGATCTCTTGGGAGAATTTCTGCAAGGATTTCCGCTCGCATCACATTCCTACAAGTGTTATCGAGGGTATGCGTGAGCAATTCCGCAACCTCAAGCAGGGCTCCATGACAGTCTATCAGTATAATGTCAAGTTCCAAAACCTCGCTCGATATGCAAAGCAAGACATTCCTGATGCAAAGAGCAAAATCTATCAGTTCCGTGGAGGTCTCAAAGATGAACTTCAGCTTGCTCTCACTTTGTTCGAGCCAGACGAATTCGATAAGTTCTATAATATGGCTTTGAAACAAGAAGCAGCTCAGCTTAAGATGGAGGCTTCTAAGAAGAGAATTCGAGATGCTGTTCACTCTACCTCATCGTCTCAGTTGGCTGCGAAACAACAGAAATTCTGGCTTCCTCCTCCTCCAATGATTCGAGCTCCATACAACAACTCCGGCAACTTCAACAACTCCAACAACAAGAACTCTAGTGGTCGTGGTTTCTCCCACCCACCCAACCCAAGCAACCAGTCGAAGAAGCAGTTTCAGTCTCAAGGCTCCAAGTCCAGTGGCTCTCATTTCCGTCCTCTCTCTGAAGTGGTGTGCAACAAGTGTGGCCAGAAGGGTCATTATGCCAACAGATGTCCGAATCCGAAGCGTCTTCCACCTCCTCCACCTATGAGTTCAGCTATTGTCAAGCATGATCCAAAGTCTGCAAGGGTCAATCTGATGAATGCAGCACAAGCGGAGGCTTCTTCTGATGTCATTCTGGGTAATCTCTCAGTGAACTCTTTTCCAGCTAAAGTATTGTTTGATTCGGGTGCATCTTTGTCCTTCATTTCAAGACCTTTTGTTGCTAAGCATGAATTGGTTCCGGAGAGGATTCCTAGACCTTTGAAGATTATTTCTCCGGGTTTGCAAATGACTTCCAACACAGTTGTTCCGGATATTTCTATTCGCATGGGCGATTATCGATTTTTGGCTTCTCCGGTGATTCTTGGTCATTCAGATATCGACCTCATTCTCGGAATGGATTGGCTTTCTCAGCACGATGCTCACATTGATTGCGCTCAAAAGGAAGTCAAATTGACTCATTCTGATGAAGATGTGATTATCTTCGCCTCCAGGGATAATACTATTCGGCTTTTCTCTCTTAATGATAAGGGTGAAATTAATGCCATAGAGCAAATTCCAGTGGTGAATGAATATCAAGACGTCTTTCCAGAAGAACTTCCAGGCATGCCTCCACACCGTCAGGTGGAGTTTGTCATTGAACTCGAGCCGGGCACCGAACCTGTTTGCCGGCGTCCATACAAGCTCTCTTCAGATGAATTGAAGGAATTGAAGAAACAGTTGGATGAACAGGAGCGTATGGGTCTCATCAGACCGAGTACATCTCCGTGGGGCTGTGGTGTCTTATTTGTCAAGAAGAAAGATGGCACGGAGCGTCTCTGTGTTGACTACCGGCCACTGAACAAGAAGACGATTAAGAACAAGTATCCGCTCCCCAACATCAACGAACTCTTTGAGCAGCTCAAAGGAGCTAAAGTGTTCTCTAAGCTTGACCTCCGAATGGGCTACCATCAAATTCGCATTCGCGAGGAAGACATTCCCAAGACGGCCTTCAGAACGAGCTACGGTTCATATGAATATACCGTCATGTCCTTCGGTCTCGCCAATGCTCCTCCTACCTTTTCAAGGATGATGCATTACATCTTCAACCCCTATACTGGCGAGTTTGTGCTTGTGTATCTGGATGATATTCTGGTGTTTTCCAAGAATGAAGAAGATCACGAAAAGCACTTGCGTCTGGTTCTTGATCGACTTCGAGAGCATAAATTCTATGCCAAGTTCTCAAAGTGCGAGTTTTGGCTCGATAAGGTTTTGTACCTGGGCCACATTATCTCAGCTGACGGTATTGCGGTTAATCCCGAGAAAGTTGAAGCAATTGTCAACTGGGAAGCTCCTCAGAACGTCAAGCAGCTCCGCAGTTTTCTGGGTCTTGCCAGCTATTGCAGAAGGTTTGTGGAAAACTTCTCCAAGATTGCCAAGCCTCTTTCCAACCTCCTTCAGAAGAATGTCAAATACTTTTGGTCTCCCGAGTGTGAAGTGGCTTTCAAAACCCTCAAAGAGAAGCTTGTTTCCGCTCCAGTTCTGATTCCTCCAGATGAATCCAAGCCCTATGAAGTGTCCTGTGACGCTTCTCTTCAAGGCCTTGGTGGTGTGCTTATGCAAGAGAAGAGAATTGTGGCATACACTTCTCGTCAGCTAAAGCCAGCTGAGAAGAACTATCCCACACATGATCTAGAGCTAGCAGCTGTGGTACATGCTCTGATTACGTGGAGACATCTGTTGTTGGGCAGAAAGGTCGACATCTTCACTGATCACAAGAGCTTGAAGTACATCTTCACACAGCCGCATCTGAACCTCCGCCAGACTCGTTGGGTCGAGATGATCCAAGAGTACAACCCCAGCATTGAGTACACTCCAGGCAAGGCGAATGTGATTGCAGATGCTTTGAGCAGAAAGGCATATTGCAACAGCCTTCTTATCAAGCCACACCAGCCTGAGCTTTGTGAAGCTTTCAGGAAGCTCAACCTTCAAGTTGTTCCGCAGGGTTTTCTTGCAAATCTCCAAATTGCTCCTACCTTGGAAGATCAAGTCCGTGAGGCCCAGCTCAGTGATACCATGGTGAAGAAGGTGAAACATGGGATTGCAAAGGGCACTCCAAAATATAAGTGCTTCTGTGTTGATGAGAGAGATACCTTGTTCTTCGAGGACAGACTCGTTGTTCCCAAAGGTGATCTCAGGAAGCTCATAATGGAAGAAGCTCATGACTCTCTCCTTTCCATTCATCCTGGCAGTTCCAAGATGTATCAAGACCTCAAGCAATCTTACTGGTGGACACGCATGAAAAGGGAAATTGCCCAATTCGTGAATGAATGTGATGTATGCCGAAGAGTGAAAGCAGAACATCAACGTCCAGCCGGTCTTCTCCAACCTCTTCCTATTCCCGAGTGGAAGTTCGACCACATTGAAATGGACTTCGTCACTGGTTTTCCTAAATCCAAGCGAGGCAATGATGCTATCTTTGTGGTGATTGACAAGCTTACCAAAGTCGCTCACTTTCTTCCAGTCAAAGAATCAATCAATGCAGCTCAACTTGCAGAGCTGTACACTTCCAGAATTGTGTCCCTACATGGCATTCCTCAAGTAATATCCTCAGACCGTGGCAGCTTGTTCACATCAAGGTTCTGGGACTCCTTTCAGTCCGCCATGGGCACGAAGATCAGGTTCAGCACTGCCTTTCACCCTCAGACTAGTGGTCAAGTCGAGCGTGTGAATCAGATCCTAGAAGATATGCTCAGAGCCTGTGTCATCTCCTTCGGCATGAAATGGGAGGACTGTCTTCCTTTTGCAGAGTTCTCTTACAACAACAGCTTTCAAGCAAGTGCAGGCAAAGCACCGTTTGAAATTCTCTATGGCAGAAAGTGCCGTACCCCTCTCAACTGGTCTGAAACAGGTGAACGCCAACTTCTTGGCAATGATTTGATCTCTGAAGCCGAAGAAATGTGCAAAGTCATACGTGAGAACCTCAAGGCCGCTCAGTCGCGTCAGAAGAGCTACTATGACGGCAAGCATCGTGATTTGGCTTTCGACATCGGTGATCATGTCTATCTCCGAGTTTCTCCGATGAAAGGAACCCAGAGATTCGGTATCAAAGGAAAGCTTGCTCCTAGATACGTCGGGCCTTTCAAAATTCTTGGCAAAAGAGGCGATCTAGCCTATCAGCTCGAGCTCCCTTCCAACTTTGCAAATGTTCATGATGTCTTCCATGTGTCTCAGCTTCGCAAATGCTTCAAGGCACCTGAGCGCATGATTCCGTTTGAGGAGATTGATCTTCAACAAGACCTTTCCTACCGAGAGCATCCAGTTGCAATTCTCGAAGAGACTGAACGCAAGACTCGCAACAAGTCCATCAAGTTTCTGAAAGTCAAGTGGTCACATCACACAGACCGAGAAGCTACCTGGGAACGAGAAGATCATCTTCGTTCCGAGTACCCTTCCTTTTTCCAGTCCTAGATCTCGGGACGAGATCTTTTTGTACTAGAGGAGAGTTTGTAATGCCCCGGATGTAATACTTTCCCTTTTGGGCATATAATATATCTCCGGCTTCATCTATTTCCATTTCGGGTTCTTTGTCTTTCGGGCTTTCGTCGTTTTGTTGTGTGAGTGTGTGGCATTCATTCATATCATGTAGACATGTGCATTGCATTGCATTTGTGTTGTGGGTTGCATCCGGTTCGTGGCGTTCCTTCCCGTTGTCCGTTTCGTGTTCCGGAGCTCCCTCGCGCGTCCGTGACGTCCCGTAGGCCTACTTTGTTGTTCGGGCGTTTTTCGTTACCGGTGTGCCGCGAGGTTGTGTTGTGTGTTGTTGTTTTGTTGTGTGCAACCCGCCTCTCAAATCTCGCCTCGTTTGGACTCCGTTGACTTTTCCATCCGTTGTCCGTGTGGGTCCGATGTGCCTTCACTTCGTGTCCCGGAGATACCCCCGCTGCTTTCTTTTATCTCCGTCTAGGCCCTTTTAATCAACCCCCGCGATCGGATCCGTCGGATCGGATCGGAGGGCTCCTAGACACCCCTAGTCTCTAAACCCTAGTCTAAAACTGCTATATATAGACCCCTAGTCTATTTGGCATGTCCCCTTCTTCTTCCTCCTCTCTCCCCTCTTTTTTTTTCTTTTTCTACTTCAGATCCAGAAAACCTGCCCGGATCCCGAGGGGATTTTTTCGTTCTACCCGCAACCAGCGCCGGGATCACCTCGGGGCAGTCGAGGTCAACGCCAGGAGGCCACCGCGCCGCCGGATCCCTGCGATTCCTCCCGCGCGACGACCGGCCCGTACGTCCCCGTGGCAGGTCCACTTCGCCGCAGCCAGGCGGTTGGCCTCTCCACCGCTTCGCGCCCCTCCGAGGCCCAAGATCCCGAGCTGGGCCCGTACCACCGCAAGCCACCGCGCCACTTCCTTCGGTCCACCTCGCAAGGACCACATCGCCAGCCGCGGGCCTCCGCAGGCCACCGCGCCGCCGGCCCGAGCGGGTCGCCTCTCCCAGCTAGCTCCCCCCCCCCACGGGCCGGGCTCTTCGCCAGGCGGCAGGCCGCACCGCAGCCAGGCCCTGGGCCGCCTTCCTCCTCCATCGGGCGCGACCGCGGGCCGCCGCCTCGCCCCAGTGGGCCGTTTCCCACCGCGCGCCGGGCCGCCGCCGCCTCTCCCTCCGGGCCGGGTCCAGATCCCAGCCGCCGGCCCGTTCTGTTCAGCCCGCTACTGTTCCTCCAGATCCAGATCTGGAGAGGTTGACTCTTTTTCTCTAAGTCCCTGTTGCACTTGATCTGATATGCCAACTTTAAACTGCTGTAATTTCTTGCCTGTTGCTCCGTTTTGCGCGTGTAGCATGTCCAGATGTTCGTGGAGATGTCCTCTACGTTTTACCTGTTGTAGTCATGCATGTTAGATGTCATCTTGACACTTGTTTTGCTGTTGCAAGAGTGCATCATGTTATAAACTGCTGTTTTGTGTTATTTTCATGCCACCTTTGACTTGTGATATCTTTTAGCTCGTTTGTCCAAACGATGCAAATGACATGTCCACGTGTTCGTCTTGCCACGAACTACGTGTTGGGTGTGATAGGTTGCATGGTAGATTTATTGTTTCCTTGTTATCATCGTTGCAAAGTGCCATGTTCACTTGTTGTGTTTTCACTTGTTATGAAATGCCATCTTGTTGAGCTCGTTGTAATCGGTGTGTTCACCACAATGATGCATGCTTGTGTGTTTCGGGATCACCTTCATATGTATTTTGATGAGGTGCTTACCCTTTGCCATGTTTAGTTTCGAGGTGTCTTAAACATGCTCTTTTTGATGCTATGATGATATTGCTGTTTTAGGACTTAGTGAAATTTCACTAAGTCTGAAATCTGTAACGTTCCGATGCCATGTTCGTTTGATGTTGTAGGACAAAGCATGATAGTTTTGGGGTGGATTTTGATTGTTCCTTGAAGTATATATTGTTGTATTTCCATTAATGTCCTCACATGTACATTTGAGTGGCTGTAGCATGTTTATCTTTTGCTCCAAACTTTCAATAAAATTCTGCTGCCAGAATTTTATTTCAAAGTTCAATATGTCCAAGGTCATTGCTATTGATCCGTGACTCCGTTGGGGGTGCACTTTGGACCTAGTTGCTGTACTTTATATCTAGTTTGTGTTCAAGTCCTTTGCCATGCTTTTTGGGTGCTGTAGATTAATTATTTTGAGCTCCAAAGATGCTATGTTGCTGTAATTTTCAGTTTTCGCTCAAATCTTGTTTCGGGCATAACTTTTAGCCCGTAACTCCGATTTCAGCGAATCTTATATCAGACTTGGGTGTTTTTCTGTGTAGATTAATAATATCAGCTTGTTATCTTGTTTTGAGGTGTTTTGCTTGAGTGATGTTTTACGTGCTCCATGTGCATCTTTAGTGCATCCATCATGCATTCATGTTTTTCGAGTGCGCATTGCATTTTGTTGATTGGTGCTTGGTGTGTTTGTTGTGTTTAGAGCCGGAAGTTGATCACGAGTTTTCCAACGAGGTTGAGCACGAGGTTTCCAACGAGTTTGAGCACGAGGACCCTTCTTTCGATCCGAACGTCTTCTCTTCAGGCAAGATGACCGAACCCCGATAACTTTACTATCTTTGCCTATTGCTAGTAGTCTCGATCTATAGTTTTGCCTCGATGCCCATGTTCTTCTTGTCAGCCTCCTACTTGTAACCAATTGCCATGTTTAACCACCCTACCTATGCAAACCGTTGTCTTGGCTAAGTACGCTTCGCTCAGCCCTTCTTATAGCGTTGCTAGTTGCAGGTGAAGATCGAAGATGCTTGCTTCATGTTGAAGTTTGGTTGGGTTATATCACACTATATAAATGCTTAAATTGAAATCACATATATATTGGCAAGGGTGGAAGGCTAAGCCTTTTGCTTGGTGATTTGTTCCACTCATGCCGTTAGGATCCGTATAAGCCGATTTTATGTTCCTTGATTATGCGTTCCTAACACGGTTGGGGTGTATGGGACCCCCTCGATAAACCGCTAAGTGCTAAGTCTTTTCCAGCAAGTCCCAACCTTGGTACTATTTGCTTAAACAACTAAAAACTTTCCGAGGGAGTAATTAACCCGAGGCTTAATTAATTCAACCCCCTGGGCCAGTGCTCGACTTGAGTGTTGGTCCAAACCAGAGTCACTTGCGGATACTACCCAGTTCGCTGGGGTCTTTGGTATCTGTACGTAGCGCTCATCCGGACGTGTCCTGAGACCTAGATACGCGCGGCTACTATCAGGGTGTCGACACGCCGGGAGGATTTGCTGGATTAGCCTTACCTTAGCTCGGTATATCTTGAGCACGGGATTCCAAGGATACTCGGGTCTTCCCACTTTGGAGTTGCGACTCCGCGGATCGTGGGCTTGTAATGGGTCAAGTTGGAACACCCCTGCAGGGTTTGAACTTTCGAAAGCCGTGCCCGCGGTTATGTGGCAGATGGGAGCTTGTTAATTCCGGTTGTAGATAACTTGACACAATGATACTAATACACTACCAGCGTGTGTTCCGTGACTGTCAATTTCCGAATAGGGATTCGGGAGTTGAACACGGAGGGGTTATGCTTGTGAGCTTGTAGCTAGGATCACTTCGTGATCACTTCTCGCCGATGCCTTCTCTTCTCGCTCTCACTTGCGTAAGCTAGATGCTAGTTGCTGCTGCAGACTTGTTCTTTCTTCAGCCTTTCCCTCACCCAAAGGCTTTGATAGTTCTGTTACCCGGGAACGGGATTGCTGAGTCCTCTGTGGCTCACAGTTACTTCACACACCAGATGCAGGTCCAGCTGTGAGCTATCCAGGTGATGGCACCGAGCTGGATTGGGAGTACGACGAGGAGCGTAGTCGGTACTACGTGCGCTACCCGGACGATCAGTAGTGGAGTCTCTTACTAGGACTCGATCCGCCTGTGGTTGTTTTATCTGAGTTTGGTACTTTGACATTTGGCTTTTGCCCTTAGAGGGTTGTAGTGCTCTTAATGTATGATGTTTGAGACTTGTACTGTTATTCTGTGACGTGGCGATTGTAAGCCAACTATTTTCAGTTTACTATCCCCCTTTTACATGAGTTGTGCAAAGATTACCAAACTTGAGATCATTCTAGGATGGACTTATGCCTTTAAGTCGTGCCTCGACACGTAGGAGGTATAACTCCATCCTGGGCATTACAGTCCAGTAGTGTCCAGCAGTACTAGGGGATAGTAAACAATGGCGTGGGGGTCTTGGATGCTCTGGGGAACCACTGGGATGAGGAGGGAGGTGAGGGAGAGGGTGAATCCTGTTGTCCAGCAGTGTAACTTGGGGTTTTACCCCCTCCAATAATTGAGATAAGGCAGAGGAGAGTTATTGGAGGTAGAATAGGACTAGGGGAAGCTGTGGTAAGAATTTGAGGCCATGAAGAAAAGTAAAAGAGGTTCAACCACTAGTTTTGGTAATTGGACAGAAGGTGTTTGATCAGGGTTTGGTCAAGCAAGTGACATCCACTTGACATGGTACTTAACAGGATCAAATGTCACATATAATTAGGCCCCTACACCAAATTTGAACTCATTTGGGCAAAGTGGCCAATGTAACTTTGGTGAACCCTAGAAATGAACAGAAATGGTTTCACCATGTTTGAGTCAAGCAAATCATCTCCCCTTGATGCACCACTTGGTGTAGCATCATCATTTGGGGTTATGAACATGCCCACAAAGTTTGAGGCCCTAGATAAAAAGTTGACAATGTAAAGTTGTTCAAATTTGAATTTGAACAGAAGGGGTTTTGGGGTGATCTGAACAAGTTGCTCTTTTCCAAATCTTGTGTCATTTGGTCTAGATGCCTTATTAGGCCATTCTAGCATGTGCACCAAATTTGAGAGCATTTGGACAAGTTTGGCAATGTAGAGTTGCTCAAACTTCAAATATGGACAGAATGGTTTTGAAGGGGTTTGAGGATGTTTCCTTGATCTTCAAGGCATGAGGCTTTGCAAGATCATCAAATATGTCATATGTGACATGATAGAATTTCCTTGGAATTTTTGGAGAATATTTCCTTTGTAAATATTTCAAAAGCTTGAAATATCCAGAAAGGGTTTTGGAAGGATTTGTCCAATATTTTGAACATGACCATGTGTTGAAACTCTTATATATGGACAATATATGTCCTATGAGTCTCCCTGAATTTTGGCAAATATTTTTGAAATGATTAAATAATTTTTCCCTATTAAAGACCATTTCTGGCCTTAAGAAAAAGCTTTTAAATAAAATATAAAAATAACTTTTAAAATTATACTTTTGTGGTTTCTGGAAGTCCTATACCTAATAGGATTCAAATATACTTTTTGAAAGATTTTTCTCACCCTAAATAAGGTACTTGCAGTGCAAGCCTCAATTCAGGGGTTTTTGGAAAACTAATTTTAGAAAATACCATTTGGCCAAAATATTTTTATAAGAAAATTCTATACTGGTCTATACACATGGCATGATCATTGGAAAAAGGTTTTGGGTCAAGGAGATGAAGTATAAGAGTTGGAGGATTTATTTGATTTTCAGAGCACTAGCAAACAACAGACAGAGTCAAATCAAGCAAAGTCAACAACACTCAAAAGTTTTTGCAAATCCACATTTTTAACATGAAAATTAGCTTAAGCAAAGTGACATGGAAATCAGGGTGTGACACTGCACGACGGACTTCTCGCACTCGTCCCGTCTAATCAAACAGTTGCACGCATGCCACCGAGTATGGTTAAATTTTGACACGGTTCATATAATACAACCTTTTGCGATATTAATGTGTCAGCTTTTTGTTTCAAAAAGGACTTCGTTGGCTACTAATGTGTGCGTCTCTTTTCAAACTGGACGATTTTTTGCCACGGCAGATATGTGCCATGTCATGAAACCATGCCAAGTTTCATGTTTTTTGGGTGAGTTTTTAATTTACTGGGATTTAAAAACCGAGATTCTCAATGTTTCAGGACGACGAGAAGTTTGTAATTCATCCACATTCCTTAAATGAGACCTAAACATGCACCCAATGACACATGTACAATTTCCCACCCATTTTGCTTCACCGGAGCATGTGCTTGTAGTTCAAATTTGAATTATGGACTACATTAAATGCGTATAAAACTTAATTAGTAATATATACAATGGCCAAATGAATCTGTAGAAAACAAAGTTCAAGGTGAGAAGAGGCAACGATTATAGTTTCGCCCACCGAAACCACGAGGGTTGCGAGAAGCTTCGGTTTGTAAGAGGCTTGTAATATAGCTTCGCCCAAATTGGACAATTATATGTACCATGTAGTGACACCTTGCGAAGTTTCATTTCCAGGTGAGTTTTGGATTTACAGAGATTTAAAAACCAAGATTCGCAATGTTTGTGGCCAAGGCAGGAAGATGAGATGGTTGAATTTATTCCCATTCGTTCCATGGGACCTAAATATGCACCCCAAGGACACATGTACATTTTTCTAGCCATTTTAGTGCACTTGATGTATTTGTAGTTCGGATTTGAATTATGGACATTAAATGCCTAGAAAACTCAATTAATGAATAAAAAGGGTCAAACGAACCCTGAATAATTTCAAAGTTCAGCGCAAATCTCCCATTGTTCCGTGTTGCGGGTAGAAGAAAATACGAGGCTGGAAGAGGGAGCGATTATCGTTTGGCCCACAAGGGGACACGTTTCCCAGTCGAAACCACGAGGGTTCTTGTGACAGGCTCCGGTTTGTAAGAGGTTTGTAATAAATCTTGGCCCAAATTGGCAATGTTTTTACCACGACATATATGTGCCATGACGTGACACCATGCCATCTTTGATGACTTTCTGGTGAGTTTTGTATTTATGGGGATTTAAAAATCGAGATTCCAAATTTTAGAGGACGAGCCAGGATGCCGGTACGGTTGTAATTCGTTCCCATTCCTGGCATGGGACCTAAACATGCACTTAATGACACATGTACAATTTTTCTAGCCATTTTGGTGAACTTGACCATGTATTTGTAGTTCAGATTTGAATTATGGACATTAAATGCATAGGAAACTCAATTAGTGTATAAAAAGGCCAAACGAACCCTGAATAAGTTTAAATTTTATCATGGATATCCTGTCGTTCCATGTTGCTCGTAGAAGAAAATACAAGGCGAAAAGAGGCAGTGATTACGTTTCGCCACAAGGGGAACACGTTTCCCTATCAGAACCACGAGGCTTCTTTGAGAGAAGCTCCGGTTTGTAAGAGGTTTGTAATAAAGCTTGGCCCAAATTGGACAATATTTTTACCACGACATATATGCGATATGACATGACACCATGCCAACTTTCATGACTTTCTGGTAGGTTTAGGATTTACAGGGATATAAAAATCGAGATTCTAAATGTTTGAGGACCAGCCAGGACGCCGGTACGGTTGTAATTCATTCCCATTCCTGGCATGGGACTAAACATGCACCCAAGGACACATGTATAATTTTTCTAGCTATTTTGGTGAACTGGAGCATGTATTGTAGTTCAGATTTAAATTATGGACATTAAAGTCCTAGGAAACTCAATTAGTGTATAAAAAGGCCAAACGAACCCTGAATAAGTTTAAGTTTTAGCACGGATATCTTGTCGTTCCATGTTGCTGGTAGAAGAAACTACAAGGTGAAAAGAGGCGGTGATTATTGTTTCCCCCACAAGGGGGACACATTTCCCTATAAGAACCACGAGGCTTCTTTGAGGGAAGCTCTGGTTTGTAAGAGGCTTGTAATAAAACTTGCGCCAAAATGGACGAAAATAATTCCTTGACATATATGTGCCATGTCGTGACACCATGCCAAGTTTCACGATTTTCGAGTGAGTTTTCGATTTACTGGGATTTAAAAACCGAGATTCTTCTCACGAAATGTTTTCAAATAGCACACGGTTCACTCATGAAAGCCGTGTGCCTACCAAACAGTGGCCGAGAAACCCCCCTCCCCCCTATTGCGCGTGCGATCTGAGTCATGCGTTCTGATTGGTCAGAACCCAAACCCCACGGATCGTACGTCTGTACCGTTGGATGCTCCAAGATCAAACGACAACCCTCAGCCCTTTCGATAGCACATGCAGTACATGGGTAAGCATTGTGCCCATGCGTCGTGCTAGCTCACGCTTCCTTCTCTACTACGTTTTCTAAATAGGCTACCATTTCCCGCCACTCCTCTCATCGGTTTCCCACCTCTTCTCCCATCGATTTCTCGCTGCCAGTATCAGTGCTCATTGGAGGCTAGACGGCGACACACCAGCCATGTAAATATCGCACACAGTTTCTAAAAGCACAAATGTGCGTGATATGAGGGAGTAGGTCCCATAGGGTGACCAGCATGAAATGCCTTAAAGGCAAGGAGGCAATTCCTATCAGCAAGGTGCCGCTTCCCATCCGCTAGCCTAGTCGAATAGAACGCATAAGTTAAGCGTGCTCGGGCTAGAGTGGTCCAAATATGGGTGACCCGGCGGGAAGTTACATATCTCAAGATTCATTTAATCGCCATGACACGGTCATTATAGAGATAAAGAAATAAATATCTCTATAGTTACCTTATCTCTATAATGACCCGACGATGATTATATAAACCTTGGGATCCTTGTTTTGCTAATTTGTAGACTATGTTTTTATAGGTTATTTTTTGCTGTAAAATCACCACAACTATGCAAGCGCGAGCAAATGGTGGAGGTATTGGCTTAACAATGTGTGATACGTATCCAACGTATCTATATTTTTTTATTGTTCCACGCTATTATATTATCTATATTGGATGTTTTATATGCATTTATATGCTATTTTATATGATTTTCGGGACTAACTTATTAACTCATAGCTCAGTGCCAGTTTATGTTTGTTCCTTGTTTTCGAGTTTCGCAGAAAAGGAATATCAAACGGAGTCCAAACAGAATGAAACTTTTTGGCGATTTTTCTTGGACCAGAAGACATCAGATGGACTTGGAGTACACACGAGGGGATCCACGAGGCATCCACAAGGGTGGGGGCGCCCCCTACCTTGTGGGCCCCTCGTGCCTCCCCCGACCGACTTCTTCCACCTATAAATACCAATATATTCGAGAAACATCAGAACATCCATCGAAACCACTTTTCCGCCGTTGTAACCTTCTGTTCTCTCAAGATCCCATTTGGATGCCTGTTCCGGTACTCTGCCGGGGGGGGGAATCAACCAAGGAGGGCATCTACATTAACCCTATTGCCCTTTCGATGAAGTGTGAGTAGTTTACCACAGACATACGGGTCCATAGCTAGTAGCTAGCTGGCTTCTTCTCTCTCTCTTTGATCTTCAATACCATGTTCTCCTTGTTGTTCTTGGAGATCTATCCGATGTAATCTTCTTTTGCGGTGTGTTTTTCAAGATCTGGTGAATTGTGGGTTTATGATCAGATTATCTATGAATAATATTTGAGTTTCTTCTGAATTCTTTTACACATGATCTTATATCTTAGTAATTCTCTTCGAACTATCGGTTTTGTTTGGCCAACCAGATTGATAATTCTTGCAATGGGAGAAGTGCTTTGCTTTGGGTTCAATCTTGCGGTGCTCAATCCCAGTGACATTAGGGGACATGACAGGTATTGTATTGTTGCCATCGAGGATAAGAAGATGGGGGTTTCATCATATTGCTTGAGTTAATTCCTCTACATCATGTCATCTTGCTTAAGGCGTTACTCCATTCTTATGAACTTAATACTCTAGATGCAGGCAGGAGTCGGTCGATGTGTGGAGTAATAGTAGTAGATGCAGGCAGGAGTCGGTGTACTTGGCTTGGGCGTGATGCCTATATTCATGATCATTGCCATAGATGTTCGTTATAATTATTCGCTTTTCTATCAACTGCTTGACAGTAATTCGTTCACCCACCGTAAACTTGCTATCATGAGAGAAGCCACTAGTGAAACCTATGGCCCCCGGGTCTCTTTTACATCTTATAAGTTTAGATCTATTATCTTGCAATCTTTTACTTTTCAATCTATAAACCAAAAACCCAAAAATGTTTACTTTATTAGTTTATCTATCTCTATTGGATCTCACTTTTGCAAATAACCTAGAAGGGATTAACAACCCCTTTATAGCGTTGGGTGCAAGTTGTTAATTGTTTGTGCAGGTATTTGGCGACTTGTGTGTAATCTCCTACTCGATTAATACCTTGGTTCTCAACAAACTGAGGGAAATACTTACTACACTCTGCTGCATCACCCTTTCCTCTTCAAGGGAAACACCAATGTTACCTCGGGAAAGCAGTGAGGTAGTTGAAGAATTTCTGGCGCCATTGTCGGGGAGATTTACGCTAAGTCAAGTCAAGATTTGATCTCCCGTCAACTTGCCAATTTCCTGCGCCGTTGCTGGGGAGATCTACGCCAAGTCAAGACCTACCAAGTACCTATCATTAAACTTTCATCTCTCGCATTTACATTATTTGCCACTTACCTCTCGTTTTCCTCTCCCCCACTTCTAAAACGATTTTGGAAAAATTTGCCTCTCTTTTTTCACCACTATCTTATCTACTTAAATCCTTTCTTTTATCATGGCTGAATCTAAAAGGGGTAGGGGGTCTCCCCCCGAGTTTTACTTTAGATAACCCCTCTATCCTTGCTAAGCTAAAAAACAATGATGCTACAAAAAAACTTTCCGGGGTTAGCAAGGGAGAATTAAACAATTTTGATGAAGATAATCCCGGACTTTTTTGTTATTTGCTTGATGAATCTTTGAAAGATGCTTGGAATAGACTATTGAGAATTCGAGCCAGCCATGTGCCACAATATCATATAGAGATATACTTGAGAAGCTTTTATGTTGGTTTGCCTCCTTCTTTTGAACAAGTTTTGGACTCTATATTTGAAAATGATTTTCTTGGAGGAGATGCCTTTGATACTTATGAAAGGATGAAAACCATATTTGGGCACTCCAAGGATGAAAATGTTGAAACAGCTATGCTTATGTGCTTCTATCAAAATGAAATAAGCAAATATATGAAGGCTAGTTTAGACGCAAATTTTAGGAGTGTGCTTAATCTTTCTTCCACTATTAATGGCCATGTGCTTTCATAAAATAGAAAGATAAATGCTCTAGACAAAAAAAATCTCTTTTTGTTACAAACAGGAAGAGGGCGACAATGCCTAGATCTATTAGATTTTTATGCCTAGCTAAGGGCGTTAAACAATCGCGCTTGTTGGGAGGCAACCCAATTTTATTTTTGATTTTTTTTACTTTTTGGTTTTGTTTTGCAAATTTTACACATTATTACGTCTGTAGTAATTGTGTTTTGGTGTTTTAATTAGTGTTTGAGCCAAGTAAGACCTTTGTGATGGCTTACAGGTATCGTTCATTTAATTTTGCTGAAAACAGAAACTTTTGCATCTAGTGTAGAAAATTCAATAAATCATTGGAACGTTGAAACCTTTCGGAATGTTTACAAGAAATTGATATGCAAATTTCCCATGTTGTCCAATTTTTACAGAATTTTTAGAGTTACAGAAGTATGCCAAGTTTACAGATTGCCACAGACTGTTCTGTTTTTGGCAGATTCTGTTTTTATGTGTTGTTTGCTTATTTTGATGCATCTATGGCTAGTATCGGGGGGTATGAACCATGGAGAAGTTGGAATACAGTAGATTTTACACCAATATGAAATTATAATAAGATCACAACAGTACCTTGAGTGGTTATTTGCTTTGTTTTACTAACGGAGCTCACGAGATTTTCTGTTGAGTTTTGTGTTGTGAAGTTTTCAAGTTTTGGGTAAGGATTTGATAGACTATGGAATAAAGAGTGGAAAAAGCCTAAGCTTGGGGATGCCCTAGGCACCCTAAGGTAAAATTCAAGGACGGCCAAGAGCCTAATCTTGGGGATGCCCAGGGAAGGCATCCCCTCTTTCGTCTTCATCCATCGGTAACTTTACTTGAGACTATATTTTTATTCACTACATGATATGTGTTTTGCTTGGAGTGTCATGTATGATATGAGTCTTTGCTTTTCAGTTTGTCACAATCATCCTTGCTATACACACATTTTGAAAGGTACACGCTTCAATTGTGATTTATTAGAATACTCTATGTGCTTCACTTATATCTTTTGAACTAGGCAATTTTGCTCTAGTGCTTCACTTATATATTTTTAGAGCACGGTGGTGGTTTTATTTTGTAGAAATTTTTAAACTCTCTTGCTTCACTTATATTATTTTGAGAGTTCTTAAGAATAGCATGGTAATTTGCTTGGTTATGAAATTAGTCCTAATATAATAGACATCCAAAGGAGATATAATAAAAACTTTCATATAGAGAGCATTAAAATTATGTGAAGTTTGACTCCTTGTAATTGTTTTGAGATGTTAAGATGGTAATATTAGAATTATGCTAAAGTTAGTTGGTGAGGTTAAAGAAATAATTGTGTTAAGGTTTGTGATTCCCAAAGCATGCACGTATGGCCTATGTAACCAAATTGACGTGCACTGTATTTAGAGTGTTTCATCTTTGTGGGAAGGTCGGGGGCGCGCGATGGTTAACTCCTACCAACCTCCCCCCTGGGGGCATGCGTCGTAGTGTTTTGCTTTGATGGCTAAGTAGATTTTTTACAATAAGTATGTGAGTTCTCTACGACTAATGTGAGTCCATGGATTATACGCACATTCACCCTTCCACCGTTCTAGCCACTCTAGTGTCGCGCAACTTTTGCCGGTGCATAAACCCTCCTTATACCTTCCTCAAAACAGCCACTATTATGGCATTTCCATAGCCATTCCGAGAAATATTGCCATGTAACTCCACCGTTCCGTTTATTATGACACGCTTCATCATTGTCATATTGCTTTGCATGATCATGTAGTTGACATAGTATTTGTGGCAAGGCCACCTTTCATATTTTTCATACATGTCACTCTTGGTCATTGCACATCCCGGTACACCACCGGAGGCATTCATATAGAGTCATATATTTGTTCTAGTATCGAGTTGTAAGTAACTAAAAGTGCAATGATCATCATTATTAGAACATTGTCCCATGTGAGGTTATCAAAAATAAAAGAGGCAAATGAAGCCCAAATAAAATAAAAGAGGCCAAAGAAGCCCACAAAAAATAAGAGGTCAAAGAACCAAAAAAATGAGAGAAAAGGAGAGAAGGAACAATATTACTATCCTTTTCCACACTTGTGCTTCATCATAGCACCATGTTCTTCATGATAGAGAGTCTCCTATGTTGTCACTTTCATATATCACTAGTGGGAATTTTTTGTTATAGAACTTGGCTTGTATATTCCAACGACGGGCTTCCTCAAATGCCCTAGGTCTTCATGAGCAAGCAAGTTGATGCACACCCACTAGTTGTCTTTTTGAGCTTTCATACACTTATAGCTCTAGTGCATCCGTTACATGGCAATCCCTACTCACTCACATTGATATCGATTGATGGGCATCTCCATAGTCCGTTGATTTGCCTAGTTGATGTGAGACTTTCTCCCACCTTTTATCTATTACCACCTCCACTCCACCCATAGTGCTATGTCCATGGCTCGCGCTCATATATTGCATGAAGAGTTGAAAGGTTTGAAAGAGTAGAGAATGAAAGCAATTGCTTGGCTGACTCCGGGATGGGCATGAGGGGGGCTCTGTGTTAAGAAAATGGAGCATAAAGACTATATGATCTGTAGGGATAACGTTCTTTAGCCATGTTATTTTTGAAGCTTTATAGATTGCTTTTGGTATGGTTAGAATATTATTGTTTTGATATTGAGAAATTCTTATTTTGAGTCCTATGGATCTGAACATTCGTGCCACGATAAAGAATATTACATTGATAAATATGTTCGGTAGCATTCCACATCAAAAACTCTGTTTTTATCATTTACCTACTCGAGGACGAGCAGGAATTAAGCTTGGGGATGCTTGATACGTTTCCAACGTATCTATAACTTTTTATTGTTCCATGCTATTATATTATCTATCTTGGATGTTTTATATGCATTTATATGCTATTTTATATGATTTTTGGGACTAACTTATTAACTCAGTGCCAGTTTCTGTTTGTTCCTTGTTTTCGAGTTTCGCTGAAAAGGAATATCAAACGCAGTCCAAACGGAACGAAACTTTTTGGAGATTTTTCTTGAACCAAAAGACATCAGATGGACTTGGAGTACACACCCAGGTATCCACGAGGCGGCCACAAGGGTGGGGGCGCCCCCAGGGGGGTTGGGCGTGCCTCCTACCTTGTGGGCCCCTCGTGCCTCCCCCGACCGACTTCTTCCGCCTATAAATACCAATATATTCCAGAAACATCAGAACATCAATCGAAACCACTTTTGCACCGCTGCAACCTTTTGTTCTCTCGAGATCCCATCTGGAGGCATGTTCCAGTACTTTGCCGGAGGGGGAATCAACCACGGAAGGCATCTACATTAACCCTATTGCCCTTCTGATGAAGTGTGGGTAGTTTACCACAGACCTATGGTCCATAGCTAGTAGCTAGATGTCTTCTTCTCTCTCTTTGATCTTCAATACCATGTTCTCCTAGTTGTTCTTGGAGATCTAGCCGATGTAATCTTCTTTTGCAGTGTGTTTGTCAAGATCCGATGAATTGTGGGTTTATGATCAGATTATCTATGAATAGTATTTGAGTTTCTTCTGAATTCTTTTATGCTTGATCTTATATCTTAGTAATTCTCTTCGAACTATGGGTTTTTTTTGGCCAACTAGATTGATAATTCTTGCAATGGGAGAAGTGCTTTGCTTTGGGTTCAATCTTGCGGTGCTCAATCCCAGTGACAGTAGGGGACATGAAACGTATTGTATTGTTGCCATCGAGGATAAAAAGATGGGGTTTTCATCATATTGCTTGAGTTAATTCCTCTACATCATGTCATCTTGCTTAAGGAGTTACTCCGTTCTTATGAACTTAATACTCTAGATGCAGGCAGGAGTCGATCGATGTGTGGACTAATAGTAGTAGATGCAGGCAGGAGTCAGTCTACTTATCTTGGACGTGATGCCTATATTCGTGATCATTGACATAGGTGTCGTTATAATTATTAGCTTTTCTATCAACTGCTTGACAGTAATTCGTTCACCCGCCGTAAACTTGCTATCATGAGAGAAGCCACTAGTGAAACCTATGGCCCCGGGTCTTTTTTACATCCTATAAGTTTCAGATCTATGATCTTGCAATCTTTTACTTTTCAATCTATAAACCAGAAACCCAAAAATATTTACTTTATTAGTTTATCTATCTCTATCGGATCTCACTTTTGCAAATAACCTAGAAGGGATTGACAATCCCTTTATAGCGTTGGGTGCAAGTTGTTGATTGTTTGTGCAGGTATTTGGCGACTTATGTGTAATCTCCTACTCAATTGATACCTTGGTTCTCAACAAACTGAGGGAAATACTTACTTCACTCTACTGCATCACCCTTTCCTCTTCAAGGGAAACACCAATGTTACCTCGGGAAAGCAGCGAGGAAGCAATGTGCGATGCAAGTGCGCTATAAAATCACCACGACTGTGCAAGCTAAATGCGGGTAAGTTTATTTAGAAATTAGGATGAACCGTGTGCGATAGACCAGCTAGCTAGAAATATAAAAACAAACTACCCGTCTTAAGTGTTGCAAAAATCGGCGGTTACGCCACTTTTCCTTATTATCATACATGCATATTCTTATTGGACCGTGCGCGATCTTGGGCACTCCCGCCCCGCATCAATTACTTTACCTAAATTTTAGTAGCCACCGTACTTCAATCGTCGCTCACACTCCTCTAGCACCGAGCTTATAGTAAAATTGCGGTAGCCGAGGCATTTGAACGGTCGCCCTCCCTCGTCCACCACCATCTCCACCCACCATTACTAAAAATTTCAGTAGCCGCGGCGTATCCTCAAACACGATCATCCCCACCTCCACAGTCCCCCCACCCGGCCCCTCACCCCTCGAACACTAGCTCACGGCCGCCGCCAGCGCTACCGCCAACCCATGCCGGTCTGCCCATTCCTCCTAGCTTAGTTAATAAAGTTTAGGTTACCTAGCGATTCCCATACCATCGCCCCACTCCCCTGAGTTTTTAGATGAGGCCTGCTGTGTCCCTCCCCGCTAGATCCACATCCCCTGCTCCAGAATGTCGCAGCCTAAGCTCGACCACGTATCCCGGGGAGCCCGACGAGCGTTTGGCCAAGAAGAGGTTCATCATGGCCTCTCCGGCACATGTTGGCGAGGTGGTAGCCGTTTGCTCCGACTTGTCGATCCCGGAGCAACACGTCGCCACGGAAGCCAGCGAAGATGTTGACTACGTTGCCATGCCGAAGGATTCATGTCAGCTGCTACCTCTTGAGCTTGCGTTGTATTCCCTCGAAGAGGAAAGGGAGATGCAGCACAGTAGCGTAAGTATTTCCCTCAGTTTTTGAGAACCAAGGTATCAATCCAGTAGGAGACCACGCGCCAGTCCCTCGCACCTGCACAAACAAATAAGAACTTCGCACCCAACGTGATAAGGGGTTGTCAATCCCTTTACGGTCACTTACGATAGTGAGATCTGATAGAGATGATAATTATATTTTTGATATTTTTGGTATAGAAACAGAAAGTAAAGAAAGCAAATAAACAACACCGGCAGAAATAGGCTAGTTGACGGGAAAGTAATATGATAAAGATAGACCCGGGGGCCATAGTTTTCTCTAGTGGCTTCTCTCTTGATAGTGATATTCTACAGTGGGTAAACAAATTACTGTCGAGCAATTGATAGAAAAGCGAATAATTATGAGACTATCTAGGCATGATCATTGTATATAGGCATCACGTCCGAGACAAGTAGACCGACTCCTGCCTGCATCTACTACTATTACTCCACACATCGACCGCTATCCAGCATGCATCTAGTGTATTGAGTTCATACGAAAAGAGTAACACCTTAAGCAAGATGACATGATGTAGAGGGATAAACTCAAGCAATATGATGAAAACCCCATCTTTTTATCCACGATGGCAACAATATAATACATGCCTTGCTGCCCCTACTGTCACTGGGAAATGACACTACAAGATTGAACCCAAAGCCAAGCACTTCTCCCATTGCAAGAACTATAGATCTAGTAGGCCAAACCAAACCAATAATTCGAAGAGACTTGCAAAGATATTATGAGCACACATAAAAAGTTCAGAGAAGAACCAAATATCTTTCATAGATAATCTTGATCATAAACTCACAATTCATCGGATCTCGACAAACACACCGCAAAAAGAGATTACATCGAATAGATCTCCTCGAAGACCGATGAGAACTTTCTATTGAGATCTAGAGAGAGAGAAGAAGCCATCTAGAAACTAGTTATGGACCCGAAGGTCTGAGGTAAACTACTCACAACTCATGGTGAGGGCGATAATGATGATGATGAAGGCCTCCGTGATGGATCCCCCTCCCGGAACAGGCTCCAAGATGGGATCTCCACGGGAACAGCAGCTACAGCGGTGGAATTAGGGATTTCTCTCAGCGTACGGAGTTTCTAGGGTACGTAGGTATATATAGGAAGAAGAGGGGCACCAGGGGCCACAGGGGCTGCCCTCGAGGCAGGGGGCGCGCCCTGGGAAGGGGGGCGCGCCCCCACCCTCGAGGGTGGCCCCCCTATCCTCTGGCTTGGCCCCGAAGTCTTTCGTGCGTGATTTCCTCCAAAAATATCTCCTGCGAAGGTTTCATTCCGTTTGGACTCCGTTTGATATTCCTTTTCTGCAAAACCCTGAAATAGGCAAAAAAACAGCAATCTGGACTGGGCCTTTGGGTTAGTAGGTTAGTCCCAAAAATGATATAAAAGTGAATGATAAAGCCCATTAAACATCCAAGACTTCATAAATAATAGCACGGAACAATAAAAAATTATAGATACGTTGGAGACGTATCAAGCATCCCTAAGCTTAATTCTTGCTCATCCTCGAGTAGGTAAATGATAAAGAAAGAATTTTTGATGTGGAATGCTAACCAATATAGTTTTTCAATGTAATTCTCTTAATTGTGGCATGAATGTTCAGATCTGAAAGATTCAAGGTAAAAGTCTATATTGACATAAGAAATAACAATACTTCAAGCAATACTAACAAAGCAATCATATCTTCTCAAAATACTATGGCTAAAGAAAGTTATCCCTACAAAATCATATAGTGTTGGCTATGCTCCCTTATTATCACACTAAATATTCATATCATGCACAACCCCGATTTCAGCCAAGCATTTGTTTTCATGCTCTATCTTTTCAAACCTTTCAACTTTCACGCAATACATGAGCGTGAGCCATGGACATAGCACTATGGGTGGAATAGGGGTGGTTGTGGAGAAGACAAAAAGAGGGAGATAGCCTCACATTGACTAGGCGTATCAACGGGCTATGGAGATGCCCATCAATAGATATCAATGTGAGTGACTAGGGATTGCCATGGAACGGATGCACTAGAGCTAAATATGAATGAAAGCTCAACAAAAGAAACTAGTGGGTGTGCATCCAACTTGCTTGCTCACGAAGACCTAGGGCATTTGAGGAAGCCCATCGTTGGAATATACAAGCCAAGTTCTATAACGAAAATTCCCACTAGTATATGAAAGTGGCTAAGCATGAGACTCTCTACAATGAAGAACATGGTGCTACTTTGAAGCACAAGTGTGGAAAAAGATAGTAGCAATTGTCCCTTTTTTGGCCTTTCTTTTTTTCTTTGGCCTTTCTTTTTTTTCTTTTTTTTTTTGCGGAGGGGCTTTATAGATTCAGCCTTTCCTCCCATGGGACAATGCTCTAAAAATGATGATCATCACACTTTCATTACAACACAAGATTACAACTCGATACTACAACAACAAAGTATGACTCTATATGAATGCCTGCGGCGGTGTACCGGTATGTGCAATGAAACAAGAGTGACATGTATGAAAATTATGCATGGTGGCCTTGCCACAAATACTATGTCAACTACATGATCATGCAATGGCAATATGATAATATGAAGCGTGTCATATGAACGGAACGGTGGAAAGTTGCATGGCAATATATCTCGGAATGGCTATGGAAATGCCATGATAGGTAGGTATGGTGGCTGTTTTGAG
Organism: Secale cereale; assembly: GCA_902687465.1. Classification (NCBI taxonomy): domain Eukaryota; kingdom Viridiplantae; phylum Streptophyta; class Magnoliopsida; order Poales; family Poaceae; genus Secale; species Secale cereale. Next base: position 655,466,187 of record LR738711.1, read on the forward strand.
GAACAATATGGTGGCTGTTTTGAGGAAGGATATATAGTGGGTATATAGCACCGGCGAAAGTTGCGCGGTACGAGAGAGGCTAGCAATGGTGGAAGGGTGAGAGTGCGTATAATCCATGAACTCAACATTAGTCATAAGAACTCATATACTTATTGCAAAAATCTACGAGTCATCAAAACAAAGCAATCAACGCATGCCCCTAGGGGGGAGGTTGGTAGGAGTTAACCATCGCGCACCCCCGACCTCCACACAAAGGTTGACACTCTACAAATACCTCATGCTTTAACTTAGTCACATAACGGTTCACCATACGTGCATGCTACGGGAATCACCAACCTTAACACAAATATTTCTCAATTTCATAATTACTCCACTAGCATGACTCTAATATCACTATCCTCATGTCTCAAAACAATTATCAAGCATCCAACATCTCTTTCTATTCAATGCACTTGATGTGATTTTTTTTACTACATTGACATTGGATGTTTATCATGTGAAGACTAGTTTCTTTAGCCTAAACACTTTACCATGCTGTTTTAATAGACTCTCAAATAGATCTAAGTGAAGCATGAGAGTTCAACAATTTCTACAAAATATTACCACCACGGTGCTCTAAAAGATATAAGTGAAGCACGAGAGCAAAAACTATTCAACTCAAAAGATATAAGTGGAGTACATAGAGTGCTCTAATAATTTCTAGGGCATATTTGACTCTCTCAAATAGGTGTGTCCAGCAAGGATGATTGTGGCAAACTAACAAGCAAAGACTCAAATTATACAAGACGCTCCAAGCAAAACACATAGCATGTTGCAAATAAAAATATAGCTCCAAGTATAGTTACCGATGGACGAAGACGAAAGAGGGGATGCCTTCCTGGGGCATCCCCAAGCTTAGGCTTTTGATTATCTTGAATTTACTTGGGGTGCAATGGGAATCCCCAAGCTTAGGCCTTTGCTACTCCTTGTTCCATAGTCCATCAAAGCAATACTCAAAACTTGAAAACTTCACAACACAAAACTTAGACAAAAATTCTCGTGAGCTCCGTTAGTAAGAGAAAGCAAACCACCACTCAAAGGTACAGCAAGGAGTTCATACTTTGTTTATATTGGTGTTAAACCTACTGTACTCCAAGTTTTCTATGATTCATATCCTCCAATATTACTCATAGATGCATCGGAATAAGCAAACAACACACGAAAAACAGAATCTGTCAAAAACAGAACAGTCTGTAGTAATCTGCTGGCTTCGCCTACTTCTGGAACTCCAAAACTTCAAACTAAATTGGTAAATTTGCGTAATTTGTCTACCAATCAGCAACAAAAAGAATCAACTAAAAAGCACGCTCCAGTAAAATCTGAAGACTACTTTAGCGAGCGCTAACGATTCTGTTTTTCACAGCAAGATCAAATAAACTTCACACAAGTCTTACCAAAGGTTCTACTTGGCACAAACACTAAAGAAAACATGAAAACACATCTAATCAGAGGCTAGATGCAATATTTATTCCCTAACAGCAACTAAAGCAAAAAACATAAAATTGGGTTGCCTCCCAACAAGCGCTATCGTTTTACGCCCCTAGCTAGGCACGATACAAGATAGATCTAGGTATTGCCATCTTTGGAAGGCAATCCATAAGTGGCTCTCATGATAGATTCATATGGTAATTTGATTTTCTTTCTAGGAAAGTGTTCCATGCCTTTTCTTAACGGAAATTGGAATCTAATATTTCCTTCCTTCATATCAATAATTGCACCAATCGTTCTAAGGAAAGGTCTACCAAGAATAATAGGACATGAAGGATTGCAATCTATATCAAGAACAATGAAATCTACGGGCACATAATTCCTATTGGAAACAATAAGAACATCATTAATTCTTCCCATAGGTTTCTTAATAGTGGAATCCGCAAGATGCAAATTTAAAGAACAATCATCAAGCTCATGGAATCCTAGCAAATCACACAAAGCTTTTGGGATAGTGGAAACACTAGCACCCAAATCACACAAAGCATAGCATTCATGATCTTTTATTTTTATCTTTGTAGTAGGTTCCCATTCATCATAAAGCTTTTTAGGTATAGAAACTTCCAACTCAAGTTTTTCTTCATAAGATTGCATCAAAGCATCAACTATATGTTTAGTGAAAGCTTTATTTTGACTATAAGCATGCGGAGAATTTAGCATGGGTTGCATCAAGGAAATACAATCAATCAAAGAGCAATTATCATAACTGAATCCCTTGAAATCCAAAGTAGTGGGTTCATCACTATGCAAAGTTTTAATCTCTTCAATCCCACTTTTAGCAATTTTAGCATCAAGATCTATAAACTCTGAATTATTGGGACACCTTAAAGCAGAATCATCTCCAATCATATTCTCATGAAGATTAATACTAGAAAATAAGGATCTAATAGGAGACACATCAATAACTTTCAGATCTTCATCTTTATTTTCATGCTCTTCCGGTTTGGCAGCCATCTTATTGATCAAGGTGGACTGTTTATCGGAAATTTGGGCAATTAAGCTCTCAAGATGAGCAAACTAAGATTTCAAACCATAAAATTCCTTAGACATATCATCAAGGTCTTTATTCATATATTCCATAAACTTTTTCTGTTCTTTAAGCTCACTTCTGAAAAAGTCATTATGCTCAAATTGTATAGTCATAAAATGTCTAACATTGTTTTCAATCTCCTCCAGCCTCTTGAGGTGAGGGTCAACACTAACAGGGAGAGCCATAACGACAAGCAAGCAAGCAAACTCACAAGCAAACAAAAAGCAAGCGAACGAGAAACACACGGCGGAAGAAGGGCAAATAAAACGGCAAAGGTGAAGTGGGGGAGAGGAAAACGAGAGGCAAATAAATGTAATGCGAAGGATAAGGGTTTGTGATAGGTACTTGGTATATGACTTTTGCGTAAGCCTCCCCGGCAATGGCGCCAGAAATTCTTCTTGCTACCTCTTGAGCTTGCGTTGTATTCCCTCGAAGAGGAAAGGGAGATGCAACACAGTAGCGTAAGTATTTCCCTTAGTTTTTGAGAACCAAGGTATCAATCCAGTAGGAGACCACGCGCTAGTCCCTCGCACCTGCACAAACAAATAAGAACTTCGCAGCCAACGCGATAAGGGGTTGTCAATCCCTTTACGGTCACTTACGATAGTGAGATCTGATAGAGATGATAATTATATTTTTGGTATTTTTGGTATAGAAACAGAAAGTAAAGAAAGCAAATAAACAACGGCGGCAGAAATAGGCTAGTTGACAGGAAAGTGATATGATAAAGATAGACCCGGGGGCCATAGTTTTCTCTAGTGGCTTCTCTCATGATAGCGACATTCTATGGTGGGTAAACAAATTACTGTCGAGCAATTGATAGAAAAGCGAATAATTATAAGACTATCTAGGCATGATCATTGTATATAGGCATCACATCCGAGACAAGTAGACCGACTCCTGCCTGCATCTACTACTATTACTCCACACATCGACCGCTATCCAGCATGCATCTAGTGTATTTAGTTCATACGAACAGAGTAACGCCTTAAGCAAGATGACATGATGTAGAGGGATAAACTCAAGCAATATGATGAAAACCCCATCTTTTTATCCTCGATGGCAACAATACAATACGTGCCTTGCTGCCCCTACTGTCACTGGTAAAGGACACCGCAAGATTGAACCCAAAGCCAAGCACTTCTCCCATTGCAAGAACTATACCCATTGCAAGAACTAGAGATCTAGTAGGCCAAACCAAACCAATAATTCGAAGAGACTTGCAAGGATATTATGAGCACACATAAAAATTTCAGAGAAGAACCAAATATCTTTCATAGATAATCTTGATCATAAACTCACAATTCATCGGATCTCGACAAACACATCGCAAAAAGAGATTACATCGAATAGATCTCCTCGAAGACTGAGGAGAACTTTGTATTGAGATCCAGAGAGAGAGAAGAAGCCATCTAGATACTAGCTATGGACCCGAAGGTCTGAGGTAAACTACTCACAACTCATTATGAGGGCGATGATGATGATGATGAAGGCCTCCGTGATGGATCCCCCTGCCGGAACAGGCTCCAAGATGGGATCTCCACGGGAACAGCAGCTACGGCGGTGGAGTTAGGGTTTTCTCTCTGCGTATGGAGTTTCTGGGGTACGTAGGTATATATAGGAAGAATGTAGGATCAAAAGTATGTCTAGAGGGGGGGTGATTAGACTACTTGTCAATATAAAAATTCTGCCTTTTGACCAAGAACAGTTTTTGGCAGATTCACAATTATGATCAAGTCAAGCATCACCCTACACATGCAATTCTAGAGTATAGGCAGCGGAAAGTAAATTGCACATGTAGTAAAGAGAGGTGGAGAAGAGCAAACGCAATTTTGGAGACGCGGTGATTTTTCCCGTGGTTCCGATAGGTGGCGCTATCGTACATGCACGTTGATGGAGACTTCAACCCACGAAGGGTAACGGCTACGCGAGTCCACGGAGGGCTCCACCCACGAAGGGTCCACGAAGAAGCAACCTTGTCTATTCCATCATGGCCTACGCCCACGGAGGGCTAGCCTTACTCGGGGTAGATCTTCACAAAGTAGGCGATCTCCTTGCCCTTACAAACTTCTTGGTTCAACTCCACATCTCGACGACGGAGGCTCCCAAGCGACACCTAACCAATCTAGGAGGCACCACCCTCCAAAAGGTAATAGATGTTGTAGATGATGATGAACTCCTTGCTCTTGTGCTTCAAATGATAATCTCCCCAACACTCAACTCTCCTCACTGATTTGGCTGTGGTGGAAGAAAGGATTGAGTGGAAAGCAACTTGGGAAGGCTAGAGATCAAGCTTCATATGGTGGGAGTGGAGCAACTTGATCTCAACACAAGGGTAGGTAGTTCTCTTCTCAGAAATGTAAGGTAGGAGTGGTAGTTCTTTCTGATGGCTCTCTCCACGAATGAAGAGGGGGTGGAGGGGTATAAATAGCCTCCACACAAAATCCAACCGTTACACACATTTGAGCAATCTTGGTGGGACCGAAGTGGACAACTCGGTGAGACCGATAGTTCAAATAATGTGAACGTTGGGATTTTCGGTGGGACCGAATATACAATCTCGGTTAGTCCGATTCGTGCAATGACAAGAGCATGCCAGTTTCGGTGGGACCGACTTCATCATCTCGGTGACACCGATTTGATGACAGAAGGTTACAGAAACTTGGCAACTCATGTTTCGGTGAGACCGAGTTCAGAATCGGAAAATCCGAGTTTACTAGGGTTTGGCTTATGGCTGAGGTGGTTCATCTCGGTGTGACTGAGTTTGGAATATCGGTGGGACCGAGACTACTTATGAGTGTCTATGGCAGTGAAAGTTGCTGATAGTTTAGGAGATGTATCACTAAGCACTTGAGCAACCAGATCATCATCATAACCTCATCCCCTTTTAATAGTATTGGCTTTTCCTATGGACTCAATGTGATCTTGGATCACTAAACCAAAAATGGAGTCTTGAGCTTTTGCCAATGCTTGCCTTAGCATTTTGGGGGCTCCACTTCTTCATTCCTTGCCATACCCATATCACTGAACTCTCTGAAATGATTCTCAAGTAACTATTAGTTCAATGATATATATGTTGTTATTAATTACCAAAACCACCCAGGGATTAGTTGCACTTTCAATCTCCCCCTTTTTGGTAATTGATGACAACATATAGATCAAAGCTTCGACAAAGGATATAATCAATGAATAATATAGTCGCTTTGAGAAGTATGTGATAAGCAAGAGCTCCCCCTAAATTTGTGCATTATTTAAGATTTGCGTTTGAATGAAAATGCACAATCGATTAGGATCATGGGTCACTCTTCCATGCCACATACATCTTGGTGGAGCGCACAAAATGATAAGAATGAACAGCATGCACCCAATCACCAAGACATGAGTAAATGGTCATACGAGATAGGAATGGCATATGATAAGCATTAAGCACACATTAAAGCATAGTACGACCAAGCACTCATTAAGGTAGAATCAAACGGAGTATCAAACACACTGAATGTCTCGAAAACCAAAAGTATCTCAAAGAAACCGCAAAAGAACGAAAGAGCAAAAGCGCAAAGACAACAGCACTCTCTCTCTCGAAGCCCTATGATCTATACAATTTCTCCCCCTTTGGCAACAACTTACCAAAAAGTTCGAAAAAGCATAGAGCTAAGCGTCACTGTGGACTCTGCTAGCGGCTCCCGTCTGGGTTGTTGTCGGAGTGGATATGACAGCATCGGCGAAGACTTCAGCTGATGTCTGTGCTGGAGGAGTGGACACTGGAGCTGGGGCTGGAGTAGGAGCAACTGCTGGAACTGTGGGAGGTGCTGAAGCTGTAGTCCTGGTGTCAGTCACTGGAATAGCAGCTGATCGGGATCCTTTGGGAACCGGAGAAGTCTGTCGATGAGAATCCTGGACTAAGTCATCCTGCAACTCACGCATAAGCTCTGCCTTGACCTGCTTTGCTTCCTCAATGTCTACCTCGAGCTTGTTGACGGTCACTTGTACTTCAGTCAGCTTCACGTCCAGAGCGTGGATCTTCTCGTCAACAATCCTCTCTAAGCTCTCCTGAGACTGTTCAATGCTGGCCAGGCGTTGTTCAATCCTTTGAGTAGCTTCAAGAATTTGCTCTCCGAAACTCTTTAGTTTAGCTGCTGCTGCTGCTGCTGCTGCTTCCTTGTCAGCTTTGGCTTCTGAGGAGGAGGCTGGGGTGCTTCCTCATCCTCATCCTCTACTGCTGCATCTGCATGAGGATCAATATACATATCTGCTCTAGCTCCTGACACATGCACTATCCTCTTTCTCTTGGTGGTTTTCTTCACTTTGCTTGCAGCTGCCTCTCCCAAATTCAGCTTCTTAGCAACAGTTGACTGCTTGACTTTGCTGGTGCCCTTATTAGATTGTTGATCTTGTTGCTCTTTGGCAACAACCTTCCTTTTAGGCTTTGAGGTCACCTCTTCCTCAACAACAAAATCTGAATCCTCATCATCTGAATTCCTCTTCTTTCTAGCTCTGGTGGCTGCAGGAGGCATGCCACTTGGTGTACTCCTCTCACCATCATCAGATGAGCTACTAGGATCAGGACTAGTGCCTGCCTCTGGAATGTCTGCAATGGGTGTCTCTGGCCTGTCCTCACTGTCACTGGCATCTGACATGGCTGACAACCTGTGAATAGATAAGGTGTAGGCAGAGAAGAAGAGTCATCACAAACTGCAGAAGTTTTTGCAAAAAAATGAGTTCAAATTCTAGTATTAAGTTTTCACAGAAGACATTTCGGTCAGACCGAGTTTAAGGTTCGGTGAATCCGAAGTGTTAAACAGGAGCTTGGCACACCACTTTCGGTTTGACCGAAGTGGGTTTCGGTCCTGCCGAAAACACTAGGGTTTCACAGAATCTTCATTTCGGTCACACCGATTTTGCACAACTCGGTTGGACCGAAGGGTGCATTCCAATGGCCATAGGCCAAATCGGTCATACCGAAAATATAAAATCGGTCTCACCGAGATGTGTTCCGCGGAAACCTAACCCTAAAACTTTTACTCGAATCTAGTTCAAACGAACCAATCTGGTGTACAGGAGGATTTCAATCGTGGCAAGATACTAGGCAATCCAAACGTGCATTGAATCGGAGATGGGAGCACGAGTGGGATCAAAACTCACCCTAACTTGGTGGAGTTTTTCTACGGCGGCAACGGCGCGGAGGAGATGGCTGTTGACGGCGACGGAGACCTGCGGCGAGGGCGCACAGGCGACGACGGCGACGATCCGGAGACCAAGGCGACGGCAGCAAGGGGTGTGGGGGCAAAACGTTTGAAGGAGGAATCAACGCGCGCGGCCCTCGGAATATATACCCCTTCGCTGTCGGTGGGACCGAGTTGTAAAACTCGGTGGCACCGAGATGGATAACTGCTAGGTAGTTATGCACTTCGGTCACGCCGAAAATCACAACTCGGTTTCACCGAGATGAAAACCTAGATCAGTCTAAATGCTTTCGGTTTGACCGAGTTTGAGTGAGTTGGTCTGACCGAAATAAATTAGAAGGTTTTGGAAATTAGCCCTTGACGGATCGGTGGCTCCGAGTGCTCCTCACCCGGAGGGTCCGAAAATGACTTGTTCAAAATTTGTGATGTAAGCATGAATAGAATTTGAGACAAGAAAGCATAGATAGCTAGGGGAGGTACTTAGGCATTCTTGTCCATCCATTTGGTCAGAAAAATCAAAACGACCAAAACAACAAATGGATGTCCTCGAATGGATAAAATCATGCATCCAACATGCTCACACAATAAGATAGCAAATGAAATATGTGTCAAACATGCACAACCAAAACTCTAGCAACTAACACACAATTTGTCGATGACTAGGTCAGCTTTATATGAGTATATTGACTTAGGAGCCAAATGAGAACATTTGATCATAGGTCATACTCATCGTTTAAGCACAAGTGGGGTTACCACTTTTACATAAAGCATTGATGTGTTCACATCATTTGAAGATGCTTTAGCTCAATTTTTTAGAGCAAAGCTCCCCCTAGATGTGAGAACCCCTTTTAAAGGGTCAAACTAACCTTGGGTTGTTGTAGAAGACTTCATGTAGATGTTGAAGATGTGGATGCTCAATGTTGATGGAGATCATCAAGAGTTGGGAGCTATCCTTTGGATTCGGGCACTTTCAATACCTACATGGGTTAGTCCCACAAGGAACAAACAAGGATATCCATGGACATAGATTGAAGTTCACAATAGATGATGTCCATGAAAGAAATGATTACCTTGTCCCTTGACTTACCAACAAGAGGGTTTGTGACTCCATGAACTAGTGCACGATGTGGAAGTTGATTGCACAAGCCTTTGCCAAAATGAATGTGAGTGAAGTATGTTGGCGGAGTCACCCTCAAGAACTTTCTAGTTCTTCTTCTTCGGGATCCACATCATCTTGATGGGAATCCTTGGGGTTGTAGTTGAGCTTGACGAAGTAGAACTTGACGTTTCCTTGGGAACCCACTTGACCATGGCTTGAGGTGCTTCAACAAATGCATCAATCTCCTCTTGAAGCTTGTCCTTGCCTTTTAGCTTGTGGTCTTGTGGTGGAAGGTCATCTTGAGCTTGTTCCACATTGGAAGAAGTAGGATCATACTTCTCCTTTTGAGGAACAAACTGTGGAGTAGGATATTGACCTTCTTCCCACTCAACACCTTCGGCGTTGAACTTTCGCTCAAAACCAATTCCTTGATTCTTTCGGTGCCTTCCTTGCTTGCGAACAATTTCCTCAAAGTTCTTGCTTCCGTCAAGGCTCTTGTAGACACCTTTCTCTATGATCCATTTCAATAAACTATTCTCTTGCTCAAGTGTAACTTGGCTTGAAACATTGTTAGTGGAATCAAGAGAACTACTAGAAGCAACAACATTGGATTTAGCATGGTTATTGTTACTACTAGAGGAAGAATTTTTCTTATGCTTGTCATGCTTAGTCTTAATGGGTGGCAAGAAATTAGACAAGAGAAGTCGTTTGGCAAGATATGAAGAACTCTTCTTTCGAAGATCGTCATTGATTGCTTTTAGAAACTCATGTTCTTGCTCTAGAGTGAGCTTCTCGAAGCGTAGCTTCTCATGAGATCTTAGGAGCTCTCTATGATCTTCTTGAGTTGTTTCATGAGCTAACTTAAGAGTGTTTAGTTCTTTAGTTAGATGCTCAATCTCCTTCATAGCATTGTCATTCGACTCTTCTCGACTATAAAGACTACTAGCATGTTCATCGTTACTAGGCTCACTGGATTTATCATGCAAGAGCTCATCTTCACCAAGCAAGTCATCCTCATCACTATTGAAGTCAATGAATTCAGGGTGTGATACCTTGGGGCCTTTAGCCATGAAACATCTTCCAATTCCCTCATTTGGTGAATCAAATAAGTCATAGGAGTTGGAGTTGGAGGATACGAGAGCCGGCAACACCTTCATCTTGACTGTAGTCGGAGTCGGAGTGATAGCTTCCTTCGGATTGATTGTCGGAGTCGGAGCCGGAGACCCATTCACCTACATGAGCTTGATGTTTTCTTCTTGTGTAGCTCCTTGATGACTTGTCTTTCCTCTCCGAATCCTTGCTTCTCCGAGAGAGTCTTCGTTCATAACGATCATCTCTACTCCTTCTCTCTTTCCGAGGTGACTCATCTCTTGAGCTTCTTCTTCTTGGAGATTCTTCTCTTCTCTTGTGGGGAGTCGTACACTCATTTGAGTAGTGTCCGGGTCTTCCACAATTGTAGCAGTTTCGATCACGACTAGAAGATCTCTTTTCATCATATGATCTAGACTTTGAGCTTCTCTCTTTGCCTATATTCTTGTAGAATTTGTTGAAGTTCTTGACCATTAGGCTTATCTCTTCATTGGAAACCAACTTGTCACTTGAGGTAGTGGGAGCATCACTTGTAGCTTTGTAAGCACCACTTGACTTGTTGTGAAGCTCTTCCTTATCCTTAAGTGTCATCTCATGAGCAACAATTCTTCCAATGACTTCGGTTGGCTTGAGAGTCTTGTAGTTTGGCATCATTTGGATCAAAGTGCACACGGTGTCATACTTTCCATCCAAAGCTCTGAGAATCTTCTTGATGATGAATCGGTCGGTCATTTCTTCGCTTCCTAAGCCGGCAATCTCATTTGTGATGAGAGCAAGCCTAGAGTACATTTCAGCGACTCCTTCACCATCCTTCATCTTGAACTTGTCAAGTTGACCTTGAAGAATATCTAGCTTTGATTCCTTCACGGACTCGGTACCTTCGTGCATTTCAACCAAAGTATCCCAAATCTCTTTTGCATTCTCAAGACGGCTGATTTTGTTGAACTCCTCGGGACACAAGGCATTGAAGAGAATGTCACAAGCTTGAGCATTGTTTTGCAACATCCGCAATTCTTCCGGTGTAGCTTCGCGATCCGGAACTTTTCCTTCCTCGAAGAATTCACCTTGCATACCAACACAAATAATGCCCCATGCGGTTGGGTTATGACCAAGAATATGCATTTTCATTTTATGCTTCCAACTAGCAAAATTTGTACCATCAAAGTAAGGACCTCTACGAAAATTACCCTCACTAGACGCCATACTCTCCTAGGTTGTGAAACCAAGCTTATGGAGTCCAATGCAATGGAAACCAATACAATGGAGACCAAAGCTCTGATACCACTTGTAGGATCGAAAGTATGTCTAGAGGGGGGGGTGATTAGACTACTTGTCAATATAAAAATTCTGCCTTTTGACAAAGAAGAGTTTTTGGCAGATTCACAATTATGATCAAGTCAAGCATCACCCTACACATGCAATTCTAGAGTATAGGCAGCGGAAAGTAAATTGCACATGTAGTAAAGAGAGGTGGAGAAGAGCAAACGCAATTTTGGAGACGCGGTGATTTTTCCCGTGGTTCCGATAGGTGGCGCTATCGTACATCCACGTTGATGGAGACTTCAACCCACGGAGGGTAACGGCTGCGCGAGTCCACGGAGGGCTCCACCCACGAAGGGTCCACGAAGAAGCAACCTTGTCTATTCCATCATGGCCTACGCCCACGGAGGGCTAGCCTTACTCGGGGTAGATCTTCACGAAGTAGGCGATCTCCTTGCCCTTACAAACTTCTTGGTTCAACTCCACATCTCGACGACGGAGGCTCCCAAGCGACACCTAACCAATCTAGGAGGCACCACCCTCCAAAAGGTAATAGATGTTGTAGATGATGATGAACTCCTTGCTCTTGTGCTTCAAATGATAATCTCCCCAACACTCAACTCTCCTCACTGATTTGGCTGTGGTGGAAGAAAGGATTGAGTGGAAAGCAACTTGGGAAGGCTAGAGATCAAGCTTCATATGGTGGGAGTGGAGCAACTTGATCTCAACACAAGGGTAGGTAGTTCTCTTCTCAGAAATGTAATGTAGGAGTGGTAGTTCTTTCTGATGGCTCTCTCCACGAATGAAGAGGGGGTGGAGGGGTATAAATAGCCTCCACACAAAATCCAACCGTTACACACATTTGAGCAATCTCGGTGGGACCGAAGTGGACAACTCGGTGAGACCGATAGTTCAAATAATGTGAACGTTGGGATTTTCGGTGGGACCGAATATACAATCTCGGTTAGTCCGATTCGTGCAATGACAAGAGCATGCCAGTTTCAGTGGGACCGACTTCATCATCTCGGTGACACCGATTTGATGACAGAAGGTTACAGAAACTTGGCAGCTCATGTTTCGGTGAGACCGAGTTCAGAATCGGAAAATCCGAGTTTACTAGGGTTTGGCTTATGGCTGAGGTGGTTCATCTCGGTGTGAGTTTGGAATATCGGTGGGACCGAGACTACTTATGAGTGTCTATGGCAGTGAAAGTTGCTGATAGTTTAGGAGATGTATCACTAAGAACTTGAGCAACCAGATCATCATCATAACCTCATCCCCTTTTAATAGTATTGGCTTTTCCTATGGACTCAATGTGATCTTGGATCACTAAACCAAAAATGGAGTCTTGAGCTTTTGCCAATGCTTGCCTTAGCATTTTGGGGGGTCCACTTCTTCAGTCCTTGCCATACCCATATCACTGAACTCTCTGAAATGATTCTCAAGTAACTATTAGTTCAATGATATATATGTTGTTATTAATTACCAAAACCACCCGGGGATTAGTTGCACTTTCAAAGAAGAGGGGCACCAGGGGCCACAGGGGCTGCCCTCGAGGCAGGGGGCGCACCCAAGGAAGTGGGGCGCGCCCCCACCCTCGAGGGTGGGCCCCCTGTCCTCTGGCTTGGCCCCGAAGTCTTTCGTGCGTGATTTCCTCCAAAAATATCTCCTGCGAAGGTTTCATTCCGTTTGGACTCCGTTTGATATTCCTTTTCTGCAAAACCCTGAAATAGGCAGAAAACAACAATCTGGACTGGGCCTTTGGGTTAGTAGGTTAGTCCCAAAAATGATATAAAAGTGAATGATAAAGCCCATTAAACATCCAAGACTTCATAAATAATAGCATGGAACAATCAAGAATTATAGATATGTTGGAGACGTATCATCCGCGGGCTTGCGTATTACTGTATCTCGGGAAAGCTGGCGACAACATCAAGCTCGTCGACAACGACGACTTCATGCGGGCCATGTCACATGTTACGTGGTCCATCCCAAACCCCTCTGGTTGAACCGTCGTCGATCTCTTCGACGGCCCTGTCGCTGATCTCCTTCGCCAAGCGGTCAAGGATTTGCGATCCTTATACGCCATCGAGCCCATTTTGTCATTTCTGAAGGACACGTTCTACGGAGGTGGCTTGGGATCCTCAATTGCCAAGTCAGATCTCATCAACCACGGCCACGACCACAAGGAGGGCACCCACAAAGGTTCTTCCAAGGTGAAACAACCATCTGTGACATCAAAGAGCCTACCATGGGTCTCTGCTCTTCTAACTGGAAGGATCACGTCCATGACATGTGAGGCAACATCCTATCAGCAAATCTTACCTTCTCTAGCTTGCCAACCCGTACCCTTTGTTGTAGTAGCATTTGTCGTGCGGTGCTATAATTGTGTCATGATTAATTATTTCAGTTATGCAAAAATGTATTGTTCAATAGGGTTATGTGATGTTTAGGTATGAATTGTCCACTTCAGTTTCACGAATGGCTATATTTGGTTGTTTATAGTGAGTAGATGCATTGTTTATCTGTGTTTGGTTGTTAGGTTGGTTGAAGTGAGCATTTTTCCAGTTATCGAGTCGATGCCTTGTTTACATGTATTTGGTTCTTAGTTTGGTTGTAGTGAGCATTTGTCCAGTTATCAAGCAGATGCCTTGTTTATCTGTATTTGGTTATTAGGTTGCTTTTTTAGCATTTGTCCAGTTTTCAAGCACATGCCTTGTTTATCTGTATTTGCTTGTTAGGTTGGTTGCAGTGAGCATTTGTCCAGTTTTCAAGCATATGCCCCATTTATCTGTATTTGCTTGTTAGGTTGGTTGCATCGAGACACTGTCCAGTTTTCAATGGCTATATTTGGTTGTTATACTGATCATTTATGCCTTGTTTATTTCAGTCATTCACAATGTGTTGTTCATTATGTGCAAGTCAAAACTGTGCCGCTCGACTGCATCAATACTAGTTTGAACGGCTATGTTTGGTTCCAGTTATGCCTGGTGTAGTTAACACATGCCCTTTATTTCAGTTTTACACATTTATCCAGTGTGATGTTTAAGCATTACCTATGTTCTATTCATTTTCAATAATACCAGTTTGAATTGCAGTATTTGATGGCTGTTAAGCCTGCTGTCGATAACATTGCCTTCTATTTTATATATGCTTTAACAGCATGCTGAAACCAACACATTCAAGCTATCATTTGGAGATAATGTTGTTTACCTTTGCTATATTTGTTTGATGTTAATGTTGTTGTACTTATCATGCCTCTCCACTACGTATGCAGGACAACAACGGGAGTGGCCACCATTTTCCGCTGAGGTTAGATTCATCCCTCGGCTTGTACTCCCCCCGTCGTTCCATAATGTGGTGCATATAGATCCAGGCCTAGACATTTGTTAGCTTCTAATATTGACTTGTTGCTTGTAGGTACATATGCCCTTGGCAAGTATCCATACATCGACCATTTTTGGGTATGGGGCAATGAGATATTCATGAACAAGCATCAAGTGAGGAAACTGATAAGGATTATTAGCAAAAAGATACGAATGGTGGCAAGCAAATTATTTGTTTATGCTCTATCCAACACAACAGTGAGCTGTAGGATGGTAATTACAAACTATGCAACCTTCTCTTTTTACTGCCCATAATGAGTTGTTAGACAACAATGTCTGAATCTTTTTCGTTCGCAGTGGTTACCGAAGCAGTTCACTCAAGATTACCTCGCAAAGTACATGATTGGTGGACACACAATGAAGGTTAAAGTATTTCATCAAGACTACAGTGAGCATCGAGAAGTCGTAATGAAGACAATGAAGGATGGACGGGCATCTATCACAAGGGGTTGGCCTAGAGTTGTGCGCATTACGCATGGAGGAGGGCACAATATGGGCATTCCGCTTCATCTTCTCCAGGAACCAGAATGTCTTTCGCCTCTCTCTTTACAGTATTTAGTACAACTGTGGTTTATCATTCTTTACTTGGTGCTTTTGTAGTTCTTCAGTATATGTACCTATCCTTCGAATTATGCATTTTTGGTTGAACCTATATTTGTAATAAACATGGTTGGATATGAAATAAGTGATTGCCTACTATCAAATTCAAAACATATGATTTTTAAATTAGGGATTAAGGGATTACACTGCACGCGGTTGGCGAAAGCGAAACGTCTGCGATAGACGTGGAGATCAGACATGTTTTTTTGGATCCGCTACGTGTGCGATCAATCTCCACTCCACACACGATTAGCTAAGAAAAAACATGTGCGGTCAATCTCCACTACACACACGATCAACCAAGAAAAAAACGTGTGCGATTAACAACAGCATCGCGCACAGTTCTTTCTTATTAAATGTTTGCGATAGTCACTCTATCACACACGGTTCGAAATTATGGACTGTTTGTGATGTTGTGTGCGTCACAAATGTTTGGTCATAGAAGAAGGTGTGCGATAGATACTTCTTGGATTAACTGTGTGGGATGTACATACTAACGGAAACGTATTCCTTGGATGGACTGTGTGGGATTTACATACGAACGGAAACGTTTAGTTGGGACTAACTATGTGGGATGTACTTACGATCGGAAACGATTTCGCCTATATAATTGTATTTTTTTAGTACTACTGTACGTATAACTGTATTTGAGCGCTCGCCGGTCGCACACGACCTTATTTTGCCGAGTGTCTGTGCCAGGAGGGCATATCCCCGACGATTTCTGGGTCGTGTGGAAAGGACCCCCCTATCACAGTCACTCACTTAGCGACGGTTCCGAACACCGTCGCGGAAAGGGGTTAAAAACCATTTGTATAGCACCGATGCGTACCAGTGGATGTCTCTTACCGATTTGCCTTTATCATTTTGGGGTTATACATTAGAGACAACTTCATTCAGATTAAATAGGGCACAATCTAAATCCATTGAGATGACACTGTATGAACTATGGTTCGGCAAGAAACCAAAGCTGTCGTTTCTTAAAGTTTGGGGTTGCGTTGTTTATGTGAAAAAGCTTCAGCCTAATAAGCTCGAACCCAAATTGGAGAAGTGCATCTCCATAGGATACCCAAAAGAAACTGTTGGGTACACCTTCTACCACACAGATCTGAAGGCAAGATCTTTGTTGCTAAGAATGGATCATTTCTAGAGAAGGAGTTTCTTTTGAAAGAAGTGAGTGGGAAGAAGGTAGTACTTGATGAGGTAATTGTACCTTCGCTCGAATTGGAAAGTAGATCCTCGGATAAAACCGTTCCCGTGATGACTACACCAACTACAGAAGAAGCTAATGATAATGATCATGAAACTTCGGATCAAGTTACTACTAAATCTCGAAGGTCGACCAGAACACATACCGCACCAGAGTGGTATGGTAACCCTGTCCTGGAAGTCATGTTGTTAGACAATAGCGAACCTTCGAACTATGAAGAAGCTATGATGAGCCCAGATTCCAATAAATGGCTTGAGGCCATGAAATCTGAGATATGATCCATGTATGAGAACAAAGTGTGGACTTTGGTGGACTTGCCCGATGATCGGCAAGCCATTGAGAATAAATGGATCTTCAAGAGGAAGACAGACGTTGATGGTAATATCACTGTCTACAAAGCTCGACTTGTTGCGAAAGGTTTTCGACAAGTTCAAGAGTTGACTACGATGAGACTTTCTCACCCGTAGTGATGCTTAAGTCTGTCCGAATCATGTTAGCAATTCTCGCATTTTATGATTATAAAATTTGGCAAATGGATGTCAAAACTGCATTCCTTAATGGATTTCTGAAAGAAAAGTTGTATATGATGCAACCAGAAGGTTTTGTCGTTCCTAAAGGTGATAACAGAGTGTGCAAGATATAGCGATGCATCTATGGATTGGTGCAAGCATCTCGGAGTTGGAATATACGCTTTGATGAGGTGATCAAAGCATATGGTTTTATATAGACTTACGGTGAAGTTTGTATTTACAAGAAAGTGAGTGGGAGCTCTATAGCATTTTTGATATTATATATGGATGACATATTGTTGATTGGAAAATGATGTAGAATTTCTGGATATCATAAAAGGATACTTGAATAAGAATTTTTCAATGAAAGACCTCGATGAAGCTGCTTACATATTAGGCATCAAGATCTATAGAGATAGACCAAGACGCTTAATTAGACTTTCACATAGCACATACCTTGACAAGGTTTTGAAAAAGTTCAAAATGGATCAATCAAAGAAAGGGTTCTTGACTGTATTACAAGGTGTGAAACTGAGTCAGACTCAATGCCTGACCACTTTAGAAGATAGAGAAAAAATGAAAGTCATTCCCTATGCCTCAGCCATAGGTTCTATCATGTATGCTATGTTGTGCACTAGACTTGATGTGTGCCTTGCCATAAGTTTGGTAGAGAGGTATGAAAGTAATCCAGGAGTGGATCATTGGACAACGGTCAAGAACATCATGAAGTACCTGAAAAGAACAAAGGATATGTTTCTCGTTTATGGAGGTGACGAAGAGCTCGTCGTAAAGGGTTACATCGATGCTAGCTTTGACACAGATCCGGATGACTCTAAGTCACAGACCGGATACATATGTATATTGAATGGTGGAGCTGTCAGTTGGTGCAGTTCCAAGCAGAGCATCGTGGCGGGATCTACGTGTGAAGCGGAGTAAATAGCTGCTTCAGAAGCAGTACATGAAGGAGTCTGGATGAAGGAGTTCATATCCGATCTAGGTGTAATACCTAATGCATCGGGTCCAATGACAATCTTTCGTGACAATACTAGAGCAATTGCCTTGGCGAAGGAATCCAGGTTTCACAAGAGAACAAAACACATCAAGAGACGCTTCAATTCCATTTGTGAAAAGCTCAAGGATAGAGACATAGAAATTTGTAAAGTACATACGGATCTGAATGTTGCAGACCCGTTGACTAAGCCACTTCCGCGAGCAAAACATGACCAGCACCAGGACTCCATGGGTGTTAGATTCATTACAATGTAATCAAGATTGCTAACTCTAGTGCAAGTGGGATACTGATGGAAATATGCCCTAGAGTCAATAATATTGTTATTATTATTTTATATTTCCTTATTCATGATAAAGGTTCATTATTCATGCTAGAATTTTATTGTCCGGAAACCTAAATACACGTGTGAATACATAAACAAATACCGTGTCCCTAGTAAGCCTCTACTAGACTAGCCCGTTAATCAAAGATGGTTAAGGTTTCCTAACCATGGACATGAGTATTCATTTGATAACGGGATCACATCATTATGAGAATAATGTGATGGACAAGACTCATCCGTTAGCTTAGCATATGATCGTTCAGTTTTATTGTTATTGTTTTCTTTATGTCAAATACACATTCCTTCGACTATGAGATTATGCAACTCCCGGATACCGGAGGAATGCCTTGTGTGCTATCAAACGTCACAACGTAACTAGGTGATTATAAATATGCTCTAAAGGTATCTCCGAAGGTGTTTGTTTAGTTGGCATAGATCGAGATTAGGATTTGTCACTCCGAGTATCGGAGAGGTGTCTCCGGGCCCTCTCGGTAATACGCATCATAAGCTTGCAAGCAAACAACTAAGGAGTTAGTCATAAGGTGATGCATTACTGAACGAGTAAAGAGACTTGCCGGTAACGAGATTAAACTAGGTATAGAGATACCGACGATCGAATCTCGGGCAAGTAATATACCGACGGACGAAGGGAATTGTGTATGTTGTCATAACGGTTCGACTGATAAAGATCTCCGTAGAATATGTAGGAGCCAATATGGGCATCCAGGTTCAGCTATTGGTTATTGACCGGAGAGGTGTCTCGGTCATGTCTACATAGTTCTCGAACCCGTAGGGTCCGCACGCTTAACGTTCGTTGACGATATAGTATTATATGAGTTATATGATTTGGTGACCGAATGTTGTTCGGAGTCCCGGATAAGATCACGGACACGACGAGGAGTCTCGAAATGGTCGTGAGGTAAAGATTGATATATATGACGATGGTATTCGAACACTGAAAGTGTTCCGGAGGGTATCAGGTACTTATCGGGTCACCGGAAGGGATTCCGGGTACCCCCGACAAAAGAATATGGGCCTTATGGGCCAAGAGGGGAAACACACCAGCCACAAGGGGCTGGTGCGCCCCCCATATGGGCCGGCCAAGGTGGAGAAGATAAGGAGAGAAGGAAAGGAAAGAGAGGGAATAGGATTCCCCCTTCGCCCCCCTCTTTCCTTCCCCCTCCAACAAACATGGCAAGGGGAGAGCGGCCAAGAAGGACCCCAAGTAGGATTCGGCCTACTTGGGGCGCCCCATGGCAGCCTCCCCTCTCCCTCACACCTATATATATGTGGGGTGGGGAGCACACCCCAGACAGTTGCTTAGCCATGTGCGGCGCCTCCTTCATAGTTTACACCCTCGATCATATTTTCGTAGTGCTTAGGCAAAGCCCTGTGGAGATCACTTCACCATCACCGTCACCACGCCGTCGTGCTGACGAAACTCGTCTACTACCTCAACGTCTTGTTGGATCAAGAAGGCGAGGGACGTCACCGAGCTGAATGTGTGCAGAATGCGGAGGTGTCGTGCGTTCGATATTTGATCGGTTGAAACGCGAAAAGTTCGACTACATCAACCGTGTTGTGAAACGCTTCCTCTTACGGTCTACAAGGGTACGTAGACACACTCTTCTCCTCGTTGCTATGCATCTCATGGATAGATCATTGCGTGTGCGTGGAAAAAAAATTCATGCAACGTTTCCCAACATCCCTCCCATGGTATTTTTATGTGTAAATAGCATGAAAATATATGCACTGCGATAACTAAATACCATGATAAGTTTTTGACCCATGGGGAAATTTTGCTGAAACATACCCCTGATAAATTTTGTGTAAATAACATGATATTTTAACCACTGCGGGCTTGATAGGTTACCTAGAATCACCATGATAACTTTTTGTCCCGGGAAAAAGTTGTTCAAAACATGCCCAATAATTTTTGTGTAAATAACATGATAATATTAGCACCGCATAACCGATAACTTACATATTAACATGATGGTAACTTTTTACCAAAGGAAAACAAGTTGTTAAAGACATACACTCGCCTCGGGGGGCCTCTTGGATGAACACAACACATGGCGTGCCACGGGTAAGTCACATAACCTTTAGTGTCATGAGGGGCACACGTGCTCGTGGGTTGGCCCAAAAAAGGCCCACCCCGACCTGTTATAGGCGTGATAAGTTACGCAAAAATATCGTGGTAGTTTTTGACATATGGAAAAAGCTATCGAAACACACCCAGGTTTTTAGGTGTAAGTACCATGATAATATACGAACTGTAGATCCGGTAACTCATGTACAACCTCCTCCCCCCATGATAACTTTGACCGGGGGGAGGTTGATGTAAACATACCATGATAAGTTATGTGTAAGTACCATGATATTTTGCGCATCGAAGACCTTATAATTTGTGTACAAACACAGTGGTAGCTTTGAAAGGGGTGCGGTTGTTGAAATATAGTACCTGGTAAGTTCTATGTAAATAGCGCGGTAACTTACGCAACACAGGCCTGATAATTTGCATCGAATACTATGGTAACTTTGACCTGAGGGGAAAATCGTGGTAATTTTCTGTAATAACACAATTGTAAAAAAAGTCAAAATGATTAGTTTCTTTAGTTTGAGCAACAAATACCTAAGGGTGAGTTGGTTGTGGTGGCGCGCTTTGGTGTCAGGGAGTTGTGGATTCGAATCCCACATGCGTAATTTTTTTGCATCATGTGGGAGACGTGAAGAAGTGGCATTTTTCTCGGGGGTGCCGCGCGAGATGTGCGGGAGAAGCAGGTTTCTCGGGCGAGCCTGCGGGGTCATTCGGAAGAAAGCGGGGTCGAAGGAAGAAGGATCGTGTGGTACTTTTTGCAATCTGTCACACGGTTGCCAAATATGAAAGTCCTTTTCCAAATTTGTAAAAAAAGTTGACCGGATTTTTATGAATGTTTTTTCAAATTTGATTAATTGTTTTTTATTTTTTGATGATTTTTTTCTAGTTTTTGAGTTTTTAAATACTTTTTGAACTCTTTTATAAATTTGAAGATTTTGTTAAAAGTCCATGCACTTTTTTGCAATTTCGTTGAACTTTTTAAAGTTGATGAAGTTTTTTTTTAAAGTTGATGGATTATTTTTAATTTGGTGAACTTCTTTTAATATTTGTGAACATTTTTTATAATCCATGCACTATTTGACATTCACGATGTTTTAATTTTTGCAAATTTTGTTTGTTTTTCTTGTTTTCAAAAGTCGTCTAGTCAACCGCGAGAAATAAAAGCTGCGAGAAACCGGGGGCAAATCGAGCGCTCGCCTTACATGAGCTGGCCCAGGGAGAAGGCTCGGTGTGTGTCCGGTGCTCCAAGTCGCACTTAGGGCGCCACTTAGGAGCTGCCGAACAGGAGGTCGCCCATACCGATTTCTTTTTTTTTTCTTTTTTTTGTAGCACCTGCAATTTTTTTTCATACTCATAATAATTACAGGTACACTGATTCAGATCTAAAATCCAGGAAAATACAAAGTAACTCCTATGACGAACCGTACTGATTCGTAATAGAAATCGCATAACGTCTAGTGGACCGGTCCAGTAATGAGGTTCCTTCACTGCACGCCCTGTAGGTTCCTGTTGGTACGATCTTCCTTGTATTTTTTCCTTTTTGTTTCCTTTTGTTGTTTCTTAGGTTTTATCTGTTTTTCACCGGGTCCCCCCCCCCTTCATTTCTTCATTTTCCTCTCTTTTTTTCTTTCACATTTGGTTTTATGTATTTCTTCATTGTAGGTTCGTGTAGGTCTGGTTTTATTTTTATTTTTTTCATTAGCTTTATTTGTTTTTCCTAGGTTTTCTTTCTTTTTCTTCAATTTTCTTTGTTTCTTTGTTTTCTCATTGGTTATTTTGGTTTTACTTTCTTTGTTACACCTCGACTTTGTTTCTCTCTTTCTTGTTTTTCTTCCACTTTTTCTTGTCTTTTTATTTCTTTGTCTGTTTTATTGTTTTTGTCAGACATGTCTTTTTTAATTACACAATGTGCATTTTGGGAGCCCACATGAAACATTTTTATGATACACTTTGGAGATTTTTCAATAGCATGATGTACTTTTTTTTTCAAATACATGTTTTGAACACTTTCTGGAATACCCATTTCTCCTAAACACAAGTTGAGCTTTTTAATTGGAGATAAATATATTTTTCACCTAAGAGAACTTGTCTACAATTTTTTTAAATGTCACAAGCAATTTTCTGAAGCGCCAGAATTTTTCTTGAAAATGTCACATATTTTTTAAAGGAAAACCTTTTTTTACATTGTATACATTTTTTTACAATGTTAGCAGACATTTTGGAAACTAGTGAAACAATATTTAAATGGTATGTATATTTTCTGAATCTGTGAAACATTTATTTGAATTATGTGAACATTTTTTTATATATTGTATAAACATTTTTAAAAACTACATGAAACCCCATGTGTTGCGGCGGGAATTAGTTGCAATATATTCTTTTTGTTTTGAGGCCGGTTACCACATACACCATCTGGTGTTACAATATATTCTAATGAGATTGGGTTGTAGGGAGAATAAATATGTGAATTAATAATATCATGTGATTATTGTATAATGTCAAACTTGTGAATACGTGTGTTTGGAGCATAAATATATAAATTAATAATACCATGTCACGAACGGCGCATTGGCCTAGCGCGGATGGTCTCTGCCGCTCCTAGCGGTCGCTGTAAGTGCGCTTGATCGGTACCGTGTCGCCTATACCGATTCCAAATAGGAAGGCCTTGCGCGGATGGTCGCTGCCGCTCCTAGCGATCGCTGTAAGTGCACTCGATCGGTTCCGTGTCGCCTGTATCGATTCCAAATAAGAATCACCTACAGGTGACCGCTAGCCCAGCGCGGTCGGTCGCTGCCGCTCTTAGCGGTTGCTGTAAGTGCGCTTAACCGGTTTTCTTCGTCCTTTTTCCTTTTCTTCTTTGGTTTTGTTTGTTTTTATTGATATTCTTTGGTGTTTCTTTTTTCGTCATTTCACTTTGGTTTTCTTTTTTCCTCGTTGGGGTTTTTCGTTTATTTTCTTTCATCGCTAAACTTTGATTTCTTTGTTTCTTTTAAGCTTTTCCTGTTTCCTTTGGTTTTCTTTACCTTTTGTTTTGTTTCTTTGTCTGATATTTTATCATTTACATTTTTTAACACATGTCTATTTTTTCTCAATACACAATGTACATTTTTAGAGCACAAGTAGCCGCACCCTTAGTTTGGCGCCTTAAATGCCGATTAGGAGCTCCCTGTTTCACTTGTGTATTCGAACTATAGATAGAGGGGAGCGAAAGTGTTGTTCTAATCAAGAGCTCATGTGAGCTCAGGTGCACAGTAAAATTGAACAAAAATATCATAAAATCTCAATTTTCTTTTGTAAAACATTGAAAAATGTTTTAATGGCGTGCAAAATTTCAACACCAGATGACATTTGTGGAAAATCTGGGAAAAAAAACAATGTGTTTGAGAATACCATTTTGGAGCATCGATTTTTTTGCCAGATTTTCCACGAATGTCACTTGGTGTTGAAATTTTTCAAGATATTAAAACATTTGCCAATGGTTCACACAAAAAAAAATGGAATTTTTTGAAATTTTTAATCATTTTCTTTTGATTTTACTGTTCACCAAGATCATGAGCTCGGGATCAGAATAGTCATGTCCTAGAGGGTAGCCCCTATTTCACAAAAAATAGGCGAATGCGCAGTTCGTGACCTCAACCTGTGAGTATTGTGCTCCCTTTCCTCTTTGTCGACTCGATGCCGAGTTTTCCGTCGAGGGCGTGGGGATGGCAGTTTTGCCCATAGGTATGGGTACCCGTGGGTACCCTACCCGAAAAAAGTTGGCATATGTGAGACTTTCTACCACTTCATACCCATGGGTATGGATATCCATACCCGCAAAATGCATGGGTAGGGTATGGATATGAAATTATACCCATGAGTAACCCAATGAATACCCAAAAAATTAATAAATAAATGAAACCCTATAATATGTGAATAAATAATTATCTTGAGTTCTTAATTAGCCCATGGACCACATGCCCATAGCTGGCCGTCGCCCAGACCCTTCGTATACCTATAGTAGTTATCTTCTCTGCTTTTCCTTGACCTTGGAAGATGAAGCAATCAAGAGCTGGGTTACTGAATCCTCGTCGATTCATCCTCAACCAAGGCTATATATTGTACCCATTGGATGGGTACCTGAATTTAGACTTTTTTCTCATCTTACTTTTGTCATGTCAATGCTATGTATTGTAACCATCGGATACCCGTTGGGTATAGGATATCCGATGGGTATGGGCGTGGGTACCAATTTGCGCCCATGGGTATTGAAGTGGGTGGGTATAGAAAAAAAGATTTGGGTAGAAAAGTGTCAGTGGCTCTTCGTGGGAGCGGCGGCGCCGGCGCGCCGGCAGCCCACGGTGGATGGGGTGCAAGGACATGTTTGTTATTTCTTATCTTGTTGGGGTGATTTGTACCATTGTTCGGTTGCAATATAATCTGAGGTTCTTTCCTCAGAAAAAGGCCACCTGACACACATGGCAACCTTTGAATGGGCCAACCGATATAGAGATTGAATCGCGAGCTGCTGTAGCGGTCAATTTTTTATATGCTTTTATTTGGTATTTTGGGAAAACACCGGAAATAATATTTTTAGAAGTGAGTACTTTTTTAAAACAATATTTGAGAAAATGTTTGTGAACAATTTTTGAAAAACTAGATCCCTTTTGAAACACAAATAATTTTTGAACAAATCACTTTTATAAAAGGCAAACATTTTGTGAACACGGGCATTTTTTATTTTATTTAAACAAGCTATTTTTTGAATCCAACTAGTTTTTAAAATTATCAAACATTCTTTTTGGAAACATAAACAATTTCTAAAAATCCGAACATTTTTTTAATTTCCGAACAAAATTTGAAATTTCCAAACATTTTATAAAAGCTTGAATCATAACAGCTTACTTCAATTTTGACCCTACCCCCCATCTATATTCGTATAGAACTAGACCTAATCTTTCCTGAAATATAGCCTAGGACGAGGGTCTCATTCTCTAGTTGAACGCGGAACATTCCATTGGGTAGGGCGTCGGTAACTAAACCTTCAGACTTCTGTGAGCATTTTTTAAAAACAAAAAAAATAATAATAATAATAAAAACCAGTCGAACCATTTCCCAAAACTGGATCCTTGGAGTACTCCATCAGCTAACTTCCTATGACATCCCAGTGGGGTTGAATGAGTCTTTTGGCAAGGCGACTAGAGCTTTCTAGAAGGTTCCTGGGCGGTTATTTCGATTACTTTTTCTGTTTTGTTTTTTTTTTCCTTTCCTTCTACAACCAAAGTTTGGCAAGAATTTGTGCCGAGCCCCAGATATCACAACGGGAACCCGGAATTAACAGCTGGGATATCATCCAGATTAAGGCCTGCGTTTCCTATCCAACGTGAAGAAATTTTTATGCTACTTCAAATTTCTTGAAGGAAGATACAGAAGCATAGTGAAGTGCTTCAATACAAATATACAATGATCATATATCAATACATAGGAACCTAGTGTAAGGAACATGCATTTAGTTTGCCTTGCACGCAAGTATAAGAAGATTCCCAGAAGAAACGGAATAAAAATAACACAAGCATGATCTTTATTTTGGCATCGCATGACATATAATCAATGATCAATATCAGGGGACAGTGACAATACCATGATAACGCCAAGCTACCCGGTCAGAAGTCCATGGCTCCATGCTACGGATCGGTGGAGTGGCACCATGGCTATCAGGGCATTAGGCAGGCGGTCTAACCACTAGTGGCTTCTCCACCTCCTCTTCTTTTTTCTAACAAGTTGTCCACCTCTTCAAGTGGGCAATAGCTACCATAGCATGTCAAAGACGGCATAACATAAACACATACAAAAACATACTCCGTAGCCCAAGCTTGCTAAATGGGTATCATCGTTGCTCAAGTTATGGTGATGCCAGCTTGTCACTAACGAACTTCTCACGCCAATTCAATGAAGGATTAGCATCTCATAATTAGCTCAGTAGCAACATCATCAAGGTTCATAATATGCTCAGAAAAGAAGGCCAATATCAAACAAAAGGACAATCATAAATTGCCAGAAATCAGTAACAAAAGGACAAACTACTTTGCACCGTGCAGGTTAGGTCAATTTGGATTTCAAACTTGGTACAAATGAGAATTTCAGAATAAGAAAAGAAAATCCCATTGCAGTCCTCTCTGTCTAGAAGCCGCCACGACTGACTGAGATAAGATAATCATCATAAAGAAAAAAAATAACCTATTCGCATGTTAGACCAAGAAACTGAAGCATGAGTTCAAATTGGACTCTATGAAAGGGCCTTCGCAGCAAGTGGGAAATTGATTAGGACCACATGCGTACATACATGATGAAAATAGCAGGCATAAATGGAAGCAGTACCTTCGGCCATACAACTCGCTGAACACCAAGAAAAATGGACACATTCCTCTTCCTTATCATTCTTCCATTGCTCACCACTCTGCCATGCTCATATGCTCAATCAACGCTAAGCACTGGCTCATCCTTATTTGTAGAAGAGCATAGGCAGACCTTCCTTACCTCACCAAATGATGATTTCTCTTGCGGCTTCTACGAAGTTGGAGAGAATGCATTCTCCTTCTCTATCTGGTTCATGACAACCATGGAAAAGACTGTTGTATGGTCTGCAAACCCCAGGTCCTTGGTGAATGGCCATGGTTCCATGGTGTCTCTGAACCATAATGGAAACTTGGTCCTCACTGATGTCAATGGCACCGTGACTTGGGAGAGCAAGACAAGCTCTGGCGAGGGCACGGTGGTTTCCCTTCTTGACACCGGCAACCTCATAATCAAAGACTCCACTGGTGCAAATTTGTGGGAAAGCTTCTCTTCACCAACAGATACATTGCTGCCTTTACAGACTCTCAAAAAAGGTACAAGGCTAGTCTCCAGTTATTACAGCCTTTATTTTGACAACGACAATGTGCTACGCCTCATGTATGATAGTCCAGAAATATCAAGTATCTATTGGCCAAGTGCAGACTACACAGTGTTTCAAAATGGGCGGACTAGCTACAACAGCTCCAGGATTGCAGTCCTCGACACTGAAGGGTTTTTCCTCTCAAGTGATGGGCTGAATGTCAAGGCTTCTGATTGGGGTGATGGAGTCAAACGAAGGCTTACAATTGGTTCTGATGGAAACCTCAGAATATACAGTCTGAATGTGTCAAATGGGAGTTGGATAGTATCATGGCAGGCTATAGCAAAATTGTGCGATGTGCATGGGCTATGTGGACAAAATGGGATATGTGAGTTCTTGCCAAGTTTCAGGTGTTCATGTCCCCCAGGATATGAGATGACCGATCCAGAAAACTGGAACAGAGGTTGCAAGCCACAATTCAGCAAAAGCTGCAGCAAAGCAGAAGAGTTTGACTTCATCAAGCTCCCACAAACCGACTTTTATGGCTTTGATCTGACCAATAATGCGTCCGTCTCACTTGAAGAATGTAAAAAGACATGCTTGGACATTTGCTCCTGCTCAGCTCTCACGTACAAGGCAGGATCTGGACTTTGCTACACCAAAGCTGTACTCTTCAATGGTTACAGCTCCACAAATTTTCCTGGCGACAACTATATCAAACTGCCCAAGAATATGAGCATCTCCAGACAGTCTCGTCTCACATGCAATCCAGATAATCCAGTGGTTGTACAAGGATCTGCGAGTATGTATGGAATGAATGATGTCAACAAGAGTTATACGATTTATTATGTGTTTGCAGCAATACTGGGAGCCCTAGTCTTGCTTTTTATCGGTACAAGCTGGTCGTTTCTTTACAGCAAGCAAAATATACCTAAGTCGATGGAAGAAGGTTATAGGACTGTGATGAGCCAGTTCAGGATGTTCATCTACAGGGAATTACGGGAAGCGACTGGAAAGTTCAAGGAAGAGATTGGAAGAGGGGGTTCGGGAATTGTTTACAGAGGGGTACTTGAAGATAAGAGAGTGGTGGCAGTGAAGAAACTAACTAGCGTTTCTCATAGCGAGGAGGAATTCTGGGCAGAAATGAATATAATCGGAAGAATCAACCATATGAATTTAGTAAGGATGTGGGGGTTTTGTTCTGAGGGGCAACACAAACTGCTGGTGTACGAGTATGTGGAGAATGAATCCCTTGACAAGTTTATATTTGGTAATGTAAGTACTGAGAGATTACTTGCATGGAGCCAACGGTTCAAAATAGCACTAGGAACAGCAAGAGGCTTGGCTTACCTCCATCATGAGTGCCTTGAGTGGGTAATCCATTGTGATATAAAACCAGAGAACATACTCCTGACCCGAGACTTCGAAGCAAAGATAGCAGACTTCGGACTAGCCAAACTCTCGAAGAGAGACAGTTCCAGTTTCAATCTCACCCACATGAGAGGAACAATGGGCTACATGGCGCCAGAGTGGGCACTGAATTTGACAATCGACGCAAAGGTTGATGTATACAGTTATGGCGTTGTACTTCTCGAGATTGTGACTGGAAATAGGATCTCAAGTGAGATTACAGTGGATGGGAAAGAGCTAGAGTTTAGACAGTTTGTGCATGCAGTTAAAGAATTGTTGGAGAGTGGAGATGTCAAGGTTATAGCCGATACTAGACTGAATGGCCATTTCAATACTGAGCAAGTGGCTGTAATGGTGAAATTGGCTTTATCTTGTCTCGAAGAAAGAAACAGCAGACCTACAATGAATGAAATTGTAAAAGCTCTACTGGCATGTGATGACCAAGACAATCACCCAGCCTACTCATGGTGACCGGCAATAAACAACAGTGTATCAATTGCAAGAAGAAGGATCGGTTTAGTATATTGCTTGACATTTGAAAGTAAAAGAAAATGTTGCTAGTGAAAATGCCTGGTTGTGTGTTGCATAAATCTTTCTGTAGATGGAACACTAACTGCACTGTATTGAATGTTGTCTATATGAATTATTGCATGAAACATAGTGGGCTTATTTGTATAGTTTTTCCTTACAGAAAAAGAAAGAAATGAAAAGAAGATTTTAGTCTGCATAACTGTTTGATCTTCTAGAGCATGTAACAACTTGCAACTCACTGAAATCTTGTGCAAATATAAGATACTGATATTAATGTGACCGATAACTCAAAGAAAAAAACTATTATCACAAATCATTTCAGCTATCAATGTCTTGCTGAATTAGCAGTGGAATATTGACTTCAATGGTCCACCTATCTAGTACTACGGCAACACGGCAACGATGTGGACGACGCGCCTCGACGCTACGGCCCAAAGGGGCGATGCAGTGGCATCGCACGGATCGGTTCAACCACAGGGACGACCTCGGGACGGAGGCGTGGACCGTGCGCTGTGGCGCTATGGCCCGAATGGGTAACGCAGCGGCAGCGTGTGGGTCGGTGCAACCGCGGGGGTTGCCTCAGGGCTGCGGCGGGGATTGTGCGCCGCGTCCTATGGCCCGAAGGGGCGATGCAGCGGCAACGCATGGGTGGCGACGATGCTGCGACCGACGGGGCGACGCAGCGGCGGCCCGATGCTCAATTGGTGGTGGTGGGGGGGGGGGCGCTCTAGACTAGCGGAGAATATTCACGGAACCTGCGGAGGCACACGCAAGCGACTGGCCAGATCGGTCACGCGGCGTGGGTGGTGCGGATCGCGGGTGGGTGGTGATCAATCCGATCGCGCGAGGTCGGGGACGCCGCTTGGTGATGAAGGGGCCAAGCCAACAAGGCGACACCCGAACGGATGCGCGAACAGCCGGCGCGTGGCGCGGCCCACGCCGCGGGGTGCGGAGCAGCACATCACAGACGCAACAGGCTGACGCGTCACATGCATGGCGGCGCTAGGGCCCAGCGGCCATATACAGCCGAGTGGGATGAAGGTTTGGTGGAGGGTCCCAATCCAATCATGGCAACGAGACGGCCGGTGCAGAGTGACGGGCAGAAGGACGAGTGGACGGCAGTTCTGCGAGGCCGCCTTGTCGAAGAAGAGGGCGGTCGAGTCAACACCGAAGCCAGAGTAGATGTGCGCGAGGGTCGGCGGGCGGCGGTGGACGACTCAAACCGATTTTAGACCAGAAAAAAACAAAAACGCCGATCAAAACGACCGGCGTGAGAGAGAGAGAAAAACCCGAATCAAGGATCGGGAAAAAGACACTCTAAAGCAGCCGATCAAAATAACTGACGGACAAGCTCTAGGTACGGGCAATGCGGCCCCAGAGGCGATCATAGAGATTGACCGCCCCGAGGCCGGTGCAGTGCAGAAGTGGCGGCGGCGGCTAAGGTTTTAGATCGGGGTTAGGCTGATACCATGTAGAAAGAATAGAGAGGGGATTGATGGAATTGATGTTTATTACTTAAACCTCGTGGGCATATATATATATATATATATATATATATATATATATATATATATATATATATATATATATATATATATATATTGATGTAAGACAAGTGAGAACAAATAATAATCTATCATATATTTTCTAAATAATCACATACTCAACACTTATATCAGCTTAACTGATCATTCAGAACATTGCTCAAGTTCTGAATATCTACAATCCTTGGAGTAACAAAAATGATTGATTTAGCTTCCAATATTCGGACAGAGTGCAAGTGTGCATGTGTATTGGGCCTTACTGCTCTATGGTCTCCACGTCGATGCGATGAAGGCTCACAGTCAACAGACAGTGCGAAAGGCACTATTGAAAATACAGAACAAGTATATACCATGGTGGGCTCTTCTTTCAGTCTAAAACAGAATGATGAAGGTTCTTGTAGCGTTGTAGTCCGCCTTATTCGGTCATGGCAGCTAGGCTCGTATCGGAGGAAGGCCGGGGAGAGAAGGACGGCGGGGGTGCTGGGGCGGAGAAGACCGGGGGCCTGAGCGCGGGGGGCGGCGCCGGCAGGCGGCCTGGTCGGGGCGCGCGCGGGCAGGAGCAGTAGGGCGGGGGCGTGGAACTGGTTAAGGTCGGGACCGGGAGCGCGGGGACGGCGGCGGCCTGCACGACAGCACGGGCTGCGGAGCTGAATCGGGTTACATCGTGGATGCGGTGCATGTTTTTTTTTTTCTGTTTGC
>LR738711.1:655499256-655553634 GCA_902687465.1 Secale cereale
CGGCGCCGGCAGGCGGCCTGGTCGGGGCGCGCGCGGGCAGGAGCAGTAGGGCGGGGGCGTGGAACTGGTTAAGGTCGGGACCGGGAGCGCGGGGACGGCGGCGGCCTGCACGACAGCACGGGCTGCGGAGCTGAATCGGGTTACATCGTGGATGCGGTGCATGTTTTTTTTTTTCTGTTTGCGAGAACAGTTTTTTTTAAGACATTTTCGCTAGGATTTATTCAAATATAACAACTTTTTTCCCCTCCCGTCCCCGCATCCCTCTCTTCCTCTGTCGCCGGCCCTCCTCCTCCCTCCCCCCCGGCTGCCGCCGAGGGACACAGCCGGGCAAAGAGGCAGTGCCGGCGGCGGCGGGGCCTCTCCCTGGCGCGTCCCTCTCTCTCCCCTGGCGGCGTGGCGCAGCGGAGCTCTGGCGCTGCCTCGGTCCTACGACGGGGTGGAGGGCATGGATCCGTCCAGTGGTGCTGCCTCCGCGGCAGCTGCGGCTTGGGGCCTTTGACCCCGATCCGATCTGGATCTGGTGGTGCTCGGGTCTGGGCCATGGCAGCTGGCAAGGCGTGTTGTTCGTCAGGGCTTGTCGGCCTCTGAGCACCATGGGGGTGTCGGCGGCGGCGCGTGCCCGGCGTGGTGACGCTGGTGGAGGTGATGCAAGGCGGAGAGCGTAGGAAAGAGGCGGTGCACGGTTGTGGGGTGGAGCAGGGTGGTGGTCTTCTTCAAGCTCTGAGGTGGGAGCTGGAGGGTGTGGCGCGCGGCCTTGGCAAATGGAGATCTCAGCCAGGCGTGGTGGTGCCGGGAGCGGCGACCGAGGCGCGCAGTGTGGTTACTGTTGTCGCCTTTGAGGCATGAGGAAGGTAGCCACTTTGCGGTGTTGGAGGCGTTTCAGCCTGGTTCGGTGTTGGTTCCATGCCGATGGTCGGGGCACAGGCTCGCATAGGGAAGCACCAAGGTGGGCGTGCGCGGTCACGTGGGCGAGTCGGTGTGCCAGTTTCTCCCCTGTGTGGTCTTGGGTTGCAGCAATGACATGGAGTGCCAGCCCACAACCATGGTGGAGGCGATGAGGATGGAGAGGCGCTTGCGTGGTTGGATTTTCGCGACTATGTAGGTGCTGGTTGGTGGTCGGGCTGCTCTCGGCCTTGCGAAATTGATGTTCCGCGGTGATCTGGACATGATGGCGAGGTGTTGCTACAGCGGCGATGTGACTCCGACAGTTTGGCCTAATCTGTTGATGGGGCTGGGCGATGTGCGAAGGTTCGGATGAAAACCCCGTTCGTCTTCTCGGAGCTGGCGACGGCGGTGCCCGTGGATGTCGTTTTCTTCATTTCGCCGAGGTGTGTCGGCATCTCCCCCCTTGATCGGATTGTGATCTCCGGGCGAAAGCCTTGTCCGTTGCAGGACCGGCGATGGTAGTGGTGTGGCGCTGTTACTCTGCTGAGAGCATCGCAGGTGGAGACATGGCCTGGGTTTCAGTTGACGGTTTCCCGGTGCTTGCCGCTGCCCGAATTGATCTTTGTGGGCGCTATGTACGCAGCTGTCGGTGATTCCTAAACGATGGCTTTCTGGGGAGTTTGAGTCCCGCTATCCACTCGCCGTCTCCTCTTAGGCATTAAGGGTGGGTAGTTAACGAGGACATGACTGCCTTGGATATGACCAAAAATATTGCATACATGCACATTTGTGAGCTGATTTCTAATGCAAACTATGCAACAATTTACTTATATTATCCAGGACAAAAAATACTTCACAAACTTATGTGCAATGTCTAATTGCAGGTACATTGGACATTTGTACAATCCATATATGAAGATAGGAAAAAAGAAGATGTTTAGGTGCTCTTCAAAAGTTCCTCTCACGTCACTTTTGGCCCAAGAGAAGATAGAGTCCAAGTCTCTCATGTTCTGAACTCAGATTCGGACTACACAAACATACTTGATTCAAAACGGCAATATCTCTTTCATCCGGACTTCGAATTGGGTGATTCTTTTTTTGTTGGAACTTAGATTTCATGCACTTTCCATCCCAATTGGATCCACTTTCAAATTCGTCCTGAGCGTTGAGATATTAATAAAACAATCTGACACTGCAGCAGAATCCGAGTCAAACTACAAATCCAAAGGTGTTGTGTCACCTTCACTTGGGCCCATGACCTTGTACGACTTAGGGTTAGTTTTCGGCTGCCTTGGGATGTCCGGTTTGTGACTTAGAGTCATCCGGATCAGTGTCAAAGCTTGAATCGACGTAAACATTTACGACGAGCTCTTTGTCACCTCCATAAACGAGAAACATATCCTTTGTCCTCTTCAGGTACTTCAGGATGTTCTTGACCGCTGTCTAGTGATCCACTCCTGGATTACTTTGGTACCTCCCTGCTAAACTTATAGCAAGGCATGCATCAGGTATGGTACACAGCATTGCATACATGATAGATCCTATGGCTGAGGCATAGGGAATGACTTTCATTTTCTCTCTATCTTCTACAGTGGTCGGGCATTGAGTCTTACTCAACTTCACACCTTGTAACACAGGCAAGAACCCTTTCTTTGACTGATCCATTTTGAACTTCTTCAAAACTTTATCAAGGTATGTGCTTTGTGAAAGTCCAATTAAGCGTCTTGATCTATCTCTATAGATCTTGATGCCTAATATATAAGCAGCTTCACCGAGGTCTTTCATTGAAAAATTCTTATTCAAGTATCCTTTTATGCCATCCAGAAATTCTATATCATTTCCAATCAACAATATGTCATCTACATATAATATCAGAAATGCTCAGAGCTCCCACTCACTTTCTTGTAAATACAAGCTTCTCCAAAAGTCTGTATAAAACCATATGCTTTGATCACCTCATTAAAGCGTATATTCCAACTCCGAGATGCTTGCACCAGTCCATAGATGGATCGCTGGAGCTTGCACACTTTGTTAGCACCTTTAGGATCGACAAAACCTTCTGATTGCATCATATACAACTCCTCTTTAAGGTATCCATTTAGGAATGCAGTTTTGACATTCATTTGCCAGATTTTATAATCATAAAATGCGGCAATTGCTAACATGATTCGGACAGACTTAAGCATCGCTACGGGTGAGAAAGTCTCATCGTAGTCAACTCCTTGAATTTGTCGAAAACCTTTCGCAACAAGTCGAGCTTTGTAGACAGTAACATTACCGTCGGCGTCGGTCTTCCTCTTGAAGATCCATTTATTTTCAATGGCTTGCCGATCACCGGGGAAGTCAACCAAAGTCCACACTTTGTTCTCATACATGGATCCCATCTCAGATTTCATGGCCTCAAGCCATTTTGCGGAATCTGGGCTCATCATCGCTTCCTCATAGTTCGTAGGTTCATCATGGTCTAGTAACATGACTTCCAGAACTGGGTTGCCTTACCACTCTAGTGCGGAACGTACTTTGGTTGACCTACGAGGTACATTAGTAATTTGATCCGAAGTTTCATGATCATCATCATTAGCTTCCTCACTCATTGGTGTAGGAATCACTGGAACTAGATTCTGTGATGTACTACTTTCCAATTCGGGAGAAGGTACAATTACCTCATCAAGTTCTACTTTCCTCCCACTCACTTCTTTTGAGAGAAACTCCTTCTTTAGAAAGGATCCATTCTTAGCAACGAATATCTTGCCTTCGGATCTATGATAGAAGGTGTACCCAACAGTCTCCTTTGGGTATCCTATGAAGACACATTTCTCCGACTTGGGTTCGAGCTTATCAGGTTGAAGCTTTTTCACATAAACATCGCAACCCCAAACTTAAAAAAACGACAACTTAAGTTTCTTGCTAAACCACAGTTCATAAGGTGTCGTCTCAACGGATTTAGATGGTGCCCTACTTAACGTGAATGCAGCTGTCTCTAAAGCATAACCCCAAAACGATAGTGGTAAATCGGTAAGAGACATCATAGATCGCACCATATCTAATAAAGTACATTTACGACGTTCGGACACACCATTACGCTGTGGTGTTCCGGGTGGCGTGAGTTGTGAAACTATTCCACATTGTTTCAAATGAAGACAAAACTCGTAACTCAAATATTCGTCTCCACGATCAGATCGTAGAGACTTTATTTTCTTGTTACGATGATTCTCTACTTCACTCTGAAATTCTTTGAACATTTCAAATGTTTCAGACTTGTGTTTCATCAAGTAGATATACCCATATCTGCTCAAATCATCAGTGAAGGTCAGAAAATAACGATACCCGCCGTGAGCCTCAACACTCATCGGTCCACATACATCAGTATGTATGATTTCCAACAAATCAGTTGCTCGCTCCATTGTTCCGGAGAACGGAGTTTTAGTCATCTCGCCCATGAGGCATGGTTCGCAAGCACCAAGTGATTCATAATCAAGTGATTCTAAAAGTCTATCACTATGGAGTTTCTTCATGCGCTTTGCACCAATATGACCTAAACGGCAGTGCCACAAACAAGTTGCACTATTGTTATTAACCTGGCATCTTTTGGCTTCAATATTATGAATATGTGTATCACTACAATCGAGATCCAACAAGAATAGACCACTCTTCAAGGGTGCATGAACATAAAAGATATTACTCATATAAATAGAACAACAATTATTCTCAGATTTAAATGAATAACCGTCTCGCAATAAACAAGATCCAGATATAATGTTCATGCTTAACGCTGGCACCAAATAACAATTATTCAGGTCTAAAACTAATCCCGAAGGTAGATGAAGAGGTAGCGTGCCGACGGCGATCACATCGACTTTGGAACATTTCCCACGCGCATCGTCACCTCGTCCTTAGCTAATCTTCGTTTAATCCGTAGCCCCTGTTTCGAGTTACAAATATTAACAACCGAACCAGTATCAAATACCCAGGTGCTACTACGGGCATTAGTAAGGTACACATCAATAACATGTATATCACATATACCTTTGTTCACTTTGCCATCCTTCTTATCCGCCAAATACTTGGGGCAGTTCCGCTTCCAGTGTCCAGTCCCTTTGCAGTAGAAGCACTCAGTTTCAGGCTTGGGTTTCTTCGTGGGAGTAGCAACTGTCTTGCTATTCTTCTGGAAGTTCCCCTTCTTTCCCTTGCCCTTTTTCTTGAAACTAGTGGTCTTGTTAACCATCAACACTTGATGCTCCTTTTTGATTTCTACCTCCGTAGCTTTGAGCATAGCAAAGAGCTCGGGAATTGTCTTTTGCATCCGTTGCATGTTATAGTTCATCACGACGCCTTTATAGCTTGGTGGCAGTGATTGAAGAACTCTATCAATAACACTATCTTCGTCAACTTTGCAACCAAGTTGAGTCATATGATTGTAGTACCCAAACATTGAGCAAGTGTTCACTATAGAACTATTCTCCTCCATCTTGCAGCTGTAGAACTTATTGGAGACTTCATATCTCTCAATCCGGGCATTTGCTTGAAATATTAACTTCACCTCCTGGAACATCTCATATGCTCCATGAAGTTCAAAACGTCGTTGAAGTCCTGGTTCTAAGCCGTAAAGCATGGCACACTGAACAATCGAGTAGTCATCAGATCGCTTCTGCCAGACGTTCAAAGCGTCTACGTTAGTGGGAGGGGGCTTGTCACCTAGCGGTGCTTCAAGGACATAATTCTTCTGTGCAGCAATGAGGATAATCCTCAAGTTACGGACCCAGTCCGTGTAGTTGCTACCATCATCTTTCAACTTAGCTTTCTCTAGGAACGCATTAAAATTCAAGAGAACGGTAGCACGGGCCATTGATCTACAACAACATAGATATGCAAAAACTATCAGTACTAAGTTCATGATAAACTAAAGTTCAATTAATCATATTACTAAGAACTCCCACTTAGATAGACATCCCTCTAGTCATCTAAATGATAACGTGATCCAAATCAACTAAACCATGTCCGATCATCACGTGAGATGGAGTAGTTTTCAATGGTGAATATCTTACGTTGATCATATCTACCATATGATTCACGCTCGACCTTCCGGTCTCTAGTGTTCCGAGGCCATGTTTGTACATGCTAGGCTCGTCAAGTTTAACCCGAGTATTCTGCATGTGCAAAACTGTCTTACACCCGTTGTGTCAGGACCCCGATCCTAAGTCACACCGATCTAGCTTGTAATACATCATATCACTTTGCGGCCTCACGCACGGTATCCCCACGGGTGCCACCTTACCTGGCCCGGGACCGTTTGCACATTTTGGCACATGTATATGACAGTGTCGCTAGCATCTATATGACAGAGAACCCGGGCCAGGTAAGGTGGCACCCGTGGGAATACCGTGCGTGAGGCCGCAAAGTGATATGATGTGTTACAAGCTAGATCGGTGTGACTTAGGATCGGGGTCCTGACAGCGTTGGTATCAGAGCGAAACAATCATATCGGTAAAGAGAGGGAAGTGTGGAACATGTTAGGTAAAGGTATCGATGAAAGGCCATGTAGGAGTACGTGGTGGGTTGTTTCATTGGAACCGACCATAGGACCTGAGATCTGTATGTGTGGTTCAAGTTACAGCTACTACCACACATTGGGCCCTGGAATATGACCCCGCTCGACTTATTGACTGCCCATGTTCTCTGTCCAGGAGTTGCAACTAGTTTCTGGTGTTTGTAGTTTACTGGTGGTCGTGCACAACGCTGACCCTCGGGGTGGGCTGTGATGCGACAGGTACGTGGCACGGTGTACCGGTTGCCCGTTTGGTGACTCGGGAACCCTGTACACATCGTTTGGGGCCATGAGCGACACCCCGGCCGGATCTCCCCACGGATGGAACCCAAATAGACAATAAACCTGGACGAGAGACTTGAGTGGTTGGTTAGGTCGTGGTCTACAACCATGTCGGCTTTCGCTTGAAGTCTGCCGAGCACATGTCGTGTGCAAACGCTAAGTGGTGAAAACATGTGTGAGGAAGTACACCCCTGCAGGGTTATTGATGGGCCTCGAACCCCTCGTTGGTTACCCCAAGTGGAAGGTGTAAGATGCAGTAAGTAGAAGTGTTTTCCCTTAGCAAAGATACCAAGGATCGAATCCCCAGAGACTCCTAGGTTCAACAAGTAGGTGTCAATTGCTACGGCGCCAGATTAGCAGCAATCAATGTGGACCTGCACACAGATACAAATAACTTTGCTCCCAACGAGTACAGAGAGGTTGTCAATCCCTCCGGCCTTGTAGTTCACAAAGGGTTAAAAGCAATGATAGTAGTGATAGATAGTTTTTGCAATAGTAAGTAAATAGCGAAAAGTAAATAGCGGGTGTGATCAATGATGGTAATATGGACCGGAGTCTCATGATGTTCACTAGTGATGTCTCTCTCCCAAAAGATGATAAAACAGCTATGTGAGGTAAACAAATTACAGCTGGGCAATTGACAGGACCACGAACGCAAACCAATGCTGACTACATTGCAAGAAAGGTTGAGGTTCAAAGCATGGGCGGTACGCCAAAGTAAGTAGACCGAAATCCATCAATATCTACTACTAATCATCCACCTTGAGATATCTATCCAGAACATCTCGCTGGTATTAAGTTGCGAGTCCCACCCATAGTGTAAACTCAATGCAACAGACAACTGCATTAAAAGAACTTTGCGTAAAGTAAACAATCCTTGCACCCGCGGGCACAAGCACCGTTGTTTTCCCCCTTGTGGCAACAACACATCCCCTAGACTCATGTTTCTGTCACTCAAGCTAGTCATCGAGGGGCATGAACCCACAATCGAGCATAACGTTCCCTCTTGGAGTCACTACCTATTACTCGGCCAAAGCAATAAATAACAACGGAGAACATGCAAGAATTACTTATGAACAAAAATATAAAAGAGGTGAATCAAATATATTACTCAAGATCAATCTGAACATAATCTCATAATCCATCGGATCCCAGCAAACTCAACATAGCAACAGCATAAGGATTACATAGGTGCCTCGATCATGTAGGGCAGCTCACAAGGACTAATTAGTGAAGCACAAGAACGGGAGGAGAACATCACATAGCTACTGGTCATGGACTCATGGTCCAAGGGAGACTACTCACGAGTCATCCGAGAGGCGTCCATGGTGGTGGAGAAGCTCCCGGTGGTGATCCTCCCCTCCAGCAGGGTACCGGGAAGAGTTCTCCTGGTGCTCCCGATCTTGGAAGCGGCGGCGGCGGCGGAACAGAGATGGGATCACGAAAAAGAGTTCCTGTTCTGAGGGTTACGGAGGACCCTTTAAATATATGCCAAAGTAGGGCATCGGGGGAGCTTCGGGGGGCCTAGGCGCCCCCCCGTCGCGGCCCAGGGGGGGGGGGCGCCGCCCGGGCGCCTGGAGCCCTGGTGGCCCCCCTAGGCTTCCCTTCGGACGCAGTGTTGTTTCCGGAACGCTGATTTTTTATATAATTTTTCTGGATTTTTCTGGGCAGTTCTCGAAACGTGAAAACCTGAAATACAAAAACAGCCGAAAACAGAAACTGGCACTGGGGTGCACCGGATTAGTAAGTTAGTCCAAATATGATCAAAAGTGTATGGAAGTGTGTGAATATCATAGCAATATCACCCAAAAGTGGCATGGAGCAAGCAGAAATTATAGATACGTTTTGGACGTATCAACATCCCCAAGCTTAATTCCTGCTCGTCCTCGAGTAGGTAAATGATAACAAGAATAATTTCTGTGGTGACATGCTATTAACCATAAAGGACTTTTTCATAGTCATATGACAAAAGCTTACTGAGACAATGATTCTAAAGTAATTAAGTTGCCTCAAGAGAAAATCACAAATGATTGAAAGTTTTACAACATGAAACTGAAATATCAAAAAGATTTGCAATGAATATGATTTGCAAATATGATAAGGTGATATCTAGCTTGCCCCCTTTGGTGATGCAAAACATAAATGCAGGGGCACCTTCAAGGTTTAAGTGATGACTAGATACAATTATTTCAGAATAAAAGATATCACAATCATGTAAAAGACAATGCTACTTTGGGACAATGCACATTACACTCAGAATGACAATCATGCTCTCAGTAGTTGGTGCTTCAACATAAAGGTAAAAGAATGGTTAAGTGCTAGAGCTTTTTATTTTGAAAACATGGAAGCAATTGTGTCAACGGTAGTAGTACTTCATATGTGTCATGCATAAAACATCCTATAAGTTGCAAGCCTCATGCATCGTATACCAATAGTGCTCACTTCTTGTCCTAATTAGCTCGGATTTCCATGGGTTATCATTGCATTGCATATGTTTTAACCAAGTGTCACAAAGGGGTACCTCTATGCCACCTGTACAAAGGTCCAAGGAGATAAATCACATTTGATTTCTCGTTTTTGATAGATCTCAACTTGAGGACATCCATACCGGGACAACATAGAAAATAGATGATGGACTCCTCTTTAATGCATAAGCATATTCTCATGAGAGATTGAGGATTAAGGTCCAAGCTAAAACTTCCACCATGATGCATGGCTTTGGTTGGTGGCCCAATGTTCTTCTCTAACAATATGCATATTAATTCAACCCACGGCAAATCACCCTTACTTCAGACAAGATGAACATGCATAGCAACTCACATGATATTCAACGAAAGTGACAGTTGATGCCGTCCCCAGAAACATGGTTACTGCTCAGCAAGCAACTTATAAGAAACAAGATACATAAGCAACATATTCTTTACCACAATAGTTTTTAGGCTACTTTCCCATGAGCTATGTATTGCATGGTTAGTTCGCTTAGTACAGGTGGAGGTTAGCAAAAGACTGGGAGCAACCAACTAAGAGAGCAATGACGGTCATAATCATGCAGAGCGACAAAGCAATATTGAATCAGGCATGGAAGTTATATCGCTACTCAGAGATAAAAGATCATCAAGGCTTGACAGACTTTCTTTACAGTCTTGAATATGCGTGAGCATACGCCAAGTCAATCAAAATAAATTCTCGAAAGAAGATATTACTAAACCATACCACATCATAGGCAAACAAACCATGTTGGTACTCCAATAACACATTGGGAACCCCCCAGCTATTTGAGATTAACCATAAGAAAACCTGAACTACTAAGCACCATCATGCAAGTAGCATCTTTATCATAGACACATTAACCAATGCAACGGAAGCAAACTCTCTTAATAAGGTGAGAATGGTAATTAAAGAGAGTTCAAGCAACCAACTAAATAAAAGCTCTTGAAAAGATAAGCATGAATACTAAGAGCAGAGCACGATAGTAACTATTAAAAGACAAAGAACACACACAGCATAGATAGACATGAAAATTCTATGATATGTTCTAGGTAGAAGTGGAGCGTGTTTCTCTCCCACATAAAGGAATGCTGGGTTCCAACTCGTTATGAAAAACTAAAAATAAAACTAAAAGCAAGATGCTCCAAGCATAGCACATAACACATGAAGTGATAAAAATATAGCGGAACGAAAGACGAACTGATAATGTTGATGGAGAAGGGGATGCACGGGGGCATCCCCAAGCTTAGACGCTTGAGTCTCCTTGAATATTTCTTGGGGGTGCATGGGGGCATCCCCAAGCTTGAGCGCTTGACACTCCTGAATCTTTTTATCATCTTCCCTCGCACACTTGAAAACTCCCTTCATACATAACTCATCATAATCTGATTAGCGAGGTTAGTACCCTTAATAAAATAATTATAACTTGCTGGAAATAAGGATATTCTTGAAGTTCTACTGTTTCTCAAGATTTCCAAAAGGTTTTTGCAAAGAAAAAGCAAGCTCTTGATTTGCAAAGTGAAGGTAAGGCAAAACAGGACAGAATCTGTGAAAAACAGAACAGCAGGTAGTAATTGATCTGTTCGGGATACTTCTGCAACTCAAATCAAAAAAGTCAGAACAGACGCACGAAAGACAATTATATAGAGAATGCTGTAGAAAAAATTCAGACCAAAAAGATGATCTGGTGATTTTATACGAATTTTTCTATCCAAGGACAGAATCTGTTTCCTGGACAGCACCTCACAACTTTTGAACTTTCTAGCAATCAGAGGCTATACTTGGCACAAATATGAAAAGTAAAGATACAATGATGATGCTACAGCAGTAAACAACATCAAGACACAACAAAAGCAAAAAATTTATTCATGTGGGCTGCCTCCCAAAAGCGCTTTCTTTTATGCCTTTAAGCTAGGCATAATGCATAGATCAAGTTTTATCAAGAGTAAAAGAATAACTAGCCCGTACAACGGACTCAAAAGGTAACTTGATCTTCTTTCGAGGGAAGTGTTCCATCCCTTTCTTGAGAGGAAACTTAAATTTTATATTACCCTCTTTCATGTCAATGACAGCACCAACGGTGCGTAAAAAGGGACGTCCCAAAATAATTGGACATGAAGGATCACATTCAATATCCATAATAGTGAAATCAACGGGCGCATAATTATCATTGACAACAATAAGAACATCGTCGATCCTCCCCAAAGGTTTCTTTATGGAAGAATCAACGAGACGAACACCAAAAGAACAAGAATCATAAGGTTTCAATTTAAGCATATCATATAGTCTTTTGGGCATAATAGAAGTACTAGCTACAATATCACATAATGCATAACAAGAGAAGTTGTTTATCTTAATTTAATCATAGAATCCCAACCATCTTCTAGCTTTCTAGGTATGGAGGCTTCTACTCTAAGTTTCTCCTCCCTAGCTTTGATAAGAGCATTAGTGACATGCTCTGTGAAGGCAAGATTAAGCGTGCTAGTGTGGGGATCTTT
This sequence comes from Secale cereale, assembly GCA_902687465.1. Lineage (NCBI taxonomy): Eukaryota > Viridiplantae > Streptophyta > Magnoliopsida > Poales > Poaceae > Secale > Secale cereale. The sequence goes on from LR738711.1 coordinate 655,510,954, forward strand.
TGCCATTCCTTGTAGAAAGGTGACAACTTCTGAAATACTACAATTATCAAAATTAATTTTATCATTAGTGGGCAGAATTGTAGTGTCATCCTCTTTGTTTAATTCGCTCTCTATTATAAGAGTTTGAACATCTTCCCAAGTTTGGGGAAGCTTAGGAGCAATTTTAAACTGAGGCTCATACTCTTTTCCTGGAAGACCATGCCATGGGCATAACCCTCCGTCAAGACTAATACAATCACAAGGTTTATTACTTTTGTAGATCCCGACAGTGGTAATTGGGGTAATGGAAGAAGGGGTGTACTCCTCCCATTTAGTGTTTTTGGTAGAACCCATAGTAGCAAGCAAGCAAGATAACTATTTTTGTGATTTTCGATAAAAAGGAACTAAAGCAAAAATGAAAGGTAAACTAACAAGACTAAAAAGCAAAGGTAAAAGATAGCATGCAACTCTGAAAGGATCGATATGGTTGACTAGAGGGGGGGGGGGTGAATAGGCAACTAACAATTTTTAGCTTTTCTTAACCAATTAAAATTAGGCGACAAAATAAGTTGTCTAGATAAACTACTATGAAGACAACTAATGTGAATAAGCACAACAACTACACAAGCATGCTATAGGAATTAAACGAGTAAAGCATGCAAGAGTAAAGGTAAGAAATAACCACAAGTAGAACCGAAGGAGACGAGGATGTGTTTCCGAAGTTCCTTCCCTTTGAGGGGAAGTACGTCTCCGTTGGAGCGGTGTGGAGGCACAATGCTCCCCAAGAAGCCACTAGGGCCACCGTATTCTCCTCACGCCCTCACACGATGCAAGGTGCTGTAATTCCACTAGTGGTGCCCTTGAAGGCGGCAACCGAACCTTTACAAACAAGGTTGGGGCAATCTCCACAACTTGGAGGCTCCCAACAAACCACGAAGCTTCACCACAATGGAATATGGCTTCGAGGTGACCTCAACCGTCTAGGGTGCTCAAACACCCAAGAGTAACAAGATCCGCAAGGGATTAGTGGGGAGAATCAATTATCTCTTGGTGGAAGTGTAGATCGATGCCTCCTCAAGCAATCCCGAGCAAATCAACAAGTTTGATTGGCTAGGGAGAGAGATCGGGCGGAAATGGAGCTTTTCGAGCAACAATGGAGTAGTGGGGGAAGAGGTAAGTCTTCTTGGAGAAGAAGACCCCCTATATATAGTGGGGGGACAAATCCAACCGTTATTTGGGGTTTCAGCCCGCAGAGAGCGGTAGTACCGCAACTTATGCGCGGTACTACCGCTGGCTGAGCGGTACTACCGCTTGGGAAGCGGTACTACCGCAAAGGCAAAAGTTTGAGACCTGATACAGCCACGGATGAAATAAATTACATCCGTGGCTACATCCGCAGGGGAAAACGGAAGTAGCAAAATGCGACACGGTACTACCGCTTAAGCTAAGCGGTACTACCGTGTGGTATGCGGAAGTAAAAAATTACTTCCGCATCCACTTCTTATACTTAGACATAGCGCCTGGGCCAGATACACGGTACTACCGCGGGAGCGGTACTACCGTGTCAGCAAGCGGTACTACCGTGTACCTGCGCGGTACTACCGCTTGGCAGAGCGGTACTACCGCATGCTTGGCAGATGATCAGTACAGAAGCCACAGAATTGCCTCAACGAAAGAAAAACCGGTTGGACCTCCAGAGAAGCAAGGAAAGGAAGTGTGGGAGAAAGATGTGTACGTGTTGATTCTACCCAAACCTTTCCGACGCGGACCCCCTCTTAATAGTACGGCTTTCCTATTACTCAATGCCACCTACAGGGAGCAAAAAGAAAACACCGTCCTTCATAGAATCCGAGGGGCAAGCAATCGTCTTGTGTCATAAGGAGATATACCTGTATGAGCTTAGAGCACACGATCAGTCCGCAAAAGTATTGTCATCAATCACCAAAACTATTAGGGAGAAATATGCCCTTACAATCTCCCCCTTTTTGGTGTATTGATGACAACACAAGATTTGCACAGAGAAGAAATAATAGAGTAAACAATATAAGCCCTAGAGTATAGGTGAGCTCCCCCTGTATGTGTGCCTTCACAAGATTGTGCTTTGGACTGCACCGCACACATACTAGGTATAGCGCTCCCCTATAATCTACACACGAGATACTCTATATAACATAGACTGCAAAGGATAAACATAATAATAGGTTTAGCGATACCGGGGCATATGTCTTACACCATATGATTGTCTCACATAAACACGCACAATAAACCAAGTTCAACGAAAAGAAACACACAAACAGGCACAAGACGACAAAAGCAAATCACTCTCCCCCTTTGTCATCGAGACACCACAAAGGGGAAAAGAGGAAACGATGATGGGTGGCAGCCCGGGAGAAGCTCAGTCGTCAAACTCGTCATCAAACCCCTGCTGCTGCTCCTGCTGATAGTCATCATCAGATCCCTGCTGCTCTGGCTGATACTCCTCATCAGAATCTGTCCACTGGTATCCCTGGCGAGCCATCCATGTAGCCTATGGAGTGATGATGTCCTCCGATCCATTTGAAACCTCTTCACCATACAAAGACAGAATCTTCTTGTCCCGCTGACGCGACTTCTTGTCAGTCACATGGGCACGGTATTTCCCCTGAGCCTGCATGCAGAAGAGGGCCTTCATCTTCTGCTGGAGCTTCTTAGCCCACGAAGGCTTCTCCACTGCAGAGGAAGAAGAAGGGGCAAAACGGCCAGAGCGGACATCGGCAGTCTCCTCCACAGGCTCATCCTCAGTGCCCATCTGGGCAGCAGCAGCCTGAGCACGAGTAGTGGTGTTGGCCCAACGAGTCTTGACACGAAGCTTGATAGGATCATGGCGGTAGCAGTCGGCCTCAAACTCCTCCTCTGGATACAACTTCGCCCAAGTCTTGGAGATGAGCAGAAATAAGAAAGGACCATAGATAGGTACCTTGCGAGTGTAGATAGCAAACCGGAGCTCATTCCACATGATGTGGGAAATGTCAAGTGGAACAGCCTGGGCGGAGCGAGCCTCTTGACACATCAGAAGCATATCAACCAAATAAGCATGAACCTTGTCCTTGTCGCCAACACGAGGGAACAGCGTGTTGCGAAAAATCCGATACATGATGTCGAGGAAGGGATTCAGCACGTAAGTTGTTTTGCCACTAGCAAGGGTCTTTGCCTCATAGAATGGAAGAAGTTTGTCCTTGTTAGCTGCTTCAGGATTGGCGTGAGGCCGAAAACCAATAGGGTTATGGAGACCCTCATCGGGAAGCTGAAGAAGATCCATGAACTCCTTCCAAGTGGCGGTCATCTTGTGACCATGAGTCATCCAAGTCATGGGACGATCTTCCTTGGCCTGAAAGTTGACAGAGGCATAGAACTGTGCAATGAGCTCAGGATCAAAATCGTTCTGGAAAGTCATGATATGCTCCAGACCCAGCTGCTCGATCAAGTCAAGGGCTTCTGCAAAATATGCCCTGTTATGATCCTTCCTCATGTGCTCCACATCGATCCAGTGAGCATCCACATACAGATTGGCCTTGGTCTTGAGCACCTCATGATAGATGCGATACTGTTGCTTGGTCCAGAAGACATCATCACCAGGAAAGTGCTCACGAGGTTCCCCATATGGGTTGATCTTCCGTCTAGCCATGAACTCACCAGCAGGCATCTCCTCCATAGACATGGATGATTCCTTGCGCTTGTTGGCTGAGGTCTTGTACCGGCGCTGGGGATTGGGGTTGGAGCCCTCTGGCACATTGCTCGGGGTACGCATGCGCTTGGAACCGGTGTCACGAACTGGGTTGGTACGACGACCTGCAAAGCCTGAGCCACCACCTAAAAACACAAACACAAGACCACAGCAAAACAAACGCAAGAAGAATCAATGCCAAAGCCTCGAAAGACACAAGAAACCAAGGGAAATAGAAAAGAGAACATGCCACGAAGCTAGTGTGAGCCAAGCGGTAGTACTGCTGACCCTTGCGGAAGTAAAAAATTAGTACCTTAGGGTAAGCGGTAGTACCGCATGTCACATGCGGTAGTACCGCATACCTTACGGTAGTAAAAATTTACTTCCGCGAGAAGGGGCGGAACTAAAATATTAGTACTGCATGCGGAGAGGTAGTACCGCATAGGGACACGGTAGTACCGCTCGGCAAGCAGCACTAAAATTTTACTTCCGCCCGAGGGGGCGGAACTAAAATATTAGTGCTGCATGCGGAGCGGTAGTACCGCATCGGGACGCGGTAGTACCGCTCGGCAAGCAGTACTAAAATTTTACTTCCGCTCGAGCGGTAGTACCGCTAGGGACAGCGGTAGTACCGCTCAGGTCAGATCGGATCTGGATTACACCGTGCGGTAGTACCGCGGTTCTCCAGCGGTAGTACCGCACGGAACAGATCTGAGAAGAAAAAGAACTAGAAACTACCAACAAGATCTTCACACGGTACTACGGCTGATCAGTAACTTCGTAGCAACAACTCTAAGCATATTTCCGGATCACAAACACTCTCCCACAACCTAAGCATCCATGGATAAGATCACGGAGAACACAAGAAAGCACTAAGCATCTCCCCTAACCCTAAAAACTTAGGCAAGGCAAAAAGAAGAAGGGAAAAGGGGAAAAACCTGCATCCATGGCAAGAGGACGTGGTGGGGAACGATCCCACCGGTCGGAAAGTGAAACGAGTGGCCGAGGGAGGAGATCCGGCGAGGTCCTCCGGCGGCGTTCTTGAGAGAGAGAGAGAGAGACAGGGACGACGTGGGGGTTAGGAGTGAATGGGTATGGGGGAGATGGAACTCCCCCTGCCTGCTTATAACCCCCACGCGTTTTGAGAAGTGCGGTAGTACCGCAGTCATCGCGGTAGTACCGCTAGCGCGGTAGTACCGCTCTACCAGCGGCAGTAAAAAATTACTGCCGTGCCGGCCGAGCGGTAGTACCGTCACCCCATCTGCGGTAGTACCGTAAACTAGCACGGTAGTACCGCTCCTCCAAGAACATGCACGTTTGACAAGAGGCTTTAAGCAAAAGAAGAGAGAAAAATAAATGCACGCACAAGCAAAGTGAACAACACAATTCCTCAGAGGAGGGCGGTGGCCGAGGCCACCTATGTTTGAGTTTATAGATATGGCACCGCGAAGAATTATCCTTGGGCCCATGATCAATACTCGACTTGAAGCATTTAAACCAACTATGTATGGCAAATGATAAAGACTTGGTCAGTTTATGCATAATGGGGGGAGGAACAGTTCATTGAGAGAACAATACTCCCCCTATGTCCATGCCTACATCTAGATAAGATAGCTATATTGAGTGTGAGGGGTGTGTGTGCACAGACTCAAACCACATTGCTCAAATCGATGATATTTAGCTCATGCCTTAACTCGCGAAATCTAGCTTCATCCAATGGCTTCGTGAAGATATCTGCAAGGTTATCATGAGTGTTGACGTAGTGAAGCTCGATCTCTCCTTGCCTTATGTGATCCCGGATGAAGTGATACCGAATCTCAATATGCTTCGTCTTGAAGTGAAGCACCGGGTTGAGAGAAATCTTGATGGCACTCTCATTGTCACACCAAAGAGGCACTTTGTCACAAGTGACACCGTAATCCTTCAAAGTTTGCCTCATCCATAAGAGTTGAGCACAGCAACTGCCAGCGGCCACATATTCTGCTTCAGTGGACGAGAGAGATACACAACTCTGCTTTTTGGAAGACCAACTAACAAGAGAGCAACCAAGAAATTGGCACCCTCCCGAGGTGGACTTCCTATCCACTTTGTCTCCTGCCCAGTCAGAATCAGAGAAACCAACAAGGTTGAAATTCGCTCCTCTTGGGTACCATAAGCCAAAGTTTGGGGTATGAGCCAAATATCGAAAGATTCGCTTGACAGCCACAAAGTGACTTTCCTTAGGTGAGGCTTGAAACCGTGCACAAATTCCCACACTCAACATAATATCCGGTCTAGATGCACAAAGGTAAAGCAAGGATCCGATCATAGAGCGATATACCTTTTGATCCACCGCTTTACCATTGGGATCAATGTCAAGTTGGCATTTGGTTGGCATCGGAGTAGTAGCCGGCTTGACATCACTAAGGTTGAACCTCTTGAGCATGTCTTGAGTATACTTGGATTGTTTGATGAAGATGCCTTCTCTTCGTTGTTTGATCTCAAATCCAAGGAAGTACTTTAACTCTCCCATCATGGACATCTCAAAGTGTGTGGTCATGAGTGCGGCGAACTCATCATTGAAAGCTTTGTTAGGAGAACCAAAGATAATATCATCAACATATAGTTGGCATACAAACAACTCCCCTTTGACCTTCTTAGTAAAAAGAGCGGGGTCGATTTTCCCAATTTCAAACCCACGATCTTGTAACAACTCGGTAAGGTGCTCATACCACGCTCGTGGGGCTTGTTTAAGGCCATAGAGTGCCTTATCAAGTTGATACACATGATTGGGGAACTTAGGATCCTCGAACCCCGGGGGTTGTTTAACATATACCAACTCGTTAATGGGACCATTAAGAAATGCACTTTTCACATCCATTTGTTGCAATTTAAAGTTATGATGGGAAGCATAGGCAAGCAACAAACGAATAGATTCAAGACGAGCAACAGGGGCAAAGGTTTCACCGTAGTCGATACCCTCGACTTGGGAGTAGCCTTGAGCCACCAGACGTGCCTTGTTGCGGATGACAATGCCATGGGCATCTTGCTTGTTCTTAAAGATCCATTTGGTCCCAATGACATTATGGTTCTCCTTTGGTCTTGGCACCAGACGCCACACTTTGTTGCGCTCGAAGTTATTGAGTTCTTCATGCATGGCATTGAGCCAGTCGGGGTCTTCGAGCGCCTCATAGACCTTCTTAGGTTCAACAAAGGAGACAAAATCTTGATGAGCACAATAGTTTGCTAATTGTCTACGAGTGCTTACCCCCCTTTTGATGCTTCCTAAGATGTTCTCGATGTGATGCTCGTTGGAAGCAAGCCTGGAGGCAACTTTTGCAGCACGACGCTCTAATTGCTCTTCAAGTGATAACTGAGGAGCATTGAGTTGATCATCTTGAGCGTCATCATGAGCAAGATCTTGATCTTGAGCTTCCTCTTGACCTTGATCTTGCCCCGGGGACTGAACTTGGCCTTGTGCATCAATTGGTGGTTCTTCACCGACTTGAGATTGATCTTGCACTTGGCCTTGTTCAACAGGCTGAGGGCCTTCACTTTGTTCTTCGGAAGCTTGTGGGTCTTGGGTTGGTGATGGTTCCACTTGAGTGGAACATTGTCCTTCTCCTTCGGCCACAAGGGGTTCCTCAACGGGTAGGATGTATCCAATACCCATTCTTCTTATGGCTTGAGGAGGAATTTCATCACCTGTATCACAAGTACCACTTTGCTCCACTTGGGAGCCGTTATTTTCATCTAACTCTACGTTGCTCGTCTCCTCTATGAGTCCGGTGGACTTGTTGAGGACACGGTAAGCATGAGAGTTTGTAGCATAACCAACAAATATGCCCTCATGAGCTCTAGATTCAAATTTAGACAACCGAACACCTTTCTTAAGAATGAAACACTTGCACCCGAACACCCGGAAGTACTTGAGATTGGGCTTGTTACCGGTAAGAATCTCATACGGAGTTTTGTTCAAGCCTTTGCGAAGATAGAGACGATTTGATGCATGGCAAGCGGTGTTGATGGCTTCGGCCCAAAAGTTGTATGGAGAGTTGAATTCAGCCATCATGGTTCTTGCAGCATCTATTAAGGTTCGGTTCTTTCTCTCCGCAACACCGTTTTGCTGAGGGGTATACGGGGCGGCATATTGATGTTTGATCCCCTCATCACCAAGAAACTCATCCAAGGTGTAGTTCTTGAACTCGGTGCCATTGTCACTTCTGATCATCAAAATCTTTGCTTCATGTTGTCGTTGAGCTTCATTTGCAAAGTTGATGACGGTTTGTTGGGTCTCACTCTTCTTCTTGAAGAAGAATACCCAGGTATATCTTGAGTAATCATCCACAATCACCAAGCTTCCTACCCCCAAGACTATCAAAAGTGGGAGGCCCAAAGAGATCCATGTGGAGGAGCTCTAGAGGTCTTTTTGAATAGATGATAGTCGTGGGAGGGTGAGCCTTCTCATGTAATTTTCCTTCAATGCACGCCCTGCAAGCACGATCTTTGGCAAAGCTAACATTTGTTAGTCCTCGGACATGGTCCCCCTTGAGAAGACTTTGCAAAGATCTCATATTGACATGGGCCAAACGGCGATGCCAAAGCCATCCCACATCAACTTTAGCCATTAGGCATGTCGCGACCTTAGTGGGTTGCTTCGAGAAGTTAACCACATAAAGACCGTTCTCCACATGCCCAACGTAGGCTACTTTAAGAGTCTTGCTCCACAAGAGGGCCACAGAATCAATATCAAAGAATGTAGCAAAGCCCATGAGTGCAAGTTGGCGAACAGAAAGTAAATTGTATGCAAGGGACTCAACAAGCATGACTTTCTCGATCGTGAGATCATGAGAGACAACCACCTTGCCAAGTCCCAATACCTTAGAAGATGAAGCATCACCCCATTCGACGTTGGTGGCCATAGATGAACCGAGATGCACGTCCACCACCAAGTCTTTGCTTCCGATCATATGATTTGTGGCTCCGCTATCGAGCAACCATGATCCCCCACCGGAAGCAAACCCCTACAATAGATCAATGCTTGGATTTAGGTACCCATTTGGTAATGGGTCCTTTGAGGTTAGTGACAAGGGTCTTAGGAACCCAAATGGACCATTCAATGTACTCATAGGAAGAACCAACAAATTTAGCAAACACATGGCCATCACTAGCACGGCATAAAACATATGACGGATTAAAATTGCCGGCCATGTTTGAGGGTGTGGTGGAGTTTTTCTTGACCCCACCACTTTTCTTCTTGGTTGACGTGCCCTCTCCTTCTTTCACAAAGGATTGTCGGAGAGGGGGTGGTTGCTTTGTCTTGTCATTCTTCTTCTTCTTGGGCTTAGGAGCAAACCCAATTCCTTCCTTTGCCACAACTTCCTTTTGATTGCTCAAAAGGGCGTTGAGGTTCTTCTCACCTTGTATGCAAGTCACAAGGCCTTTCTCAAGTTGCTTCTTCAATTCGGCATTCTCTTCAACAAGATGCACATGCTCAAAACATGGGTTAGTAGCATTTGCATTATCAATTAAAACCATGCGAGGAAAGATAGCCTTTTCCTTGGTTAGCGAAACTTGTAGTTGATCATGAGACTCCTTGAGAGTAGCATGCATTCCTTTCAGGGCCTTGTGAGCCTTGTCAAGTATGTCAAACTCCTCTTTGAGTTTAGCATGGTCAACCGCAAGTTTTGCCTTCTCAGAGTTAAGGACACGAGAGACAACTAGAGCATGATCAAGATCTTTCTTTAATTTAGCATGATCATCGTTGTGTGACTCCTCAAGAGCCAAACGAAGACCACACTCCTCCTCTAGGGCGTTAGAGAGATCCGATATCTCATCGGCATAGTCTCGACTATGCCCTTCCATTTTAGTGATGGTTTCCTCGTGAGCCTCAATAATGTCATTGGCCTCACCGAGTTGTTCCAAGAGAGCAACCACATGCTTCTTGGATTTGCCCTTGAGATTTTTTATGAACACATCAAATTAATTTTCTCCCTCCTTACTACCCTCACCCTCATCAATACAATTAGTTAATGAGGGGTTAGAAGAGATAGTAGAATTGATGATCGGGGTTACCTTGTTGGTGGCCTTGGCCATAAGACACTTGGCGGTGATGTTTTCGTTGGGTGAGTTGAAGAGAGATGAGTGCGGAGTGGTAGCAATTGCAATTGTGGCCATAGTGGTCACCTCATCCTCTTCATCATTGTCATCATCCTCCACATATTCTTCTTGAGCCACCAACACTTTCGGAGGAGTCTTCTTGATGAAGTTGTTCTTGTTGGGATAGGACTTTGACTTATCCTTCCGAATAAGCTTGCCTCCAAAGTCTTCTCTCTTCTCATATGGGCAATCCGCAACGAAGTGGCTTACATTTCCACAGTTGAAGCATGTCCTTACTCGTTGCTTCCCTTTGTTCCCACTGGAGTTGTTCCTGTTGAAGTTGGACCTTGAGTTCTTCTTGCCCCAGAATTGCCTAGAAGCAAGAGCCATGTGCTCGTGATAGGCATATTTGGTGTCCTCGGGGCAGCACTCATCATCATCTTCAACTTCCTCCTCTTCCACACAAGCCTTGGCCTTCAGAGCAAGATTAGGCTTCTTGGATCGTTGAGCTCTTAGGACCGCATTGTCGGCGGTAACGTCAAGGATCCTCATGGCAACAAATTCATCCAACACTTCGTTTGAGGATAAAGTGTGGAAGTCCGGTCTCTGACGAATCACAGAGGACATGGCCTTGTGATAGGGCATCATGGCCTTGAGGAACTTGCGCTTGATCCAATTGTCATCCGTATCCTTACTGCCATGGTCTCGAAGAGATACTGCAAGAATAGTTAATCTTCGATAAAGTTCACGAGGATCTTCATCCTCGATCATTGCAAACTCATCAGCTTCATCTTGCACCACTTCATAGTTGGAGCGTTGAATGCTTGTGCTTCCCTTGTACATTGTGCCAACATGCTCCCATGCTTCCTTGGCCACAGTGAATGGACGAAGATGAGCAATGTCTTCAGGAGGGATTGAGTCTTGAAGAATGCAAAGTGCGGACTCGTTGAACTGATGATCGGCAGTTTCTCTTGGAGTCATGTTGTCGGGATCATACGGATAAAAACCTTGCTCAATGATTCTCCAGAGGTTAGTGGAACAATGATTAATATGACGTTTGAATCGAAACACCCAAGTAGCAAAATCAGTATTTTTAACGAACTTCGGAGGGGGCCCGACGGAATTTAAATGCGGTGTGGGGATGGGTCCTCCATAGTGAGTAGGCGGAGGAGATTGGGCAAATTTCCCACTACCATGCTTAGTGACCGGGGCTTGCTCACTACTAGCTTCTCCCTTGTCGGGATTAGCCTCTGACACGTTGGTAGCGGGACGACCCACTTCCAATGGTGAGGTGGATAATTTAAGCCCCTCAAACATTTCTTTAAACATGCCCTTGACCTCGCTCGCTAGTGATTCTTTCAATGTGATCAAGGCCACATTGAACTCCTCACGAGTGACCGAGGCTCCCCCATCTACCGTAGGCAAGGACGGATTTCCATCGGAATGGTCCTCCGTCTCGACTACGTTGTCAACCATACTCTTTGGACGGTAAAGTCCTTAAAAAGAGACGAGGCTCTAATACCAATTGAAAGGATTGATATGGTTGACTAGAGGGGGGGGGTTTGAATAGGCAACTAACAATTTTTAGCTTTTCTTAACCAATTAAAATTAGGCGACAAAATAAGTTGTCTAGATAAACTACTATGAAGACAACTAATGTAAATAAGCACAACAACTACACAAGCATGCTATAGGAATTAAACGAGTAAAGCATGCAAGAGTAAAGGTAAGAAATAACCACAAGTAGAACCGAAGGAGACGAGGATGTGTTTCCGAAGTTCCTTCCCTTTGAGGGGAAGTACGTCTCCGTTGGAGCGGTGTGGAGGCACAATGCTCCCCAAGAAGCCACTAGGGCCACCGTATTCTCCTCACGCCCTCACACGATGCAAGGTGCCGTGATTCCACTAGTGGTGCCCTTGAAGGCGGCAACCGAACCTTTACAAACAAGGTTGGGGCAATCTCCACAACTTGGAGGCTCCCAACAAACCACGAAGCTTCACCACAATGGAATATGGCTTCGAGGTGACCTCAACCGTCTAGGGTGCTCAAACACCCAAGAGTAACAAGATCCGCAAGGGATTAGTGGGGAGAATCAATTATCTCTTGGTGGAAGTGTAGATCGATGCCTCCTCAAGCAATCCCGAGCAAATCAACAAGTTTGATTGGCTAGGGAGAGAGATCGGGCGGAAATGGAGCTTTTGGAGCAACAATGGAGTAGTGGGGGAAGAGGTAAGTCTTCTTGGAGAAGAAGACCCCCTATATATAGTGGGGGGGACAAATCCAACCGTTATTTGGGGTTTCAGCCCGCAGAGAGCGGTAGTACCGCAACTTATGCGCGGTACTACCGCTGGCTGAGCGGTACTACCGCTTGGGAAGCGGTACTACCGCAAAGGCAAAAGTTTGAGACCTGATACAGCCACAGATGAAATAAATTACATCCGTGGCTACATCCGCAGGGGAAAACGGAAGTAGCAAAATGCGACACGGTACTACCGCTTAAGCTAAGTGGTACTACCGTGTGGTATGCGGAAGTAAAAAATTACTTCCGCATCCACTTCTTATACTTAGACATAGCGCCTGGGCCAGATACACGGTACTACCGCATGGGGACGCGGTACTACCGCGGGAGCGGTACTACCGTGTCGGCAAGCGGTACTACCGTGTACCTGCGCGGTACTACCGCTTGGCAGAGCGGTACTACCGCATGCTTGGCAGATGATCAGTACAGAAGCCACAGAATTGCCTCAACGAAAGAAAAACCGGTTGGACCTCCAGAGAAGCAAGGAAAGGAAGTGTGGGAGAAAGATGTGTACGTGTTGATTCTACCCAAACCTTTCCGACGCGGACCCCCTCTTAATAGTACGGCTTTCCTATTACTCAATGCCACCTACAGGGGGCAAAAAGAAAACACCGTCCTTCATAGAATCCGAGGGGCAAGCAATCGTCTTGTGTCATAAGGAGATATACCTGTATGAGCTTAGAGCACACGATCAGTCCGCAAAAGTATTGTCATCAATCACCAAAACTATTAGGGAGAAATATGCCCTTACAAACTCCCCTATCCTGAAGAGTGGAGTCCCCGGCAACGGCGCCAGAAAATACTCCTTGATGGGCCTCGAACCCCTCGTTGGTTACCCCAGGTGGAAGGTGTAAGATGCAGTAAGTAGAAGTGTTTTCCCTTAGCAAAGATACCAAGGATCGAATCCCCAGAGACTCCTAGGTTCAACAAGTAGGTGTCAATTGCTACGGCGCCAGATTAGTAGCAATCAACGAGGACCTGCACACAGATACAAATAACTTTGCTCCCAACGAGTACAGAGAGGTTGTCAATCCCTCCGGCCTTGTAGTTCACAAAGGGTTAAAAGCAATGATAGTAGTGATAGATAGTTTTTGCAATAGTAAGTAAATAGCGAAAAGTAAATAGCGGGTGTGATCAATGATGGTAATATGGACCGGAGTCTCATGATGTTCACTAGTGATGTCTCTCTCCCAAAATATGATAAAACAGCTATGTGAGGTAAACAAATTACAGCTGGGCAATTGACAGGACCACGAACGCAAACCAATGCTGACTACATTGCAAGAAAGGTTGAGGTTCAAAGCATGGGCGGTACGCCAAAGTAAGTAGAACGAAATCCATCAATATCTACTACTAATCATCCACCTTGAGATATCTATCCAGAACATCTCGCTGGTATTAAGTTGCGAGTCCCACCCATAGTGTAAACTCAATGCAACAGACAACTGCATTAAAAGAACTTTGCGTAAAGTAAACAATCCTTGCACCCGCGGGCACAAGCACCGTTGTTTTCCCCCTTGTGGCAACAGCACATCCCCTAGACTCATGTTTCTGTCACTCAAGCTAGTCATCGAGGGGCATGAACCCACAATCGAGCATAACGTTCCCTCTTGGAGTCACTACCTATTACTCGGCCAAAGCAATAAATAACAACGGAGAACATGCAAGAATTACTTATGAGCAAAAATATAAAAGAGGTGAATCAAATATATTACTCAAGATCAATCTGAACATAATCTCATAATCCATCGGATCCCAGCAAACTCAACATAGCAACAGCATAAGGATTACATAGGTGCCTCGATCATGTAGGGCAGCTCACGAGGACTAATTAGTGAAGCACAAGAACGGGAGGAGAACATCACATAGCTACTGGTCATGGACTCATGGTCCAAGGGAGACTACTCACGAGTCATCCGGGAGGCGTCCATGGTGGTGGAGAAGCTCCCGGTGGTGATCCTCCCCTCCGGCAGGGTGCCGGGAAGAGTTCTCCTGGTGTTCCCGATCTTGGAAGCGGCGGCGGCGGCGGAACAGAGATGGGATCGCGAAAAAGAGTTCCTGTTCTGAGGGTTACGGAGGACCCTTTAAATATATGCCAAAGTAGGGCATCGGGGGAGCTTCGGGGGGCCCAGGCGCCCCCCCGGCGCGGCCCAGGGGGGCGCGCCACCAGGGCGCCTGGAGCCCTGGTGCCCCCCCCAGGCTGCCCTTCGGACGCAATGTTGTTTCCGGAACGCTGATTTTTTATATAATTTTTCTGGATTTTTCTGGGCAGTTCTCGAAACGTGAAAACCTGAAATACAAAAACAGCCGAAAACAGAAACTGGCACTGGGGTGCACTGGATTAGTAAGTTAGTCCAAATATGATCAAAAGTGTATGGAAGTGTGTGAATATCATAGCAATATCACCCAAAACGGGCATGGAGCAAGCATAAATTATAGATACGTTTTGGACGTATCAGTTATCAATCTATTCGAATAGCCGTTGTTCGCGGTACGGACTACTTGATTACTCTTACAGTTCATAGACAAGTTGATGGATACTACTAAAAGCCTCAAGACAAGTGTGAGTGCCATGGATGGCCCTTCCGTAGGATGACGGAAGAGGATCCTCGGTGGTGTATTGATGTGGTGAGTAGAGGACTCGTGTACGTAGTAATATCTTGCAATCTGTTGAGAGTTGTAGTATAGGTTAGCCAAAAGTCAAAGCTGGCTTTCTGCTATGAACTCCACTACCCCTGTTGATAATGTTGCATGTATGATAGGTTCTGTTGTAAGACTTGCTGAGTACCTTTGTACTCATGTTTGCTTAATAACTGTTGCAGAGGAGAACCCTACCCCTTCTGATGGGTTCTACATAGACGTTGACGTCGGCGAGTAGCTTGCTACCCAGACGGAGATCTGGAGCTTGTGAAGGGCCTTGTAGATAGTCAGGCTACACCAAGCCTGTTTTATTTTCTAAGTTGTCTGTACTAAGACATGTAGCTTCCGCTTGTGCTTGTATGACTGTATGACTTGAGTGTTGGGTCATGTGACCCCTACCTGTATGGATATGTTATGTATGGCTCTTTGGAGCCTCTTAAAAAAGTACTTTGAGTCATAGAGTTCTGTTGTGATGCAATGTTGTATTTGCACATATTGAGCATATTGTGTGTATGATTGAAATGCTTGGTATGTGTGGGATCCGACACCTGGTTGTTTTCCTTTGGTAGCCTATCTTACCAGGAAATGCCTCCTAGTGTTTCCAATGAGCCTTGGTAGCTTGCTACTGCTCGGAACACGTAGGCTGGCCGACATGTGTCCTTCTTCGTTCCTGTGTCTGTCCCTTAGGGGAAATGTCACGCGTTGTTCCTTTAAGTCCATGTAGCTTGCTACGACTTGGGTTCATACGTTGATGACCGACACGTTCGTTGCTGGGTCATGGATGCCTGTCTCTGTAATTTAGTGCCCCTTTTGGTTTATAACTAGCCATGTCGGCACGGGTTCTCTGTCATGTGGATGCTAGCGACACTGTCATATACGTGTGCCAAAATGCGCGAACGGTCCCGGGCCAGGTAAGGTGGCACCCGTGGGGATACCGTGCGTGAGGCCGCCAAGTGATATGACGTGTTACAAGCTAGATCGGTGTGACTTAGGATCGGGGTCCTGACAACGTTGGCATCAGAGCCGAACTGCTTGTAGGTTTCTCAAGCCAAACTGGTCGATGTTGAGTCTAGAAAAATTCTTAGTTATATGTAGGGGAATTGATTGTGGAAGGGAACATAAGGCTATTTTTACTTCTTTACCTTATGCCCTTCTGATCTGAGTCAGTCTATTCTTTCTACGGGGGTTTAGGACTAGGCCTCTTATCCTTACTAGGTTCACGTGTTACTAATCCGTAGACTCTTAGGATTGTTGGTTTCAAGCCTCAGTTCAGTTTCTACCCTTTTAGTATGATGATTTGTTGGACCCGGAACCTTGATATGATATTGTTGAGTGGCTATGCTATCATTTGTATGATGTCTCAATTTTTTTTTGAGCATTTACAGTTGTTATGCTGCCCGATTTCTTCCAGAAATACTAATGCCTTTGCATTACTCCGTGTTTCAGATGTCTGGCCGCACACCTCACCAAGTGGTTCGTTTGACTCGGTGCATTAATGTGACCGGTCACACGACCATGCTAGTCCGTGTGTTGACTGAGACCGGTTACCGCTGGTATCATTAGTACACCGTGGAGGAACAGTACCGGGATTTCAATTAGAGTCAGTATTTCTGCACAGTCCGGATATACCCCTCATATCCCGGAGCTAACGACCCCATCCATTGGTCTTATGGACTCGGGGTTACTATCGAGATGGCAGTGCAGGATGCCGCTTATTCGATGATGACCATCCTCCGGGCTAGGCATGCCCTGTTGCTGAACACTGAGTTCTGTTACATGCCAGCCTCACTTCCCGGAGAGGAAGGCTACTATACTGGTCTGTATACTGATGCTGCTCATGAGGAGCCACTGCTTCAGACTACTGTTCAGATGCTGGAGGATAGGGATCGTGAGGTCCGTGCCCTCCGAATGGAGCTGTATAACACTCGAGCCGCCAACTGGACTACTTTGACATGGCTTGCACCTGCTGTGCACGCCGGATATCTGGATATGCGGGATTTGTACCCCGTGCGGACTCGTCTGCCTGATCGTATGGATTGGCGTGACGTTGGGGGTTTTACACCTCCACGTGGGCGTCGGTTACCACCAGCATCAGGCCCGAGGCCACATCCATGTCCCTATGGTCCACAGCCTTCGAGTGCCCGAGAGTTTCAAGATCCATCTGTTCCACTTCCAGGCTACGGTGGTAATCTTTACGAAGATTACTACGAGAATGCCTGAACTAGACCGTGGCAGTAGTAGAATCGTAGTTGTTGTATTTCCACAGTCCTGCGTGTCTTGTGGAATATGACTTAGCTAGTACTGAGTTCCAGAGGTGTAGTTAAATAATGTATAGGAGCTTGGAATGCCTCTGATGGGATGTATCGTCTTTCACCGTAGTTGTACTTTAGCCTTGGCTTGTACTAAACTATGTATGGTGTGTATGACCACTGGTGTATATATGACAGTTTCTATATTACCATGTTGTACGGATGAACATCTCTGCATTCCGTGTCATCAGTTACATTCTGCACTCCTATGTCAAGTTTTTGCCATCCTTGTTTAAACCATTGTTTTGTTTTCCTAGGATGGTCAACACTCGCAGCACTCCTGCTGCTCAGGAGCAGGGTGAGGCTAGTGGGGCTAGAGATGAGAATCTACCCCAGCCACCCTCCTTGCCCGAAGTTATGCTCGAGGCAGAACGGAACAAGAGAGAGACCAACCGTCTGCTGGAACGCATAGAGCAGAACACTGGGTTCCGTCAAAGGAATGACGTGGTGTCAATCAACGATTTTATCAAGATGTGCCCACCGAAGTTCCATCACTCCACCGAACCTCTGGATGCGGATGACTAGCTCCGTAGTATCACCCACAAGCTACACTCTGCCCGTGTGGCCGAAGCTGACAAGGTTATCTACGCCGCCTACCATCTTGAGGGCCCTGCCAGTCTATGGTGGGAAAACTTTGAGGCTATGTGTCCTGCTGGCCAAATCACTACTTGGGCTGAGTTCAGTGAGGCATTCCGTGAACAACACATTCCGAAAGGTCTCATGGATGGCAAGTGGGAGGAATTCTGCAATTTCACCCAGGGTCGGTTAACCGTGGATGGCTATAGTCATGAGTTTGGCAACTTGGCACGCTATGCACCTGAGGAAGTATCCACCGATGCCAAGAAGCAGGCGTGGTTCCGCAAGGGACTCAGCCCCGAACTCCGCCGAGACCTACGTCTGCACGAGTGCACCTCCTTCCAGAAGTTGGTGAACAAAGCTATCAATGTTGAGACGGGCCAGACTGATTTCGAAGCCACACGCAAGCATCCTCGTGACTTTGGTTCCTCATCCGGCTCTGGCTCTCACAAGTGCCGTGTGTGGGTTCCTAACACTGCTCTGCCACCCAAGTACACACCGAGGCCATCCTATGAGGCGCCTCGCCCAACTCAACAGTATGCACCTGCCAAGACTTATGGAGGACCACCTACCAACTTTGCTCCACGCACTGGCACTGTGACATGCTTCAAGTGTGGAGAACCGGGGCACTACATGCGTGAGTGTCCTCAGAACCAGCCAGGAAAACCCGTTGGCCGTGGTAAGCCAACCGGCAAGGTGAATTATGTCAAGCCAATCCCCACTGCACGTGGTCATGTCAACTATGTCTCTGCCGAGGAAGCTTATGAGGATCCTAACGTCGTCCTTGGTACGCTTCTTGTTAACTGCCATCCGGCATCTGTTCTTTTTGATACTGGAGCATCTCATTCGTTCATATCTGAGAGCAATGCTCGAATGCACAACATGACTTTTTGTGACATGCCTACTTCCATGGTTATTCAAACTCCTGGTTCAAAGTGGCAAACCTCTAGGGTAAGCCATGGAAATGAAATTCTTGTCGATAGACTTGTTTTCCTTGCATCACTAATCGCTCTCAAGTCCTCGGACATAAACATCATCTTGGGTATGGATTGGATGACAACTCATTACGCCAAGATTGATTGCTACACTAGGACCGTTCAACTTACACACCCATCCGGCAAGACAGTCAATGTCTTGACCCGAATGGCTGAGCGTCAGCTCTACTCTCTTAATGCCAGCCCTCTACCAGAACTCGAAGATATTCCTGTAGTCCGTGACTTTCCGGATGTTTTCCCAGAAGAACTGCCAGGTGTTCCACCTGACAGAGATGTCGAGTTCGTGATAGATCTTATTCCAGGAACTGTTCCAATCTCTAGGAGACCTTATAAGATGGCACCCCTAGAATTAGCTGAGCTTAAGAAACAACTCGATGAGTCCTTGAAAAAGGGTTTCATCCGTCCTAGTTCTTCCCCTTGGGCTTGTCCCGTCCTCTTCGTCAAGAAGAAGGATGGAACGGAACGGATGGTTGTAGATTACCGACCTTTCAATCTGGTCACCATAAAGAACAAGTATCCGCTCCCCAGGATCAACGACCTGTATGATCAGCTCGCTGGATCCTCAGTCTTACCATCAAATCAAAATCAAGAACGAGGACATTCCTAAAACAGCTTTTGTTACTCGTTATGGCCAATACGAGTACACCGTCATATCCTTCGGGTTAACCAATGCCCCAGCCACCCTCTCCCGGCTAATGAATTCTATATTCATGGAGTATTTGGATAAATTCGTCGTGGTATACCTCGATGATATACTCATCTATTCCAAGAACAAGAGAGATCATGCCGAGCATCTACGGCTGGTATTGACAAAACTTCGAGAGCACCGCCTTTATGCCAAATTCTCTAAATGTGAATTCTGGTTGCCGGAAGTGACCTATCTAGGCCATGTGATCTCTGGTAAGGGTATTGCCGTCAATCCCGAGCGAGTTCAAGCCGTCCTTGATTGGACTCCCCCTGAATCAGTCAAGCAAGTTAGGAGTTTTCTTGGCTTAGCAAGCTATTGCCGACGCTTCGTCAAGAATTTCTCCAAGGTTCCTAAACCTCTAACTGAACTCCTCAAGAAAGATAAAAAGTTCGAGTGGACCCCACAGTGCGAGTCCAGCTTTCAGGAACTGAAAAGACGCCTGACATCTGCACCTGTACTGGTACCACCAGATTTTTCTAAGGATTTTATTATCTACTGCGACGCCTCGCGACAAGGACTAGGTTGCATACTCATGCAAGATCGTCAAGTGATCGAATACGCATCTCGACAGTTGCGTCCACATGAGGATAACTATCCTACACATGATCTAGAGCTTGCAGCTGTAGTCCATGCACTCAAAACGTGGCGACATTACCTTCTTGGTAATCGCTGTGAAATTTTCACTGATCACCAAAGCCTGAAATACATCTTCACCCAACCGGATTTGAATCTCACGCAAAGACGTTGGGTTGAATTGCTCACAGATTATGACTTAAGAATCACTTACACCCCTGGGAAGGCCAATGTCATGGCTGACGCACTAAGTCGTAAGTCTTATTGTAACAACTTGATGTTACAACAAGGGCAACCACTTCTCCACGAGGAATTTTGTAAGCTTAACCTTCACATTGTTCCTCGAGGATTCCTTTCCACCTTGGTGGCAAAACCTACCCTTATGGATCAAATCATAGCTGCCCAGAAGCGTGATAAGGGTATATCCCGACTCCAGGAGAGCATTGCTAGCAGAGTCGCTAGAAGTTTCTCTATGGATGATCGAGGTGTTGTCTTCTTCGAGAACCGTTTAGTAGTTCCCAAGAACCAACATCTATGGCAGTTGATCCTTAAGGAGGCTCATGAATCTCCTCTCACGATTCATCCCGGTAGTACCAAAATGTATCAGGACCTACGCCAGAGGTCCTGGTGGACTAGGATGAAGAGAGAAATCGCTCAATTCATTGCTAACTGCGACGTTTGTCGTCGAGTCAAAGCAGAGCATCAACGGCCTGCTGGCACCCTTCAACCTTTAGCTATTCCTGAATGGAAATGGGACAAGATAGGTATGGACTTCATTACCGGGTTTCCCATGACCAGAAAAGGGAATAATGCTATCTTCGTCGTTATCGACCGCCTCTCCAAAGTAGCCCATTTCCTACCTGCTCGAGAGAGTATAACCGCTAGCCAGCTAGCAGACTTGTATATCTCTCGGATAGTATCACTTCATGGTGTGCCATTGGAGATTAACTCAGACCGTGGAAGTCTTTTCACTTCACGATTTTGGGAAAGTTTCCAGAATTCTATGGGAACTTATCTCTCTTTCAGCACCGCCTTCCGTCCTCAGTCAAGTGGTCAAGTGGAACGAGTCAATCAAATTCTGGAAGATATGCTTCGAGCCTCTGTCATCTCTTTCGGTATGGACTGGGAGAAGTGTTCCATTTGCCGAATTCGCTTATAACAATAGTTATCAAGCCAGCTTGGGCAAGGCTCCCTTCGAAGTTTTATATGGACGAAGGTGTCGAACACCTCTTAACTGGCCAGAAACCGGGGAAAGACAATTCTTTGGTCCGGATATGATCCAGGAAGCCGAAGAGCAAGTTCGCGTCATTCGTGAAAAATTGAAAACAGCCCAGTCTCGCGAGAAGAGCCAATATGATAGTCATCATAAGGCTGTGGCTTTTGAAGTCGGCGATAAGGCTTACCTTCGGGTTACTCCTCTTAAGGGAACCCATCGCTTCGGTATCAAAGGCAAATTGGCCCCTCGTTACATCGGTCCTTTTCGCATTCTTGCCAAACGAGGAGAAGTTGCCTACCAATTGGAACTACCTCCGCACCTTTCCAGAGTTCATGATGTCTTCCATGTTTCTCAACTCAGGCGTGCTTCTCGGATCCTATCCGCGGAGTGGACCATGAAACGCTTGATCTCCAGGACAATCTCACATATCGAGAATACCCCGTTCGTATACTTGATCAAACCGAGCGTACCACTCGACGTCACAATATCAAGTTTCTCAAGGTTCAATGGTCACATCATTCCGAGAGTGAGGAAAGGGAGGATCGTCTTCGACTTGAGTACCCCACCCTCTTTCCGGAGGAACCCGAATCTCGGGACGCGATTCTTTTGAGTGGGGGTGAGTTGTCACATCCCTAGTCAGTGCTTGCATTAGGACTAGCTAGAGTGTGCATCATGTTTACTTTCCAAAGAAACTTGAAATGGGAATGACAGAAACCCCAGCACCCCTCTTCTAACAACTAGGGTTTGATAAAATCTTTTTCAATGTACCCAAAAATGCCCTTCAAAAATGTTCATCATTTCTGCCTTGGTCTTAAACCTCTGCCAAAAATGGTGCACAATTTTCTAGGACATCCAAGGTCTCTGGATTAATTCATATGGTATTTGCATTTGGGCATTTAAATGCTATAAAATATTTTATGTGCCCAAATAATCATAAACTAAAATGTTCCATACTGTTCATATTATATACAGTGGGCATGACTAGTTCTATGAGCTATAAAAATGTTCTAGCATTTTTCTTAATTCAACAAAGTTGCAAAAGAAATGAAACAAAAAGTAAATAGAAAAATAGGAAGAAGCAGACTTACCTGAGCCCACTTACCTGCTGGCCCAGCCGGCCCAGCCCACCAGGGGCACGCCCGTCTTCTTCGCCGTGCCAGCGCACGAAGCAGCTCGGTGGCGAGCGCCGCCGACGCGCCGGCCACCTCCTGCCTGCCTGGCTGCCCCCTCGACGCCCTGGACACTCCTAGTCGACGCCACGCACCCCCGTGGCGCCTTTCCCACTCTCCCCCGTGTCTTCCCCCTCCTCTCTCCCCTCCGCCGAGCTCCACCGAGCGAGCTCGTCGTCGCCGACCGCTGCCACCGCGCCCTACGCCACTCCCTCGCCTCCCCGACGCACCATTAGCTCCGCCGCATTGCCCTGAAGCTCCCCACCGACGCACACGACGCCAGAAGCCCTGCAACGCCCTCCCCGTCGTCGTATTCAACCTTCGGCACCAGAGATCGCCGCCGCCCGACCTCCCCCAAGCTCGCTTCGACGCCCTCTGCGACCGCTGTGAGCTCACGCTTCGAACCCCTCCCTCCACGGGCTCGATTACGCCCTGTAGCCGCCGCCCCCTTGCTGACTGAAGCTCACCGCCGCCAGCCAACTCGCCGCCGTGGCCACAGGCACTGTGCCTCGCAGCTGAGCACACCATTAGGATCAGTAGATCACCAGCAAGCTAATGCCACCCCTAACTCCTCCTACCGTACACCACAACACCGTCCCGGCCAACTCCGTGCGAGCGCCGCCGTGGACGAGCTCGTCGCCGTCGACTCCGGCGACCAATCGACCAACCAGTGGCACCGTTGGATGCGGTGCATCACCAGGAGCACATAGAGCCCATCCGCGCGACAAATGGTCGCCGGAACAAGGATTCCGATGAGTCACCGCCATGCGAAATGGTCGCCGCCGGCCAAACTCCGGCGGGCTGACATGGCCTGTTAATTAGGAGCTAATGATAATTAGATTAACCACCACAGTCACTGACAGTGGGCCCCACTGCATAGTCAAACCCAGTCAACTCTAGTTTTGACCGGGATTAGCCCAGAGACACTGACATGAGGGATCCACCAGTCAGGTTTGACCTGGATCAGGTCTGTTGACTTGCTGACGTCAGCATGATGTAATGCTGACGCAGTAAAGGATTTTCTGGGATTATTTGATTTAAAAACAATTCAGGAAATTCCAGAAAATGCTTTAAACTTCAAAAAATCATATAAATTCAACAGTAGCTCAGATGGAAAAGATTTATATATGAAAATTGATTAGAAAAATCCAATCTTTCCAATGGCACTGGTTTCATGCATGTTTGAGCAAGTTAACCTTGCTGTATACATTAAAACATGATAATACACTTAAATAATTAATAGTTTGGGTTTCAATTTGAATCTTTGATTCAAATGGGCTCAAACCCTTCTGTTTATAGATGCATTAGCCCAAGACACTTGCATCTTGCCATATCATGAGTATGCATCATATTGTTGCATTTGTTTGCTTATTGATTGTATCGCCGGTGTTCTCCGTGTTAGGTCCTGCTCGCGAGGATACTTCTGCGTATCCAACTGAAGAGCAGTACCCGACAACCACTCTGTTAGGCAAGCAATCATTGCTCATTCCGATACAAACCCATCTTCTCGCTCCTGCTCTCTTTTATTGCATTAAGGCAACAACGTGCGAACTGCTACTTGCTGCGGTAGTTGAACCATATTCCCTTGCATGACCCGTCATTGCCACAGTAAATAGTTGAAACCCACTAGCATGTGTAGGAGTTGATTGAGCCATGTGATGTGTGATCCACCATGCTATTTGTTTATGTTGCCTGCTATGCTTAGAGTTGTGTCTGGTCTGTTCATCTGGGTGATGGATCAGAGTGAAACGATCATATCGGTAAAGAGAGGGAAGTGTGGAACATGTTTGGTAAAGGTATCGATGAAAGGCCATGTAGGAGTACGTGGTGGGTTGTTTCATTGGAACCGACCATAGGACCTGAGATCTGTATGTGTGGTTTAAGTTACAGCTACTACCACACATTGGGCCCTGAAATATGACCCCGCTCGACTTATTGACTGCCCATGTTCTCTGTCCAGGAGTTGCAACTAGTTTCTGGTGTTTGTAGTTTACTGGTGGTCGTGCACAACGCTGACCCTCGGGGTGGGCTGTGATGCGACAGGTACGTGGCACGGTGTACCGGTTGCCCGTTTGGTGACTCGAGAACCCTGTACACATTGTTTGGGGCCGTGAGCGACACCCCGGCCGGATCTCCCCACGGATGGAACCCAAATAGTCGATAAACCTGGATGAGAGACTTGAGTGGTTGGTTAGGTCGTGGTCTACACCCACGTCGGCTTTCGCTTGAAGTCTGCCGAGCACATGTCGTGTGCAGACGCTAAGTGGTGAAAACATGTGTGAGGAAGTACACCCCTGCAGGGTTATCAATCTATTCGAATAGCCGTTGTTCGCGGTACGGACTACTTGATTACTCTTACAGTTCATAGACAAGTTGATGGATACTACTAAAAGCCTCAAGACAAGTGTGAGTGCCGTGGATGGCCCTTCCGTAGGATGACAGAAGAGGATCCTCGGTGGTGTATTGATGTGGTGAGTAGAGGACTCGTGTACGTAGTAATATCTTGCAATCTGTTGAGAGTTGTAGTATAGGTTAGCCAAAAGTCAAAGCTGGCTTTTTGCTATGAACTCCACTACCCATGTTGATAATGTTGCATGTATGATAGGTTCTGTTGTAAGACTTGCTGAGTACCTTTGTACTCATGTTTGCTTAATAACTATTGCAGAGGAGAACCCTGCCCCTTCTGATGGGTTCTACATAGACGTTGACATCGACGAGTAGCTTGCTACCCAGACGGAGATCTGGAGCTTGTGAAGGGCCTTGTAGATAGTCAGGCTACACCAAGCCTGTTTTATTTTCTAAGTTGTCTATACTCAGACATGTAGCTTCCGCTTGTGCTTGTCTGATTGTATGACTTGAGTGTTGGGTCATGTGACCCCTACCTGTATGGATATGTTATGTATGGCTCTTTGGAGCCTCTTAAATAAAGTACTTTGAGTCATAGAGTTCTGTTGTGATGCAATGTTGTATTTGCACATATTGAGCATATTGTGTGTATGATTGAAATGCTTGGTATGTGTGGGATCCGACAGCTGGTTGTTTTCCTTTGGTAGCCTATCTTACAGGGAAATGCCTCCTAGTGTTTCCAATGAGCCTTGGTAGCTTGCTACTTCTCGGAAGACGTAGGCTGGCCGGCATGTGTCCTTCTTCGTTCCTGTGTCCATCCCTTAGGGGAAATGTCACGCGTTGTTCCTTTAAGTCCATGTAGCTTGCGACGACTTGGGTTCATACGTTGATGACCGACACGTTCGTTGCTGGGTCATGGATGCCTGTCTCTGTAATTTAGTGCCACTTTTGGTTTATAACTAGCCATGTCGGCCTGGGTTCTCTGTCATGTGGATGCTAGCGACACTGTCATATACGTGTGCCAAAATGCGCAAACGGTCCCGGGCCAGGTAAGATGGCACCCGTGGGGATACCGTGCGTGAGGCCGCAAAGTGATATGACGTGTTACAAGCTAGATCGGTGTGACTTAGGATCGGTGTCCTGACACGTTGTATTTGAACGTAGAGCTTATCACACCCGACCATCACGTGGTGTCTCGGCACGACGACCTTTCGCAACGGTGCATACTCAGGGAGAACACTTGTACCTTGAAATTTTGTAAAGGGATCATCTTATAATGCTACCGCCATTTTAAGCAAAATAAGAAGCATAATAAGATAAACATCACATGCAATCAAAATATGTGACATGATATGGCCATCATCATCTTGTGCTTTTGATCTCCATCTCCAAAGCATCGTTATGATCTGCATCGTCACCGGCTAGATACCATGATCTTCATCGTAGCGTCGTGGTCGTCTCGCCAACTATTGCTACTACTACTATCGCTAACTCATAGTGATAAAACAAAGCAATTACATGGCCTTCGCAATTCATACAGTAAAGAGACAACCATAAGGTTCCTGCCGGTTGCCGATAACTTTACAAAACATTAGCATCTCATACAATAACGTATAACTCATCACGTCTTGACCATATCACATCACAACATGCCCTGCAAAAACAAGTTAGACGTCCTCTACTTTGTTGTTGCAAGTTTTACGTGGCCGTTACGGGCTTAGCAAGAACCGTTCTTACCTACGCATACAAAAAACCAGAACGATTTTTCGTCAAGTATGTGTTGTTCTAACCTTCACAAGGACCGGGCGTAGCCACACTTGATTCAACTAAAGTGAGAGAGACAGACACCCGCCAGTCACCTTTAAGCAACGAGTGCTCGTAACGGTGAAACCAGTCTCGCGTAAGCGTACGCGTAATGTCGGTCCGGGCCGCTTCATCTCACAATACCGCCGAATCAAAGTATGACATGCTGGTAAGCAGTATGACTATTATCGCCCACCTCATTGTGTTCTACTCGTGCATATCATCTACGCATAGACCTAGCTCATGATGCCACTGTTGGGGAACGTAGTATTTCAAAAAAATTCCTACGACCACGCAAGATCTATCTACTAGATGCATAGCAACAAGAGGGGAGAGTGTGTCTACGTACCCTCGTAGACCGAAAGCGGAAGCGTCTAGTGATGCGGTTGATGTAGTCGAACGTCTTTGCGATCCAACCGATCCAAGCACCGAACGTACAACACCTCCGCATTCAGCACACATTTAGCTCGATGACGTCCCACGAGCTCTTGATCCAGTTAAGCTTCACGGGAGAGTTTCGTTAGCACGGCGGCATGGTGACGGAGATGATGAAGCTACCGACGAAGGGCTTCACCTAAGCACTGCAACGATATGACCGAGGTGTGTTTCAGTTGAGGGGGCACCGCACACGGTTAAAACAATGTTGCTTGTGTGTTCTTGGGTGCCCCCTGCCCCCGTATATAAAGGAGCAAGGGGGGAAGGGCTGGCCGGCCCCTATGGGCACGCCAAGGAGGAGCTTTCCTACTCCTAGTAGGAGTAGGAATCCTCTTTCCTATTCCTACTAGGAGTAGGAAAGGAAGAAGAAGGAGAGAAGGAAGGAGAGGGGCGCCTCCCCCCACTCCTAGTCCAACTAGGATTCCCTAGCGGGGTGCGTCCAGCCCTAGTGGGCTGCCTCTCTCTTTTCCCTCATGGCCCACTATGGCCCATACTCCGGGGGGGGGGGGTTCCGGTAACCCCTGCGGCACTCCGGTTTTATCCGATAACACCCGGAACACTTCCGGTGTCCGAATATAGGTGTCCAATATATCAATCTTTATGTCTCGGACATTCCAAGACTCCTCGTCATATCCGTGATCATATCCGGGACTACGAACTACCTTCGGTACATCAAAACTCATAAACTCATAATACCGATCGTCACCGAACGTTAAGCGTGTGGACCCTACGGGTTCGAGAACTATGTAGACATGACCGAGACTCATCTCCGGTCAATAACCAATAGTGGAACCTGGATCCTCATATTGGTTCCTACATATTCTACGAAGATCTTTATTGGTCAAACCGCATAACAACATACGTTGCTCCCTTTGTCATCGGTATGTTACTTGCCCGAGATTCGATCGTCGGTATCACTATACCTAGTTAATCTCGTTACCGGCAAGTCTCTTTACTCGTTTCGTAATACATCATCTCATGACTAACTCAGTAGTCATTTGCTTGCAAGGCTTATTATGATGTGTATTACCGAGAGGGCCCAGAGATACCTCTCCGACACTCGGAGTGAAAAATCCTATTCTTGATCTATGCCAACACCACAAACACCTTCGGAGACACCTGTAGAGCATCTTTATAATCACCCAGTTACATTGTGACGTTTGATAGCACACAAGGTGTTCCTCTGGTATTCGGGAGTTGCACGATCTCATAGTCATAGGAACATGTATAAGTTATGAAGAAAGCAATAGCAGTAAAACTAAACGATCAAGTTGCTAAGCTAACGGATGGGTCTTGTCCATCACATCATTCTCCTAATGTTGTGATCCCGTTGATCAAATGACAACTCATGTCTATGGTTAGGAAACATAACCATCTTTGATCAATGAGCTAGTCTAATAGAGGCATACTAGGGACACTCTATTTTGTCTATGTATTCACACATGTACTAAGTTTCTAGTTAATACAATTCTAGCATGAATAAAATACATTTATCATGATATAAGGAAATACAAATAACAACTTTATTATTGCCTCGAGGGCATATTTCCTTCAGAGACAACCCTCACCAAGGTGTTGTGCCCACCAATATCGTCAATGGCATGTGCAAGTCATGGATGGCTAGATTCACAAAGTGCTCCGATGGGAGACTGGTGGTTCCTCACTTGCGTGAGCCCGAGCACGCGGAAGTTTTGCGAGGAAATGATTGAAAAAGTTGGGCACCTTCGTGCACACCTCCTCGGCACAGGCCTTATGGCCCAAATTTCACAATATTTAAGTTCACATGCTCCATGCAACAAATGTTTTGGAGAAAAGTATACCCCCTCTATCTCTTCGACTAGACAGAAATCCCCCAAAACTCCCAAGTCGGTTAAATCACCCAAAGTCTCTGAAAACTGGACAAATCTCTCCCTAGGTGGTTTCCACTTTAATGATGATGACTGGATATGCAGATTTGGCAGAAGTGCAAAATGGATAGTATTTCACCTAATCGCATCGTTGTTGCCTTTCTTTCCTGCTGCATCCTCCCGCACTCCTCCTTGCCTCCTTCGTTGTTGCTGTCGTCGTGGCCCTCATCTCCATCAACGGCATGGCTCCAGGCACATCACCGACTCCTGTTTCCTGCACTCGTCCTCCTGCGTCGATGGAAGTTAAGTATTTAAAACTTTACTTTTTGAGAGTTTGCTGATTTGTATTTGGACTTGATGTACGACCATGGAAGAAGGAGAGAGATTTTGGGGGTTTGTGTGCATAGTGTTATGCAAAAGGAGAGACATCCGGGGGGGGGGGAGGAAAACAAGGGAGCATAACAAAACAGGGGATGAAATGGGGAAAATAGGGGCATTTTTGTTCTTCAAGTGTGGTGGCTGTGATTTATTAGTTGTTGCATCCGATTATGTTTTGACCAAAGGTTTTTCTTTGTGCAGCTAGTGTAGATGATCCACCAGATCCTTTGGAAGATTTCATTATTAGACTGCACCACTTTGGAAGATTTCAGAGATTGGATGGATTTTTTTAGTACACTGATGGATTGGAGGCGGTTTTTTTGGACATAACTAAAATGGGTAATTTCTGAAAACATTCAAAACACCTCCTTGGCTTTTTTTCTCATCATCCTATGATCTCGTAGTGCTCTAGCAAACCGCTATCTGTAAAGTGTGTGACCCTGCAGGTTCGGTAATATGCGGACATGACCCGGACCACGTGAAGCTTGAGGTTTGAATGATGGGTTGATGGTGAAGTCCATTGGATGCTCTCCAAGGAAACCTCGCCTCCCTTCGTCTCTCCTCCAATGAAAGGCGGCTAGGATTTCTGCCTCCCTTCGGTGGCGCCGCCAATCTTCCACGTCTCCTATGGCCTTAGGGCCATGGGTGCGCACTGGATCCCGATGATACGTCTCCAACGTATCTATAATTTTTGATTGTTCCATGCTATTATATTATCCTTCTAGGATGTCTTATGGGCTTTTATATACACTTTTATATGATTTTTGGGACTAACCTATTAACCCAGAGCCCAGAGCCTTGTGCCAGTTTCTGTTTTTTCCTTGTTTTTGAGTTTCGCAGAAAAGGAATATCAAACGGAGTCCATTTGACGAGCCAATTTTTGATGATTTTTTTGGACCAAAAGAAGCCCCCGAAGCAAAAGAGTTGGGCCAGGGGAGCCACGGGCTACCCACGAGGGTGGGGGCGCGCCCTCCTATCTTGTGGACAGCCCAGAAGCCCCCCTGACGTGTGCCCTACGCCAAAAAAATCCTATAAATACTGAAACCTTCAAAAATTAACCTAGATCGGGAGTTCCGCCGCCGAAAGCCTCTATAGCCACCAAAAACCAATCTAGACCCTGTTCCGGCACCCTGCCGGAGGGGGGAACCCTCACCGGTGGCTATCTTCATCATCCCGACGCTCTCCATGACGAGGAGGGAGTAGTCCACCCTCGGGACTGAGGGTATGTACCAGTAGCTATGTGTTTGATATCTCTCTCTCGTGTTCTTGAGATGGCACGATCTTGATGTATCGCGAGCTTTGCTATTCTAGTTGAATCTTATAATGCTTCTCCCCCTCTACTCTCTTGTAATGGATTGAGTTTTCCCTTTGAAGTTATCTTATCGGATTGAGTCTTTAAGGATTTGAGAACACTTGATGTATGTCTTGCACGTGTTTATCTGTGGTGACAATGGGATATCATGTGATCTACTTGATGTATGTTTTGGTGATCAACTTGTGGGTTCTGTGACCTTGGGAACCTATGCATAGGGGTTGGCACACGTTTTCTTCTTGACTTTCCGGTAGAAACTTTGGGGCACTCTTTTAAGTTCTATGTGTTGGTTGAATAGATGTTTCTGAGATTGTGTGATGCATATCGTATAATCATGCCCACGGATACTTGAGGTGACAATTGAGTATCTAGGTGACATTAGGATTTTGGTTGATTTGTGTCTTAAGGTGTTATTCTAGTACAAACTCTATGATAGATTGAACGTTACTACGGACTCTTGAATAGATCGATCAGAAAGAATAACTTTGAGGTGGTTTCGTACCCTACCATAATCTCTTCGTTTGTTCTTCGCTATTAGTGACTTTGGAGTGACTCTTTGTTGCATGTTGAGGGCTAGTAATATAATCCAATTATGTTATCCTTGTTGAGAGAACTTGCGCTAGTGAAAGTATGAACCCTAGGCCTTGTTTCCTATCATTGCAACACCGTTTATGCTCACTTTTACCACTTGCTACCTTGCTGTTTTTATATTTTCAGTTTACAAAAACATATCTACCATCCATATTGCACTTGTATCATCATCTCTTCGCCGAACTAGTGCACCTATACAATTTACCATTGTATATGGTGCGTTGGGGACACAAGAGACTCTTTGTTATTTGATTGCAGGGTTGTTTGAGAGAGACCATCTTCATCCTATGCCTCCCACGGATAAACCTTAGGTCATCCACTTGAGGGAAATTTGCTACTGTCCTACAAACCTCTACACTTGGAGGTCCAACAACGTCTACAAGAAGAAGGTTGTGTAGTAGACATCAAGCTCTTTTCTGGCGCCGTTGCCATGGATGTTAGTGCTTGAAGGTATATCTTTAGATCTTGCAATTGAATCTTTTAGTTTCTTGTTTTATCACTAGTTCCGTTTATAAAAGAAAACTACAAAAAATGGAATTAAGGTTACCTCATATGCTTCATCTTTTTAATATCTTTCGTGAAAATGATGGAAAGGAAAATTGTGCTCAAGTACTCGAAGAAGAATTACATAGATGTTTGGCAATAAAGACTTGAATGATGAGCATGCTTGCAATGTTGTTAGTGTGAATCCTTTGAATATCCATGGTACTAATGATGATTGCACTAGTCATGATGAAAATATCTCATATAAGCATGTTGATTTTTGTGGAGTGTATAGAGTTTGCAAGTACATACCAAAGAGGGAAGATAGATTTTGCAAGAGGCATAAGTATTTAGAAACTAAATGGTTGCTACAGATGCTAGATGATTGTGCTGAAAATTTAAAATGTCTTAGCCGTACTTGTGAACTTTGCAATGAACGTGGTCATTTCATTACCCAATGCGAATTGTTTCATGATCGAATTGTGTCCAAAAATTGTGATGACTTGATTTCCCTTGCACATCATAATGAACTTATCTTGCTTTTGGGTTATGAAGAAATTAAATGCAGAACTAAGTTTCTTCCAGGATTTGCCATTGATAAACTTCTTGAGTTTGATATAGAGGAAATATATATGTATTGTGCGGTGAATTGCATTGAAAATCCTTATATTGCCAATTACCTTAAGTCAAGAAAACAAATAGGATATCAAGAGAATACTAATGAAAGGGAAGAGATTTCCCAATATCCTCCTATTATTTCTTATGATGAATCAGGTAACGAGGAGGAGCCTCCTATTCTACCAATCTCAGTAGTAAGGAGCTCCAAAAAGAAGATTAAACCCACACATGATGAGAAGAAGAAAAAGAAAAGACGGAGAAACAAAGACAAAAAGGTATTCCTTCCAAATGATGTTGCTTCTATTACTCATTGTGATGATGATAATTGCTATACTATCGGTGCTATCCATACTATTAACGATGAGAGTGATTATGCTTATCATATGGAAAGGTCCAAGCTTGGGGATGATATGTTTGATGAGAATGATATATTTGAGAATTTATTTGCTGCAATTAATGTTTGCCCCAAGCTTGCGGATGCTACGCTTGATGAAGATGATATTTTTAGCCTCCCAAGTCTTGATATGCAAATCTATTATGATGAAAGCATGCCTCCTATTTACGATGATTATTGTGATGACACTTATGCTATAAAAAGTAGTGATGATTATACTTATAAAACTTGTCATTATTATGATTACCCTTTCTCTGAACATTACTCTTTTAATGTGGAAACAATCTATAGTATTCAAGTCTCTTATGATACTTCCACTATTCCGAATGAGAAGAATTTTGCTTATGTGGGGAGTAGTAAAATTTCTATGCAAGTAGATCATGAAAAAAATGCTTTTTGTGCTGGTTATATTGTTGAATTCATTCATGATGCTACTGAAAATTATTATGAGGGAGGAACATATGCTTGTAGGAATTGCAATAATATCAAGTTTCCACTCTATGTGCTTAAAGTTTTGAAGTTATGCTTGTTCCGCCTTCCTATGCTAGTTGATTATTGTTCCCATAAGTTGTTTGTTCACAAAATCCCTATGCATAGGAAGTGGGTTAGACTTAAATGTGCTAGCCATATTCTTCATGATGCTCCCGTTATGTTTCAATTCTTATCTTTTAAGCAAGCATCTTTGAAATCATCATGCCTAGCTAGGGGCGTTAAACGATAGCGCTTGCTGGGAGGCAACCCAACTTTATTTTAGTTTCTTTGTTTTTGCTGCTGCTAGTGAATAAATATTGCATCTAGCTTCTGTTTAGATGTGTTTTTGTGTTTTAATTAGTGTTTGTGCCAAGTAGAACCTTTGGGAATACTTGTGTGAGGTTTATGTGATCTTGCTGTGAAAAACAGAATCGTTAGCGCTCGCTAGAATGGTCATCAGATTTTACTGGAGCGTGCTATTTAGTTGATTCTTTTTTGCAGATGATTAATAGACAAATTCCTCACGTTTAACAATTTAGTTTGAATTTTTTGGAGTTACAGAAGTATGTGAAACCTGTAGATTACTACAGACAATTCTGTTTTTGACAGATTCTGTTTTTCGTGTGTTGTTTGCTTATTTCAATGCATCTATGAGTAATATTGGGAAGTATGAACCATAGATAAATTGGAATACAATAGGTTTAACACCAATATAAACAAATAATGAATTCATTGCACTACCTTTGAGTAGTGGTTTGCTTTCTTATACTAACGGAGCTCACGAGATTTTTGTCTAAGTTTTGTGTTGTGAAGTTTTCAAGTTTTGAGTATTGCTTTGATGGACTATGGAACAAAGAGTGGCAAGAGCCTAAGCTTGGGGATGCCCAAGGCACCCCAAGGTAATATTCAAGGACAACCAAAAGCCTAAGCTTGGGGATGCCCCGGGAAGGCATCCCCTCTTTCGTCTTCATCCATCGGTAACTATACTCGAAGCTATATTTTTATTCACCACATGATATGTGTTTTACTTGGAGCGTCAATTTAGTTTAGTTTGTTTTGCTTGCTATTTGAATAATATCCCAAGATCTGAAATTCTTAAATGTTAGAGAGTCTTTACATAGTTACATAATTATTCAACTGCTCATTGATCTTCACTTATATCTTTCGGAGTAGTTTGTTATTGCTCTAGTGCTTCACTTATATCTTTTAGAGCACGGCGGTGGTTTTATTTTGAAGAAATAGATGAACTCTTATGCTTCACTTATATCCTTTTGAGAGTCTATTAAAACAACATGGTAATGTGTTTAGGCTATAAAACTAGTCTTCACATGATAGACATCCAAGATCAATGTAGTAAAAATTTCCACACTAAGTGCATTGAATATGATGAGGAGTTGGATGCTTGATAATTGTTTTGAGATATGAGGATAGTGATATTAGAGTCATGCTAGTGGAGTTATTATGAAATTGAGAAATGCTTGTGTTAAGGTTAGTGATTCCCGTAGCATGCACGTATGGTGAACCGCTATGCGATGAAGTTAATTAGAGCATGAGGTATTTGTAAAGTGCCAACCTTTGTGTGGAGGTCGGGGGCGCGCGATGGTTAAATCCTACCAACCTCCCTCTAGGAGCATGCGTTGATTGCTTTTTTTTGATGACTCGTAGATTTTTGCAATAAGTATATGAGTTCTTATGACTAATGTTGAGTCCATGGATTATACACACTCTCACCCTTCCACCATTGCTAGCCTCTCTTGTATCGCGCAACTTTCGCCGGTACCATAAACCCACTATATATCCTTCCTCGAAACAGCCACCATATTATTCCTCAAAACAGCAACCATACCTACCTATCATGGCATTTCCATAGCCATTCCGAGATATATTGCCATGCAACTTTCCACCGTTCCGTTCATATGACATGCATCATATTGTCATATTGACATGCATGATCATGTAGTTGACATCGTATTTGTGGCAAGGCCACCATGCATATTTTTTTATACATGTCACTCTTGTTTCATTGCACATACCGGTACACCGCCGGAGGCATTCATATAGAGTCATACTTTGTTGTAGTATCGAGTTGTAATATCGAGTTGTAATGAAAGTGTGATGATCATCATTATTAGAGCATTGTCCCATGGGAGGAAAGGCTAAATCTATAAAGCCCCTCCACAAAAAAAGGAAAAAAAGAAAGGCCAAAGAAAAAAGAAAGGCCAAAAAAAAGAAAGAAAAGAAAAAAGGGACAATTGCTACTATCTTTTTCCACACTTGTGCTTCAAAGTAGCACCATGTTCTTCATGATAGAGAGTCTCATGTTTAGTCACTTTCATATACTTGTGGGAATTTTCATTATAGGACTTGGCTTGTATATTCCAACGATGGGCTTCCTCAAATGCCCTAGGTCTTCATGGGCAAGCAAGTTGGATGCACACCCACTAGTTTCTTTTGTTGAGCTGTCATACATATTTAGCTCTAGTGCATCCGTTGCATCGCAATCCCTTCTCACTCACATTGATATCTATTGATGGGCATCTCCATAGCCTGTTGATACGCCTAGTTGATGTGAGACTATCTCCCTTCTTTTTGTCTTCTCCACAACCACCTCTCTATTCCACCCATAGTGCTATGTCCATGGCTCACGCTCATGTATTGCCTGAAAGTTGAAAAGTTTGAAAGAATAGAGTATGAAAACAAGTGCTTGGCTGAAATCGGGGTTGTGCATGATATGAATATTTTGTGTGATAACAAGGGAGCATAGCCAAACTATATGATTTTGTAGGGATAACTTTCTTTAGCCATAGTATTTTGAGAAGACATGATTGCTTTGTTAGTATGATTGAAGTATTACTGTTTCTTATGTCAATATAGACTTTTGTCTTGAATCTTTCAGATCTGAACATTCATGCCACAATTAAGAGAATTACATTGAAAACTATGTTGGTTAGCATTCCACATCAAAAATTCTGTTTTTATTATTAACCTACTCGAGGACGAGCAGGAATTAAGCTTGGGGATGCTTGATACGTCTCCAACCTATCTATAATTTTTGATTGTTCCATGCTATTATATTATCCTTCTAGGATGTCTTATGGGCTTTTATATACACTTTTATATGATTTTTGGGACTAACCTATTAACCCAAAGCCCAGTGCCAGTTTTTGTTTTTTTCCTTGTTTTTGAGTTTCACAGAAAAGGAATATCAAACGGAGTCCAATTGACGAGCCAATTTTTGATGATTTTTTCTGGACCAAAAGAAGCCCCCGAAGCAAAAGAGTTGGTCCAGGAGAGCCACGGGCTGCCCACGAGGGTGGGGTGCATGCCCTGGGCAGGGGGGCATGCCCTCCTATCTCGTGGACAGCCTAGAAGCCCCCCTGACGTGTGCCATACACCAAAAAAATCCTATAAACACTGAAACCTTCGGAAATTAACCTAGATCGGGAGTTCCGCTGCCGAAAGCCTCTGTAGCCACCGAAAACCAATCTAGACCCTGTTCCGGCACCCTGCCCGAGGGGGGAACCCTCACCGGTGGCTATCTTCATCATCCCGGCGCTCTCCATGACGAGCAGGGAGTAGTCCACCCTCGGGGCTGAGGGTATGTACCAGTAGCTATGTGTTTGATCTCTCTCTCTCTCTCTCGTGTTCTTGAGATGGCACGATCTTGATGTATCGTGAGCTTTACTATTCTAGGTGGATCTTATAACGCTTCTCCTCCTCTACTCTCTTGTAATGGATTGAGTTTTCCCTTTGAAGTTATCTTATCCGATTTAGTCTTTATGGATTTGAGAACACTTGATGTATGTCTTGCGCGTGTTTATCTGTGGTGACAATGGGATATCATGTGATCTACTTGATGTATGTTTTGGTGATCAACTTGCGGGTTCCGTGACCTTGGGAACCTATGCATAGGGGTTGGCACACGTTTTCGTCCTGACTTTCCGGTAGAAACTTTGGGGCACTCTTTGAAGTTCTATGTGTTGGTTGAATAGATGTTTCTGAGATTGTGTGATGCATATCGTATAATCATGCCCACGGATACTTGAGGTGACAATGGAGTATCTAGGTGACATTAGGGTTTTGGTTGATTTGTGTCTTAAGGTGTTATTCTAGTACGAACTCTATGATAGATTGAACGTTACTACGGACTCTTGAATAGATCGATCAGAAAGAATAACTTTGAGGTGGTTTCGTACCCTACCATAATCTCTTCGTATGTTCTCCGCTATTAGTGACTTTGGAGTGACTCTTTGTTGCATGTTGAGGGTTAGTAATATGATCCAATTATGTTATCCTTGTTGAGAGAACTTGCACTAGTGAAAGTATGAACCCTAGGCCTTGTTTCCTATCATTACAACACCGTTAATGCTCACTTTTACCACTTGCTACCTTGCTGTTTTTATATTTTTAGTTTACAAAAACATATCTACCATCCATATTGCACTTGTATCATCATCTCTTCGCCGAATTAGTGCACCTATACAATTTACCATTGTATAGGGTGTGTTGGGGACACACGAGACTCTTTGTTATTTGGTTGCAGGGTTGTTTGAGAGAGACCATCTTCATCCTACGCCTCCCACGGATTGATAAACCTTAGGTCATCCACTTGAGGGAAATTTGCTACTGTCCTACAAACCTCTGCACTTGGAGGCCGAACAACGTCTACAAGAAAAATGTTGTGTAGTAGACATCACCCGACTCTTGCCGTCGAGAGGGCTCTGTTTTTTGGTGCGTCTTCAAATTTTTTTAGGGTTTGTGTCCTGCTCAAGAAGACGAGACAGCGACGACTTCTTGAAGATGGAATAAGGTTCTCCCTACCTAGCTCCCACCCCGATGGTGCGTCTAGCTTCGTCGGAGGGCGTGTGGAGGTGTGTCTCCGGCGGATCTCGCGAGATTCGGTCGGTGGTTGTCTTGGTGGATCTGCTCAGATCCAGTCTTTGTTCATGTGTGTTTAGGTTGGATCCTTTTGATCTGATATTCTCTTCATCGGCAGCGGTTGGTGTTCTGATGCGTTGGTCCTATGAGGTATTAGCACGACGACTTTCCGATTGTCTACTACAAGTTGTGCCCAGCTCCGGCGAGGGAGGGGCGATGACCGCGGCGCGCCTTCGGCTCGCTTCAGTGCTTGTAGTCGTCGCTATGTGGTATACGAATCTGGATGTAATTTTTATCATTTCTTATGTTGTTGTACTGCCATGACTGAAGATGAATAGATTGGAAATTTCTCGCAAAAAGTCCATTGGATGCTTTGCAACACAAAATTATTAGTGCAAAAATTGTTGCAGAATAATGTCATGGCCTCTATTTTCGTGGCATGATATAACTCAAGTGTTCTACCCCAACACAGACGCGTCGGTTTTGTTCTTAGATGTAATGACACACGGCATGTTCAAAATAATGCTAAAACGCCTCACATTATGTTCATTTCAAATTTTCAATCAAGCAAGCATGAAAAGAGTTGTGATCCTTTTGTGATGTCGCCATTGACATGGTTAAGGAGAACCATCAACCCACGACCGAGTAGCAGTTGTGCCAATTATCGATATGGACATCGAGAATGTCTACTTCAACCTCAACGTTGATGCGATGGCTGGCATCCTGGATAAAGTTGTGGGGAACATAGCATGCAATTCAGAAAAAATCCTACTCTCACACAAGATCTATCTAGGAGAATCATAGCAACGAGACGGGAAGAGTGTGTCCACGTACCCTCGTGGACCGAAAGCGGAAGCGTTATATTAACGCGGTTGCTGTAGTCGAACGTCTTCGCGATTCAACCGATCAAGCATCGAACGTACGGCACCTCCGAGTTCTAGACACGTTCAGATCGATGACGTCCCTCGAACTCTTGATCCAGCAGAGGGTCGAGGGAGAGTTTTGTCAGCACGACGGCGTGGTGACGGTGATAGTGATATGATCCGCGCAGGGCTTCACCTAAGCACTACGACGCTATGACCTAAGGAGTAAACTGTGGAGGGGGCACCGCACACGACTAAGAACAATTGATGTGCCTTTGGGTGCCCCCTGCCCACGTATATAAAAGAGGGAGGAGGAGGCCAGCCTAGGAGGGGCGCGCCATGGGGGGAGTCCAACTAGGATTCCACTCCTAGTTGGATTCGCCCCTTTTTTTCCTTCGCATGAAGGGAGAAAGGAGGAAGGAGTGGAGGAGAAGAAGGAAAGGGGGTGGCGCCCCCTTCCCTACTCCAATTTGGCCTCCTTCCATGGAGTGGCGCGCCACCCCTATGTGGGTTGGTGTGCCTCCCTCTTATGGCCCATAAGGCCCATAACTTTCCCCGGGGGGTTCCGGTAGCCCCCTGGAACTCCGATATGTATCATATGTATCCGGTACCCCTCGAAACTCTTCCGGTGTCCGAATACCATCATCCAATATATTGATCTCTACCTCTCGACTATTTCGAGACTCCTCGTCATGTCCGTGATCTCATCCAGGACTCCGAACAAACTTCGGTCACCAAAACACATAACTCGTAATACAAATCATCATCAAACGTTAAGCGTGCGGACCTTACGGGTCTGAGAACTATGTAGACATGACCGAGACACATTTCTGGTCAATAACCAATAGCGGAATCTGGATGCTCATATTGGCTTCTACATATTCTACGAAGATCTTTATCGGGTAAACCGCATAACAACATACTTTGTTCCCTTTGTCATCGGTATGTTACTTGCCCGAGATTCGATCGTCGGTATCATCATACCTAGTTCAATCTCGTTACCGGCAAGTCTCTTTAATTGTTCCGTAATACATCATCTCGTGACTAACTAATTAGTCATTTGCTTGCAAGGCTTATAGTGATGTGTATTACCGAGAGGGCCTAGAGATACCTCTCCGACACTTGGAGTGACAAATCCTATTCTCGATCTATGCCAACTCAACAAACACCTTCGGAGACACCTGTGGAG
Organism: Secale cereale; assembly: GCA_902687465.1. Lineage (NCBI taxonomy): Eukaryota > Viridiplantae > Streptophyta > Magnoliopsida > Poales > Poaceae > Secale > Secale cereale. The sequence continues at coordinate 655,550,787 of LR738711.1, forward strand.
CATCTTTATAATCACCCAGTTACGTTGTGACGTTTGATAGCACACAAGGTGTTCCTTCAGTATTCGGGAGTTGCATAATCTCATAGTCAGAGGAACATGTATAAGTCATGAAGAAAGCAATAGCAGTAAAACTAAAAGCTCAATATGCTAAGCTAACAGATGGGTCTTGTACATCACATCATTCTCCTAATGATGTGATCTCGTTCATCAAATGACAACACATATCTATGGTTAGGAAACTTATCCATCTTTGATTAACGAGCTAGTCTAGTAGAGGCATACTAGGGACACTTTGTTTTGTCTATGTATTCACACATGTATCAAGTTTCCGGTTAATACAATTCTAACATGAATAAAAGACATTTATCATGATATATAAGGAAATATAAATGACAACTTTATTATTGCCTCTAGGGCATATTTCCTTCAAAAGCTAGGAGGTATGGCCATCTCTCGAGGGTTGTTGGTCACCTCATCCCGGGAGGAGGGGTCACACACCTCCAGTATGCCGATGACAGCATGATTATGGTGGAAGGGCCCGCTTTGGACATAATTAATCTCAAGTTTAAGGCTATGTCGGGACTCAAGATTAATTTTTACAAGAGCGAGGTCATCGTCCTGGGTTTCCCAGCGGAGAAACAACAACATATTGCGGATAACCTGAATTGCAGACTAACCTCATTCCCGATAACCTACTTGGGAATGTCGATGTCCGACTCGAAGATTTTGATGAGTGCATTCGACCCATTGGTGGGACGATTTTCATCATGGGTTGAGCCCTGGCGAGGGCGGTTTACCTCTAAAGGGAGCAAATCGATCCTTATTAGTTCGAACCTAGCGAGCCTCCCCATGTTAATGATGGGGTTGTATATCCTACCGGAGGGTGTTCATAGTGCCTTTGATAAGGACCTCGCTAGGTTCTTTTGGCAGGCGGTCAACGACCACCAAAAGTACCACATGGTGAAGTGGGCAGGTATATGTATACCTAAGGATCGTGGTGGCCTGGGCATTACTGCTTCTCGCCGCATGAACGTCGCACTTATGCTGAGATGGGTCTCGCGGGATCTTACATGGTGAGGGTGGGCTCTGGCTACAACTCATTTAGGCAAAATACCTTAGGGTGAGCCTCTCCTGGCATGTAACCAGCCGGGAGGCTCACAATTCTAGCGATCCATCCAAAGGATCAAGGAGGACATCCGCCTAGGGATTTCCTTCTCCTTAGGGAATGAGAATGGGATCCAGTTTTGGCAAGACCCCTGGATGGGTATGGAGCCACTACGTATCCACTTCTCCGACTTGTTCTCGATTTGTATGGACCCGTATGTACTAGTTTCCGCGGCCTTCCAAGATGGTTGGTGGAACATTAGGTTCTGTCGTACCTTCGAACAAGCAGAGAGTGACTAGTGGACTAGAATGCGTGCCGCCTTACCACCCATGTTACCAGACTATCAGGACACAGTGTCTTGGCGGCTTGCACCGACGGCGGAATTCTCGGTGAGCACGGGGACAGAGGTACTTGGCTATCCCCTCTATGGAAAGCCCCCATTCCCCTCAAGATTTTTTTCGCCAACTTCTATGCAATCGTCTTCCCTTGGGGACAGAGGTACTTAAACGGCACGGACCGGGAGACGGCCTATACCCCCTCTATGCAGTACAGGAGTCCGGGACTCATATCCTCTTCTCATGTACGGTGGCTTGGGTGTTGTGGACGTATGTCCGCGAGGCATTGGGGCCCGACCGGGAGGCCCTAAATCTCGTTGACTTTCTCCAACATAGAGCTCTACAACAGTCGAGACATCGCCGCCTCTTTTGCTTATTTTTGCGTCCATATCTTGGACTCTTTGGACGACGCGTATAAGATGGTGATTGAGAAGGTCTTTCCGAGAAAGGCATCTGACTTCTTTAAATTCCTTGCCTTTCTGCAGCACTGGCACCCGCTCTCGAGGCCGCGTGATCGCGATCGGCTCGGCCTCATGGTGGATGCGCTCCTGGCTTCAGTGCGCCGTTTATCGTCATCCTAGTACCAACTGGCGCCCGCCACTAGGTGTTTTTTCTTTTCTTATTTCTTTTATATTTTCTTGATCTTGATTGTGTTGTGACCCCAACCATCATCTGTCAGGTGATGTTCGGATATGGGTTGTATGGGCGAAAGCCTATTTGAAGAGCCAAACTACAAGCTCCTTCCGAGTGCACCTAGAGAATCCATGTTGTATAACAAACACCAACAAGAAAGGCAACAGTGTACGATCATTTTTTAAAGGAACAACGTATATATAATCATTGATCATGGAAGATTGTACTGGTGCAACAGCTTCAAGAAAATCAGCAAATGTTCAAATACTACAGAAAAAACCCAAAGCCCGGGCTGCAATGGGGTGTATGTATATACATCAATATATGCCAGGCATATATGCCGGCATGGGGGAATGACGCTTGCTTTGCACGGCCCAATTACAACAGAAGTCAATAATGATATAGTATCAAGTATTCCTTCCGTCCCAAAATTCTTGTCTTAGATTTGTCTACATACGGATGTATCAAGTAGATACATCCGTATGTAGACAAATCTAAGACAAGAATTTTGGGACGGAGAAAGTATGAAACTTAAAAAGGGCTTAGCAGCCTTCAGCCTTGTCGCTAATCGAAGATAAACGTCCGTCGCTGTCACCATGTGTGACGATGAGGGCATCAGGCAGGCGGCTAATTTGCCAGCCGTTGACCTTATGCAACTCGCAAACCAACATACATATCGCCAGGATGTTCATATGTGGACGCCATCGGAAGAACACAATAATAACGAGTAAAGGTTGCCAAAAATTCTACCTCCGTGTTCCTGAATAAGAGCTTA
>LR738711.1:655557397-655623550 GCA_902687465.1 Secale cereale
GGGGGGGGGGTCATTTAACTGTTCCAACTTCCAAGTAACCACACACAAATAAGTTACTAGTATTCATTTGTGTAATTTTTAAAATTTAAGCCCAACAATTATGGATATTCCAAAAGAATTTTCTAGCGCCGGGCTTTGGCCCTAGCCGGCAGCCATAAGTAATGATGCGACTTGGGCCGGAGACGGAGCCTGAACAGAAGGCTTGTCCGGAAAGTGGCCCGGACGTGCTTCGGTACTCCGGCGAGGCATGGCAGGCTACCCAAGACCACCGGCCTGAACTCAGCAGGGTCGTGTCGTGTTAGCCCGACCCAACCCAAGTCTCAGCACTAGCCGAAAGTCGGGAAATGATGCAAAAAAAGTAAACTAAAGGGCAACCATAAGGCGATGACCCCATGCCACAAGTTGATGTCCCTGATAGTATTCCAAATTCAGAAGAAAAAAACGGGCTGGTGATCTCGTTGCCTCCTTAGGTCATCACGCGACTGCCAAGAACGGGGGTGGCGGGGAGGTTCGCCAGGGGCAAAGGTCATGGTCGTGGAGGGGAGGTTGAAGAGTCATCACGCGATCAGAACTTGTGTGTGCCCCCTCTCAGTGATTGAAGTGCGATGGTTCTACGTGGAGAGATGGACTACCTCGACTCGTCAACCACTGGCCCCAAACAATGCTTTGGCATCAATGGCAACAACGACTTTCTGCATGAGGTAGCTGGAACACCTGGTTGTGCTCGACGGGGAGGGGGGCTCTATGCTCCCAAAGGTGGTGTCGTCTCCCTTGCGACTGTGGCTTGGATCCTACTTTGTGTCTGTTGTAGTCCACATAGGCAGTAGTTCCAGGTCATTGTCGCTTCAGGCTGGAGCCGAGGTAGGTGTACATCTGGTTAAACGGGCATGGATTCTGGGGGGTGGGGATCTAAGCGAATTCTGTGATGGTCGCTGATGGCTCTATTTTATACGCGTTTTAGAGCTTTACTTGTTGCATATTATCATCATACATCATGCCCCATTGAGCCATCTACATGTCCATTATGCATAATTTTCCCATACTCACTCTTTTCATTGCGAGCATTGCATAATCTTCAGTCTTTGTTAGTTTATTTTAGTTTGCTTGTTTTTGTGTGTTTTGTAGGTGTTGTGGAACTCCCATGGACTTAGCACGATGAAAGTGATCAAAATGGAGGATTTCAAGGCACCAGACTTAGGCATTTTGGAGTGTCAAAAAAGACAAAATATATATTTAAAGTGCTAAAAAATGAAGATCTAATACCACAGGTGCAACGACATCGTTCATACGAATCCGATGGGCCCAAAACCGTCAAATTTTGAGGTTGCAAGAAGAAATGGCGGTCGTTTTACTAAATGGGTACACAACATTTGACGACGCATGATACGACCGCGCTGGGTCGTACCGGTGGTCATACCATACCCAGAAAAGCCTAAAATTGCCCAGATTAAACGCAATTCTTCGTGGATTCCATCCCCGTTTGTTCCTACTGTTTCCTTGTCCATCAAGGAATGTTTTGGGGAAAGTTTTAGCTTATCTAGAGCCCTTGGTTCAAGGAAGAGAACTTGCATCCATGAAGGAGACATGTGGAGGCATGATATATGGCAATAATCACAATCATCCATCTCTCCCACGTACAACCACTGTCCACATCAAGAGGCACTTGGGGTTGTGCCAATCCCTCATCTCCATCATTGCAACCTTGGAGGAAGGCCGGAAGGAAGCCGCCGCTGGAGGAGCCGCCATTGCGGGGCGCGGCTATGCGCATCCGCCGCCGCACTGTCTTCTTCACCAACGTGTGCCCCTTCTCCTATTCCGCATCACGAGAGATCGTCATGGGTTGTAACTACTCTAGAACCCCCTTTTTCGAATGTGATGTTATTTGAGTAACTGTTGGCTACGAGTGTGGTTGCTTAGTAAACAATTACATGATATATTTGTCTATTTATGTGTGTCCCCTTCGTGTTATTATTTAACTCTGTGGTAATTTAGTGATTGAAGCTGTCCAATCCATCGGTGAATTTGGAGAAATTCAACTCCCTAGCCACACATAGAGTTCATAGGTAGTTGTGCAAACCGATAGACCTTCGGGTGGCATGTGTTGGTGTCTTGAGAGGAACACAATTTATCTAGGGTTAATGGTTGTCCATATAACTTATTGCCTTTGATCCAGTCATTGTGACCTTAATGTCTTTCCTTAGCTGTTGCATGTATGTGACGAGAAGTAAGACAATTGAGTTGTATCAGTATGGCGCTGCTTGAGAGACAATCTTATGTGAGGGACAACTCACCATCGGTAGATTGCACTTATCCTATAATCAATGCCGCCGTAGTACACGGCCATGCCTAGACGCCAACATTACTCATCTAAATCATCGCATTAATTCTCCATACATTATTACTTCATTTTAGTTTAATATTTGCTTTACGTGCTTTTAGTGCTTTGTTTAATTCCACCATTTTATTATTTCCCATAACAACCTACTAGAATAAGCTATTTCCAAACTTTGGTTTGGATATGAGTCTAGTTGCATCCGTGACAACGCATCTACGAGGTTGGTAGTGTCATCCTTCTCGTTCTAAGTGGATTCGATACTTCACTTATCGCGAAATTGCTATAACATCCTTTGCACTTGCAGGACATCAGTTGCATAGTCTGATCGTGAGGGCAGCGCGATGGCCCGCGGTGGTGGATGACATTCTAGATTTGGACATAATCACCCAAATTTTGAAGGAAATATGCCCTAGAGGCAATAATAAAGATGTTATTTGTATTTCCTTACATCATGATAAATGTCTTTTATTCATGCTAGAATTGTATTAACCGGAAACTTAGTACATGTGTGAATACATAGACAAAATAGAATGTCCCTAGTATGCCTCTACTAGACTAGCTCATTGATCAAATATGGTTATGTTTCCTAGCCATAGACATGAGTTGTCATTTGATCAACGAGATCACATCATTAGGAGAATGATGTGATAGACAAGACCCATCCATTAGCTTAGCACTATGATCGTCTAGTTTTACTGCTATTGCTTTCTTCATGACTTATACATGTTCCTATGACTATGAGATTATGCAACTCCCGAATACCGGAGGAACACCTTGTGTGCTATCAAACGTCACAACATAACTGGGTGATTATAAAGATGCTCTACAGGTATCTCCGAAGGTGTTCATGGTGTTGGCATAGATCAAGAATATGATTTGTCACTCCGAGTGTCGGAGAGGTATCTCTGGGCCCACTCGGTAATACACATCATAATAAGCCTTGCAAGCAAATGACTAATGAGTTAGTCACGAGATGATGTATTACGGAACGAGTAAAGAGACTTGCCGGTAACGAGATTGAACTAGGTATTGAGATACCGACGATCGAATCTCGGGCAAGTAACATACTGATGACAAAGGGAACAACGTATATTGTTATGCAGTTTGACCGATAAAGATCTTCGTAGAGTATGTAGGAGCCAATATGAGCATCCAGGTTCCGCTATTGGTTATTGACCGGAGATGAGTCTCGGTCATGTCTACATAGTTCTCGAACCCGCAGGGTCCGCACGCTTAACGTTTGATGACGATCGGTATTATGAGTTTATGAGTTTAGATTTACCGAAGGTAGTTCGGAGTTACGGATGAGATCACGGACATGACGAGGAGTCTCGGAATGTCCGAGACATAAAGATTAATATATTGGATGACTATATTAGGACACCGGAAGTGTTCCTTGTGTTATCGGGTAAAATCGGAGTGTCGGAGGGGGTTACCGGAACCCCCCGAGGGAGTATGGGCCATAGTGGGCCAATGAGGGAAAGAGAGGGGCTGCCCATAGGTCTGGCCGCACCCCCTAGGGTTCCTATTTGGACTAGGAAAAGGGGGGAGGCACCCCCTCTCCTTTCCTTCTACTCTCCCCCTTCCTTTCCTACTCCTAGTAGGAATAGGAAAAGGGGGTTCCTATTCCTACTAGGAGTAGGAATCCTACTCCCTGGCGCGCCTATAGGGGCCGGCCGGCCCTCCCCCTTGCTCCTTTATATACGGGGGCAGGGGCACCTAAGGACACACAAGAAACATTGTTCTAGCCATGTGCGGTGCCCCCCCCTCCACAGAAACACACCTCAGTCATACCGTTGCAGTGCTTAGGCGAAGCCCTGCGCCAGTAGCTTCATCATCTCCGTCACCATGCCGTCATGCTGACGAAACTCTCCCGTGAGGCTCAACTGGATCAAGAGCTTGTGGGACGTCATCAAGCTGAACGTGTGCTGAACGCAGAGGTGCCGTGCGTTCGGTGCTTGATCGGTTGGATTGCGAAGACGTTCGACTACATCAACCACGTCACTAAACGCTTTCGCTTTCGATCTACGAGGGTACATAGACACACTCTCCCCTCTCGTTGCTATGCATCTAGTAGATATATCTTGCGTGATCGTAGGATTTTTTTCTGAAATACTACGTTCCCCAACAAATTTACCGGAAGGATGTGTGCCCACATGATCGATGAAGCAACTGGTTGGAGCATATTTACAATATGGTATCAGAGCATGTCATAACTCCAAAGGAGCATAGGCCTGAGGGGGTGTTGGAGTATAACTGTCACCACTCTCCCATAGTTCAGACTGATGGATGAATTGTTTAGGTGCATACACTTTGCAACCAAGAGGTCCACGGTTCAAACCATAGTAAATTTAACAAAATAATTGCGGCATACCTCCACTTTCACTGTCACGTCATAACTCCAAAGGAGAATAGATGTGAGGGGGAGTGTTGGAGTAGAATGCCCGACTATCTCCCACAATTCAAACTTTTGAAGTACCTAAATAGAACATGAATTCAATAAGTATTACTCCCTCTATTTTTATATACAAGGCCACAAACCCATATTACAGGGACCAACGTAGAAATTAATGGCTTCTGGAAACTAGTTTTTCCCCCTCGCTTGATGTGTTAATTAATGTGTATTTTTCTCTCCAACACACAACAAGACAACTCTCTCACTCCTGATTGGTTGATTAATGCGATGCATGCAAACCAACCTTTAACTCCCGCATGCATGCATAGGGTATTAATGTCCTCAGTTGCTAGTACGAGGCAAACCTCATCAATTTTATTTCAATTGGTGTTAGTGGCCTTGTATAGTTGCAAATTGTAACTTTGATAGTGGCCTTGTATACAAAAATGGAGGTAGTAGCATTTTGTAGTGTGTAGGAGAGTAGCAAAATGCCAGAGAACAACACAAAAAAAAGGATGTTAGTCAAAAAAATAAAGCAAAGGACAAAGCTGCGAAAGTACCCAATTATTGCAATCGATCTCAAGTTGTAAGATACCAAGAGAGAATATGAGTTGTTTAACCTCCCACACAAATGTCCTGATCGGGGTATTAAACAAACGACATGGTCTCAATTTCAGTTCTTTTTTGGATAAAGTATGGATTTTATTAGCTTAGAATGAAGCGTCGAGGAGATAGAAATACAATGAGTAAACACAAGATCTCTGCATTAATAGGATGCACATAACTAACATCAGCGCACACAAACAAAAAAACACTAGCAAATAGTAAAGTCATACAAAATTGGAGCTATGCCTAGTTGGAGTTAAAGGAAACTCAAAAGCGATAAAAACAGTGAAGAAACAACCTACAACGACCATATCCACACCAACCATCTCTTGACATCACATGTATAATGAGAAAGGTTCTCCAACAGCAAAGCCTTCGATGAGGGAATGACTCACAAGCACAACCATCACCATATCCAACCATCAAAGGTCAGATTTCAGGACCATATATGCATCAACCATATCATAACACCATTCTCAACAACACCATCTTCCAATTCTTATATCAAGAAGTGGAGAGTTGGAGGTTATGAAATGAGCGGACCGTTAGGCGCTCCTTCTGGCGACGGGTCGGGCGCCTCGCCCTGGGAGCCTCGAGCTTCAGCCAGCGAGGGCTGGGAGGTGGTCAGGCGTGGTGCGGGCTCCTCCCCGGCGAGGGCGCGGATGGCTGCGGAGACGGGCTCGGCGGCGGCGCCAGTTGGAGGCAGGTTCTGGGCGTTGGCAGACGCGGAGGCGGAGGTTGAGGACGACGCAGATCTGGCAGTGGAGGCAGGGCGCCCGGCACCTGGGGGGCCATCGCTTGGCGATATCGTCGCCTTTGCGCAAGCCGAGGGGAGCGGCGCCGCTGGGGCGCGTCACCGTCGCTTCGCTCCATGTGGTCGGGGGCCGCGCGCCGTCGCCGTCTGTGCCTGGCAGCCATCGCTCGCAGGGCCTCTGTGTCTCCTGGTGGTGCCGCGCGGGAGATCAGATCGCGGGCGGCTGATACGTCTCCAACGTATCTATAATTTTTTATTGTTCCGTGCTATTATTTATGAAATCTTGGATGTTTAATGGGCTTTATCATTCACTTTTATATCATTTTTGGGACTAACCAACAAACCCAAAGGCCCAGTACAGATTGCTGTTTTTTTGCCTATTTCAGGGTTTTGCAGAAAAGGAATATCAAACGGAGTCCAAATGGAATGAAACCTTCGCGAGAGATATTTTTGGAGAAAATCATGCCCAGGAAGCTTGAGAACCACGTCAGAGGATCGAGGAGCCGCCCTCGAGGGTGGGGGGCGCGCCCCCCTTCCCAGGGCGCGCCCCCCTGCCTCGAGGCCTCCTCGTGTGGCCCCCGATGCCCTCCTTCTTCCTATATAAGTCCACGTACCCCAGAAACTCCATACGCAGAGAGAAAACCCTAATTCCACCGCCGTAGCTTATGTTCCCGTGGAGATCCCATCTTGGAGCCTGTTCCGGAGCTCCACCGGAGGGGGATCCATCACGGAGGCCTTCTTCATCATCATCATCGCCCTCACCATGAGTTGTGAGTAGTTTACCACAGACCTTCGGGTCCATAGCTAGTATCTAGATGGCTTCTTCTCTCTCTCTGGATCTCAATACAAAGTCCTCCTCGGTCCTCGAGGAGATCTATTCGATGTAATCTCTTTTTGCGGTGTGTTTGTCGAGATCCGATGAATTGTGAGTTTATGATCAAGGTTATCTATGAAAGATATTTGGTTCTTCTCTGAACTTTTTATGTGTGCTCATAATATCCTTGCAAGTCTCTTCAAATTATTGGTTTGGTTTGGCCTACTAGATCTATAATTCTTGCAATGGGAGAAGTGCTTGGCTTTGGGTTCAATCTTGCGGTGTCCTTTCCCAGTGACAGTAGGGGTAGCAAGGCACGTATTGTATTGTTGCCATCGAGGATAAAAAGATGGGGTTTTCATCATTTTGCTTGAGTTTATCCCTCTACATCATGTCATCTTGCTTAAGGCGTTACTCTGTTCGTATGAACTCAATACACTAGATGCATGCTGGATAGCGGTCGATGTGTGGAGTAATAGTAGTAGATGCAGGCAGGAGTCGGTCTACTTGTCTCGGACGTGATGCCTATATAAAATGATCATGCCTAGATAGTCTCATAATTATTCGCTCTTCTATCAATTGCTCGACAGTAATTTGTTTACCCGCCGTAGAATATCGCTATCATGAGAGAAGCCACTAGAGAAAACTATGGCCCCCGGGTCTATTCTCAATATATCAATCTACATCTACTTTACTTTTACCGCTTTTATTTGCTGTTTTATTAAACCAAAAATATCAACTATCATCTCTATCAGATCTCACTTTCTTAAGTGACCGTAAAGGGATTGACAACCCCTTATCACGTTGGCTGTGAAGTTCTTATTTGTTTGTGTAGGTGCGAGGGACTAGCGCGTGGTCTCCTATTGGATTGATACCTTGGTTCTAAAAAACTAAGGGAAATACTTACGCAACTGTGCTGCATCTCCCTTTCCTCTTCGAGGGAATACAACGCAAGCTCAGGAGGTAGCAAGAAGAATTTCTGGCGCCGTTGCCGGGGAGGCTTACGCAAAAGTCATATACCAAGTACCTATCACAAACCCTTATCCTTCGCATTACATTTATTTGCCTCTCATTTTCCTCTCCCCCACTTCACCCTTGCCGTTTTATTTGCCCTTCTTCCGCCGTGTGTTTATCGTTCGCTTGCTTCTTGTTTGCTTGTGTTGCTATGTTCCCTCAATTAGCTTGCATCTTCGCTTGCTAAAGTATGGATCATCATCCACTTGCTAATCTCTTTAAGAGATCCAATTGTGTTGAACCTATTGCTAGTGAGCTGCATGCACTAGATTATCTTTATGAGGTTTTGCTTGAAATTTATGAATCAGAAAATTGTGAGGAATTGTTGAAAGAAAAAGTGATTCATGTTAGCTCCTTAAATAAAAAGCATGATTGCAATGATACTATTATAAATGTCAATTGTGTTAATGATATGCAAAACCCTAAGCTTGGGGATGCTAGTATTGTTATGCCCACTACTTGTTGCAATGATCATGATTGGGGTGATTCTTCTTATGATCTTGGAAATTTATTTAAGCCCCATGATGAATATGAGATTGATAATAATGTTTGCAATAATATTGAAAGTGGGTTTGGAAGAGTGTCAACTTTAGATCCCACATATTTGGAGAAAGTTCAATCTTATGAATTTTTTGATAAAAGTGGGTTTGGAGAGGTCATGACTTTAGTTAATGTTAATCCCACTATTTTGGAAGAGTGTAAAACTTGCATGCATGTAGATCTTGTTGAGAATATGTTATGTGATAGCTATATTGTTAAATTTTATTATGATCCTACATGCAATTATTATGAGAGAGGAAAATATGGTTGTAGAAATTTTCATGTTACTAAATTACCTCTCGTTATGTTGAGATTGCTATTGTTTCTTTCTTCTTCCTTGCATAGGCTAGATCTTGCTTGTCTTGTTAATTTTTTTTCCTATAAAATGCCTATGCATAGGAAGTATGTTAGACTTAGATGTGTTTGCCATGTGCTTTATGATTCTCTCCTTGTGCTTCAATTCTTGTCTTTCATGAGAGCATCACTAAAATCGTGCCTAGCTAGGGGCGTAAAACGGTAGCGCTTGTTGGGAGGCAACCCAACTTTATATTTTTTGTTTTCGTTGCTGTTAGGGAATAAATATTGCATCTAGCCTCTGATTAGATGTGGTTTCATGTTTTGTTTAGTGTTTGTGCCAAGTAGAACCTTTGGGAAGACATGTGTGAAGTTTATATGATCTTGCTGTGAAAAACAGAATCGTTAGCGCTCGCTAAAGTAGTAGTGGGATTTTACTGGAGCGTGCTTTTTAGTTGATTCTTTTTGCTGCTGATTAGTAGAAAAATTGCGCAAATTTAACAATTTATTTGAATTTTTTGGCGTTCCAGAAGTAGGCGAACCCTGCAGATTACTACAGACTGTTCTTTCTTTGACAGATTCTGTTTTTCATGTGTTCTTTGCTTATTCCGATGCATCTATGAGTAATATTGGAGGATATGAACCATAGAGAAGTTGGAGTACAGTAGGTTTAACACCAATATAAACAAAGAATGAATTCATTGATGTACCTTTGAGTAGTGGTTTGCTTTCTCATACTAACGGAGCTCACGAGATTTTTTTGTCTAAGTTTTGTGTTGTGAAGTTTTCAAGATTTGAGTATTGCTTTGATGGACTATGGAACAAGGAGTAGCAAAGGCCTAAGCTTGGGGATGGCCATGGCACCCCAAGTAAATTCAAGATAATCAAAAGCCTAAGCTTGGGGATGCCCCGGGAAGGCATCCCCTCTTTCGTCTTCATCCATTGGTAACTATACTTGGAGCTATATTTTTATTCGCAACATGTTATGTGTTTTGCTTGGAGCGTCTTGTATAATTTGAGTCTTTGCTTGTTAGTCTGCCACAATCATCCTTGCTGGACACACCTATTTGAGAGAGTTAAATATGGCCTAGAAATTATTAGAACACTCTATGTGCTTCACTTATATCTTTTGAGTTGAATAGTTTTTGCTCTAGTGCTTCACTTATATCTTTTAGAGCACGGTGGTGATAATATTTTGTAGAATTTGTTGAACTCTCATGCTTCACTTATATCTATTCGATAGTCTATTAAAACGGCATGGTAATGTGTTTAGGCTAAAGAAACTAGTCTTCAGATGATAGACATCCAATGTCAATGTAGTAAAAAAAATTCACACCAAGTGCATTGAATAGAATGAGATGTTGGATGCTTGATAATTGTTTTGAGATATGAGGATAGTGATATTACAGTCATGCTAGTGGAGTTATTATGAAATTGAGAAATACTTGTGTTAAGGTTAGTGATTCCCTTAGCATGCACGTATGGTGAACCGTTGTGTGACTAAGTTAGAGCATGAGGTATTTGTAGAGTGTCAACCTTTGTGTGGAGGTCTGGGGCGCGCGATGGTTAACTCCTACCAACCTCCCCCCTAGGAGCATGCGTTGATTACTTTGTTTTGATGACTCATAGATTTTTGCAATAAGTATATGAGTTCTTATGACTAATGTTGAGTCCATGGATTATACGCACTCTCACCCTTCCACCATTGCTAGCCTCTCTTGTACCGCACAACTTTCGTCGGTGCCATAAACCCACTATATATCCTTCCTCAAAACAGCCACGATATTGTTCCACAAAACAGCCACCATACCTACCTATCATGGCATTTCCATAGCCATTCCGAGATATATTGCCATGCAACTTTCCACCGTTCCGTTTATATGACACGCATCATATTGCCATATTGCCATTGCATGATCATGTAGTTGACATCGTACTTGTGGCAAGGCCACCATGCATAATTTTTATACATGTCACTCTTGTTTCATTGCACATACCGGTACACCGCCGGAGGCATTCATATAGAGTCATTTTGTTGTTGTAGTATCGAGCTGTAATATCGAGTTGTAATGAAAGTGTGATGATCATCATTATTAGAGCATTGTCCCATGGGAGGAAAGGTTAAATCTATAAAGCCCCTCCGCAAAAAAAGAAAAAAAAAGAAAAAAAGAAAGGCCAAAGAAAAAAAGAAAGGCCCAAAAAAAACAAAAAGAAAACAAAACAAAAAGGGACAATTGCTACTATCTTTTTCCACACTTGTGCTTCAAAGTAGCACCATGTTCTTCATTGTAGAGAGTCTCATGTTTAGTCACTTTCATATACTAGTGGGAATTTTCGTTATAGAACTTGGCTTGTATATTCCAACGATGGGCTTCCTCAAATGCCCTAGGTCGAGCAAGCAAGTTGGATGCACACCCACTAGTTTCTTTTGTTGAGCTTTCATTCACATTTAGCTCTAGTGCATTTGTCGCATGGCAATCCCTACTCACTCACATTGATATCTATTGATGGGCATCTCCATAGCCCGTTGATACACCTAGTCAATGTGAGACTATATCCCTCCTTTTTGTCTTCTCCACAACCACCTCTATTACACCCATAGTGCTATATTCATGGCTCACGCTCATGTATTGCGTGAAAGTTGAAAGGTTTGAAAAGATAGAGTATGAAAACAAATGCTTGGCTAAAATCGGGGTTGTGCATGATATGAATATTTTTGTGTGATAACGAGGGAGCATAGCCAACACTATATGATTTTGTAGGGATAACTTCCTTTAGCCATAGTATTTTGAGAAGACATGATCGCTTTGTTAGTATAGCTTGAAGTATTGTTATTTCTTGTGTCAATATAGACTTTTATCTTGAATCTTTGAGATCTGAACATTCATGCCACAATTAAGAGAATTACATTGAAAAACTATATTGGTTAGCATTCCACATCAAAAATTCTTTCTTTATCATTTACCTACTCGAGGACGAGCAGGAATTAAGCTTGGGGATGCTTGATACTTCTCCAACGTATCTATAATTTTTTATTGTTCCGCGCTATTATTTATGAAGTCTTGGATGTTTAATGGGCTTTATCATTCACTTTTATATCATTTTTGGGACTAACCTACTAACCCAAAGGCCCAGTCCAGATTGCTGTTTTTGCCTATTTCAGGGTTTTGCAGAAAAGGAATATCAAACAGAGTCCAAACGGAATGAAACCTTCGCGAGAGATATTTTTGGAGAAAATCATGCCCAGGAAGCTTGAGAACCACGTCAGAGGATCGAGGATCCGCCCTCGAGGGTGGGGGGCGCGCCCCCTTCCCAGGGCACGCCCCCTGCCTCGAGGCCTCCTCGTGTGGCCCCAGGTGCCCTCCTTCTTCCTATATAAGTCCACGTACCCCAGAAACTCCATACGCAGAGAGAAAACCCTAATTCCACCGTCGTAGCTTATGTTCCCGTGGAGATCGCATCTTGGAGCCTGTTCCGGAGCTCCACCGGAGGGGGATCCATCACGGAGGCCTTCATCATCATCATCATCAGCGCCCTCACCATGAGTTGTGAGAAGTTTACCACAGACCTTCGGGTCCATAGCTAGTATCTAGATGGCTTCTTCTCTCTCTGGATCTCAATACAAAGTCCTCCTCGGTCCTCGAGGAGGTCTATTCGATGTAATATCTTTTTTGCGGTGGGTTTGTCAAGATCTGATGAATTGTGAGTTTATGATCAAGCTTATCTATGAAAGATATTTGGTTCTTCTCTGGACTTTTTATGTGTGCTCATAATATCCTTGCAAGTCTCTTTGAATTATTGGTTTGGTTTGGCCTACTAGATCTATAGTTCTTGCAATGGGAGAAGTGCTTGGCTTTGGGTTCAATCTTACGGTGTCCTTTCCCAGTGACAGTAGGGGCAGCAAGGCACGTATTGTATTATTGCCATTGAGGATAAAAAGATGGGGTTTACATCATATTGCTTGAGTTTATCCCTCTACATCATGTCATCTTGCTTAAAGCGTTACTCTATTCGTATGAACTCAATACACTAGATGCATGCTGGATAGCAGTCGCTGTGTGGAGTAATAGTAGTAGATGCAGGCTGGAGTCGGTCTACTTGTCTCGGACGTGATGCCTATATACAATGATCATGCCTAGATAGTCTCATAATTATTCGCTCTTCTATAAATTGCTCGACAGTAATTTGTTTACCCGCCGTAGAATATCGCTATCATGAGAGAAGCCACTAGAGAAAACTATGGCCCCTGGGTATATTCTCAACATATCAATCTACATCTACTTTACTTTTACCGCTTTTATTTGCTGTTTTATTAAACCAAAAATACCAAAAATATCAACTATCATCTCTATCATATCTCACTTTCGTAAGTGACCGTAAAGGGATTGACAACCCCTTATCGCGTTGGCTGCGAAGTTCTTATTTGTTTGTGCAGGTGCGAGGGACTGGCGCGTGGTCTCCTACTGGATTGATACCTTGGTTCTCAAAAACTGAGGGAAATACTTACGCTATTGTGCTGCATCTCTCTTTCCTCTTTGAGGGAATACAACACAAGCTCAAGAGGTAGCAGCGGCGGCAGCGCTTGTCGCTCTGGTGGACTAGGAGTCTGAGTGGCCGCGCCTGCCGGTGCTGGTGGCAGTTGGTTCACCGAAGGCAGAGGCGACGGAGAGGCCGCTGCCGCCGGCGGCGGTGGCCGGCTCTGCATCTCCTGAGGCTAGGGTTGGCACCACTGGGCCCGTGGCCGTGGAAGGGAATGTGGGCCCTAGGCCTGTTCCCGTTCTGGGCCATTGGGAGTTTATGTGTCTCACCCAGTGGGGCCCAGTGTGTCACCCGAGGACTGTGACCTGGCTCCTATTGGGCGAGACGGCTTGGCTCGGCCCACGCAGGGCCTGTCTCGGCCTTGGCCCAGATCCGGCGCCTATTTATGGCTGTGTCGTGGATGCCCCGACCCCTCGCTTGGGTTTCCCGCATCCAGAAAAGAGGTGCGGCGCTTTGCGCATCTAGCCAGATCCATTCGCCCCACTCCCCCACCTCCTCCACTTTCCATTTTGTTCGCGGCGGCGGTGATGAGCGGCCGGCGCGTGGAGAAGCGGTCAATGGAGGCCTCGGACCAGGACGGGGAGTGACGACGTGAGCGCGATCTGAGGGAGCAGGCCAAGAAAGAGATGCGCGCGAGGCAAGGAGGTAGATATGAGCGTTTCCAAGAGCAAGAGGGGTGGGAGAGGGATTGGGGTCCTCCTCCCCCTTGGTTGATCCAGCAGCAGGAGCGAAAGAAGAAGAAGAAGGAGCTGGCGCGTCATCGAGAGCTTGAGCGCAAGCCGTTCGACTTCCCCAACTATGGTTGTGGCCACGGGGACCCACTATCCAAGAAACCCAGGGCGGCTACCGCTCCTTTGGCGGTGTCGCTCCCCCCTGGTTCAAGGGCATGGCGGGTGAGCCCATTCCGATGGAGGACGCGCCGGAGGCACCGGACGTGGAATGTTTCAAGTGTGGGAGACTTGGACACTTCCAGTCTAAGTGCAAGTTCCAGCCCTTATGTGTGTTGTGTAAGGAAGAGGGCCACACGTATGCGCACTACCCGATGAGGGGTCGGCAACCTTGCTTGCAGATTATGGGTAGCGCTATTTCTGGTGAAGGTTTTTTCTGCTTACAGTTTGAAGATGAGGAGGAACCCGAGGGACCGTCGCAGCTCTCTGCTGGCAACACTGCAATCCTATCTGCAGAGCCGGGTCGTCTGAACCTGCGGGTCTTCAAACAGGAGCTCAAACACATGGTCACTGGGGACTGGGACTGGCAAGTCACCCAAGTGGGAGGGGATGATTTCATGGTGGTGTTCCCTTCCACTGATCTCCTTCATATGGCTCGGACTAGTGGCAAGTTGTTCATTTCTATCCATGACATCACTGCTAGGGTGCGTGATGTGGTACCCGAGGTGATTCCCCCGATGGTGATGCCAGAAGCTTGGGTGCGGCTCCATGGAATCCCGGAGAAACACCGTAAGATTGAGCGCATCAAGGAGGCGTTCAAGATGCTGGGTCGTCCAATTGTGGTCGACGAACTATCCCTCATCATGCTGGTCCCTGTGAGGATGAAACTGGCCTGCAAGACGCCGACAAAACTGAATGGCTCGGTCGAGGTTTGGTTCAACCAAGAAGGGTACCAAATCAAGGTGGAGCTGGAGCGGCTGCCGCGGCGGTTGGGGGACGACAGTGGTGCTCCTGGGGCTGGCCCCTCTGCTCCCCCTCCAGAGGACCAGGAAGGCAAGGGCGGGCCGCTCAAGCTTGGTGCATCCGCGGGCATCCCCGCTAAGGTTGTTGTCAATGATGCGAATGTGGCAAAATCTGCGGCTGCGGTGCCCCAGAAGACGGCGACCGTCTCCGGTGAGGCCTCGGCTGGTCAAGACGTGGTGATGGGCGAGCAGGACGACGAGCCCGATGACAACATTCAAGATACTTCTATTGATACAGAGGCGTGGGAAAAGTTGGGTGTGATTCCAACTCAAGACACGGCTGTCAGCTTTCCTCCTCTTGCTCGCTCCCTGGACCCGTCCTTCGATGAGCTCGGCTACAACCTGCCTGCTCAACACGTTCCAGTGCCTTTGCCAATGGTGCCATCGGTGACTGGCACCTTGCCTGCTCCCCAGGCGCGCGGTGGGGGTTCGGGGTCGGCCTATATTCTCAACGTGGATTCGGACCTGACCCTGGCCTCGAGCAGGCGCATGTCGAGCGGCTCAGGTCGGCAGGCCAAGAAGACAGCGGGGAGGAAGCCCGGGAATAAGGCGGTGGCCAAGGAGACAGCGGGTTCGGCGGAGACGTTGGGGGTGAACTTGGAGCGGCTCTGGAGGCGCTAGGGCCGGCGGCCAAGGCCAAGCGTTCAAGGGCGACTCCGGTGGCGACCCGGGCTCCTAGTGCGCGCGCCAAGGCCAAGCTTGGGGACATGACTTCCCTGGAAAGTGCCAAGCTTCGTGCTGCGGACAAAAACATGGACGTAACAGGTAACCCAACCCCCTCTTTTAAGATTCTGAATGCTTTCTCTGACGGCCATCTCACTGAGATTCTTCACGACAGTGGTGTTGCGCTAGATTCCTCGCCTTTGGCTATTATCCCTTTAGTTTGCGTGCGTGAAGAGACCCAGGCTGCTCTCATGGCTGCGGTCGCCCGCTGTGTGGCCGAGCAGTCCGTGGATGGCCTAGCCACAGCACCAGTAGGGGCTGGTGCTGATCCTTTGCCCACCGAGGGAGACGAGGCCGGGGTGGTCTTGGATATGCCTTCTTCCAGCCGCGCGCCGGCAAGGAAGCGTGTGGCCAAGGCGGTGTGCTCCCGTGGAGTTCGCCTGCCTAATCGTATTATTTGATGCGTTACATCTTCTGGAATATCGCGGATGCGGCCATGGGGGGCGGCGTACGCAGCTTAGAGAGTACATGTCCAAAGAACACATAGATTTTGTAGCTCTTCAAGAAACGATTAAGGTTGATTTCTCGTATAGAGATCTTTTGGTCTACGATCCTCTCCAGCGTTTCGATTGGTTCTGGACCCCTTCTTTGGGACTTTCAGGTGGCCAACGGATGGGTTGTAACAAAGACATTTGTGATGTTATTATGTGGGAGTCTGGCATGTTTTGTATTGCCGCTACCGTTCGTCACCGGATTTCCCTGGCTAACTGGGTGATTGTAGGTGTATATGGGCCGGCGGACCACGCGAGGTCTGCTGATTTTGGGGGGGAATCATAGGTCTGGTCGGGGCCAAACGAGCGACCAACCTGCCAGTAGTAGTGGGCGAGGATTTTAACTTGATCCGCTCGGGGGCGGACAAGAACAATGGCAACATAGATTGGGCTAGGGTGTCCCTTTTTAACAATGCCATTGCGGCTGCTGCTCTTCGGGAGATTGCATGTACAGGGGCGAGATTCACTTGGACTAACAAACAGAGGGATCCAGTTCGTTGTGTTCTCGATCGTGTTTTTTGTTCAAGTGATTGGGAGGCCCTGTTCCCCCTCTGTACCTTAGTGGCCGAGACGCGCATCGGATCGGACCACGTCTCTCTTATTCTGTCGTCAGGGGAGGACAGTGTGCGTCGCAGCCGTAGATTCTTCTTCGAGACAACTTGGTTCGAACACGAGGGGTTCTACCAACTGGTCACGAATCGCTGGGCCTTGGTCTGTAACCAGATGGGGCGCCAAAGAGGACCAGTAGAGTTTTGGTCCGCGACGGCTGCGTCCCTGCGGGCTTTCCTCAGGGGTTGGGGGGCCAATCATGGCAGCGAGTCCAAAAGGGAAAGGGAACGCATTGTGGAAGAGATTGTGCGCTTCGACGCGTAGGCTGATACTAGACCTTTTTCTGGTGACGAATGGGAGCACCGATACTCTCTAGAAAACCAGGTCTTGGCTATCCTTAGGGCGGAGGAAGAGTACTGGCGCCGAAGGGGCGGCGTCAAGTGGGTTGTTAAAGGCGACGCCAACACAGTTTACTTTCATGCGTACGCTAACGGGCGTAAACGCAAGAGCACAGTCCTAAGACTCCAGGCGGAGAGCGGGATTCTGGTTTCCCAAAATGAAATCATTAAGCACATCTTCGATTTCTTCGTAGAGCTATTGGGAACAGCCGAAGAGGAAGGTTTAAGTCTAAGGGAAGACTTATGGGGACCGGATGAGTGTGTGTCTCAACAGGAAAATGATGCCCTTATGGTGTCTTTTATGCCTCAAGAGATTGATCTCGCGCTAGCTGGTATGAAGAACGACACGACTCCAGGCCCAGATGGCTGGCCGGTGGAGTTCTTCAAACGGTTTTGGCCGCTCCTCAGAGACCTTTTCCAAGCCATTATTAACGGCTTTGCCCTTGGTACGGTAGATCTTGCGCGCCTCAATTATGGGGTGATCTATCTGATCCCCAAGGTTAAAGGGGCGGACTCAATCAAGTTGTTCCGCCCGATCATGCTCATTAACGTCCCTTTCAAGCTCTGCGCCAAAACTTTCGCCGCTAGATTAGCGCCGGTAGCTCAACGTGTAATCCATAAGAGTCAAACCACCTTCCTTAAAGGTAGAAACATTCTTGAAGGGCCCATAGCTCTCACGGAGATTACCAACGAGTTAAAACGGACACGAGGACAGGGAGTTATCCTCAAGCTAGATTTTGAAAAAGCATACGACCGCATAAATTGGGAGTTTGTGTGGGAGGTCCTACTCAAAAAGGGTTTTGAGGCAGGGTTCGTCCACCGGATCATGCACCTGATCTCGAGTGGCAACACCTCGGTTATTGTTAACGGCGAAATGGGGAAGTTTTTCCGTAACAAGAAAGGGTTAAGGCAGGGCGATCCCATCTCTCCACTAGTTTTTAACTTTGTGGCAGATGCATTGGCAGCTTTGTTGTCCAAGGCCAGGGAAGCCGGTCATATCAAGGGGCTCGTCCCACACCTAATCCCAGGTGGTGTGACCCTTCTTCAATATGCCGATGACACCTTGCTTTTGTTTGAGCCCGACGGCCATAGTATCGCATCAATTAAGCTTTTGTTACTTGCTTTTGAGCTCCTTTCCGGGCTCAAAATAAATTTTCTTAAAAGTGAGGTCATTTCCATGGGGATGGAAGACCAGCAAAGCTTAAGAGTCGCAAATTTACTAAATTGTAAGCGTGGGAGCTTCAATTAAGTACCTTGGGCTTCCTATATCCCACCGCAAACTTTCGATTTTCGAGTGGGAGCCTCTGTATGGGAAAGTGGACAACATGGTAAGCCCGTGGCGGGGGCGTTTTATGTCCTCAGCGGCGAGGCTCATTTTAACTAACTCGAGCCTCTCCTCCCTTCCCCTATTCACTATGGGGATGTTCTTGTTAGCAGACGGAGTACACGCTAAGCTAGATACACCTTGATCCCGTTTCTTTTGGGAAGGAACTGGTATCAAGCGGAAATACCACCTAGTAAAGTGGGCGGCTGTTTGTAGGCCAATTTTTTTTGGAGGATTGGGTATCCTAAACTCCAAACTAATGAATGTCGCCCTCCTTTCCAAATGGTGGTGGCGGCTTGCCCAAAGCGAGACGGGTCTCTGGGCTCAGCTGCTAAGAGCTAAGTACTTCCCGAATGGGAATCCCTTCACGGCCTCGGCCAACGGCTCCGTGTTTTGGAAAGGGATCCAAGCGGTCCGGCCCGCTTTTGCTATAGGGGCCAAATTTCAGATTAACAACGGCCAATCCACCCGGTTTTGGCTTGATCATTGGCCGGGCGCCTCTCCCCTCTGGCAAAGCTACCCCAACTTATTCCGGATCGCCTCAAACATCAACATATTAGTGGGGGAGGTAGTTCGTGCTGACCCTCCTGCGGTCCATTTCCTGCGGGCCCTGACTAATGATGAACGTGAGTCTTGGGACAGTCTGGTACAGCAGCTTGGTGCCAACCGACTAGGGACGGGCGAGGACTTGGTAGAGTGGAGCTTGACAGCTTCCAGGAAATTTTCGGTGAAGTCCCTATACAACAAGCTTACTGAAGGGACAACGTTTGATATAGCTAGGGGGCTGCGGAAGGCAGGCCTGCCCTTGAAGATTAAAATCTTCATGTGGCAAATGCTGAGGAACAGGCTACCCACTTCGGATAACGTAGCCAAGCGTAACGGTCCGGCTGATGGTACTTGCACTGTGTGCGGCTTAGGTGAAGATGCAAATCACGTTTTTTTCAGATGCCACCTAGCCAGGTTCGCGTGGAGTTCTGTTAGGGAAGCCTTTCACACGAACTGGAACCCAGCTTCGGGGAATGACTTGATCTCTATCCTCAAGTCCACGAAAGGGACTAGTGGTAGAATCGCTTGGCGCTGCGTAGGCGCGCTGCTTTGGGCCATTTGGACGACGCACAATAAAATTACGGTTGAGAAAAAAATTCCCTAACCATCCCGCGGACGTGATCTTCAAATGTCATCTTTTTTTACAGACACGGACTCCGCTGGGGAAGGAGCACGATGCTGAACGCATGATGGAGGCCATGATGCGCATCAAGAATATCCAGGTGCTGGCAAGACAAGATCCGCCAAGTCGTTGAAGCTTTTGGAGTCCAGTAGAGGGAGCTGCCAGTTTACTTTCGGTCTTGAGTTTGGTTATCATGGTGGCTTGTACTGTTTGCATGCGCGATGAACCTTCAGTTTCGCTTCGTTGCAGGTCATGGACCGTGCGTTATCTTTTGTTTTTATCTTAGTTGTAACCTGCTGAACCTGGTGCCTGAGGGCTTTATTAATTTAAAGCCGGACGCTTCTAGCGTCTTCGTTCCAAAAAAGGTGAGATTTCACCCAGGAGATCAAGCCCGAGCAATGCTTCAACAAGGTATGACGCAAAAAACGTCATCATTGCCATATATAACCAATTAGGGTTAGACCATGGGTTTTCACTCCAGAAATCAAGACCAGTTCTTGAGAAGCACCATCACATCGAATTCATCATGTGTGATCGTCACCATTTTTCATGATCCTAGCAGTTACATGATCATAATTCTAGTCCTCTAATGCCTGATATATTAGACTCCCTTAGATTTAATCTAACCAACCAACACGCTAAGGCAGTCACCCCGTAACACGGTAAGGGGATTCGGTCGTCTCCCACCATCAGCCCCCGCGAGCGTAGAGAGAGGCACAGTTGCCAACATGGCCGCATGGGCTACTCCCTGCTGTGTTCCAATACTATTAGCTAGTACTCTCCCCTTCCGAGTTTATTGGCCCCCCTTGTTTTGGGGGTCATACTATGATCATCTATATTACAAATAAAATATAAGGCATATGCTACAAAAATTATATCGTTGGATATGTATTTCAAAGTGGTTTTCCATGATATAATTTTTATGACACATAGTTTACATTTTATTAGTCACTCCAATCCAAATTAATTATACTAAAGTTGCATCAATTAATTTGGATAAGAGGGAGCAGTTAAATTTATAAGTTAAATCTTAGCCCAAATTAAGAGAGGGGGGGGGGCGCTAATAAATCCGCATGGAGGTAGTACATGTTCTATCATGTTTAGGTGTTCTAATCATGAGTCCAAGATCCTGTTTATGTTACCCTAAAAGTTCTTAACAATAACATCGCCCAAAATCTTATGGTAAGATGTATACCACCAACATGAACTACGTTGACCTACTCCCTCCGCTTCAAAATGTAAGGTATATTTTGTCAAATATCTATGTTTGACTTAGTTTATAGAAAAAATATCAAACATCTATAATAATAAATAAATAATATATGAACATATATTATATGATGAATGTAATGATATTAATTTGGTATTGTAGATTGATATGTTCTCTATAAAATTGGTCAAACATACAGAAAATTAACTTCTAAAAAATACACCTTATAATTTAAAATGGGAGTACTTTGCAATAAATGGTGCTAATTCAAACAAGAACTACATCTGTTCTTCGAAATTAAATCGTGCTAGTACAAACAAGTCATAACATAGCATGCAGCTTAAAAACATACTAGCAGTTCGTACAACATAAATGACGATTCAAAAGAGAGCTTCAGATAGATGTTATAACAAGTAAAATGCTAAAAGTGCATTACATATTTGATAAGCATCAGCAACTCATCAACCATGATGTGTTTACTAAACTCGGTGCCAATCGTGCACATAGGGATGACATAATCAGGTGGAAGTTTTTCGTCATTGAGTATCACAATCACTAACATGAATCGTGTTGTAGGCCCCGCTTCTCCTCCCAGGACACAGTTAGACGAATCAGATCATCATATCAACCACAGAAATGTCAACCACCATGCTAACAGCGTCTTTGCTCATGAACCTGCGAAAATTTCAGTTAATAAGCAATTGCATCAAGAAGCTGCCAAAAAATTATGCATGTAGAACTTACAGTAGCACAACTGTTGCCTAGTGATTTTGACATTTGTGGCTTTAAAGGCTAGAGCTGAAAATCACAATTCGTACGGCTAAATTCTACTTCGTCGCATACTCAAACCTTCTGAGTCAAAGAGATACCAAAGATTTTGCAGCCATTTGTGTGAATATCCTTGTCATTTGGTTCTTGCTCTGCACTGCTGATGGAGTGCAACTTTTTAGTTCCAGTACAACTGGCTATTGCTCTGCCTGAAACAAGATGAGGCCAGAGAGGTAATGTATGACTGGTTCTTCCCATATCTTCATTAGTGTTGACCGTAACATTGTCTAATATTATCATCCTTATCCAGGCTTCTGCATACGTATTCAAAGCCATGCATCTTAGAACAAGTTTGAGGGAACATTAGCACAGATAATGGAGAGGATGCTTGAGGCATTGTTGGTCTTACTGGCCCACGATAATCGCATCCCTATGACGTAAGCCATTTATATGTTGCACCAGATGTATAGTTGCCATCAGGTTGACATAAGCTAGAACCTCTTATAACAACATCAGACAAAGTTCCTCTTTCATAAGGACGAAACACTTCTTGACCTTGCAAGACCTTTTGGAATCTTTGAGACTCCCCAAAGCCTGAGCAGTGGTAGGAAAATCCATGGTTTTCAGGCAGGGTTCTAGTATCAAGTCCTCGAACCCCTGTAATGTTACCCATGTTGATAGAGAAATTCCGATCATCACTGTACTCAAAATTCTTGCTTCAGGCGCCCGAGAAGCTGAATTAACAGTACCATCATGGGTTTTAGAACCCAATAATTCTTGACCTTGCAAGACCTTGTGGAATCTGGCAGATTCCGCAAAATCTGAAGAAACAGTTCCACCTGCCAAAATGGAAAAACAAGTTCAGTAGGGCACAACAGTGTATCAAATGATTATCTTTTCACTACAACCCAACCTACATGGAAGCAACATATCTGGATTAAGTTGGGGAGGCATGGCTTCAGCCGTTTTGAATGGGGAGAGGACAGATGAGATCCTGAAACCAATCCAGTAAGTTCAATCTCCCAAGGAGATACCCTATTAGGCCGACGACACTCTACATCATCGTCCCATCTCACCTGTCAAGTTTTCCATCAGTCAACACAATGATCAAACATGATTTAAGGACAAGATTCCTTGTTCAACATGGCATGCAAAATATGGTTCTAAATTTACATCCTATGCAATCCTGGGAACCAACTAGCACAATGCTAAATTCCAGGGTTCACATATCCTTGTGAGAACTTTGCCATGGGACGATGACAACAAAAACTTTGCCATGGGACATTAAACATAGTATATTGCTAAATTTCAACTTTGTTTCACCATCGGGAATTTCTGATCACGTTGACTTGAAAAAAAATTAAAACTGCTGATTTCATCTATGACAAAGAATTTCAGCGAATATTTTGTTGAAGCTCGGTTTCGGCTAAAATTCTGTCGTAGATGAAATCATCAGTTTTAATTTTTTGTCATAGATGAAATTTAATGCTGAAATCCAAGACAGGGAACCACAATGCATTTGTTGCATTTAATTAATAAAGATAGATGGTCATACACCTATAGAGTACTATGCACATGCATCGATACCAGCATTGGTGCACATATGATGTGTCAAGCAGGAGAAAGCAGAACACACCATCAAACATTTCCACTTCGAACCATGCGACTTCGGGTCTAACTCTCTTTTTTAGAAAAGGAGGAGGACCTCCGGCCTCTGCATCTGGATGATGCATGCAACCACTTTATTAATTATTCACACAAGACCTTACAAAGTCATACAACAGTAAGACTAAAGCCACCGTCTAGGCAACATCTGTCGCTACTCCTATCCAAATGATGAAGGAATGCTGATAGTCTGGGCCTAATACCAAACAGACCTCGCAGCCAAACCTAACATCTAAGACCTGAGGTCCCAACCAGGACACCTGCCGGGTATGGGGCACCCACCAGTCCGGCGCACTCCTCAACCAGGACGCTTGTCGGGTATGAGGCCGCCGCAGCCACCTGCCACCAATCCATCCTCAATGCTGTACTGCTATATTTACGTTGCCCGGTCTAGCTGTCGTCGACGCCACCACAACGCAGGACAACGCCACCATCCTGCGCTCGTCCATCATCACACGCCCACCGGCGAGACCCCGTTGCTCCATGCCGTTGAGACCCGCCGTTGTTGACGTGCCAGATGCCACGCCGTTCCTCCTTCGCGAAAACCACCTGCTGCCACTGGTCCCATCCCCTCCGTCTGAGTCCTCTCCCAAACACCCAAGCCTCCCCAGACGGAGCCTTCATGAAGGGTACGACGCACAAGTCATCGCCATCGTCCAATCACGCGGATTTGGACTTTCGTCCGGGAGGGGGGGT
Organism: Secale cereale; assembly: GCA_902687465.1. NCBI lineage: Eukaryota > Viridiplantae > Streptophyta > Magnoliopsida > Poales > Poaceae > Secale > Secale cereale. The sequence goes on from LR738711.1 coordinate 655,581,371, forward strand.
CAGGAGACGGAATTAACCACATGGCACCACACACCAACTTCTCCTAGCCAAACGGCGCCCCATGGAGGTAACGACACCGAGCGCCGCCGCCGCCCCATCCGCTAGGGATAACAAGAATTAACCTTGGGTCGGAGAAGAGGGGATGGGGAGAAGAGATCTCGCCGATGCCTCTAGGGAGGGAAGCAACGCCCGCAGGTGGTGTCACCGACGTGGATGGCCAAGCCACCAAAGGATTTCTCCCGAACCCGACTCACACCACCGTGCCCAGCCACCATCAGCCCGGATCCGGCGGGAAGTGGACCAGATGAAGAACTTCAGATCTGACGCCTGGAGAACCGTCGGAAGAGACTGCCGGCCGCATAATGAACCGTGCCTGCCGTCGCCGCCGACGCCAGCACCAACGACGGACGAGGGCCGCCCAGGCCCATCAGCCCTACAGACCCGCAGATGCCAGATCTGGATTCTGCAGGGGTCGGGCTCGCGGGACGTCGCCTCGGAGCCCCATGGCCGGCGGCAGCCACCGTAGGGCGGAGGGATGTTGACGCGCCGCCGCCTCGCTGCCGAAGACGCCGCTGCGTCGGGGAAGACCACCGCGGGCCAAAGCTCAGATCGCACCCTCTCCCAGGGCGAAACGGCGCCGCCGCCGCCGTCCTTGGCTGCGGCTCGGACTTGGCCGGCGCCAGCCTCAAGCGGCGGCGAGGGATCGATCTGATGAGGCCCGGCGGCGGCGCTCGCGTTCGCCCTCGAGTCGCCCGCGCGGGGCTGCTCCCAGTTATTATCCCAGTTGACCTGAAAAACAAGAATAGTTAAGGCATTGTGAACCCAACCACAGAGAATTTTTTTAACTATTGCACCATACCTTCTTTCTGAAGCATCGTCATTTTTGTATTTCATTTTGAACCTCATTCCAACAGAAAAAGGTTGACTGAAGCTTCTCATGAAGTTCCAGTATGGTACAATGAACTCAGACTCACATAACCTGTCAAGTCCAATGAACTTGTTCAATACAAATGAACTGTCCAAGTTGCACAGGAGAAATGCACAAATATTATGAGAATCAAAGCAAATTATTACCAATCTGCATTATCTATCTGAACAGGGTGCTGATGAAATTCTATTTATTTCTTTATTTTAGTTAACAATGGGATAGAGCACTTTGAAAATAGTTGAATTAATGCTAAATGAGCATAATGAAAAGGTCCACAAGTAATAAACAGAACATGTCAATTCCCAAATATCAAATTCAGACACGACCAAACAAATCTGAATGGCTGCCCCAAATTTGTAGTATGCCACAATTAAATGACCTTTGAGGGTAACATGTAAATATGTAATGTGATAAATTACCATTTACGAGGAAACATAGATGGCCAGACCAATGAGATGAGATACAAAATGTTGGATTGGAGGAAGCAACAAAGAGCAAGAAGCAACTCAAAATTGTGTTCAGCAGGGAACTGAACCTGAGTGCTGAATAAAAAATGAGTCGTACGGTATTAAGAACGAGTATTCGAAATAGTTTATTTTTTTTAGAAAAGGAGGTCAGCCCCCGGCATCTGCATCAAAGTATTCGAAATAGTTAGCACAGGACTGACAAGTCGTAAAGTTTAAGATACCATTGCCGACAAGTATAATTTGTTCTAGGAAAACACTATAACTGATTCGCCCACCTTTTCTTATTATGGTCGCCAACATGTACAACTTGTTCAAGGAAAACACTAGAACTGTGTATTCATCCAACCTTTTCTTATCATGGTTGCCCATGTGTAACTTTTTTTAGGAGAACATTATAACTGTGCATTAGTCCAACCTTTTCTTATTATGGTGGAGAGAATGAGGCCCTGCTTGGATCCAAGGGACTAAAACTAGTCTGACTAAAAATAGTCTCTTTAAGAGGCTAAAGTTCCAAGCACCCATGACTAAAGAGGGGTTAAAACTAGTCTTGAGACTAAAATCTTTTAGTCAGGGGTACCCCTACTAAAATGTGAATTAGTCCTCTCTCTCATCATTTAACTCCTCTCATCTAACACATGCAAGTTCTGGATTGGAGGGTTTGGAGGATAATAAATGCTCATTAACTTGATTTTACTCTCTTTAGTATTTAGATCCAAGCATGGGTGAGGCTAGCAAGTTTTAGTCCCACTACTTTTAGTCATGGGACTAAAACGTATCCAAGCACCCTCTGAGAGGAAGCGACTTGTACGAACTTAATTAATACAGGCAATTGAGACTCCGCAAAGTACCTGGGATTGTAGTAGATGTGAAAAATACTTTTCACAGTCACAGCATGGGCAACATTACCGAGACTATTAAGACTTGAGTCCTGGTTAAAAAGTGCAGGAAAAGGAGATGAATTTTTTAGCTGAGCAGCTCGGCGCACTCCCAATCGGAGCACTCCATCTTCACCTCTGGACGAGAATAAGAAATCACTGCCGAAGGGAAGCTAGAGTAAGTTCCAATGAATGGCATCGTGAATTATAAATCGTTACCGGAGGAACAACACTGCATCCCCAGAGACAAGCTTCTTTTTATTGACAAATGCAGTCCATCCAGTGGTTAAAAGGTGCCTCCGTGGCTGGCCTATAAGTTATAACAGTTGGGAGAAGACCTGTTATCCACTCGGGACCACAAATTTTCGCAGGGTTTCTTCAAATCCTAATGGTCTTCATATTAACAATAGTTGTAACGGTAAACATAGCCAAAAGACTACCTCATGAACGAAAGCAAATGCAGATGACCAACAATCTTCACCGTCGTCTGGTTATACACATCTAAATAAGCCATCTCTATAACACCTCACGATATGTCGTAGCATTCTACTCCAACCTAAGAGCATCTCCATCAGACGCGCTACATAAGCCGCCGCTCGAAAAGATGCTAATATAGCGCGCGCGCTACCAAAAATAGAGCTTCAGCAGAAGTTGTAAAATAGAGCACAGACAAAAACGAGGCTGTAAATTTAGCGCAGGCGGGCTGCAAATTTGAGGCGACGGCTTGTGCGCGCGGGTTGCTGCATGTGGCTGTGGGGCCGCCGGGTTGGGCGCCGGGTTTTTTTTGCGCCTGGTAAACACTATTTCAGCGCTCTGTTGGAGATGCTAACCGATACACTGAACCTGAGCTATAGGCTAAGCCAGTGAATCGCTGTTGCAGTACCTCGATAGATACGTCGGAACCTCCACTCGGTGCCGTGCAGATCGTTGGCCACAAGCTCCTGGGACGGCCTCTGCAGGTTGTAATCCTGCAGATGCAAAGGGAAAAAGTCACTGCTACCAGTACCAAGTCAATTCGAGGCGACAGAATCACTTCATCACCAACGCCATGTACCAGAGGCGGGAAGCAGTCCTCGGCGGCACGGCGCGGCACGGAGAAGCCCCCGTGCGTGCTGGTGTCGGAAGCCGTGAGCGTCTTGCAGAACATGTGGGGCATGCGCGCTCGGCGCTTCGCGGCAACGGCGTCCTCGCCGTCACCGTCGCAAGCTTCCTCGCTCTCCCCTTGGCGCATTCGCCTCTTGGCTTCCTGCAACCATCACCGACGCGCAGACTTTTGATCGTTCAGCTCACATTGACCATGCCCGATGCTAATGCTATCATTACTGGCATATTCAGATCAGTGATAGTGCTGCTGGACTGCTGGTACCTCGTTGTCGACCACGAGAGAAACTTGCGCGTAAACCTCGTCCGTCGCAGGGTCGGCCTGCAGGGAGCACGCTCTGTCAGTTAATACCTCGAACACATTGTGGACACCGTACAACACGAGCACCAGATGGACTAATGGAGGTGGGGTGGCGACACATGGTGGTGATGGCCATGAATGATACTACCTATAATACTCCCATTACGAGCCGTCTTAATGGGGGCGGGGAAGCGGAGTGGCGGGTAGTGGACTAGTGGAGGTGGGGTGGCGACTAGGAGGTGGTGGTGGGGAGCTAGGGGGAGCTCGTAGGAGGCAGAGGGGGAGCCAGGGCTACGGACTAGTATATTTGTTGGATAAAGCCGCACGGGGCTTTCACACTTGTTCCGTCTATGACTCTGCTATGTTTACTAGTCGGGGACGAACAAAAGAGGCGTGAGTGAGAGAACTGCTCCTAGGTTAGTAGTGCTGCGCTGCTAGAAAAAAAGAAGCAAGCGAAGGGTGGAGGACGAAAGAGAGTGCAAGACACGGGGGCCGCGCACAGCGAAGCGGGGAGGACGGATGGCGTGGCTCTTTTCACTATTTTGACCGCTTCGAAAAACTTTCACATAAAATAAAGAAAAAAGTCCATTTTACTACCCTCAAGAAACTTGGTGGTTCACATAACCCCTGACATTTTTTTCGGCCCCTTTAACCCCCTCAACTATCCATACAGGTCAGAAATCGTGTTAGGTGGATTTTCTTAGGTGGTTTGCTGACGTGGAAGAAGTCAAGGCGGTATTTGACCAGGTCGTCGTCCTCTTGTTTCCTGTTTCATCATCGCTAGGAGGGGCTGGAGCTGCGCCCAATCCGATCAGGATGGTCTTGGCCATCGCCGGTCAGCCGCCGGCGAAGCACCACCGCCCCTGCGCCCTGGTTCCCCCGCTTCCTCTACCTTTTCACCCGTGTCGTCGCCCTGCTAGCCCACTGGCCCTTGCTGCCGTGACCGCCTCCACGCCCATGGTCGGCTTTGGTCGCCAGAGGCCAGGACCTCCGCATCCACCATGACAACAGCCCCGACCTCCTCTATGCACGGCTGCGTCTGAGCACGACCGCGTCGTTGCGTCGCCGCTGAATGCCTCCACGCTGGGGACCTCTCACTCCTAGCGTTGCTCTGCCATCAGTCACTTCACCGCGTCTGCTCCGACCAGGAGCTCGCCGCCGGCCACTTCCGGGCCTCCTGCAGCACCTCCCCGCAATCCCGCGACCCCACCAGCGACGCCACCGTCGGCCTCGGCGCTGGCGAGGCAGAGGAGCTTGCACGGCGGGGGCTGCATCCTGCATGTGAAGGAGAGAAAAGTGAGGAAGAACTCAGACTAACTAAGTCAGCTATGTACAGGCTAACCACTCGTAGAAGCTAGCATGCAGATTGTGGGCTGTTGGCTCAGCAACAGCACACACGTTAGTGCATGCACTACTACCTGAAGGACCGGTTCCAACAGCATGGCCCTCGTTGCATCTGAAGCAGGCGCCCGACGGGGACGGGTGCTGGGTGACGAATGGCGACGACGGACGCGCGGATCTGTGGCACGTCTGTGTCACGGCGGCGGAATCCAGGTCGAGGGCGCTTGAGGCCGACAGTGACGGTGGCTGTCAGCGGCGCTGATCTGCAGAGCGGATCTCTGGCCATGGCATTTAGCAGAAGGCGAGAGAAATAGACGGAAAGAAAGCAGCGCAACATGCGGACGGAGGCGTCGTGTCCAGCGAATCTCAGCCCCGTCTACGAGGGAGGCTCACCATAGGTCAAAACCGGCGTTGACTAGTGCCACATCAGCCTCTAGTAGAGGCAAACCACCTAGGTGCTGATTTTGACCGGTATCAGTTTGTTTAGGGGGTGAAGGGAACATAAATATAGATCAGGGGGTTATGTGAACCTTCAACTTTTTTGAGGGTAGTAAAATGGACTTTTTTTCTAAAATAAACTTCGCACAAAACTACGTATTTCACGATCTGACCTATTTGATAACGTCACAAGCCGTGGCGTTTCTTCTCTATTTGGAAACACCGAGCTAGCCAGCGTTGCCGACCTGGTCCAGACGCTACGTGATAGGGCAGAAACGCCAAAGTATGTTGCGTTGCTGAAAACGCCAAGGATGACTGGCGTTGCTGCCCAAGCATGAAACACCAAGGAGGATGGTGTTTCAACTAGCTTGTTCGCATTGCCATTTATTTACGAAAAAACTAATGCCCACACTTGTGGGCGTTTGCATATCGCCCACACGCCTCCACCACCACTTATTTTGCCACGTATGAATAGATGACATCAGCAGAAATCTTTTTGGTTTTCGGCTTAAAAATGTTTTATCTTCTAATTCAAAAATCGTTCGTTTTCGCCATTAAATCCGTCTTGACGAGATCTTCAAAACTAGACCCCATGTTGATATGTTTTGACGATTTTTTTTGCCCAATAGTTGCCATGATGTTTACACTATAGTTGCCATATTGCTTAAACTAAAGTTGTCATGTGGCAACTTTAGTTTGTAGAGCATGTCGATTTTAGTTTTTTTATGATGGTAATTCCAGTACTTTGACCACGAAAATATTTTTTTGTATAAACAATGGCAATTTTAAGTACATGTATCATGGCAATTTTAGTTTATGGTACATGACAAGTCTAGTTTCTTAATTTCCGTTTAATAGTATGTTAAAATTTACTTTTAAATATAGAAGAAAATAGCTGAAACGTATCATGGCAACTTCAGTGCAAACATCATGACAATTCATGTGCAATAGACATGGCAACTTTTAACACAAAAATATTGTCATCAAAATATATTAATATGAGATCTAGTTTCGAAGATCTCGTCGCGAGGGATTTAATGGTGAAAATAGATCTTTAATCGGATTTTTCATTTAAGAGATAAAACATTTTAAAAACTGAAAATCCAAAAAGATTTCCATATGCATGCATGCGGTGACGTGGCGCAATCTGTGTGTTATAGGGCGTGTGGGCGGGTTTGGCTCCCACCATACGTGTGAGCGTTATCGTTGTCCTTTATTTATGAAATGGAGCAATGTTGGCTAGTTCGGCGTTTTCAAATAGAGAAAAAACATCACGGCCTTTGGCGTTACCAAAAGGATCAAATTGTGAAATAGTTTTGCGTAGAGTTTATTTTGTTCAAAAAATTTCTAAAAGGGTCAAAATAATGAAAATGGTCGGACGGCGTTGCAGTCTCGCAGATGCGAGAGTCTCTCCTGAAGAGGGCACGGGCAGCTGCGCAGACATTAGACTGAAGCGCCGGCATGCCATTGCTGTTAGAACAAGCCTTACGATGTTACTTTCCGTTGGTATGTACTACTAGTAGTCTATATTGAAATAAGACGGCACGGGTGCTCCCCGGTACTATGCCGTGGTACTGTGCCGTGGTGCTCGCGGGACCATCTCCACGGCGGGCGTATACGCCCTGTGTCGCTTCGGCGGCACGCGGGCTCCTTTCGCTGAGTTCATCTGGGGGGCGCGCGCGCCGTCCAGAGTCCGCTTCTTCGGGTGGCTCCTGGTTCTTCGGAGAATCCACACCCGCGACGTCCTGCTACGTAAAAACATCGTCGATGCTGGAGAGGTCGCGTGTCCCATATGTGCGAACGCGCTTGAGACGGCCGACCACCTGATCTTCGACTGCCCACTTGCCCGGTCGTTCTGGCTGGCTGTGGGGGTCGACGTGCTCGGTCGGGGCTACCATGTCGGAGCGCTCCCAGAGCTCGACGTTAGGGGCGTGGCCGGCGACGCGGCTCGCGCCCCCTTCACCCTGCTGTGCTGCTGGCAGCTATGGAAGCACAGGAATGCCGTCGTGTTCCAGGGCGCTAGGCCATCACTCGCTCGCCTGCTCATGTGCTGTCGGGAGGACTCGGTCCTTTGGAGAGGTCGTCTTAGACCGGCGGACCAGCCGTGTGTAGATAGGTGGCTGCACGCGTTCTCGCGTGGCCGCTAACCTTCTCCGGTGCACGCCGCGCTTGTACCCCCACTGCGTTCCCCTCTCTCCCGTTAATTAGTCCTTGTACATCTCCTCCCTCCCCAATACGTGTGGTGCGATATAATTCAAAAAATGAATGAAAATATTCAGGTGGAGGGCGCTGCCCTCCCCCGGTGATTTTCAAAAAAAATAAAATAAGAAAAACAATCTACAAACCCAGGGGAGGTATTAAAAAATAGTAAAAAAGTTTTAAAATTTGGATTTTTGTATTAGATGTTTCTGTTAGTATCGCAAGCATGCTTGATAATTTTCATGCAAAACGGAGTAGCAGTGTTTGGTCGGTGGAAAAAAATTGGGTGTGGCATTGCGAGATAACGTTTGGTGTTTAATTTGTTTTGTCTTTTTGCGCAGGTCAAAATGCTTAGCTATTTTGCCTAAAAATTTGCAGGTGTGGATGTGACTATAAACACATATATTTTTGTTGTTTTTTTCCATTTCATAGTGCAAAGTAACATATAACACATAGAAATTGTACGGGACTGTAAAATATAATCGGAAGGTAGGGCGTAAAACTATGAAGCACATATGCTTAGATTATCGTGAAGCACATATGCTTAGATTATCGCCTTGTAATAGGCAGTTGCACCCCCGCGCCGCCACCCCAGCGGGCGGTCCAGGTGGCGCCGCCGTCCCCTGTCGTGGTTCTAAGTCTGACAGTATGAGTAGGGGGTACGTAAGATGAGGCGAAGCCCTAGCTACGATGAGATTGTACACAAGATGTTTACGAGTTCAGGCCCTTCTCAGAGGAAGTAAAAGCCCTACGTCTCGGTGCCCTGAGTCGGTCGACTGTAATGTATATGGGTGTTTTGAGTTAGATGGGGTGCGGACCCTTGTACTGGAGGAGGGGCTGGCTTGTATAGAGTGCGCCAGGATCCCAGCCATCCCCACGTTACAAAGGGTTCAATGTACATAAAGGCAGGGCGTTACTGATAACGCCTGCAATGAAGAGTGATAAAGGCATTAATTGTCACAAAATGAATGTCGGACCATTGCTGTCCTAAGGGACCTTTGACCTTCAGGGGTCGAGTGTCCTTGAATGGTCGAGTGGAGTTGACTCGTCTGGGAGAGGGTATACGGTCGAGTGATATGTCCACTTGGGCCGCAACAGTCGACCGACCCTGCTGTCTTCGAGTTGTCCTTTGAACTTCTGGGGTAGTGACCTTGGGTGGGGGTACCTGGGTCAGGCCCGTGACCCTACCCTAGGTCTGTAACATCATCATTAGCCCCCGAATGGATTGGGGTTCGAGTGGAGGAGAGTGTTGAAGTTGGCCTTGGCTCGGGTTCGATGCCCCTGGGGAGATCTTCTTTGAGCTCGCGGACCAGGCTGACTCTTCAACCTTGACTTGATCGCCTTAATCAATTCAAGAATCATCGAGTGTACTTGTTTGTGTTGACCGTCGACTGAACTTTGTGCGTGGTTCCGAGCGTCGGCGGGGTGCGTAGTTTTTGGCAGGATTGGCCGCTCTCTGGTCTTCGGATTTTGCGGGATTTCGAAATTTGGGGAAGCGCACGGGACGGGTCATGCCGCGGCAATCGGATCGGATATGCTCGGGACACCTCGATCTCCGCGCTGCCTTTTTCGCAACGTATCGTGTGCGCGCCTGTTGCGGGATTTGACGGGATAGCTCGGGGCCACCATTCATTCACTCGACCGTCGCGCTATAAGTACGCACCGTGGCCGAGGCGGAGGCACTGTGCGCCCAATCTTCGCCTCTTCGTCCTTCGCTCTTCCACCGCGCCCCTGCTCTCCGCTTTCCGCCGCTCGGTCTGCACTAGCCCGCCCTCCATGGGCAAGGACAGGACTACAGCTCTGGAACGCTCGAAGAAGGCGGCGGCGACGGGGAAAGGGAAGAGATGACGCCGGAGGACAAGGATGAGTTGGTGGAGGAGGGCCTGATCGTCCGTGACTCCCGGAGGCTGCCGGAGGATGAGCTTGAGCCCCAGCCGCGGGAGGGTGAGTGCGTTCTCCTCGCGACCCACGTCGACCAAGGTTTTTCTTTGCCCCCGCATCCTTTCTTCCGTGGTTTTCTGGCTTTCTACGGTGCCCAGTTGCACCACTTCACTCCCAACACCATCACAGACTTGGCTGCATTCGTTTCGATGTGCGAGAACTTCCTCGGGTGCCGACCGGACTAGGGCCTGTTTAAGCGTATCTTCACTTGTCGTTCCCAAACTATCAAGAAAGCGAACCCGAGTGACGAGAAGACGCATGTCATCAAGATGTGCGGTGGATTGGGTATCCAGATCAGGGGTAGGAGCGCTTTCCCTGCCATGACCCTTCCTAAGTCGGTCCGGGGATGGCAGTCGACTTGGTTCTATTGTAGGGACGTTCCGACTCCCGGTCAGTCGACCGGCCTTCCTACATTTTCTTTGGGTCGAGTCAACCAGCCACCGACGTTGCTTGTGAGTTGAGCTGAGAGGGTAGAGGTAGACATGCTGGTGGAGCGGGTGGTTCAGCTAGTCCGTGACGGGGTCATGGGAATGGATCTGCTCGAGGTGTTCCTCAAGAGGAGGATCCAGCCCCTCCAAGCCCGGGACCATCCCATGTGGATGTACTCGGGCACCGATGACACGTCTCGGGTCCATCCGGAGGAAGCTGCCGCACTGACGGTGGCGCAGTGCCTGAAGTGCATCATGGGGAACAAGGACAACCCTCGGGGGATTGGAAGAGTTCGCCCATTCGACGCAGACCACCAACCAGACAAGGTTCGGCCTCAGCTTTCGAGTGAATTTTATATTTCCTGCTTGCGGGTGTCTGATGAATCCGACTGACGTATGATTATTCTTCTTTTCTGCAGATCTATACTGAAATGTTTTCGGTGCCCAATGATGATCAGGTTCAGGAGGGTGAAGAAGGCGTAGGCGAAGCTTCCGACTGGAAGTCTGGCGAGGAGAGCGAGGACTCCAACAGCGGCGAGGATGTCGAATCGCCTCCCCACGTCAAGAAGCGCTCCAAGGAGAAGCACGACCCAGAGACCGCGCGTACCAGGACGGGCCCTTCTAGCTCCCAAGTGCAGAAACGAACTCGCACGTCCACTCCAGATCCGACTGAAAAGACACCAAAGCAGCCTAAGGTCGCCGCTGCCAAACCCCAGAAGGCCTTGCCCAAGATCAAAGTTCCCGATTGCCTCCACGTAAGTGCAGCTCTGCTTCATTTTTTCTTCCTTTTTGGAGACCAACTTTGCTTTTGTCGACTCACTTTCTGTGAAATCTTCAGCGCTGCTGCTTCTGCGACCTCGATGGATGTTGACAAGGGCCACGACGACGAGGAGACCGCTGACGCCGCCACGTCCCGCCCAGGTGCGGATTCTCGACAACGCTTTGTCTTTTATCCATTTGGATTGTCAGTCGATTGAATTTCTTGATTGTCTCCTGAAGGGCCACGCAATGTCATTGAGCTTCCTAACGACGATGACGACGAGGAGGAGCGCGCGGAGGTGACTCGACGATGCACATGAAGTAGGGGTCAGAAGACACCCTCTGGCTCTGAGGCCCAGCAAGAGGGGGACGTGGCCCGGACCACAATCTCCTTTGCCGTTCATGTGTCGACTGTTCGTTCCTCATCGTCGACTGATCCAGCTCCTGACCCTATGACTGCTCTGCCGTCTGTTCTCTTCACCACCCATCACATCCCGGAGGACCCCGTGAATGCGGCCCAGGAGGCCGTTCGTCAGGCGGGATTGATGATGGAGCGGACGAAGGCGGCGTATGAGGCTAGCATGGCTGCCTATAATGCTAGCTCGGATCTTCGAACCAATGTCCATGTTTGTCTTTTCAGACTGGTTTGTTGTGTTGTTGTAATCTTCGTTCTGAAAATTGCCGCTTTGTTTGTAAGATGATGTTACACCCAGTGGGTGATTTTTCTTGTAGCTTTAGCTCTTGTAACCCAATCAGTCTCAAGTCGATTGGACTAGTGGGGGCACACTGAGTGCACCCACTGGGTGTAGTCCCCGAGGCCACCGTCGACTGAAGTCAGTCGGCTGTGGTCTTTAGAATTTGTCTTGTTCATATGTTTCGAACTCTTCTTACTCACGCAGGACTGATCCGGCCGAGTGCGAACCAGTGGGGGCACGCTCAGTGCACCTACTGGGTGTAGTCCCCGAGACCGTGGTCGACTACTGGTAGTCGGCCATGGTCTGAGAACAAAATTTACCAGTCTCTCTTTTTTTTGAGCTCGGGCAGGACTGATCCGACTGAGTGGGAACCAGTGGGGGCACGCTCAGTGCACCCATTGGTTGTAGTCCCCGAGACTACTGTTGAGTATTTGGCTTAGCTGTAGTCTTAGAATTCCATCTTGTTTTCTTGGTGCAGAAATCTTCCGAGTTTGGATCCAAATTCGCGGATCTTGAGAAGAAATAGGTCCAACTCAATCTTGATCTGCAGCTGGCCAGGGATCATTTGAAGAAATCCCAGGACGAAGCATCTGGTAATTAAAGCGTATAGCTTGTCGACTGATTTTCAGCGGACGTATCATGTGTATCCTTATGTTCATTTGTCTAGTAATGTCCCTTGTAGATCAAATGAAGGCAGCTCTGGAGCAAAAGGACCTTGATCTAGTTGTAGCACAGCAGAGGGCGCAGGAGAAAACCGAACTGGCAGAACAAAAGCTGGCTTCGGTCGGCACGCTTGAGGAAGAGATCGCCAGGCTGAAGGATTCTCTTGATGCGGCCAACAAGGAGATGAATCGACTGAAGAGGGCCAACACTGTCCTGGACGAGAAGTACGGGGGCCTTTTCGAGAAGAAAAATGAGTTGGAAGCTTATCTAAGCGGCCTCACCAAGAAGTGGTACCTTGTGCTTGAAGGTATGTTCTATTTGTCCGACTGAATCGAGGTGGTCGACCCATATCTTGTTCGCTAATTCATCGCGCTCTCGCCTATGCAGAATCTTGTCGCAACTTCGAGGAGGAGACCGGGTGGGTCGAGCCTGGTCTGGACCCCGCCAACTCTCTCGTCAAGGATGAAGCGGCTATGAACATCTTGAGGCTGGAGTCTCGCCTCACCAGCGCCACATGCTACCTCGGACGACTAAAGGCAGTGATATCTCAGATCGACGCAGCACTCTGAACGACCTCGAGTCTCTGATGACTCGACTCAATGAGATCCCCGGTTGGGTGCAAGAATGGAAGAAATCATCTGCCTGTTGTGGAGCCAACGTCGCGCTGTCTCTGGTTCGGGTGCATTGCAAGGAGGTGAAGGATGAGAGACTGGCCGCGCTCAAGGTCGCCAACACGAAGAAACTCCAGTTCCAGTCGTTCATGGAGACTTTCCTGGAGGCCGCTACCCGCATTGCCGACGGGATCGACCTGGATGAGTTCGTTGCGCCTACAAGCCCTCCTCCCCCTGGGGAGTGAACAAACTTTGATACTCTGATTCAATTTGCCTCGGAATGCCGAGCGATTTTGTAACCGTTAAACTCTCGCGGACTTGATGTCCGAGTACTTCTGCCCGAATCTTGCGGGGCTTTATCTGCACTTGATTCCTTTTGCACTGGCTTGTTTTGCTTCCGACTCTCTCTGATCTTTTGGATTTCGAGTCGACGCCGTGTTTGCGGCACGACTCTGCTGGTCGAGCCCGGAGGACCACAGCTAAGTCCCCCAGTGAGAGGATTGCTCTTCACTCGGAGTGGTTTTCGTAACTTAGGCGATTACGAGCTACGTTGTACTTGTGGCGGAGCTCGGAGGACACAGCCACGTTGTACTTATGGCGTAGCTCGGAGGACCGCAGCTAAGCCCCCGAGTGAGAGGGTTGCTCTTCACTCGGAGGAGTTTTTGTAACTTAGGCGATTACAAGCTACGTTGTACTTGTGGCCGAGCTCGGAGGACAGAGCCACGTTGTACTTATGGCGTAGCTCGGAGGACTGCAGCTAAGCCCCCGAGTGAGAGGGTTGCTCTTCACTCGGAGTAGTTTTTGTAACTTAGGCGATTACGAGCTACGTTGTACTTGTGGTGGAGCTCGGAGGATAGAGCCATGTTGTACTTATGGCATAGCTCGGAGGACCGCAGCTAAGCCCCCGAGTGGGAGTGTTGCTCTTCACTCGGAGTGGTTTTCGTAACTTAGGCGATTACGGGGTCGCAGCTAAGCCCCCGAGTGAGAGGGTTGCTCTTCACTCGGAGTAGTTTTTGTAACTTAGGCAATTACGGGGTCACAGCTAAGCCCCTGAGAGAGAGGTTTGCTCTTCACTCGGAGTGATTTTTGTAACTTAGGCGAATCGGATTCGCAGCTAAGCCCCCGAGTGAGAGGGTTGCTCTTCACTCGGAGTGATTTTTGTAACTTAGGCGAATCGGATTCGCGGCTAAGCACCCACTGGGGGATTTGAGGGCGAGCATCTTTGTAACCAACAATCATTAAGAAATTACTGCAAACTTGTCTTTGAAAACAAACTGGAAGATTCTTATTACAACTCGACTGATCGAGTGCTTCAAGTATAGAAGTGGCGGAGCAGGTCCGTGTTCCACGAACGGGGTTAATCTTTCTTCTTGGCGATGTTGTAGATGTGATACGCCCCATTTCGCAGTACCTTGGTGACGATGAAGGGGCCTTCCCAAGCCGGTGCGAGTTTGTGCGGTCGCTTCTGACGTACTCGGAGAACCAGGTCTCCCTCCTGGAATGCTCAGCTCCGGACATTGCGAGCATGGAATCGACGCAGGTCCTGTTGGTAAATGGTTGAGAGGATCAAAGCCATCTCACGTTCTTCCTCCAGGAGGTCGACTGCATCTTGACGGGCTTGCTCTGCTTCTGTCTCGGAGAAGAGCTCTACTCGGGGGGCATTGTGCAACAAATCACTCGGCAACACGACCTCAGCTCCATAGACCATGAAGAAGGGGGTACAGTCAGTCGAACGGTTCGGAGTTGCCCTCAACCCCCATAAGACGGACGGAAATTCGTTCACCCAAGCTCCGGCGGCATGCTTGAGGTCGCACATAAGCCACGGCTTCAGGCCTTGGAGGATCAAACCATTCGCTCTTTCTGCTTGTCCATTCGACTGCGGATGCGCTACGGATGCGTAGTCGACCCGCGTACCTTGGGAGGAACAGAAAGCTCTGAATTCGCCCGAGTCAAAGTTGGAGCCATTATCCATGATGATGTTGTTGGGGACTCCGTATCTGAATATCAATTATCTGATGAAGCTGATGGCAGTGCTCGAGCCAAGGTTCTTGATGGGCTTGGCTTCGATCTATTTGGTAACTTTTCGACTGCCACGAGCAAGTGAGTGAATCCGCTCCTGCCTGTTTTGCAGGTACCGACCATGTCCAACCCCCAAACGGTAAAGGGCCAAACCAACGGGATGGTCTTCAAGGTAGACGCAGGTTTATGGGACAAGTTGGAGTAGAATTGACACCCTTCGCACTTGTGTACGATGTCCTTCGCCATCTCATTTGCTCGGGGCCAGTAAAATCCAGCTCGATATGCTTTGGCCAGTGGCCACAATAGTCCGAGAGGAAGCGTGGTGGCCACAGGTTCCCGAGTGAATCTCGTTCAGAATTAGTCGACCTTCCTCTGGGGTAATACAGCGCTGAGCGACTCCCGTGACACTCTCCCTGAAGAGCTGACCCTGAATGACAGTGAAGGATTTGGATCGACGGACGATCTCATGCGCCTCCTCTTCCTCCTCGAGGAGTTCCTGCCTGAGCAAGTATGCTATGTATGGCACAGTCCAGTCAGGCGTGATCACCAAAGTCTCCATGATTAGGTCGACCACTGCAGGAACCTCGACTTCAGTCGGATCAGACGCACTGATTGGCTATGGGGGCTCCTCCGTGAAGGGGCCTTCTTTGACTGAGGGGATGTGCAGGTGCTCCAAGAACACATTCTTGGGTATAGGCTTCCGAGTGGACCCTATCTTCGCGAGATTGTCAGCAAGCCGATTCTTGATTCTGGCCACGTGATGGAGGTCTAAACCTTCAAACTTCTTTTCCAGCTTTCGCACTGCACTACAATAACTAGTCATTGCCGGGCTTCTGACATCTCACTCCTTCATCACCTGATTGACCACTAAGTCTGAGTCGCGGTAAACCATCAGGCGACGGACGCCGAGTGAGATGGCCATACGCAACCCATACAAAAGCGCCTCGTATTCGGCTTCGTTGTTTGAAGAGTCGAAGTGGATTTGAAGGACGTAACTGAGCTTGTCGCCCCTGGGGGACACCAAAACCACGCCTGCACCAGATTCGTTCAACATCTTGGACCCATCGAAGAACATAGTACAGTGGTCCGATTGGATCTGAGTCGGCTGCTCCTGTTTGATCCATTCGGCCACAAAGTCTGCTATTGGTTGAGACTTGATAGCTTTCTTCGCTTCAAACTTGATATCTAGCGGAAGGAGTTCAATCGCCCATTTTGCCACTTGACCGGTTGCGTCTCGGTTATTCAGGATTTCAGACAGTGGGGCGTCGTTGATGACTGAGATCGAATGATCCAAGAAGTAATGAGCAACTTTCTTTGCGGTCAAGTAAATCCCATACACAAGCTTCTGGTAATGCGGGTATCTTTGCTTGGAGGGAGTCAGTACTTCGGAAATGTAGTAGATTGGGTGTTGGACTTTGTAGGCTTTGCCTTCTTCTTCCCGCTCGACCGTGAGTACAGTGCTGAAAACTTGTCCGGTGGCTGCGATGTACAGTAAAAGAGGCTCCTTGCTGACTGGGGCAGCAAGCACCGACTGGGTGGAAAGCAGGGCTTTGAGCTCTTCAAATGCTCCTTTAGCTTCAGAATTCCACTCGAACTTTTTGGATTTCTTCATCAGTCAGTAGAGAGGTAATGCCTTCTCACCGAGACGAGAAATGAACCGACTCAATGCGGCCAAGCAACTAGTTAGCTTCTGGACGTCGTGTACACGTTTGGGACGCTTCATTCGGAGGATGGCACTGACTTTCTCCGGGTTGGCGTTGATTCCTCGTTCTGAAACAAGGAAACCGAGCATCTTGCCGCCCGGAACTCCGAATGTACACTTCGACGGATTAAGCTTGATATCATAGCTTCTCAAATTTGCGAATGTCTCAGCGAGGCCAGTCAGCAGGTCAGAACCTTTGCGTGATTTGACCATCATGTCATCCATGTACGCTTCCACGTTCCAACTAATTTGCTTCAGCAGGCACTTTTGAATCATGCGCATGAAGGTAGCACCGGCATTCTTGAGAACGAAAGGCATGGTGACATAACAGAAACACTCGAATGGGGTGATGAAGGTTGTCTTGATTTCATCGGGTCCAAACAGTCGGATCTGATGGTACCTGGAATATGCGTCCAGAAAAGACAAACGCTCGCATCCCGTAGTCGAGTCGACTATCTGATCGATGTGGGGGAGAGGAAAATGATCTTTCGGGGATGCCCGATTGATATGCTTGAAATCGATGCACATGCAGAGGGATTTGTCCTTCTTGCGGGCCATGACCACATTGGCGAGCCACTTGGAGTGGTAGATCTCACGGATGAACTCAACTGCCAGAAGCCGAGCCACCTCTTCGCCAATTGCTTTTCTCTTCTCTGCGGCGGACCGACGGAGATGTTCCTTTACGGGTTTCACTTTTGGGTCGACTCGCAAACGGTGCTCATCCAGTCCCCTGCGTACACTTGGCATGTCGGAAGGTTTCCATGTGAAGATGTCCCAATTCTCACGGAGGAACAGGATGAGCACTTCTTCCTATTTGCTGTCGAGTGTAGTTGAGATGTGGGTCGGGGCTGCATTGGGGTCGGTGGGATGAATGTGCACAGGCTTCGTCTCTACCGCCGACTAGAAAGCTCACTCAGAAGCTGGCTTCTTAGCCTGCAGCAAATCACCCGGATCCACATTCTTTCGATACTCTTCCATGTCTATTGCTGCCATCTGCTCGTCAGCAATTTTCGAGCCTTTCTAGAAGCACACTTCCGCTTTCTGCCTGTTCCCCGTGACGGTTATGACGCCATTGGGCCCCGACATCTTCAATTTGAGATACACATAGCAAGGTCAAGCCATGAATCTAGCGTAGGCGGGCCTACCTAGATTGGCATGATAGGCGCCGTGGAAGTCCACCACCTCAAACGTCAGCTTCTCTTTGCGGAAATTCTTTGAATCACCGAAAACCACGTCGAGTGAGATTTGACCAAGTGTGTCTGCTTTCTTTCCGGGGATGATCCCTTGAAACCTCATGTTACTCTCGCTTAGCTTGGACATCGGAATGCCCATCCCACAGAGGGTTTCATCATACAGAATGTTCAGGCCGCTGCCGCCATCCATCAAGACCTTGGTCAAATGAGTGCCCTCGACAACTGGGTCGACCACCAATGCTTGCCCCCCAGGGGTTGCAATGTGTGCGGGGTGATCGGACTGGTCAAATGTGATGGGGTTCTTGGACCATTTCAGATACATCATTGTTGCCGGGGCAACCATGTTGACTTCTCTGTTGATAACTTTTAGTCGACTTTTGCTTTCAATGTCAGCAAAAATCATCAGGGTGGAGTTAATCTGGGGGTAATCTCCATCCCCTTCTTTGTCTTCGGTCTCCTATGATTCCTTCTCTTTCTCAGTCGACGGATCTTTCTGGAAATTCTAGATCAGGAGCCGGCACTGTCGAGTGGTGTGCTTGGGATAAACCAAGTGTCCCTCTTCATTTTTCTTCGTGTGGATAGGACAAGGTAGGTCTAGCACGTCATTTCCTACTTGATCTTTCACTTTCTTGGGGACCCAAGGTCCCTTAGGCTTTCCTTCTCCCTTCCCTTGGTTAACAACCGCAGCTTCGCCTTGAACTATCGGCTCGGCCTTGCGCTTAGGTTTCCGATTGGAGTTCTGGTCATCTTGACCGTCTGGTTTCTTGCCACTGCGGAGTAGATCGGCTTCTTCTCCGTTGGCATATCGAATGGCTATCTCCATCATCCGGGACAGGGACATTCCCGTTTGACCAAACTTCAGGTTCAGCTCTCTGTACCGCAAGCCCTCCTTGAAGGCGCAGACTGCTTGGTGCTCGGATATGTTTTCCACCGTGTGATGCAAGGTAGTCCACCTTTGGATGTAATCTCTCAGTGTTTCATTCGGCTTCTGTATGCAATGTTGCAACTCCACAAGCCCCGCAGGCCGTTTATAGGTGCCTTTGAAAGTCCTGATAAACACTCGGGCCAGCTCTTCCCAACTGTAAATGCTCCCAGGGGCCAACTGGTTTAGCCACGCCCGAGCCGAGCCACCCAATATCAGGGGGAGGTGCTTCATGGCCACGTCATCGTTGCCACCACCGATCTGCAAGGCCACTCGGTAATCTTCGAGCCAGGTGTCCGGCTTTGACTCGCCGGTGAACTTACTCACTCCTGCCGTCAACCTGAAGTTGGGGGGATTTCAGCGGCCCTGATGGCACTGCTAAAGCATTCGGGCCCAGAGACAGACGCTCGGCTTCCACTCAGACGATCTCTTCATTGCTCTTCTCTGTATGCTATGTTCCCTGTCGACCAGCCCCTGCACAAGAATAGATCTTGCATCAAAGCCATGCCTACTGGGATCTGGGGGAATCCTCCGCTTGTCGTCCCGCAAGCGCCTGCCTTCGTGTCGCCTGGGCGAGTACGATCCGCTTCCCGAAGGAGGCGTAGGCACTCGACGGCGATCATTGTGACCGGGTCGACAATCATACTGTTCATCATTCCGTCCCAGATGCCGGTCTTGATGGGGTCCACGGTCTTCATGCCTCGGGGGCGATCTTGGGCTGTGAGCCGACCAGACAGTGTCCGCTGCCACTGATCTGCTATGACTCCTGTTACGCGACTGAGAGACAACTGCGTTCTGCTCTCCTGCCGTCCGGAGCAGCGCTTGGATCTGCTGTAAGCCTCTCCCAGCCTCTGACTGAGACGGCTGGATAGAATCTGTGATGCGATCCGCGGCTTCAAGGTTTTGGACAAGCGTTCGGAACACCTGAGTTTCATGCGGGAACGACTGCCGCGGCCGTCGACTGGATTCGGGAATCAGTCGGTGGGTCCGTTCGTCGAGTGAGCGCTGGATATTTTCCAGTCGTGTGCGCTCAACCACGGTGGCAAGGCGCGTGGCTTCCAGGGCCCGAGCCTCTGGGGAATCTCCTATTGGAAATATGCCCTAGAGGCAATAATAAATTGGTTATTATTATATTTCCTTGTTCATGATAATTGTTTATTATCCATGCTGGAATTGTATTGATAGGAAACTCAGATACATGTGTGGATACATAGACAAACACCATGTCCATAGTAAGCCTCTAGTTGACTAGCTCGTTGATCAACAGATGGTCACGGTTTCCTGACCATGGACATTGGATGTCATTGATGACGGGATCACATCATTAGGAGAATGATGTTCTGGACAAGACCCAATCCTAAGCCTAGCTCAGATCGTGTAGTTTGTATGCTAAAGCTTTTCTAAATGTCAAGTATCTTTTCCTTAGACCATGAGATTGTGCAACTCTCGGATACCGTAGGAATGCTTTGGGTGTACCAAACGTCACAACGTAACTGGGTGGCTATAAAGGTGCACTATAGGTATCTCCGAAAGTGTCTGTTGGGTTGGCATGAATCGAGACTGGGATTTGTCACTCCGTATGACGGAGAGGTATCTCTGGGCCCACTCGGTAGGATGTCATCATAATGTGCACAATATGTGATCAAGGAGTTGATCACGGGATGATGTGTTACAGAACGAGTAAAGAGACTTGCCGGTAACGAGATTGAGCAAGGTATCGGTATACCGACGATCGAATCTCGGGCAAGTGCTATACCGATAGACAAAGGGAATCGTATACGGGATTGATTGAATCCTTGACATCGTGGTTCATCCGATGAGATCATCGTGGAACATGTGGGAGCCAACATGGGTATCCAGATCCCGCTGTTGGTTATTGGCTAGAGAGTTGTCTCGGTCATGTCTACATGGTTCCCGAACCCGTAGGGTCTACACACTTAAGGTTCGATGACGCTGGGGTTATAAGGAAAGTATGTACGTGGTTACCAAATGTTGTTCGGAGTCCCGGATGAGATCCCGGACTTCACGAGGTGTTCCGGAATGGTCCAGAGGTAAAGATTCATATATGGGAAGTCCCGTTTTGGTCACCGGAAAAGTTTCGGGCGCTATCGGTAGCGTACCGGGACCACCGGGAGGGTCCCGGGGGTCCACCGGGTGGGGCCACCGGCCCCAGAGGGCTGCGTGGGCCAAGTGTGGGAGGGGACCAGCCCCAGGTGGGCTGGTGCCCCCCCCCCAACCAGGCCCAAGGCGCCTCCAAGAGGGGAGGAGGGCAAACCCTAGGGCAGATGGGCCCTAGGGCCCAAACTGGTGCGCCCCCTCTCCCTCTCCCCCTCTAGCCGCCACCCTTAGATGTGATCTAGGGTGGCCGCACCCCTAGGGGTGGGAAACCCTAAAGGGTCGCAGCCCCTCCCTTCCCCCTATATATATGTGAGGTTTGGGGCTGCCCATAACACGGTTTGACCTCTCTCGCTTGGCGCAACCCTACCTCTCTCCCTCCTCGTCTCTCGCAGTGCTTGGTGAAGCCCTGCTAGAGTCACGCGCTCCTCCACCACCACCACGCCGTCGTGCTACTGTTGTATGGAGTCTTCCCCAACCTCTCCCTCTCTCCTTGCTGGATCAAGGCGTGGGAGACGTCATCGGGCTGCACGTGTGTTGAACGCGGAGGCGCCGTTGTTCGACGCTTAGACCAGAACCATCTGAATCGCTACGAGTACGACTCCTTCATCCGCGTTCTTGCAACGCTTCCGCATCGTGATCTACAAGGGTATGTAGATGCACTCCCCTCCCCCTCGTTGCTAGATTACTCCATAGATAGATCTTGGTGATGCGTAGGAATTTTTTTGATTTCTGCTACGATCCCCAACAGTGGTATGAGAGCCAGGTTTATGCGTAGTATCTTGCACGAGTAGAACACAAAGTAGTTGTGGCCGTAGATCATGTCAATTCTATTGCCGCTACTAGTCTTATCTTGATTCGTCGGCATCGTGGGATGAAGCGGCCCGGACCGACCTTACACATACTCTTACGTGAGACAGGTTCCACCGACTGACATGCACTAGTTGCATAAGGTGGCTAGCGGGTGTCTGTCTCTCCCACTTTAGTCGGATCAGATTCGATGAAAAGGGTCCTTATGAAGGGTAAATAGAAATTGGCATATCACGTTGTGGTTTTTGGCGTAGGTAAGAAACGTTTTTGCTAGAAACCTATAGCAGCCACGTAAAAACTTGCAACAACAATTAGAGGACGTCTAACTTGTTCTTGCAGCATGTGCCGTGTGATGTGATATGGCCAAAAGGATGTGATGAGATATATATGTGATGTATGAGATTGATCATGTTCTTGTAATAGGAATCACGACTTGCATGTCGATGAGAATGACAACCGGCAGGAGCCATAGGAGTTGTCTTATTTATTGTATGACCTGCGTGTCACTGAATAACGACATGTAATTACTTTACTTTATTGCTAAACGTTAGCCATAGTAGTAGAAGTAATGTTTGGCGAGACGACTTCATGAAGACACGATGATGGAGATCATGATGATGGAGATCATGGTGTCATGCCGGTGACGATGATGATCATGGAGCCCCGAAGATGAAGATCAAAGGAGCAAGATGATATTGGCCATATCATGTCACTATTTGATTGCATGTGATGTTTATCATGTTTTACATCTTATTTGCTTAGAACGACGGTAGTGAATAAGATGATCTCTCACTAAAATTTCAAGAATTGTGTTCCCCTAACTGTGCACCGTTGCTAAGGTTCGTTGTTCCGAAGCACCACATGATGATCGGGTGTGATAGGTTCTAACGTTCGCATACAATGGGTGTAAGCCAGATTTACACACGCGATACACTTAGGGTTGACTTGACGAGCCTAGCATGTACAGACATGGCCTCGGAACACGGAAGACCGAAAGGTCGAACATGAGTCGTATAGAAGATACGATCAACATGAAGATGTTCACCGTTGATGACTAGTCCGTCTCACGTGATGATCGGACACGACCTACTCGATTCGGATCATGTATCACTTAGATGGCTAGAGAGATGTCTATCTGAGTGGGAGTTCATTAGATGAACTTAATTGTCATGAACAATATTCTAAGTTGTCTTCGCAAATTATGTTGTAGACCAATAACTGCGTTATAGCTCCATATTTAATACGATCCTAGAGAAATACTAAGTTGAAAGATATTGTAAGCAATGATGCGGACTGGGTCCGTAGTCAGAGGAGTGTCCTCACTGCTACACAGAAAGCTTACGTCTTCGATGCACCGCTCGATGTGCAAACCCCTACAACGTTGTCTATGGATGTTGTGAACACCTGACAGACACGTCCTGATGACTACTTGATAGTTAAGTGCACCATACTTTACGGCTTAGAATCGGGATTCCAATGACGCTTTGAACGCCATAGGACATATGAGATGTTCCAAGAGCTGAAACTGGGATTTCAGGCTCATGCCCGTGTTGAGAGGTATGAGACCTCTGACAAGTTCTTTTACCAACAAGATGGAGGAGAATAGCTCAACTAGTGAGCATGTGCTCAGAGTGTCTAGGTGCTAAAATCACTTGAACCAAGTGGGAGTTAATCTTCCAGATGAGATAGTGGTTGACGGAATTCTCTAGACACTATCACCAAGCTACTAGAACTTCGTGATGAACTATGACATGCAAAGGATGGAGATGATCCCGGAGCTATTAGCGATGCTTAAGACCGCAAAAAGTAGAAATCAAGAAGGAGCATCAAGTGTTGATGGTTTAACAAGACCACTGGTTTCAAAAGGTCATGGGCTAGAAGGGAAACTTCATGAATGGCAAACCAGTTGTCGATCTAATGAAGGAACCCAAGGTTGAACCCAAACCTCGAGACTAAGTGCTTCTATTGTAAGGGGAACAGTCACATGGTAGCGGAACTACCCCAAATACATGGTAGATATGATAGCTGGCAACTTCAACAAAGTATATTTGATATACGTGTTATTGATGTGTACCTTACTAGTACTCCTTGTAGCACCTGGGTATTGGATACCGGTTCAATTGCTATTATTAGTGACTTGAAGCAAAAGCTACGGACTGAACGAGACTAGCTAAGGGCGAGGTGACGATGTGTGTTGGAAGTGTATCCAAGGTTGATAAGATCACCATCGCACGCTCCCTCTACTTTCGGGATTAGTGTTGAACCTAGATAAATGTTATCAGGTGTCTACGTTGAGCATGAACATGATTAGATCATGTTCATTGCAATACGGTTATTCATTTAAGTTAGAGAATAATGGTTATTCTGTCTACATGAATAATACGTGTATGGTCATGCACCCAATGGTTTGAATCTCGATTATAGTAATACACATGATGATAATATTAATGCCAAAAGATGTAGAGTTAATAATGATAGTACCACTTTCTTGTGGCACTGCCGGTTAGGTCATTTTGGCATAAAATGCATGAAGAAACTCCATGCTGATGGATGTTTGGAGTCACTTGATTTTGAATCGCTTGACATATGCGAGCCATGCCTCATGGGCAGGATGACTAAGATCCCGTGTTCAGGTACAATGAAACGGGAAAGTGACTTGTTGGAAATCATACATGCTGATGTGTGTGATCCAATGAGAATTAAGGCGTGTGGTGGATATCGTTATTTTCTCGTCTTCACTGACGATTTGAGTAGATATGGGTATATTCACTTAATGAAGCAAAAGTCTGAAACGTTTGAAAAGTTCAAGCAATTTCAGAGTGAAGTTAAGAATCATCATAACAAGAAGATCATGTTCCTACGATCTGATCAAGGGGAGATTTTCTGAGTTGTGAGTTTGGCAATCACTTAAGACATTGTGGAATTGTTTCGCAGTTGAAGCCAGCTGGAACACCACAGCGTAATGGTGAGTCCAGACGTCGTAGTCGAACCTTATGAGATATGGTACGATCTATGATGTCTCTTGCCGATCTACCGCTATTATTTTGCGGTTATGCATTAGAGACAGCTGCACTCACTTTAGATAGGGCACCATCTAAGTCCGTTGAGACGACGTCGTATGAACTATGGTTTGGCAAGAAACCAAAGTTGTCATTTCTTGATGTTTGGGACTGCGATGCTTATGGCTTCAGCCGGAAAAGCTCGAACCCAAAGCCGACAAATACATCTTCATAGGATACCCAAAGGTAACGTTTGGGTATACCTTCTATCTCTGATCCAAGGGCAAAAATGTTTGTCACTAAGAACGGGTCCTTTCTCGAGAAGGAGTTTCTCTCGAAAGAATTGAGTGGGAGGAAGATAGAACTTGATGAGGTTGTCGAACCCTCACTTCAACCGGAAAGTAGTGCAACACAGAAAGATGTTTCTGTGGAACCTACGACTGTTGAAGAGGAAACTATTGATAGTGATCATGAAGTTTCGGATCAAGTTGCTATCGAACCTCGTAGGTCGACAAGGATATGTACTACTCCTGAGTGGTACGGTGATCCTGTCTTAACATGTCATGTTGTTGGACAACAATGAACCTATGAACTATGGAGAAGCAATGGTGGGCCCGTATTTCGACAAATGGTTAGAAGCCGAGAAATCCGAGATAGGATCCATGTATCAAAACAAAGTATGGACTTTGGTGGACTTGCCCGATGATCGGCAAGCCATTGCGATAAATGGATATTTAAGAAGAAGACGGACGTGGACGGTAATGTCACCGTCTATGAAGCTCGACTTGTGGCAAAGAGTTTTTCACAAGTTCAAGGAGTTGACTACGATGAGATTTTCTCACCTGTAGCGATGCTTAAGTCCGTCGGAATCATGTTAGCATTAGCTGCATTTATGAAATCTGGCAGATGGATGACAAAACAAGTTTCCTTACCAGTTTTCGTAAGGAAAGGTTGTATGTGATACAATCAGAAAGGTTTTGTCAATCCTAAGGATGCTAAAAGGTATGCTAGCTCCAGCGATCCTTCCATGGACTGGAGCAAGCATCTCGGAGTCGGAATATACGCTTTGATGGAGTGATCAAAGTTTTTGGGTATACAATGTTTGTTAGAAACTTGTATTTACAATAAAGTGAGTGGGAGCACTACAACATTTCTGATAAGTATATGTGAATGACATATTGTTGATCCGAAATGATGTAGAATTTCTGGAAAGCGTAAAGGGTTATTTGAAAGGAGTTTTTCAAAAAAAGACCTGGATAAAGATGCTTACATATTGGGCATCGAGATCTATAGTGATAGATCAAGACGCCTGATGATACTTTCAAAAGAACACACACCTTGGCATGATTTTGAAGGAGTTCAAACTAGATCAGTCAAAGAAGGAGTTCTTACCTGAGTTGTAAGGTGTGAAGTTGGAGTAAGACTCAAAAGCTTGACCACGGCAGAAGAAAGAGGAAGGACGAAGTTCGTCCCCTATGCTTTTGTTATAGGCTCTATACGGTATGCCATGCTGAGTACCGCACCTGATGTGTGCCTTGCCACATGTCTGGCAAGAGGGTACAAAGGTGATCCAGGAGTGGATCACTAGATAGTGGTCAAAATTATCCTTAGAGGAATAAGGAAATGTTTCTCGGTTATGGAGGTGATAAAGAGTTCGACGTAAAGAGTTACGTCGATGCAAGCTTAACACCTATCCGGATAACTCTGAGTGGAGATACCGGATACGTATAATGGAGCAACAGTTTGGAATAGCTCCAAGTGGAACGTGGCAGCAGCATCTACGATATGACATAAAGTTTTGCGAAGTACATAGGGATCTGAATGTTACAGACCCGTTGACTACAACCTCTCTCACAAGCATAACATGATCAAACCCAGAACTCATTGAGTGTTAATCACATATTGATGTGAACTAGATTACTGACTCTAGTAAACTCTTTGGATGTTGGTCACATGGCGATGTGACCTGTGAGTGTTAATCACATGGCGATGTGAACTAGATTACTGACTCTAGTGCAAGTGGGAGACTGTTGGAAATATGCCCTAGAGGCAATAATAAATTGGTTATTATTATATTTCCTTGTTCATGATAATTGTTTATTATCCATGCTGGAATTGTATTGATAGGAAACTCAGATACATGTGTGGATACATAGACAAACACCATGTCCCTAGTAAGCCTCTAGTTGACTAGCTCGTTGATCAACAGATGGTCACGGTTTCCTGACCATGGACATTGGATGTCATTGATGACGGGATCACATCATTAGGAGAATGATGTGATGGACAAGACCCAATCCTAAGCCTAGCTCAGATCGTGTAGTTCGTATGCTAAAGCTTTTCTAAATGTCAAGTATCTTTTCCTTAGACCATGAGATTGTGCAACTCCCAGATACCGTAGGAATGCTTTGGGTGTACCAAACGTCACAACGTAACTGGGTTGCCATAAAGGTGCACTACAGGTATCTCCAAAAGTGTCTGTTGGGTTGGCACGAATCGAGACTGGGATTTGTCACTCCGTATGACGGAGAGGTATCTCTGGGCCCACTCGGTAGGACGTCATCATAATGTGCACAATATGTGATCAAGGAGTTGATCACGGGATGATGTGTTACAGAACGAGTAAAGATACTTGCCGATAACGAGATTGAGCAAGGTATCGGTATACCGACGATCGAATCTCGGGCAAGTGCTATACCGATAGACAAAGGGAATCGTATACGGGATTGATTGAATCCTTGACATCGTGGTTCATCCGATGAGGTCATCGTGGAACATGTGGGAGCCAACATGGGTATCCAGATCCTGCTATTGGTTATTGGCCGGAGAGTTGTCTCGGTCATGTCTACATGGTTCCCGAACCCGTAGGGTCTACACAGTTAAGGTTCGATGACGCTAGGGTTATAAGGAAAGTATGTCCGTGTTTACCGAATGTTGTTCGGAGTCCCGGATGAGATCCAAGACGTCACGAGGAGTTCCGGAATGGTCCGGAGGTAAAGATTCATATATGGGAAGTCCCGTTTTGGTCACCGGAAAAGTTTCGGGCGCTATCGGTAGCGTACCGGGACCACCGGGAGGGTCCCGGGGGTCCACCGGGTGGGGCCACCAGCCCCAGAGTGCTGCGTGGGCCAAGTGTGGGAGGGGACCAGCCCCGGGTGGGCTGGTACGCCCCCCCAACCAGGCCCAAGGCGCCTCCAAGAGGGGAGGAGGGCAAACCCTAGGGCAGATGGGCCCTAGGGCCCAAACTGGTGCGCCCCCTCTCCCTCTCCCCATCTAGCCGCCACCCTTAGATGGGATCTAGGGTGGCCGCACCCCTAGGGGTGGGAAACCCTAAAGGGGGCGCAGCCCTTCCCTTCCCCCTATATATATGTGAGGTTTGGGGCTGCCCATAACACGGTTTGACCTCTCTCGCTTGGCGCAGCCCTACCTCTCTCCCTCCTCGTCTCTCGCAGTGCTTGGCGAAGCCCTGCTGGAGTCCCGCGCTCCTCCACCACCACCACGCCGTCGTGCTGCTGTTGGATGGAGTCTTCCCCAACCTCTCCCTCTCTCCTTGCTGGATCAAGGTGTGGGAGACATCATCGGGCTGCACGTGTGTTGAACGTGGAGGCGCCGTTGTTCGGCGCTTAAACCGGAATCAACCGCGATCTAAGTCGCTACGAGTACGACTCCTTCATCCGCGTTCTTGCAACGCTTCCGCATCGTGATCTACAAGGGTATGTAGATGCACTCCCCTCCCCCTCGTTGCTAGATTACTCCATAGATATATCTTGGTGATGCGTAGGAATTTTTTTGATTTCTGCTACGATCCCCAACATCTCCCACGATAGGGGTGTAAAGTGCATCCTCATTGCGGTGGCAGAGCTCATCCCTCTGCTCGTCAGTGAGGGGTTGGGGAATGTACCCGTCGTGGTCGTATGACTGACCATTGCCGCTGCCGCCGTCTCCGCCCTGAGGGTACCTTGGCGGACTGCAACGTGAGTCGACCATGATAACTTCAGCTGCGGGATCGCTGCTGCCGCACTCGGAAAGTGAATCCACGGGCTCAATTGACGGATCGACCGGCCCGTAGAGGTATTCGTCGGGCTCGATGGCCGCAACTTGAGGGGTGGCCGTTTGGCGGGCCACCGCGTGTTTCACCCAACACTGGAGCCGCAAATGACCAGATCTCTTGCGGCGGCGTCCAGTGGGGACGACAGACGACGAAGGAGCCGGCCGGTACTGAGTCGACGACTGCCGGAGAAGGACGCCGCAGGCGCTGGCACAGAAGTGCGCGGCCCCGTGGACGGGCAACGCCTCGATGTCGAGGGGGGCCTCCTGGAGCCAAGCGGAGTTGTCGGTGACGAAGACGAGCGCACCGAGTCGGATCTCGCGGACCAGCGCCAAACCACCACCGGTAACCATGATGATGGAGGTCGGAGAAAAAGTTTGCAACCTCAACGGAAGTCGCTAAGACACCTGCCCCACGGTGGGCGCCAACTGTCGTGGTTCTAAGTCTGATAGTACGAGTAGGGGGTACGTAAGAGGAGGCAAGGGCCTAGCTATGGCGAGATTGTACGCAAGATGTTTACAAGTTCAGGTCGTTCTCGGAGGAAGTAAAAGCCCTACGTTTCGGTACCCTGAGGCGGTCCACTCGAATGTATATGGGTGTTTGAGTTACAGGGGGTGCGAACCCTTGTACTGGAGGAGGGGGTGGCTTATATAGAGTGTGCCAGGACCCCAGCCATCCCCATGTTACAAAGGGTTCAATGTACATAAAGGTAGGGCGTTACTAATAACGCCTGCAATGAAGAGTGATAAAGGCATTAATTGTCACAGAATGAATGCCGGACCGTTGCTGTTCTAAGGGACCTTTGACCTTCAGGGGTCGAGTGTCCTTGAATGGTCGAGTGGAGTTGACTCGCCTGGGAGAGGGTATACGGTCAAGTGATATGTCCTCTTGGGCCGCAACAGTCGACCGACCCGCTATCTTCGAGTTGTCCTTTGAACTTCTGGGGTAGTGACCTTGGTTGGGGTACCTGGGTCAGGCCCGTGACCCTACCCTAGGTCCATAACATCATCATCCCCCGCCTCTAGCCTCCTTCCCTCGCCCCCCCCCCCCGCCGCCGGCTGGATCCGCTAGGGCAAAGCCCCTGCGTTGGCTGGCGGCGGGGGCTTCTTCCTCCTCCGCTCGGATCTGGGCGACGCGGGGTGGCCCGCCCATCGGAGGCGTTAGGCGCGTGTGGGGCCTCGCGGCACTGCGGCGGTGGCTCTGGTCGGTATCATGCCGCGACTCGGCGGCGTCCTGGCGGCTGCATGCCCGTGGCCGCGACCTGGATCAAATCCGGGTGTCGGAGCGCTGCGTGTGGCTCGGGAGGACCTCCGTCGGTCTTCTCCAGCTCTGGTTGGTTCTCTGGGGGCGGATGGTGGCAGTGGACCGGAGGCTTCGGGTGGTCGCATGCCCGGCCTGGTCTCATGGCGGGTTTCCGGCGGGCGGCGCGGGGTGGGGCAGTGGCCAGCCATGGTTACTGCTCCGGCCGTGGGCGGCCGCGGTGTTGTATGGTCCATGCGGCGGCCGTCCGACGGCGCGACGACTACACTGTGGTTCGGCGGCTCTGCCCGCAGCGATGGCTGGATTTTCTCCGGCGTCGGCTCGTCTGCGGTTGGTCCGTGTCGACCTTCGCATCATCTCCTTGTAGTCCGGGCTCTACTTATGTCGAAGGGCTGGACCTCTCCCAGCTGCGGTCCATCGCTCGTCTCGTGCCTGACGCGGCGGGACCAACCTTATCTCGCGCACGGTGTAATAGAACCGAGCACGTCTCGCGCACGGTGCAGCAGAACCGACCTCGTCTAACACATGGTGCCGCTGGACCAAGCTCGTCTCGCGCCCGGTGCGGCAGGATGAGTCAATGGAGGCCCGTTTTGGCTGGCCTATTGGGTCTCGGCGCTAGGGATGTCCAGGAGTGGGAAAGGCGGGATCTTTCCGCTCGTCTCTTTGGTTGGGGTATGATACGTCTCAAACGTATCTACTTTTCCAAACACTTTTGATATTGTTTTGACCTCATTCTTGCATGATTTGGACTAAACTAACCCGGACAGACGCTGTTTTCAGCAGAGCTGCCTGTATGGTTTATTTGTGTGCAGGAAAACGGATTTTTAAGCATCTCAGAAAAATCCACGAAAAATCACGAAAAATCCACGCACCCAAGGAAACCAAATGCCAGAAGTGGGGCTAGAGGGGGGCCAGGGGGTGCCCAGGCGCCCTGTGGGCGCCCCCCCTGGGCCGCGCCGGGGGGGGGGCGCCTGGGTGGGGCCCACACCACCTGGTGCCCTACTTTAGCCCGTATTTTTCCTCCCGACGCAGAAATCCCAGATCGGAAGTCCTTTCGCTGTTTTTCGTCGCGGAGCCGCCACCACCCTCTGTTCTTCTTCGGGAGGGCTAATCCGAAGGCTGATTTGGCCTCCGGAGAGGGGAGATCATCGCCATCGTCACCATCATCACCACTTCATCATCTCTCCATGACTTCCCCCTTCATGTGTGAGTAATTCCCTTGCTGTAGGCGAAGGGGATGGTAGGGATTGGATGAGTTAGATCATGTAATAGTTCGTCAGATTGTTGGGGGCATGTTGCCTATCATCTAGTATGGTGTTTATCATCTTTGCTACAACTTGTTATTCTTAATGCTTGACACTTAGGGCCCGAGTGCCATGATTTCAGATCTGAACCATATGTGTTTGCATGAATATATTTGTGTTCTTGATCCTATCTATGAGTTGTATGCACCTGTTACGGTTCGGAACCGGCGATCCCAAAAGTGACAGCTTGGGACACCAAAGGGGATGGTCCGTAGTTTGAGGATTACATGTATCCATTGAGTTCATTGCTTTGTTCCGGTGCTCTTTAACAGGAGCACCTTAATATCCATTAGTTCCTTTTGGCCCCGTTCGTAGCGGGATGGTAGGACAAAAGATGTTGTGCAAGTTCTTATTGCAAGCACGTACAACTACCTACGGGATACATGCCTAATGTTTGATATTTGCCTAGATGATCATTACTTTTCCGTGTGCCGTGCCCCGAGTTAGAAACTATCTCATCCATGCAACGCCCAACCATCCATCTCCCTAGCCTACAATATTGTAAACCTTGCTTGTCACTAGTTGCTACTTTTGCCATTTACTACTGCTATTTACTTTTGCTGTTTACTTTTACTATTACTATCATCACTATCATATCACTGTTACCACTTATCTTTTGTTGCAAGTTAGTATATTTCAGGTGCGGTTGAATTGACAACTCAACTGTTAAAGCTTATAAATACTCTTTGGCTCCCCGTGTGTCGAATCAATAAATTGGGTTATTCTTACCCACGAAGACTATCTCGATCCCTTACGGTTGAGGGTTATCAAGTACCGTTTTCTGGCGCCGTTTCCGTGGAGCATAGCAATATTTACAAGTCTACTTGAGGTATCCTACCTGCTGCACTTTATTCACTATGGGTAAGAAAGGAGACCCCAAGGTTCCGATCTTACGATCCACTACAAGAAGAGGTACTGCTCTGAGCACTAGTGCTACACTTGATTCACCTTCTGTCATGAGTAAGTTCGCCTCACCACCACCACATGATGCTCCTACTGAATCTGTTACTATGTCTGATACACTTGATGATGCTTCTACTACTTTTGATGATGATATTAGTTCACTTGGTTATGCTCTTGAGAAACAAATTATTGCTGCTGCTGAAAAATATGGAATTGAACTTCCTGTTACTCGCTACCCTATTGGTGAAACTTATGATTATCCTGATTTGAGTAAACTCCAGGAGAGGCTCCTTGATGATGATTACTATATACTTGATGAAGATTTATGCAGGGAACTGACAGAGTTTGCCGGCTCTGACCCTGAAACTATTAAGAAGATATTTGAAAATCACTCTTTGAAAAACAAATCCGTTCCTAATCCTGAGTTTGCTACATCTCCTATATGCATTGATGACCCTGATTTTGATTTCTCTGTTGATCTTTCACTTATACCTATGGTTGAAGCTGACCCCTTTTATGGCAGAGAAAATGATGATGCTATTGCACACCTAACTAAACTTGGTGAGCTAGGTAGCCTGTTTACCACAGATGAGAAGATACGCTACTTTTATGTGACCAAGCTTCTTCCTTTCTCCTTGAAGGAAGGTGCTAAAGCATGGTATGATTCACTCCCATGCGGTTCTATTAAGAGTCCTCAGGACTTAGCTCACTCTTTTGTTGATAAGTACTTTCCTGCTCATATGCAACATGCTGCTTTAAAAAGAATTTATAACTTTAAACAGTTGCAGGATGAGTCCCTCCCTAAAGCTTGGGGGAGGTACTGCGGTTTGATTCAGGCTAGACCAGGACATGGAGTTCCTAAGAATGAATTAATTGATATATTCTATGCTGGTCTAACTGATGAATCTAGGTCCTATCTGGACAGTTGTGCTGGTTGTGTTTTCAGGAAAAGAACACCGGACGACGCGGAAGATTTAATGGGCAGAATTGCTAAGAACCATGAAGATTGGTCCGTCCCTGAACCACCTCCACCAACAAAGAAGAGGGGCATGTTTGTTTTAAGCCCCGAGGATATGCGAGAAGCAAAGAAGTCTATTAAAGAGAAAGGTATTAAAGCTGAAGATGTGAAGAATCTACCCCCTATTGAGAAGCTGTGTGAGCCTACCACTCACCCTCCTATGGTAGAGGTACACTCTCTTTTAGATTTCAATGCAAGTGACATCCCTCATGGTAAACCTCCTGATCAATGTTTAGATGAGTTTGATAATTTTATTATGAAACAGAATCATTTTAATGAGAGGATAGAAAGTCAGTTGCATGATAATTCCCTTGCTATCAAAAAGTTGCTTGGTGTTTTAGATAGAACAGTTAATGATGTTCAATGTCTTGTGAAGCATTTTCATATGGTTCAAACTCAGCTTGATCAAATTTCTAATGTGCAAAGAGATTTGCTTGCTAACAATGCCAAACAAGATAAATTGCAGGCTTTTGGGATTAAAACCCGAGGAGGAACTAGTACTCAAGATCCTCTTTATCCAGAGGGACATCCGAAGAGAATCGAGCAAGATTCTCAAATGCAGGAAGAAGAAATTGTTGTCTCTCCAAATAAGAAAAAGAAACATAAAGAGACTGGCAATTCTAGTGACCCTATTGCAGATAAAGAGCCAGCTATTGATCCCAACAGTGTATCTATTTCCGATGCTGAGACTGAAGACGGTGCTGAACCTGAAGGTAATGATAATGAGAAGAATGATCCGCCTGAAGTTCGAGAAGAAGAAGCACCTGACAAACGTAAGAGGTACACTAAAGAAGACTTCATCGCAAGAAAACATGGGAAGGAGAAAGAACCATGGGTACAGAAACCATGCCCTTTCCAGGTAAGTCCATCAAATCTAAAGAAGAAGAGCATTACAATAAGTTTTGGGAATGGATTAAACCTCTTTTTCTTCAAATTCCTTTGACTGATGCTATTAAGTTACTTCCTTATTCAAAATATATGAAAGATATTGTGACTAACAAAAGAAAAGTTCCTAATGATGCAATATCTACTATGCTTGCTAACTATTCTTTCAGCGGAAAGATTCCTGAGAAGCTCGGTGATCCAGGTATACCCACCATTCCTTGCTCCATAAAGAATAATTATGTCAAAACTGCTTTATGTGATCTTGGAGCGGGAGTGAGTGTTATGCCTATCTCTCTTTACGAGAGGCTTTGTTTAGAGAAACTAATTCCTACAGATATCTCCCTTCAGATGGCTGACAAGTCAACCGCTGTTCCGATAGGTATTTGTGAGGATGTTCCAGTTGAAGTTGCTAATTGTATAATTCTTACTGATTTTGTTGTGCTTGACATGCCCGAGGATGGGAGCATGTCCATTATTCTTGGTAGACCTTTCCTTAACACCGCAGGTGCTATTATTGATTGCAACAAAGGGAAGGTTACCTTTCATGTGAATGATAAAGAACACACGGTATATTTTCCGAAGAAGACCGACAGGAGGCATGCCCTCAACTCTATAAAGAATATCGAGACCGTGAAAATTGGAGAATGGGACTGTCCACTACATGTGCCTCACAAATACAAAACTATCATGGTAGGGACAATGTCCATCAAGGTAAAAGTTCAGTGATTACTTTGTAGGAGGTGATACTTTTTGCTCTATATATTGCTTGTTTGCTGGTAAGACTTGATCAACCTTACTAGTAAACGTGTTTTATATGGATAAAAAGTTGAGCTTTCTATGTTTTCATTTGTTTTTAGTATTGTCCTACTTGCTGTACCAAGTATCTATGTTTTTGAAGCTTCACAATACTACTAACTACTTCAAGTTTTCAGAGAGTTTCGCAGCTTTTTGAACTTCGAAAAAATTTCAACAGTGAAGTTTTCAGAAAAATTCCAGAAAAATTATATTAAAAATTTCCACAACGGGAGAGACCCGGAAAGTCCTGGGGCCAGCCAGGGGGGCCACCAGTGGCCTAGGCGGCCAGCTGGCGCGGCCCAGCCCCTGGCCGCGCCCACAGGGCGCCTGGGGCCCACGGGACCCCCCTCCAGGTACTTCTTCTTCCCCCTCTCTCTCTTTTTCCAGAAACCCGAGTTCTGGTCTTGTTCTTGCTGTTCTTGCTGTTCTTGGGGGCGATTCTTCGATCTCTCTCTACAGCCCATCATTTGAGCTGAAATTTTGAGCAAATACTCCCTGGTATGTGACTCCTCCACCCCTCCAATTAGATTTTTGATTGGTGTCCTCATTTGTGAGTATTTAGTAGTTCTTGGTGCTGTAGAGATGAGCTTGCATGCATGTGTAGAAAGTTGTTTTCCAAGTTTTGATGCAAGTTTATGCCTTGAGCAAGTGAGTTGAGTAGTTTGCCTTAGCTCACTTTTTTTTAATCCTCGTTTTTGTAAATCGTAAAAAATATTCAGAAATGAGTTTGTTAGGAAGGGCAAAAGGATGTCTTGAGAAGAGGAGGCCCGCACACTCCGATCGAGTCACTAGAGCCGCAGCTTCACCATCGACTGCCAGGGTGAGCTATAATGAAGATCATGTGCCCCTGGAGTTGTTGGAAGACACAAGTCCAGCACGTGCGATGACATATCCATGTGACGAATTCATGGAAGCTGCGGGAATCAAGGATGAGTTTTATAATCTTTGTGCTAATGCAGGTTTGACACGGCTCGTCACCAACCGTGTTACTCACTATCAAAGACTCACCTCCATTTTCATTAACAGTTTGAGATATAACCCTGAATCAGGTGCTATTGAGTTTAAAATTTATAATGATCTTATCACCATGATTTTGGGAAATTTTTGTGAAGTAATAGGTGTGCCGAACGCTGGGAGGACGGCAAGGATGGCCACTCAGCCCTCCGAGCTGAAAACCGTCATCAACTCTCTCTGCAGCATGGTTACGAGGGATATTCATCGGTCGAAGATCTCCAGTATCTTGTTTCCTTACCTCAGGTATTTTGCATATTATATTGCTAGAGTGGTGTTAGCTCGTGACAACACGAGCAGCATTTCTGCTCCGGATATTGCTATCCTGGCAGCAACCCTCTCAGGGAGGTCTGATTATAACATTACTACCTTAATTGCTCGACGCCTTGCTATGAACGGTAACAAGGGGGACTTATATGGTGGCATTTATGCCACGCTCATCTTAGATCATCTTGGAGGCACCCCACACCCTGATGATACTCCTTTTACTTATTTAAGCTTTGATCTTGCTGCTATGAAAAGGCATAAGTTTGTTACCATGGGTTCTGAGCTTGATAACCTTTTTTATATCTTGCGTTTCGGAACTACCGCGGAACACGAGATCCGTCTACCTGCACCTCTTTTGTTTGATTTTTCTCACAGGAACGGATGGTCCTTTGATGTTGTCCAGTTCGATGAGTTCATGGTCCAGCATCAGTTCCATAACCCCATGGAGGGGGTTGTGCCCGACGAGGAGAGGCACGGTGAGATACCACATTTTCAGGATGAGACCGCCACCGAGTTTGGTGAAGGGTCTTCCTCTGTTTGGCGCTCGGAACCTTCCTCATGGGAGACTCCGAGGAGTTCGGTGTACGCGCCATCATCCTTCTACGACCCTTGGTCTCACCACCATACCCCTGGAGCAGGAGGCTCCTGGGGGCAGTAGCTGCTACCAACTTAGGCCAAAAGCCTAAGCTTGGGGGAGTACGTGCCCTTCTCACTTTTTCATTGTATTATCCGTTTTATTTGCTTTGATCTTTTCGAAGTTTTTGCCCATTCTTCTTTGTTTCTCTCTTTGCCAAAAAAACAAAAAGATTTTCTCTTTCTTTTGCTTTTATTCAACCTTTAAAAAAGAAACCCAAAAAGATTTCCTTTCTCTCTTTAGTTTGCTTTGTTTTCAGAGATCAGCTCGAGTCCGTGATGGCATTCGATTATATTTCCTACGTTCGATCGTGCAAGTGACAAGCAGTAATGACGAAGATCGACTGAAAGGAAGCAACAAGGAAGACCGGTACGAACTCTTATTGTTTCTACTTTTGTACATATGCCTGTATTTATGATCTAGAGACCAGCTTGTAGCGACATAGTGCTATGTTTGCAATGCTTTTTCAGTGGTTCATGCTTTCCTTGTGGCTAGTCCCGAATAACTAGAGTACATAATGTGTTATTGAAATGATCTACATGCATCGTGCTGTTCATAGTCTGGCATACTAAGGTGGTATTTCCCTTTAGAGGATTTTTGGATTGACTTGGCACATGCTTACACATGTTTAAGACTAAAAAGTCTACTTTGCCTTGACGATCTTTGAGTTTTAGAATAGTTATATCACTTTCATGCCCGATTCAATGTTGCTTTGTCGCTTTGCATGATTATGACCGTTATTGCTCTCTAGTTGGTCGCTTCCCAGTCTTTTGCTAAACCTCCACCCGTACTAAGCGGAATGGCTGCTTGTGCATCCAAAACCTTTAAACCTGTTATGCCATATGAGTCCACTATACCTTCCTATACATGGTATTTACCTGCCATTCCTAATGAAGACTTTCATGTACCATCTCGAAATTAATCTAAAGCCACTACAACAAGAACCCCCCAACGGCAACGCATAACTAGCAACGATGGTGGCATATGTGTTGTTCGGCTGAACGTCCCACCACCCACGACGAGCCAACCACCCACGATGATAACGCATATCCAAAGATAGAGCCCACCTCCACGTTATGTGTACCTGCTCTATGCAAATAGCACGCAGCCAAGCCCCAGGCAGAGATGTAAAAGAGACCTCGTTGTAAAACAAGGCAGATCTGTCTCTCCGCCGATTCCTCTCTCTCACCGGCCGTGTTCCCCAACCCTCTCTGATCGGATCCTCCGGCGCAGCGACTTTCCCCGCAACCCCTCCATGCGCCCGTGCATCAACCCAGTGGCCGGGTCACCAGCACGGCTCCCGACCCTCATCTAGTCTGACGGCCGGACGGGCGGACGGCACGGCGGCTCCGCACGCGCAGCTGCTGGTTTGGGCTCGATGGTGCTACTCCGCTCAGGCTACCCCGACCTCTGGTAAGTCACTCATCCCCTCTGCCCTCTTACCCTTCCCGCCGCTAACCACCTACACGACCAGCACGCCTCACGCACGAGCCCGAGGGCAGGACACACACCATGCACATCGCCTCCGTGCCTCTTCCTCTGGTGTCTTAGCGCTGCCTCTTGCTGTTCGACACGACCGCCCAACCCTCTGCTGCGGCCGGCGGCCAACACCGTTCCCCCAAGTGCCGCCTTGGCATCCCTCTCCCAAAGTCCCAACCGCGATGGGGTTATTGACTTTGCCTCCACCTCTCCGAAGGACCATCACGATTGTGCATTCCTCTCCTAGTACATATTCAGTTTCAAAAAAAATTATCCTAGTACATATTATCTACCGATTCATGTGCAAGTAGTGTGTACTCCTCTTCCGGTTGATATGCAAGTAATGTGTGCCCATTGGAAGCTGATAAGTATATGTCAGGTACAAAGAGTGCGAAGTGCCACAATCAACAGCAGTCGAGTTTTAGAA
This sequence comes from Secale cereale, assembly GCA_902687465.1. Lineage (NCBI taxonomy): Eukaryota > Viridiplantae > Streptophyta > Magnoliopsida > Poales > Poaceae > Secale > Secale cereale. The sequence continues at coordinate 655,619,909 of LR738711.1, forward strand.
ATAATTGTTCATATAATTAAATTGGAGGATTGTTCATCTTTAGAGGTTAAGCCATGAACTCTATTTTAAAAGTTAACTTAGTCACAATCCTGACCCCCATGTTCATGTTAATTTTCAAGGACCTGATCTACCTAAACCTTATGGTTTTGATTCGGCGAACCCCAAGCTAACAATAATCTGCTGTGTGCCTGCAGCAAATCCTTTAAGAAATATGCTTCAAACAACGGTTTATATGATTAACTCTGAAATAGGTACATAGCAAACAACACCATATGTGAGCTTGGTATTATATTTCTGATCACACCATCTGAAATAGGTACACAGCGAACAACACCATATGTGAGCTTGGTATTATATTTCTGATCACCTCATCTGAAATAGTTACAAAGCAAACGACACAATGTTTATCAAAAATGCGGAACTGTTTTTTACCTATAATGGCAACCATGACAATTCAGTAATTTAGTTTTCCATGAAAAACAGGAAGACTTGATGCTTATATGGTTAGAAGAAATCCCTTTTATCCTTAGTGTGCATTTTGAATTAAATTAAAAGTACGCGTGCATGTGCAAGTCAGCTATACTGCCAATCACAAGTTGAAAGGCTCACACCTATGAGGAGATGACATCGCCTATTGGCTCAACATATTTAGCAGGTCAATAGGAGCAAGGATCAAATCGTGCATATCCGTTTGTGAGTTGTTGATAAAAGAACTAACAAACATTCTTAGTTATCAGATGCATAAATAATCTGATAGTAGTTTTCATGTGTTCGTGTAGTTCGATTACATTTATATTCAGTTTTCATGGAAGTTAAAAATGGATTATGTCATATTCAGGGGTTCTGCCTGAAACGGTGCGTAGCTTTCCTGAATCCTTCTCACAAGAGTCGTGCAGAATCCAGGACAATTTCTTCTCCCTATAACTTTGGTGTCATGTTACGGAACCAGTTATACACCAGTCTGGTACATCCGATGTCCACTTGTCTTTTTATTTTTATTTGAAAAGAATCCACTTATCTTTTATGCCTACATATATTGATAGTGTTCGTATTTAATTCCTGTGTAACTCATAGTCATTTTGAATTTTAACCACACTCAGACAGGAATACATGTAGAGCTACTCTTGACTCCTCTACATGTATGTATTATAGGAGCGTTTGAGCAGTTGGTATTTAATCTTTTCAGTTACTAAAATAATAAAAACAATGTGCATGGGATGTCCAATGGTGCAAAAATGTGTATGACCTATGTATAGCTCTAGATATGCCTTTGATTTTCAGTACAAAACATCCTTATGTACTCAAGTGAGCGGGGCATGTTTTAAAAGTGGTTTATGGAGCAAAAAACTTTTATGTAGGTATGCTATCTTAGGTATACATAGATTATGCTTAGATTTCATTGTGAAACTTGTAAATGTATATCTTCATAGAGAATTCCATTTCGGGTGCATGAACAACAATTGGAGAATGGCGCCAAAACAACATATATACTGTATATTGTTATCGGTGTGATATCTTATTTTCTTGATTCTTATATTAGGCACTCGAGACTTCCTATACATCAAATCGTGTGTCTACAATAACCAGAGGTAAAATCATTTTAGTCATCACCCCTTCATAGACCATGTTTTGATTGTATTCTCATCGCATTCTTAATTTTCAGTGATGCAGAAATAACGAATGTTGGATAGCTTCTTTGAACTTTGGGAAATATATGATCAGACCACTCAAAGATGTCGGAACTATTGGTCATGCAGCTGGGTTACTTATCTCATGGCCTTCAACCTTTGTACGTGGCTTCTCTTCTTTATTGCTCTATTGAGCTGAATTTTCTTCTCTTATATCTAATGATACATTACCTATGTCAGTTTTTTGTTGCTGTAGATTGAAGGTAAATGGATGGTACATGGCTAAGTTGTTGATTGCAAGGTGGATAATGGGGCTTTTACTAGATAGTTTTACGTTAATGTTATAGAATGTCATTTTCATGTGTAAAAAAAAAGCGAATGGCATTTTCATTCTCGATGTACAGACATCATGTATTGTGTGCAATGTAATGCAACCAATTTGATTTAATAAATGAGATCCTTCTTTTTTTCTGGATTGTTGGTCGTTTGCACTATTGATTTTGATCTACTAACTATTATTGGTAGTATATAAAATATTAGTAATTTTTCATGCCAAATCAGCTCGTCTAGGTTACTCACCAACGCATATGAAGTGTTGTTAATATGAAACTATATATGTTGCTAACTTGCAACGCTTCTTCACCTTGATTACCAACGCAATTATATCCGTTGTTGTAGGCCCTAGCAACGCCACCAAAGGCAACACATATTAATCCATTGGTGTAGACCTTAGCAACGGTTATATAGACATATGACAACGCATCGATGCGTTGCTGAAGGGGGGTTCCTCTTGTAGTGAGCATTTCTCTTTTTGTGCCTATGTTTTAGCTCATGAGGAAGTAGTAGTTAATTCATGATCCCTTTAAGTTGGACAAGTTTCACCCCTGGATTGCATGTATAATGTGCGAACCACTAATATGAAAAGGAACTGGCATTGAGTGCGCCCGGCTCAAAAAGATAATATAACAAACGAACCCTCCTTCACGCTTTGTTCATGAGAAATCAGAAAACTTTGGCAGTGATAAACAAAGGAGATTAAGAGGATGTGATCGTCCTCATGCGGGAGCCGTTCCTCGAAACTTGTCTGGCTTAAAAAGTGATTGAGTTATCTGCTAGCATTCGTTGACGAATTATGCACCTCTCAAAAACATATTTACTTCTGTTTTTAAAACCAAGAGCTCTGGTACATGTTTAGTTTTTGTTTCCGATCACGGGTTTTCAACTTTGCCAATAAAAGCCACGGTTCGAGAGTCTCATCTTCTTTCTTCAAAGCACTGACTAGGAGAGCATAATTGTCATTCTGAGTGTAATGTGCATTGTCCCAAAGTATTACATTGTCTTCTGCATACTTGTGATATGATTTATTCTGAAATCCTTAGCTCTAGTCTCCTTTAAAACTCTGGAGGAGTCTCTGCATTTATGTTTTGCTTCACTCATGGAGGCTAGCGAGATACCACCTTAATATGCTCAAGCTATGTGCAATGTGATCTTGTCTTGATTTTCGGTAATATATTGTTTACTCTTAATTATTTGTGACTGGTCACTCGGAAGGACGATTGCTCCTTGCATTGTTCTCATAAGTATTGTTTTAATACTTGCTGAACTCTTTTCGTAGTACATGCTTATATACATCTAATGAAGCAAAATAGTTTGTCAAAGTTTTCTTTGTCGCGTCCAGTTCGTTGAACTGTATTGCTTGAGGACAAGCAATATGCTAAGCTTGGGGGAGTTGATACGTCTCAAACGTATCTACTTTTCCAAACACTTTTGATATTGTTTTGACCTCATTCTTGCATGATTTGGACTAAACTAACCCGGACTGACGCTGTTTTCAGTAGAGCTGCCTGTATGGTTTATTTGTGTGCAGGAAAACGGATTTTTAAGCATCTCAGAAAAATCCACGAAAAATCACGAAAAATCCACGCACCCGAGGAAACCAAATGCCAGAAGTGGGGCCAGAGGGGGGCCAGGGGGTGCCCAGGCGCCCTGTGGGCGCGCCCCCCCTGGGCCGCGC
>LR738711.1:655623629-655766978 GCA_902687465.1 Secale cereale
GGGGGGGGGGGGGGGGGGCGCCTGGGTGGGGCCCACACCCCCTGGTGCCCTACTTTAGCCCGTATTTTTCCTCCCCACGCAGAAATCCCAGATCGGAAGTCCTTTCGCTGTTTTTCGTCGTGGAGCCGCCGCCACCCTCTGTTCTTCTTCGGGAGGGCTAATCTGGAGGCTGATTTGGCATCCGGAGAGGGGAGATCGTCGCCATCGTCATCATCATCACCACTTCATCATCTCTCCATGACTTCCCCCTTCATGTGTGAGTAATTCCCTTGCTGTAGGCGAAGGGGATGGTAGGGATTGGATGAGTTAGATCATGTAATAGTTCGTCAGATTGTTGGGGGCATGTTGCCTATCATCTAGTATGGTGTTTATCATCTTTGCTACAACTTGTTATTCTTAATGCTTGACACTTAGGGCTCGAGTGCCATGATTTCAGATCTGAACCATATGTGTTTGCATGAATATATTTGTGTTCTTGATCGTATCTATGAGTTGTATGCACCTGTTACGGTTCGGAACCGGCGATCCCAAAAGTGACAGCTTGGGACACCAAAGGGGATGGTCCGTAGTTTGAGGATTACATGTATCCATTGAGTTCATTGCTTTGTTCCGGTGCTCTTTGACAGGAGCACCTTAATATCCATTAGTTCCTTTTGGCCCCGTTCGTAGCGGGATGGTAGGACAAAAGATGTTGTGCAAGTTCTTATTGCAAGCACGTACAACTACCTATGGGATACATGCCTAATGTTGGATATTTGCCTAGATGATCATTACTTTTCCGTGTGCCGTGCCCCGAGTTAGAAACTATCTCATCCATGCAACGCCCAACCATCCATCTCCCTAGCCTACAGTATTTTAAACCTTGCTTGTCACTAGTTGCTACTTTTGCCATTTACTACTGCTATTTACTTTTGCTGTTTACTTTTACTATTACTATCATCACTATCATATCACTGTTACCACTTATATTTTGTTGCAAGTTAGTATATTTCAGGTGCGGTTGAATTGACAACTCAACTGTTAAAGCTTATAAATACTCTTTGGCTCCCCGTGTGTCGAATCAATAAATTGGGTTATTCTTACCCGCGAAGACTATCTCGATCCCTTACGGTTGAGGGTTATCAGGGTAGAGGCGGATCTGAGGTGTGGTGGTGTCTAGGTCTTGGATGCCGGGGTGGCGGCCCTGGGGGTGGTGGTTGCGCAGTTCTCTTGGGCCGAGCCCGTGGCTTGGTGCTGCCCGGTGGCCATGGCCATGTGGGCGGCGTGGTAGCCGGGGTGTGGCGATCGATGGTGGTGAGTGGTGTCCGGGGTGAAAACATGTTCTTTCTTCGGATGTACCGGCGACGACGAAGCTCGTTCCCTTCTTGAAGGCGTCGTCGCGGCTCTCACTACCCTTCGTGCGGCTCGAGAGGAAACTCTGATCCTCGGATCGGGCGGTGGCGACGCTTTTGTGTCGTATGCTTCCCGAAGGCGCCGTCTGGGAGCCCACGGTTCATCGTATGCGGTTTCGTCTCTTCACGTTAGTGTTAGGGGTGGTGTTGCTGCGCTCAACACCTATGTATCCTGCCTTAGGTGTGTGCGTGTGTTGTGGTGGCGTGCGTTTGTACCTGGTGATGTTGATCTTTGCTTTATATATAAAGCGGGGCGGAAGCCTTTTTCGGTAATAGGCAGTTGCCGCTGGTTCTACCTGTCTACCTACTGATCATGCTCCGTTCCCTGGACGGCTGGAGCGTCTCCATACTCTTACTGCCGACTTCAAAACACCCCATTGAACGCAGGGATTTCTTTTCACGAGTCAACGTGTAACGAAACAAACCGCATCTAAACATTATAAGGAAGCCCGACCCCGAAAGAAAGCCCCATGTCATGTTCAAGATGCGATTCTATTCAAATCACGTGATAACCTCGTGATTGAGGCACAACCGCATTTCGGACGCTTATTAAGATGGATATCATTACATCGTACCATTACATAATGGATGGGATACATACAAAAGGCATACAATTACCACATGAATACAACAAACATCATACACAAGAGAGACATCCGACTACGGATGAAAACACATGAAAGGACAAATGACATCCACCCTGCTAGCCCAGGCTGCCGACCAGGAACCTATCCCAAGATCGGCGAAAAATAAGAAGGAAGAACTTCAACACAAGTAAACATCATTCTCATGTCATGTCATCGCATTACCTATACCTGTAACTATTGTTGTAGTAATCTATGAGCCACGAGGACTCATCAATCCCATTACCATGGGTATCAAGACTAGCAAAGCTTAATGGATATGGAGAGGTTAAGTGGTGAGTTTTTGCAACAAGCGACTAAGCATTTGTATGGTGGCTAAATTACGATTTCAAGAGAAAGATGAGAAGCTACGCAAACAGTCGCAAACCAGTAATGATCACTAAGTGATCCTGAACTACCTACGAGTCAAACATAATCCCACCGTGTTCTCTTCCCAAACTTACTCGAAAAGAGACGATCACGGTTACTCACGCGGTTGGTGTATTTTATCAGATTTAGTGTCAAGTTCTCTACAACCGGATATTAACAAATTCCAATCTGCCACATAACCGCGGGCATGGCTTTCGAAAGATCAAAACCCTGCAGGGGTGTCCCAACTTAGCCCATCACAAGCTCTCACTATCAGCAGAGGTAAAACGTCCATCTTAGGGACAACTCGATCAGACTCGGAATCCCGGTGCACAAGACATTTCGATAGTGGTAAAACAATTCCCTAGAACATATAAATAGAAGAGCAGGGCTAGCCCCTATAACACAAGTTTTGGAGCCTCCTCTAGTCGTATAGTTCTAGTTGGTCCTAGTTGACTAATTAGAGCTAGGCTAACCTTCTAGTTCCTTCTTCGCTCTAAATCCGTTGTGCTTGGCGAAGCCCTGCAGAAATAGTTTCACCACCACGGCCACCACGCCGTTGTGCTGCCGGAACTCATCTACTACTTCAACCCTCTTGCTAGATCGAGAAGGCGAGGAGGTCGTCGAGCTGAACATGCTTAACACGGAGGTGTCGTACGTTCGATGCATGATCAGAACGGACCATGAAGGTGTACGACTACATCAACCGCATTAATAAACGCTTCCTCTTAGCGATCTACAAGGGTATGTAGATGCTCTCCCCCTCTCATAGCTATGCATCTTCATGGATAGATCTTGCATATGTTTTTTTCATGCAACGTTCCCCAATAATTCTGTGGCTGCGGTATTTAAAGACTCCATAGGGAAGTACCTTGGTTCATCGGCCTTGGTTGTTGATGAACGTTGCAAATTAATCTAGAAGCTATCACGTGTGGGAAAGCTCTTTCTTTGATCGAGGATATCTCGCCACGTGATTATATGGTTGCTACAGATCCAAAATAAGTGACACGGGATATTGTTAAAGGAAGCAACAAAAATCATGGTCAGATCGTTGCTGAGATCAAGTTAAGAGTTGTGAATTTCAACTATACAATCTATTTTGATGGTAGAGCGGCAAACTATGAAGCACATATGCTTGCCAAGTACTCTCATTCTTTTGACCCGGAAGCCATGTATGGCTAGACCAACCCTACAATCATCTTTTGCATCTCAAATGATGTAATCTTTGAGCAATAAAGCTTGGCATTTCTCAAAAAAACTTGCACGTACACGCCACTTCACTTAATGCCATTCCCCTAAAAGCAAGTATAATAGAGTGATGTAGGCGGGCTATAAGAGATGCCACATTAGATTTATGCCTAGTTGAAGGAGAGAAGAGCAAGTATAATAAAGTACAGTCAGCAAGCTATAAGGATTAAACAACTATATTTATGGTGAGTTGGATGAGAAAGAAGAGGAGAGAGAAAGGAAGCGGGATGTAGATTAACAGCCGGCTGCAGCATGGACTTCAAGAAATATTGTGAGAGTTTACGGTGGGCCATACATTAATAAAATAGTACTACTTAACAATTAGCCACTATATATGTTGACTATAAGGCTGACTATATGTGACATGACAACTCCATATAGCCGGCTGTTGGCTATACTATTAATCATGCTCGAAGAAAGGAGAGAGGATAAATACGAGTTGTAGATTACAGACGGCTATAGCACCTGCTCCAACACAGTTTGTGAGAGAAAAATGTGGGGCACATATTAATGTTATAGCTTACTAGTATAACTAACTATTGTAGAAGTAGGCTATTAGGTTGGCTATAGGTCGGTTATTGGCCAAAATGCCTCCCCACCATCTGTGCCCGTTTACAGCTAGTACAGCATCTCTACCCCCACAATACACCCTAAACACAAAGGTTGGATGCGCTCTGCCTAGTATGACCAAGAGTATTGATGGCACTGCTCTGCTTTTGAGTAGTATATTACGTATATAAGACTTTTGATACACCTTGCCTTCATATTGTCGCTGTTGAATATATGTGTTGTGCATATCTGTGCATTGAGTCTATCTCCTAATTCCTTGTATAGTTGAGGTCGTGGCCCACCTCTTGTACATCATATATACGTGCCTTTGCACGAGAGCAATACATCGTCCAAACATCACATCACATATGGTATCAGTTTTTAGGTTTTACCCCTAGTCTTCCGCTGCCGCCGCCGCCGCACGCCTCCTCAGTGCCGCCACCGCCGCCTTCCCTTTGCCGCCGCCCACGTACCCGCGCGCCGGCCACCGCCCATCACGCGCGCGCTTCTCCAAGCCGCCGCCCATCCGCATCACGCGACTCGTCGTTGTCCCATGTCGCTCCACCCGCCAGCCCCGCGCCAGCACCGCGTCGCTCCACTAGCCCGCAAAACCGCATCACCAGCCCGCTTCGCCCGCTCCCTTAAACACCTCTCTAGCTACCGCCATCCCGCAGGCCCTGCCCCGCTAGCATCACCCGCTGTGCCCGACCCGCTAGCATCGACCGCCCCGACCCGCCCGCTTGCTTCGCCCGACTCTTTGCTTCGCTCGCTAGCATCGACCGCTAGCATCAGCCGCCAGCTCTCTGCTTCGCTCGCTGGGCCGTCGAGCCGCTCGATCGCCCGCTGAGCCGCATGCTGCTGCCGCTACACCCGAGCCGCCGAGCGCCATGTCTTCCGTCACGTCCTCTGTGTCCACAAACTCTAATCCGTTCGCCGACGCCAACCCTCCCGACGTGAACGACATCCGCAATTTGAACATCTTCGAGCGGGTGTCGGTTCGTCTCTCCCAGGCGGACTCCTCCTACTACACGTGGAAGACGTATTTCTCGCTCGTGTTCTCGGAGTATCATCTCATGGACACATGGATAGCACCGTCGACTCCAGCCTCGTCCCCGAGTTTCATGATTGGTCCACCAACGACACCATGATCATCCGCTGGTTCTTCCTTACCATCACGCCCGACCTCTTCCAGACGGTCGTGACGGATGGTGATGATGCCTACGCCGTGTGGACCAAGCTGAATGGGATCTTCACGGACAACCAGCTCCAGCGTCGTGTTTTTTTGCAGCAAGAGTTTTTTGGGTGCCATCAGGACAACACCTCCGTCGACGATTATTGTCGTCGCCTCAAGACTCTCGCTAATGAGCTCCGTGATATTGGCGCGAAGATCGATGATGACCTCCTACTCAGCACGCTCACCGCCGGGCTCAACGAGGACTTTGGCAACGCCACGACGAACCTCAGCCTTGTCCCCAACCCATCCTTCGCCAAGTTCGTTGCGTACCTCCGCCTGGAGGAGCGGCGGATGAAGCAGGTGAAGGCGCGGGCCATCCACATCGCCCTCTCCGCCGGCACCTCCCGTGGCTGGACCTCGGCGCCTCCCGCTGCGCCCCTGCCGTAACGCTACCAGGTGCCCCAGCAGCCGGGGCTGCTCCCGCTGCCCTATGGCTCGCCCGCCCCTCCCGCCGAACGGTGCCGTAGGGGCAGGCGCAGTGGGGGTCGCCATTGTGGAATTACGGGCTCCGCAAACCCAAGAAGTTCGAACACAGGGGCGTGAACGAAGATCTCTCCCACTCACGTCTACCTAGCGTCTCGCCCTCGCCTAGTGAAAAGATTCACGCGAACAACAAGTGGAGCACACAAGAGTTTACCCAGGTTCGGGCCACCTTGTGGTGTAAAACCCTACTTCCTGCTTTTGTGGATTGGCCTCAGGAGGGCTTGAATATGAACTAGTATAGTGGTTCCCGAGCTCAGGAGGGTCGGGAGGCAAGAGTTCTTGCTCCTTTGCGTGGAGGCCGACTTTTCTGATTTTCTTTCCCTGTCCCTCATAGTGGGGATCCTAGCTACTTATATAGGCGGCCAGGGTCCTCTTCCCCTGAAATGTTTAGGCGGGAAGGGATACCACAACGGCCATTTTTGAGCGGGAACACAAGGACGTTCCTACCCTGACAAAAGCAGTCTTCGCCTGCAAAAGGATCAGGCGGTGACGCGGTGGTGGGCTCGGTGATGACATCCTCCCAGTCGTCCTTGCGGTCTTCGGTCTTGTTGCACCAAAGGGGAAACCTTTGTCCCGCACCTCGGGAACCTGTGCCTACGCTGCCTCCTTTGCACCGAAACGGCAACTGCGCCGCTGGCAGGTGCTGGCACCCCTGGCGCGATGCGTCACTGCTTATGTCGTTGCCTCCTCCTGAGGCAAGCTTGGCCTTGGATTCTCCGCCCCTCCGGAGCACCTTGCCGAGGCCGCTCCTGACGGGGTCTTGACGTTGTTCTCCTTGCGAGGTCTCGCCCCCTCGCGAGGGTATTGGGCAGCTGGTCGATCAGCTGAGCCGTACCAGGCCATGGCAGGAGCGCGCTGCGGCCCGTAGACAGGCAAGTCTGGGTACCCTGGTTCCCAGGACGCCGACAGTAGACCCCGGGCCCAAGGCGCGTGTGGAGTCGGCTTTGGGGCGAAACGTTAGCCGAGGACGAAGCGTCGCGGGCCCCCAAAAGGCTACGGGCCAGGCTGGCGCTCGACGGTTGGATGGGACGTGGGTAACCCTGCTCCCCATGCCGTCTCGGCAACCGTGCGACTTGACAAAAAGGGGCCGTCTCCGCTGCAGGGGGGTTATCGCTTCCCTTCCTTCCTGCTCAGATCTCCTCCTCCTATGCTTCCCTCCTTCCTAAATTGCCTGCATCCTCCGGCACCTTCAACAATGGCGAAGAAGAACAAGGGTACCCTGCCGGCGTCCGGATCTGCTTCTTCCCTCGAGGCGACGCTCGAGGATTCCTCCAGAACCAAGGAGGAGGACTACTGAGAGGTCCAGCTTTTCTTGTCGAGCGTCCACAACGAGCATGGCCCGACGGGGATCTGGGCGGGATCCACCGCGACGCGGATCTTGCCGAAGTCCTGCTACCCCTTCTTTCTTCGCAACATCTCCATCGGGCTCGTGCCGCCTTTCTCAGAGTTCTTCTACGCCATCCTGGAACATTACCAGGTGCATGCTCTCCACATCCAACCTCGCTCCATCTTCGTTCGGTCGCTCTTTGCCTTTTACTGCGAGGCGCTCGTGGGGGTGAGGCTGACTGTCGCCCTCTTCCGCCACTTCTTCTCCATGCGTCGATACAACGAAGGTCTGTTCTCGGGCTGCGTCCCTTTGTCTTCTAGTGCCAGGGCTGCCGGCTGATGACAGCTGGGAAGAAGATAGACTCCCACCGGAAGAGGTGGGTCTATCTGGACGCCCACATGTTCATCCACTGTTGGCGCTGCCTACCGCCCGTCCGGCGAAACGCGCCGGCTGGAGTTATGCAAAGCTCACCGACCCCCTTGCCCGGCTGTTCTGGCAAGGTTTGAAGCCGACCTGGGCTCGAGGCTTGAAGGGGGCCAGATCATGAAGGAGTTCTTGAGGCAGCGTCTGGCGCCGCTGCAGGCACACTCACGCCCCATGTGGGAGCTGATGAGTGATGACGACAGGCTCTGGCTGCGTTCGGAGGCGCAAGCTGAGGCCGATCTGGACTTCGCCTCAATCACTCTCCTAGGGATGGTTCCTGAGGACCTCTGCGAGATCCACCTGTCGCTGTACGACCGCCCTGACAAGGTCGAGCTGTTGAAGGCCGTGTCAGGTTTCGGGTTGCCCGTGGATGCTCCGCCTACGGTTGACGTGTCTTCTGGTGCCGACGATGGCAGCGATGAGGGGGACTCGAAGGAGACCCTGGACGATGAGGGGGACTCCTCCGAGGCGTCCGCTGGAGCAGTGGCATCAGGCGCAGGTGCCGCTGGACGGCCCCAGGCGACCACTCCACGACGATCTAGATGCGCCGCATCCGGGGGAAGCAACATGGCGACCCCGCCGAGGAGTGCCGTGCCAGCGAAACTGGTGACCACGGCTGCGCCCAGGACTGTGGCCTCGCGCCTTGCCAAGATCCGGACTACCGGCACGCCCATAGCGCCAGCGGCTGCAGCCGACCTGTTGGTGAAGAGAAGGGCGTGCCTCGCCTCCAACAAGTAAGTGTGCAATCTCCTGCTATCCTTAGTTGCTGTGTCCCTGACGCGCTTCTCCTGATGCAGAAGCCTGGGTGGCGTGATGAAGAAGGCGAAGGGGGAGGTCACGTCGCGGTGCCCTGCTCCTCCTGCTGCTGATGTGGCCGCGGAGAAGGGTGCCATGACGCTGGGCATCTCGGCCAACTGGGCCACCGATCACGCGGCTGCGGCATCGCTTGAGGGCGTCCTTGCTGCTTGCGAGGCCGCGGCAGCTCCTGCTCCGGCTGCTTCAGCGAGGGGGGCCGGAGCCCCCAAGCCCCTGGTCGAGCAGCCGGTCTTGTCGGTGCCCGTGCGCCAGCCGGCGCAGCCTGGCCCTGAGACCTTGGAGGCTGCCTCCGCCGCGCTGGGTCGGCTTCGTGCCGAACTTCAAGGTGGTGATGGCCGCGCGATGGAAGGACGCCTGGGGCTGATCTTCGGGTGGCTCCTGGCAGACGAGTCCGCACGGGACTCCTGGAACAAGGCCTCAGCGATCGTTGCCAAGGGTCGAGAGGAAGCTTTGGCAGCCACGCGGGCACGCAACGCTGCGTGAGCCGACACTGCGTCCTTCGAGAAGCGCTGCCTCAAGGTGGAGAGCGAGCTGGAAGCCCTTCATGAGGAAGGCACTGGGCGCGCCCTGGAGCTCGAGAGGTTGGGGAAGGAGCTAGAGGCGTAGAAGGCTGAGACGTCCCAGCTGCAACAGGAGCAGCTTGCTGACCGCGCGATCCTGGAGAAGCTGAAGGTTGAAGTTGAGCAGGCCAAGGCGACCCAAGCTGCACGCGACAAGGAAGACGCCCTTGCGGCCTCGGCAGCAGTGAGTCGTGAGGCCCTCGCCGCGTTTGATCTTGAGGCCCGTACGACACTGCGGGCCACCTATAGGGAAGGGTTCAAGAAGCCGCTGGCCGCCCCGGAGGAAGGCCCTGCCGGGCTCCTCGCCGCGCTTGTGAAGTCCCTGCGTGAGGTTGCGGCCGCAATTGGCCAGTTAGCAGACGTCGAGAGCCACACGCTCCTTACCTTGGTCCTGACGCAGGTGTGCAGCCACCTAAGTCTTCGTGACCCCGCTCTTGATCTAGCCTCGCTGTCCGAGCCCATGACCACGAGCATAGAGGGTGCGACTGCTGAGGCCCTGGGGGCAAAGGTCATGGAGCTGCTGGAGGCGTTCCTCTAGGCTACTGCTACCGCAGCCGAAGAGGCGAAGACCGGTGATGATGCGCTTGGTGATGCCTGACCTGCTCCTGTCTAGAGATAGAAGTGTGAGTGCCTCGAGGAGGCGTAAGAACTTTGTTTGAATTTGAAAAACTTGGTATTGTAATAACTAGATGATTTCCGTGCTTGCTTCCTTTCATGTTTGCTTAGGTGCTCTGCGTTTGCAGGGCCCAACCCCGCGCATACCTCGAACGGCATTGAGCCCTCCGGGTGACCGGGGTTATTGTAATAACTAGACTCAAGGGATGAGGGGCTACGTGGCTAGTGAGGCCCCTGGGTCGCGATGCCTAGGGGTCCCCCTTGACGTTCAAGCGATCCCGTTCGCGTTCTGCGTCGCAGGGCACAACCCCGTGCATACCTCGATCGCCATTGAGCCCTTCGGGTGACCGGGGTTATCGTAATAACTAGACTTAAGGGATGAGGGGCTACGTGGCTAGTGAGGCCCCTGGGTCGCGATGCCCAAGGGTCCCCTTTGATGTACGAACGGCTCTCATGAGAGAGAACGAGCACCATACCTTGCTCACGAGCCTTCACTTGGGATGGGGACGCGAGAAGGCCAGGTGTCTGGGCACCTGGTAGGGTGGCGTGTGCCAGGCGTGACCTGAGCATAGCCCGCGTGCCTAGCCCACCTCGCGACACCCATCCAAGGAGAAGTTGTGAGTGTCGTGAGCTGAAAAGCTTCCTGAGGTTGGTGCGACCACTGGGGGACGCCCTCAGTTGTTTATAACTAGCGCGGAGCATAGAGCTACCACACTTGCGCCGAGTGTGGGCATAATCGCGCCTCGGTCGTAGCGGCCAGCGCAGAGCTTGGTGCTTCCACTGGTTCGTGGGCATAACCGCTCCTCGGTTGGTTCTCCCAGCGCGGAGCATGTCACTTCCAATGGATTGTGGGAGGGAGCCTCCAACCGGGAGAGACTCCGGGGCGTGTACAGCCCCGTCCTGACACGTGTCTTGCACGGCAGGACATCCAAGGTGTATATGGGCCCTCCTCAGGACGAGCTGAACGACTCTGAGGAAGTTCTCGTGAGCTTACGCATCACTCATGAGTCCCTACCCTGAGGCGGGTTGCGCCTGAGTCTTCTTTAGCAAAATGTGAAAAGAGAGGTGTTGTGTCGACCTGCGCCAAGTGCATCTCTAGAGGGTATCGCATGAGAAGGCCGCAGCACCAGCGACCCCAGGAGGTGACATCACGGGAATGGCTCGCGAGACAGAGCTCAGCTGCTGGATTTGTCGATGCTGAAGGGATGGACCCGAGCATAGACACCGTGTCCAGTCTTCTCATGCAACAATCCAAAAGAAAAACAACCGGCGTGGCTCCCGCGTGAGCGAGGCACATGCCACGGCCCCCTACTTACCCATCCACGATTAGCCCATGCGAGAACAAGGCACCAACGACCACGGGAGGTGACGTCATGGGAATGGCTCGCGAGACAGAGCTCAGCCCTTGGGTTTAGCGACGCTGCAGGGACGGACCCAAGCACCGACGCCGTGCCAGTCCTTAATCATGGGGCGGTCGCGAGTGGGCTCACAAGGGCTCATGACCTTAGTGGCGGTGACAACGCCAAGCATGCAGATAATGCGAATAGGATGAAGCAACTAGCCTTGATCATGCACAAAAAGGAGACAACTGCAGGGGAATAGCCCCCAGCAGCCCGAGGATGATACAGCCCCGGGGGCGCCCTCGATTGGATACCTGAAGCGTCACCTGATACTTGTTGAAGAAGAGTTGGGGTAGCTAAAGACGCGAGCCATGCGGGTTGCTCCTGAAGATCGTCGGGCTCCTGAGGCCCAGGGGCTCCGGAGGATCTTAGTGGTTGCCTGGATCCAGTTCTCGCTCCGTCTGGACCGCCTGCTACTGAGCCTCCCGAGCCCCCAAGGACTGCCGCGCGAGATGCTGGAACGTGGCAGCTGCGTTGCGGAAGCCGAAGAGTGTGCAGACGTAGCTGCAGGGGAGGGCCCTCCTCCGGCCGACAGCCGTCGGCCAGAAGGGCTCCTAAGAGGCGGCTCGGTTGAGACCCGCGTCATCAATGCAGACACGGAAGCGGTCGCTCGGGCTGCGGGCATGTGAGCTTGGGGTTGTGCGGTTACGCCCACCGCGGATGAGCCTTGCGTACTAAAGTTTTTCGGTAACTTGGTCGATGAAGCGTCGTGGCGTCAGGCCTGGGAAGCGCCGCATTCACCTGAGGTTGCGTGCGGCGTCAGGCCTGGGAAGCGCCGCGTTCACCTCGCGGGCGAACTGCTTGAAGATGCAATGGGAAGCTGGAGCATGGGCTCCTCCCAAGATGCATGAGACTGCACGCGGCTCCTGGAAGCCCCCTGCTCCATCTCCCTGGCGGTCGTCATCGTTCCTTGGCGGTGGTGGCAGTGGAGGCAGGCCTCTGTTGCCCTGAGGGTGACCCTCATGAGGCTGGTCACGCCACCTGGCGTCATGAGGTTGCTCCTGCCAGTGGTCTTCACGAGGCTGTTCGCGCCACCCTTGGTGGGAGTTCCTGCCGTCCCAACGTCCTCCACCTCGGCCTCCTCCACGGCCGTAGCCGCGGTTGTCGCGCTCAGGGTGCTGCCCGCCGCGCATCGCCCTGAGCTCTTGGCAGTCGTTAGTGTTGTGGCTATGGACATTGTGGAAGACGCAGTACAGACGGTTGTCTCTGGGGGGGGGTCGTCGTAGCCGCAGCCACGCTTCACTTCTAGATCCGCAACCAGCACGGCGAGCCCCTTGCACTTTGCTTATTTGGCCTTGGTCTTCTTGTCGTCTGCCTCCGCCTCAGGCAGATCCTGGAGGGAGAGGCGTCCTTCCTCCGTCCTGGCGCACTTTGCCGCGAGCTTGAACATCTCGAGGGCTGTGCACATGTCCTCGTGGATGGCGAGCTCCTCCCTCATCCTGATGTCGCGGACGCCGTCGGAGAACGCTGAGATGATGGCCTCGTCCGAGACCCTAGGGATCCGGAGGCGCATGGTGTTGAAGCGCTAGATGTACTTTTGCAGGGTCTCTCCCGGCTGCTGCTTCACGCGGCGTAGATCCGCAGCCGCTGGGGCTCGGTCGCGGGTGCCTTGGAAGTTGATGACGAAACGCTCATGAAGCCCCCCCCCCAGGAGGAGATGGATCCCACGGGGAGGTTCAGGAGCCAGGAACGTGCACCATCCTTGAGAGCCATGGGGAACCAGTTCGCCATGACCTGCTCAGTGCCGTTGGATGCCTCGATGCTCAACTCGTAGAGTTGGAGGAACTCCGTGGGGTCGGTGGTGCCGTCGTAGCGCGGAGGCAGGTCTGGCTTGAACTTGCCGGGCCAGATGAGGTGCAGTAGCTCAGGAGCTAAGGCGCAACACCCAGCTACGCTCATGATTGCAGGCGCCCCCTGCGCCTGCGGTGCTGGTTCTTGGGGCGCTCGCGCCACCACCTCCTGTGGCGCGCGGTCCTGGCATTGCGGGCCAGGGGGCCCACGAGCCCCTGCCTGGGGATGCGTAATCACCTGGCAGCTCTCCTCGTCGCGCGCGTGGGCTCCGCAGGGCGGCTCACGCCGCGGAGCCTCGCGCCGGACCTCCTGGCCGACGCTGTAGAGTGGAGGCGGTGCTGGGACTCCGTGGCCTTCTATCCCCGCCAGGGGCGACGGGGGATGGGAGGAGTGCGTTGGTGCAGGTGCTTCCCCAGCGGCGTTGACGAGCTCGATGATGCGGTGGAGCCACTCGTCGTAGAGGTCATCAGCCGGGCGGTAGCGCAAGAGCTCCTGCGCCATCAACAACGTAGGCTGCTGATAGACCAGCCCGCGGCAGACCAGCGAGGGTGACGCCGCGACCGGTGAGGGTGAAGGTGTCATCGTGCGGCCATCGCGCCGCACGGACGGTGGCAGCGACGAGTCCTGCTGCTCGTGGACGGCCGGGTCGGTGGCCCCATTGCCGACCGGCGAGTTGGGGCGGAGCGGCGCACCGTTGCCCGCGGGCGCCGTCTGAGCGACGTTCGCGGCGTGACGGGCGGCGCGAGCTCGGTGTGTGTCCACCATGGTTGTGGAGCGAAGTCTTCGACGAGAACGGGACGAGGTCGTCGGAGAGGCGAGATCTTGACACGCCCCCTACCTAGCACGCCAAATGTCGGATCACGGGCTCCGCAAACCCAAGAAGTTCGAACACATGGGCATGAACAAAGATCTCTCCCGCTCATGTCTACCTAGCGTCTCGCCCTCGCCTAGTGAAAAGATTCACGTGAACAACAACTGGAGCGCGCAAGAGTTTACCCAGGTTCAGGCCACCTTGTGGTGTAAAACCTTACTTCCTGCTTTTGTGGATTGGCCTCAGGAGGGCTAGAATATGAACTACTACAGTGGTTCCTGAGCTCAGGAGGAGAGCTCAGGAGGGTCGGGAGGCAAGAGTTCTTGCTCCTTTGCATGGAGGTCGAGTTTTCCAATCTGCTTTCCCTGTCCCTCATAGTGGGGATCCTAGCTACTTATATAGGCGGCCAGGGTCCTCTTCCCCCGAAATGTTTAGGCGGGAAGGGATCCCACAACGACCATTTTTGAGCGGAAACACAAGGACGTTCCTACCCTGACAAAAGTAGTCTTCGCCTGCAAAAGGATTAGGCGGTGACGCGGTGGTGGGCTCGGTGGTGACATCCTCCCTGTCGTCCTTGCGGTCTTCGGTCTTGTTGCACCAAAGGGGAAACCTTTGTCCCGCTCCTCGAGAACCTGCGCCTGCGCTGCCTCCTTTGCACCGAAACGACAACTGCGCCGCTGGCGGGCACTGGCACCCGCTGGCGCGGTGCATCACTGCTTACGTCGCTGCCTCCTCCTGACGTAGGCTTGACCTTGGATTATCCGCCCCTCCGGAGCACATTGCCGAGGCCGCTCTTGAGGGGGTCTTGACGTTGTTCTCCTCCCGAGGTCTAACCCCGTCGCGATCTTGGGCAGCTGGTCGATCAGCTGGGCCCTACCAGGCAATGGCAGGAGCGCGCTGCGGCCTGTAGACACGCAAGTCTGGGTACCCTGGTTCCCAGGACGCCGGCAGCCGTGGCGGTCTGCACCAACTGGCACAGGGCACTCGCCCGCCCCGTGAGCAGCATCAGCAGTTCCAGGTGCCCCCTCCGTGGGCCTCCGATTACAACCCGTGGACCGGCGTTGTGCATGCCTACACCATGCCGGTTCCACGGGCCCCTGCACCGACCCTTCCCGTGCCACGCCCGCCGACGCACAAGGCGTACTACGCGGCTCCGTAGCCGTATGGAGGATACCCAGCGCCGCAGCTGAGCGACGGCTACGGTCTCCGTGCGGCCCCGTCGCCGCCCTCGTCGACCCTGCCACCGGCGCCCTGGGATCCGGCGCTCCTTGCCGCGCTGCACACCGCGTCATGCCGAACAACTACACTAGAGGCGGCGATTGGTACATGGACACCGGTGCTACGGCTCACATGTTTGCTCATCCCGATAACCTTGCCTTCTTCACTCCTGTCTCCATTGACCGCCGCATCATTGTCGGCGACGGTTCCACACTTCCCATCACACACATTGGGCACACTTCTTTTCCTTCTAGTTGTACTCCATTATCTTTATCTAACATACTTGTGTCGCCTCATCTTATTAGGAATCTTATTTTCGTTCGTTGTTTCACTCGTGAAAATTCTGTTACTGTTGAATTTGACGAGCTTGGTTTTTGTGTCAAGGACGCTCGAACCAGGATGGTACTTCGCCGATGTGACAGCCTCGATGAGCTCTATCTGGTGCACTCGCCTTCATCCACCACCACCGCACCGGTTGCTCTCTCCGCTGGAGTCGATCTCTGGCATGCTCGCTTGGGTCATCCCAACCCCGTCGCACTTCGTCATATTCTTAGGAGTTTTAGTTTCAGTTGTAATAAAATTGAGAATCACACTTGTCATGCATGTCGAATCAGCAAACATGTTCGCCTGCCGTTTAATAATTCCACCACCATTGCTTCTTTTCCGTTTTAGTTGATTCATAGCTATGTGTGGACCTCTCCAGTTCCTAGTAACTCGGGCTATTTATATTATCTGGTCATTCTTGATGATTATTCTCATTATATGTAGACTTTTCCTTTGCGCAGAAAGTCGGATGCACTCTCCACCTTGACGACTTTTTACTCCTATGTCCGCACTCAGTTTGGGCGTCCCATCCTTGCGCTTCAGACAGACAATGGAAAAGAGTTCGACAACCTTGATTTCCGCACTTTTTTGTCGCACCATGGCATAGTTTTTCGTCTCACATGCCCATATACTTCACAGCAGAACGGTCGAGCCGAACGCGTCCTTCGCACTTTGAACGAATGCGTTTGCACGCTCTTGTTCCATGCTAATGTGCTGCCTCATTTCTGGCCGGACGCCCTCGCTATTGCTTCACTTCTGCTTAACCTTCACCCTTGCGGCCCATGGTGGAACTATGCACCTCACCATCTTCTCTTCAGTACGCCCCCATCTTATGATGGCTTGCAAGCTTGCACCTCGTTGTGTCGCTTGCATCTTCATCGGCTACCCATCCAACTCCAAGGGATATTGGTGCTACGATCCCGTGTCCCACCGTGTGTTCACTTCCCGGCACATTTACTTTGATGAGCAAGTGTTTCCATTTCAGCAAGTACCCTCGGCTGTTCCTCCCGCCACCGGTGACGCGGGCTCCTCGACGCCTATCCCAGGGTGCTCGCGTGCCTCTCTTGTCCCGCCCCATGGCTTTGAGGCGCACCCCCCGCACGTGGAGCCTCCTACAGCTGCGGCCCCGGCGCCCCCGACGTTAGCGCCCATGACCCCCGTGGCGCCCCCCGGTGCCCGCGCCCCCTCGGCGCCTGTGGCCGATCCGGTCACCCACGCCCGTACGGGCGTTTTTCGCCCGAGCTCGCGCTACGCCTCGAATGACTACGTCCATTCGACGTCCACCTCTGAGCCATCGTCGTTGCCGTCCACCATTCGAGCCGCTCTTTGTGACCCACTCTGGATGGTTGCGATGCAATACGAGTTTGATGCCCTGTTGCGCAACCGGACGTGGCAGCTTGCTCCCCATCCCCGGCACGCCAACGTGATTTCCGGGAAGTGGGTCTTTAAACACAAGCTCTGTCCTGATGGTACTCTTGATCGCTACAAAGCGTGCTGGGTCGTTCGTGGCTTCCGACAGCATGCTGGCATCGACTTCACCGACACCTTCGCTCCGGTCGTCAAGCCCGGCATGATACGCACGGTTCTCCACCTTGCGGTCTCCCGTGCTTGGCCGGTGCACCAGATGGACGTCTCCAACGCCTTCCTCCATGGTCACCTCGAGGAGCAGGTCTTCTGCCAGCAGCCCACCGGGTTTGTTGACCCAGCGCTTCCCGACCAGGTGTGCCTGCTTTCGCGGTCCTTGTACAGACTCAAGCAGGCTCCGCGCGCTTGGTACCAGCGCATCCCGGTGTTTCTCCACCAGCTTGGGTTCCACTCTACCCGCTCGGACGCCTCGCTCTTTGTTTATCATCAGGGCTGTGACATGGCCTACTTGCTGCTCTATGTCGACGACATCATCCCGACAGCATGTACGGCTGGTCTCCTCAGCTAGCTCACAGATCGTCTTCGCGCTGAGTTCGCCATCAAGGACTTGGGTCCTTTGCACTACTTCCTCGGTGTTGAGGTGGTGCGCCGTCAGGATGGCTTCTTTGTTCATCAGTGGAAGTACAATCATGAGCTCCTGGATCGTGCTGGCATGCTTAACTGCAAGCCCGCCGCTACGCCTGTTGGTATGAAGGCCAAGCTCTCTGCATCGGATGGTTCTCCCGCTTGGGATGTTGCATTCTACAGGTCCATCGTCGGTGCTCTCCAGTACCTCACTCTGACTCGACCGGAGATTCTGTACGCCGTACAGCAGGTGTGTCTTCATATGCATGCTCCTCGGGATGTCCACTGGGCCGCTGTCAAGCGGATTCTTCGCTACGTCTGCGGCACTATGGAGCTCGGCATCATGCTCTACGCCTCCGCCGACACCGCCCTCACCGCCTATACCGATGCAAACTGGGCGGGCTGCCCTGACAGTCGTCGCTCCACCTCGAGCTATTGTGTCTTCCTTGGACCATCACTCATATCATGGTCGTCCAAGCGGCAGCCTACGGTCTCTCATTCTAGTGCAGAGGCTGAGTATCGTGCGGTGGCCAACGTCATCGCCGAGTGTTTGTGGCTTCGCCAGTTCCTCCAGGAGCTCTCTTGTCTTGTGGATCGTGCTACGGTGGTCTACTACGACAACGTCTCAGCTGTCTACCTCTCCGCCATCCCGATACACCATCGTCGGACCAAACATATTGAGTTAGATATCCATTTTGTTGGGGAACAGGTGGTCCTTGGCCATATTCGTGTTCTACACGTCCCTACTTCCCAACAATTTGCCGATATCATGATCAAGGGCTTGCCTACGGCGTCATTTGAGGAGTTCCGGTCCAGTCTTTGCGTCAGCAGCGGTGCCGCTTCGACTGCGGGGGGGGGGGGTGTTGAGTATATGTGTTGTGCATATCTGTGTATTGGGCGCATCTCCTAGTTCCTTGTATAGTTGAGGTCATGACCCACCTCTTGTACATCATATATACGTGCCTTTACACGAGAGCAATACATCATGCAAACATCACATCACACAGTCACTGCCAAATTTGATGGCCATGTCGATACTGTCGCTGTCCAGGACGGAATGACCAAGGCGCCAAAACCAAATGAGGGCCACACAAAGGAAGATTATAGCATGGTGCGTTGGCTTCGCTGCAGTGTCAGTTCCTGGAGAGAGAGAAGGAAATGGGGTTGATATATGTTGTATTGTTGGTATGTACGCATGGTGAAGGCATGCATGTGTATATAGACCACATATGAAGAGTGAGGAGCGATAAAAGGAAAGACCACTCCCCGTTTGTACTCGTAGTCTAGAGCTGCAATGGTGTTACGTCCACCTCACTTTCTCCCTCGCTTTTATTGAGTGTGGGTCACTTCTACGCCTTGCAGTAAGTAGTTGCCACTAGTCCCGCCTGTCTAACTACTGACCCTGTTTCGTGCCCTGGATGGCTGGGTTGGAGCATCACCATGCTCTACTGCTGACTTCAAAGCGCCACACTGAACGCACAAAATTCTTTCCACGAATCATCTTGTAATGAAACAAACCACCATATCTAAGCATTATAAGCAGGCTCGGCCGCCGAAAGGAAGGGACCCCCTCCAGGGTGCCCTCTGGCCTCTAGGCATACCACTCATGCAAAGAAATCCTGAAACCAGGCATGGGCCAAGTAATAGCTCACACACACGGCTATAGCACTTCATCACACACCATGATAGAAGGCCAAGCACGCATGGCAGCTCCACCGGCTGGTTTTGCCAGAATGCATGTTGTGTTGGAAATATGCTCTAGAGGCAATAATATTGTATTATTATATCTCCTTATTCATAATTAAGTGTTTTTCATGGTGTAACTTCTATGATTCTGAAATATGCAATTCAGTGAAATACTCATATGCACGTGAGAAATTATAAACAAATAAAACAAAGGTTCCTAGTCTCGCCTCTAAGACTAACTCAAGTGTTGTTGGTGATCATGTTTTCCGGATATTAGGATATCGTTAAGTGTAACGATAGTCCTAAAAGAACATTGAGAGTATGACATTGGAAGAACGATCATATTGAATCGACCCAAACTTGTTTGTTAGGAATTAAGAAAGTCTGAGGGTTCGCCACGGTTCATTGATGTGCTTATCATCCGTAATCAATTGTAATAACATAGAGTGTTAACATGCGATTTTTCTCCTTAAACCATGAGAGTATCATAGTCATTTCTTATTATACAGTGGATTTGGGACTGCTCAAACGTCACGTGTAACACGGTGATCATAACGGTAACTTACATGCTCATCAGAAAGTTTGACAAGGGACTATATATCTCGAGAGTAGAATTTGCTCCTCCGACGATGAAGAGATATTCTTAGGGGCCTCTCGATATGACGACATCCATCATCGTCTGTCCAGACACAGGTGACTACGTCGCGGAGATGCCGAAACACGATAACCAGAAAGAAAAGGAAAACTGGTGAGGAGGATAAAGGTATAATGAGCAGGTGATGACTTAGGAGGATACCGATGCATCCCGGGTTTTGTCAAGTATCCCAAATCAAACTGAACATCACATGATACCAAAGGTTCACTCAAATTTCTTTCCTGTGCTCATAGGGATCGATATAGACGCCTGTTGCTTATGAGTTGCGTTAGGATTTCCTCAAAGAGGAGAGGATGCTGCAGTACATTAGAGATAATTATTTCCCTCGGTTAAGAACCAAGGTAATCAATCTAGTAGGAGAACCACGCAAGACCTCGTGAACAACACCTACACACAAAAGAACAAATACTTGCACCCAACGGGATCAAGGGGGTTTTCAACCACCTCGGCGGTTAATTGCAAGGATCAAGTCTAATAATGGTAGATAGATAAACAAAAACACAAAATAAAAGAACATAAATAAATTGCAGCGGGGTATTTTTGGATTTTATATATGATAAACATACACACGGGGGCCATACTTTTCACTAGAGGCTTCTCTCTCGAACAAAATGCATACGGTGGGTAAACGAATTACTGTTGGGCAATTGATAGAAAATCGCATTATTATGACAATATCCGAGGAAATGATCATGTATATAGGCATCACGTACGAGACAACTAGACCGACTCATGCCTGTATCTACTACTATTACTCCAAACAACCTCTGCTATCCAGCATGCATCTAGAGTATTAAGTTCATAAAAAATAGAGTAACGCCTTAAGCAAGATGACATGGTGTAGAAAAAGTAAATCCAATCAATATTAATAAACCCCATTGTTTTTCCCTTGAAACAATACAAATGCATGTCTTCTCCTTTCTGTCACTGGGATATAGAGCACTGCAAGATTGAACCCATCACAAAGTACCTCTCCCATTGCAAGATAAATCAATCTAGTTTGCCAAACCAAATGGATAGATCGAAGAGAAATACAAAGCTATAATCATCAAGCATATAAGAATTCAGAAAAGACTCAAATAATATTCATGGATAATCTGATGATAAATCCACAATTCATCGGATCCCAACAAACATACCGCGAAATAAGATTACATGGAATAGATCTATAAGAACATCGTGGAGAACATTGTATTGAATATCAAAGAGAGAGAGAAGAATCCTTCTAGCTACTATATATGGACCCGTAGGTCTGTGGTAAACTACTCACACATAATCGGAAGGGCAACAAGGTTGATGTAGAAGCCAACCGTGATCGATTCCCCTTTCGGCAGAGTACCAGAGAAGGCCTCCAGATGGGATCTCCGAATAACAGAAACTTGCGGCGGTGGAAAAAGTATTTGGGTGGCTCTCTGTTGGTTTCCCAATTTTAAAGAATTTATAGAGGCATCATTGGGTCAGATGGGGCCATGGTGGGCCCACAAGGTACAAGGGGGCGCCTACCCCCTGGGCGCACCCTTGTGCCTTGTGGACACCATGTTGCACATCTGGTCTCCTCCCAAAGCTTCTAGGGTCTCTTTTGTTCAGAAAAAATCGTCACAAAGTTTCATGGCATTTGGACTTCGTTTGGTACAGAATTTTTGGAAAACCGAAAACTGAAGAAAAAAAACAGTAATTGACACTTGGCACTAGGTTAATAGGTTAGTCCCAAAAATGATATATAATTGCATATAAAACATCCAACATTGATACTATAATAGCATGGATTAATGAAAAATTATAGATACCTTGGAGATGTCAAGCATCCCCAAGCTTAATTCTTGCTCGTCGTCGAGTAGGTAAATGATAAAAACAAAAAAATGATGTGGAATGATACCTAACATGTTCATCATATAATCATTATTTTATGGCATGCATATTTAGATCTGAATGTTTCAAAGCAATAGTCTGTAATTTGACATAAAGACATCAATTCAGATCTAAATATGCATGCCATAAAAGAATGGTGCTACTTTGAAACACAAGTGTGGAAAAATATAGTAGCAATGCCCCTTCTATCTTTTTTCTCTCATTTTTATTGGGGTATTTTTCGCCTCTTTTTTATGGACCCTTTTTGCCCTTTTTATTTTTTTCATTTCCTCACTTGGGACATGCTCTAATAATGACAGTGATGATCATCACATCTCCTTTTACTTACAACTCAAAATTACAACTCGATACTAGAACAAAATATGACTCTATGTGAATGCATTTGGAAGTGTACCAGGATGTGCAGCGATCAAGCGTAACATGTATAAAAAATGATGAACGGTGGCAGAGCCACTAATACTATGTCAGCTATGTGATCATGCAAAGCAATATGACAATGATGATGTGTGTCATAATAACGGAATGGTGGAAGTTGGATGACAATATATCTCGGAATGGGTATGGAAAGGCCATAATAGGTAGGTATGATGGGTATTTGAGGAAGATATAGGGAGTATGTGTGATAGAGCGTATCATATCACAGGGTGTGGATGCACCAGCGAAGTTTGCATCACATCTCGAGGTGAGAAAGGGTAATGCATGGTACCAAAGAGGCTAGCAAATAGCAAAAAGGCGAGAGTGCGTATAACCCATGGACTCACATTAGTCATAAAGAACCCACCTACTTATTAAAAAAGTTTATTAGCCCTCAAAGCAAAGTACTACTATGCATGCTCCTTAGGGTGAGGTTGGTAGGAGTTAACCATTGCGCGCCCCCGACTTTCACGCAAAGGAAGACACTCAATCATAAATCATCACTAGTACGTGTCGGTGCTATACAAACGGTTTTTAACCCCTTTCCGCGACGGTATTTGGAACCGTCGCCAAGTGAGTGTGGGCGATAGGGGGGTCCTTCCCACACGACCCAGAAATCGTCGGGGATAGGCCCTCCTGGGACATCAAATGAGCTCGTGTCCGATCGGACGAGGCATCGAAACCCTATCATTTCCGTAGGTATGTACATCCCACACGGTGAATCCCAGAAAAACATTTCCGTAGGTATGTACATCCCACATGGTGAATCCCAGAAAATTATTTCCCTAGGTATGTATATCACACACAGTCAATCCAAGGAATACATTTCTGTTCTTATGTACATCCCACACAGTCAATCCAGAGAAAAAATTTCAGTTCGTATGTATATCACACACAGTCAATCCAAGGAATGCATTTCCGTTCTAATGTACAACCCACACAGTCAATCCAGGGAAAACGTTTCCGTTCGTATGTACATCCCACACGGTTTTATGTGTAGGCTCGTGTGTGAAAGGTGTAACTATCACACACGCTCTGCCTTGGTTAACTATTTGCTTTTCTCAATTACATCACACACAATTTGATGAAGAAATCTGGGTGGCATTGGGCTATCCATCACAAGCGCTTTTATTGCTAGAACCGTTTGCAAAGTTCCATGACACATTTAGCAGGTTTATTAGTTTACAATTAATAATTCCAGTATTATGCAAATTCACATTTTGTATCGAACAATTGTTTGCCAATTTCATGTGAGGCACATAAATATATTATAACATCACAGTACGATAGCTACATGAAAATAACACAATACAACATATAGCTAGTTCAACTTCATAAGAACAATATATTCATTTCCCTAATCAAGATCATCTAGGCTCGTCTTATCCACCTCTGCTTTCAGTTCAGTAAGAACCTATTTTGCATGGGCCAACTGGGAAAGTGCCTCCTCCTTCGCGAACACCATCTTAGCAAAGTCCGATTTAAAAAATCTGAGCTCATTCTCCACCTTCCACTTTTTATCTGGAATTTTCAAATATTCTTCAGTGTTGACAACAGTTTCTCTAAGCCTACATCTATTCTCTTCCTCATACATTCTCCAGAGCTTCGCTAGGCACATCTTCAAAGACTGTGGACACTCTTGATCAACCCACTCCAAATAAGAACACTTCCGTTCATCCTATAATATTTAAAACTAGAGCAGTAACAATTGTAGGGGAAATAAGTTTATAGCAACATAGAAAATCACCAATGCTTATTTTGAAAAACTGAAGAAACATGTTAATTATGACATATCTTCTCAAAAAGATCAATGTGCAAATGAATTAATTGCTACTGAGACAACAACCAAATTCTGGAATATCAGAAGTTATAATTAACTACAATAACGCTACAAGTTCTTACTCAAGTACAATAAATAACAAATTGAACATTTTATGAGGAAGGTAAATATAACTACAACAACATAGCGACAATGTTTGGATGACAACAAATTGATACTAACAGGTGTGTACATACACAAATTTAGTAACATAGAACTAATAGCACTAAGGCCATCCACTATGTATGCCAAAACTGGTGTAAACACAACTGCTGCTACATCTCGCACCGGTGCCCTGCACTGGCGAGCTGATGCAGTGGAAAAATCAGGGTCCCGGACTCCGAAGCACGTAGCTGCTCCGATGCCCAGTTCCTTCGTGCCATAAAGATTTAGTATTTTACTGCTTGGCTACTCGAATGTGTGGACCAAAGGTGGCTGCACAAACTGCTGAAGTGGTGCCAAATAATTTTTCTAATGGCACCGCTGATGAGATGGCAACAATTTAAGATAGTAGGTACAAACCGTGACACTTTCTTAGGATGCGTTTGGTTGAAGGTGTGGTATGAATGGGTTGGGACCGTGACAGTGTCTAAATCACATCTAACAAATGATTTGTAACAACGAAGAGGGTCTAACCTTCTCTACACATGCCAGAAACTTCCTCACACTGTCAACAGATTCAAACGCAACTAGCTTCACGCATGGAGATTGATGGTGACAACGAGAAGATATATCTTCAGCCACCCCACTCCACTCGTTGCCACTGATGATCCTGGGGAGCTACAAGAGGAAGAAATGACACAAATCGACCGCTGGGTAAAAATTCTTCATTCCAAGTCATAGCCTGAGAGAGAGAAAAGAGGCATGCCAGGGTGGTGAAGGAGTCGTCGCGGGAGGAGGAACTGCTGGAGAGGTCTCTGAAGAAGACCATGGCGACCCCGGTTGTAGAATGCGAGACAGCGAGAGCGAGGAAGCGACTATAGCTTAGGAAGGTAGGAAGGAAGGAGGAAACAGGGGAAATTTGACTTGTGGTCGGGGAGAAAAGGGAGTGGGGAAGGGGGAGGGTGCGGGGATAGATATTTTGGCGGTAGGCCAAAATTTTGGAAATGTGGAGGAAAACTTTGCGCATGGTGTCGCCGGACCATTCACTTTGAACGACTGTGTGCATCGCAAATGATTCTTCTACTTTACGCGCATGGGATGAGTTTGATAATTCAAATTTTGGTGGAAATTTCCCAGGGTACGTCATTGCATAATTTAACATCGCTTGGTAATTTGGGCACACAAAAGAGCGTACAACAGACATACCACACTTACTGAACCGAGCAATTTTAGTAATTATACAGAGTCAGTTGACCTAAACATTGCTCTAACAAAAGACCAACATTAAAAACAAAGACTAAGTACGCATAATTTTAACAAATCTGCCGCCGCGCTGGCCTATGCAGAGGCGGTGTGAGATAAGACGTCGATGACTTGTCCTGGTGACATGCCATCATTGGTGGAGTCCACGTCCCCCTGCCGAAGTCGACCGCGTCCTGGTCCTCGTCCTTGGCGCCACCCTCAAGGTTGTAGTACTCATAGTAGTGGCTGCGCCAGAGCTCGCGTTGGTACTCCACTGCCGATTCCTCGACGGACAGACTCTTCTCTACCTCGGCCACACGCAACTCCTCCTCCCGGCGCTCCTCGATCTCCGCCGCCTCCTGCATCTCCAGCTCCCGCTCGGCGACCTCATGAGGAAGCAGGTGCTCCATGGCCACCACCACCTTTTCGGACATGGGTTGCATGCTGGAGTCCGAGGTGGCCTGGAATATCTTGGCGTGTGGATCATCGATCTTGGCGTGGGATGGCCTCGACCCATGCCAGGGCGACATCGGCGGCACGAATGGTAGCTCGAGCGCTCTCGGCGTTTGTAGCCGCCATCGCAGCAGCAGCTGCAGCCATCTCGGCTGCCGCAGACGCCCTCTCGGTGGAAGCGGCCGCGCTCAATACGGATGCGGCGACACTCTCGGCGTAGGTGGCAACGCTCGGTGGGGGGGGCATTGTACGAGCCTTCACGAAGTGTTTTCACGACGTCATCTTTGCAATAAGGGGGTGCGGGAATGGGGATCGGGATTCGGGGATTCGGGGGTTGCCGGCACTGGAGCAGACGAGCCGGCGAAGCTTAAGGAGGGAGACTTAAATAGACCCAGATCTTTTCATCGCAAACGGTTCCTAGAAAACAAATGGCTGTGACGTTGTAGATATTTTTTAATTAAAATCTGACCTATTTTTGTGCATCCCTCATCGCAAATGTTTTGCACCTTATTTGATGGTTCTTTAACACCAGCGTTTGCGATTATGGCGGCCCACACAGTTTCGTCGAAGGGTCTCTGATCGTAGTGTCGCGTTTGGACCATCCTGTAGTAGTGCACTTCATTTACAAATTGGACAATCTCTGTCGAAGTATCAGGGTTTCATACAAAAACTCATCTGTTACAAAGGTATTTCATTTTTTTTGAACTTATTTGAACTCCAGACTTTTTATGTGTTCAAAATGCACCATTCAAAGCCACATCATCATTTTTCAACCGTTTTTGACTTCATTTGGTATTTTTCATGCTTTTACTGATTTTCAAAGTTAAATGACCCTGAAATTGAAAAGCACTACAAATGAACTCTAAAAAGGTTGAAAGTTGGCATGGTATCATCATTTCACCCACATAGCATGTGCTAAAAATTTTAGAGGGTTACGGCAAAAACTAGATGCACTTCGTGTATAAAATGGACATTCTCTTTTGCAGATGAGGGTTTCGGACGAAAACTCATCTGTTACAAAGGGATTTCATTTTTTTTGAACTTATTTGAACTCCAAAAAATTTGTGTATTCACAATGCACCATTCAAAGCAACATCATCAATTTTCAACCCACTCTGACTTCCTTTGGTATTTTTCATGCATTTACTGACTTTTTTATTGCTAAATGACCCTGAAATTGAAAAGCATGACAAATGAACTCTGAAAAGGTTCAAAGTTGGCATGTTATCATCATTTCACTCACATAGAATGTGCTAAAACGTTGAGAGGGTTACGACAAAAACTGGATGCACTTCGTGTACAAAATGGACAATCTCTTTCGAAGTATCAGGGTTTCGGTCAAAAAATCATTTGTTGCGAAGGGATTTCATTTTTTTAACTTATTTGAACTCTAGATTTTTTTGTTCAAAATGCACCATTCAAAGCCACATCATCAATTTTCAACCCTTTCTGACTTCATTTGGTATTTTTCATGCATTTACTAATTTTTTTGAGCTAAATGACACAAAAATTGAAAAGCATTACAAATGAAATCCAAAAAGCTTGAAAGTTGGCATGGTATCATCATTTCACCCACATAGCATGTGATAGAAAGATGAGAGGGTTACGGCAAAAAATGGATGCACTTCATGTACAAAATGGACAATCTCTTTCGAAGTATTAGGGTTTCATACAAAAACTCATCTGTTACAAAGGTATTTCTTTTTGGAACTTATTTGAACTCCAGACATTTTGTCTTTTCAAAATGCACCATTCAGAGCCACACCATCAATTTTCAACCCTTTCTGACTTCATTTGGTATTTTCATGCATTTGCTGATTTTGTTAAAGCTAAAAGACCCTGAAATTGTAAAACACTACAAATGAACTCTAAAAAGGTTGAAAGTTAACATGGTATCATCATTTCACCCACATAGCACATGCTAAAAAGTTGAGAGGGTTACAGCAAAAACTGGACGCACTTCGTGTACAAAATGGACAATCTCTTTCGAAGTATCAGGGGTTTCAGACGAAAACTCATTTGTTACAAAGGGATTTCATTTATTTGAACTCCAGACTTTTTGTGTGATCAAAATGCACCATTCAAAGCCACATCATCAATTTTCAACCAGTTCTGACTTCATTTGGTATTTTTCAATCATTTATTGATTTTTAAGCTAAATGACCCTGAAATTGAAAAGTATTACAAATGAACTCCGAGAAGGTTGAAAGTTGGCATGGTATCATCATTTGACCCACATAGCATGTGTTAAAAAGATGAGAGGGTTACATCAAAAACTGGATGCACTTCGTGTACAAAATAGACAATCGTTTAATACGAAAACTCATCTGTTACAAAGGTATTTCATTTTTTGGATGAACGGGAGATAGCTTCCCCTTACGGCATTCAAATTTTTTGTGTTCGAGTTAAAAAATTCATATTTTTGTGTACTTGTGTGCGAGTTAAAAAATCTTCAGACCATGTAAATATCTAGTGTTCAAAATAGAAAATGTAAAGATCTGGCAAGACAACCGGCCCCACATGATTGGCACTCTATTTAGCGCCTTGAGGTTTGGAAGGCGAATGGCGGGGGTTATTAATTAGACACGATTCTGTATTGGAAAACGTTAGCTATTATGTTCACACACAAATTCTAATGTGGTAATTGTGTGTAATTCAAATTATAGTACTCGTAAATTCCGGCGACCGGCATGTGTACTGTTCTCGTTGATCTAGATTCTGGCCGCCAATAAATACTACCTTGCTCACGTTGTCCAGCCTGCATTCTCATCTACATCCTCCTCTCGCTCGCCCCCTCTCTCTCTCTCTCTCTCAAAGCTCTGCCATGGCGCCGCCAGTCTGCCCACGCGTCGACGAGGAGTCGCCGCCCCCCGAGGACGCTCAGTCGATGAGCAGCGACGAGGAGAACGCCTACGTGCCGCCGGACGAGGTTGCGTCGGACCCCCCAACTTTGGATTGGTTTTGGGGCCAATACAATCTTTGTCTGTGGAAGTAAATGTCGCCGGCTGAGAAAGCCAGGCAAGTGGCGTTCAAGAAGGAGATGGCGGAGGAGAAAGCCAGGTACCAGGCTGCCTGTGAAGCCCTTGATGCCGCCTGGAAAAAGGAGAAGGTGGGGCTTTGGGGGCGGGCGCGTCGTCGTGCAGATGATGTGTACGAAGACGGGTACTTCGCGAGGAAGGCGAAAGGCGCTAGGCGCCTCATCACTGCATGGAGGTGGGCCGATAAGCTTTAGCATGCCACCAACAACGAGCTCCGATGGGCGCCCAACGAAATGGCAAGATCGTCCGCGCTCGTCCGCCAGCAAGAGGTAGATCGGTACGTCAAGCGATGCAAGGCTGAGGAGGCGGAGTACTGCCTCCGTGCTGGGATGACGCCATGCATGAGGAGTGATTATTAGTTTTAGTATTGTTTGTTTTCAATTTTACGCATTGTACCTAGTAGTTAAGTATCATCACATATATGTGATGATATTATATATATTCTATGGTGAACTAATGAATAATGAATATATTGTATATATATATATATATATTATGGATCCTATTTTCTATCTATTTCTGTATACTAATTTGAATCTAGTTGTTATCATCCACATATACAGAATGGAAAGCGTATATACACACATTGAAACAGAACATTTAAGAACGGAAAACAGAGTACACATATTGAAACAGAGAAATAAACAGAGCAATACTATGATTGCTGTTAATACATAGCTATCCACGTCGAAACAACTTAACAAAATAAAACGCATCCACGAGACCATGACCAGCAACACTTGCCTACGGTAGCTCTTGGTTGTGCCTGAACTCGTGTAGGCATTCGTCCAAGCGGTCGACACGGTCGCGGTACATCTGGAGCGTGATCTCGAGCTCCAAGTTGGTTATTTCATTGGAGATCACCAGCTCGAGGATGCGACGGCCATGTTCCTTTACTGCACCCAAGTGGACACCTAGGCCAAGGAGGCGGTCGAGCTTACGGACCAGCGCGTTGGCATCCAGCGGGCCGCGAACAAGGCGAACGACGCCACCCATGCGAACGGTGCGGCCTGTGTCCGGTGCAAGTACGGCGCGGCAGGCCTCTGGTGCACGTACGACGCCGAGGGCCTCTGCCCACTCCTGGCAAGGAATGGGGGTACTGACGGGACATGTATCTAGCTGCGACGCCGTGTCGACAGCAGGCAAGCACCGATGGATCCGCTCTTGCTGTGCGCCGCACCGCACATCTCGCTTTGCGGTGCTCCAACGGTCTCGGCGTGCAGCGAGCCGCAGCCTATCGGTGCGGACGCGCCTAGCTTGCTCTTCGGCTCGCCATCGATCATGTTGTGCGGCGAGCTGCAGCCTGTCGGCGCTGCCATGCCTATCTTGATCCGCGGCGCTCAAGCGCCATGCGCCAAAGGTCTGCTCAACCCTGGCAATGACGCGCATCACGATGTAGTCCATCGCATTGCCGGGGAGCGCCTCGGCCTCAACAGGCCGTGGCGCCTCCTCGTTTTCCTCGCCGATGAGGTTGATGGCAGAGGCGGTGGTTTGGTGGGTTGGCATGCTTGGAAAAGGTGGATGTGTTATAGGCTGCGCTTGTCGCCTACGTGCGTCGTGCGCCACCTAGGTTTATGCGCAATATCGCTGGGTGGCGAGAAACAGGTGAGGAAATGGCGAGAAACAATGGCGTGCTCATAAAACGTCATCAATTAATGGAAACTTAGCGTAGAAGGAACATCGAGCTAGCACAAGAAGTAGATGATGATCAGATGAACACGGACCACACTAGGGAACCTGTCGGTGATGAATTCATTAATCGCAAACGGTTGAATACTAGCAAGCATTTGCCCACAACGCACACGGCTTATTCCATCACAAACATGTCGGATGGATCAACTCTATGCCACGTATCACACATTGTCAAAAAGTAATGCGGTAGACCTTCTTTAACATGTGTTAAAAAACAAAACAAAAAACAAAAGAAGGACCTTGAGGTTAATTCCACCCCACAACACACACGGCTTATTCCATCACAAACAGGTCGGATGGATCAACTGTATGCCACATATCGCACATTGTAAAAAAGTAATGTGGTAGACCTTATTTAACATGTGTTAAAAACCAAAAAAAACAAAACAAGGACCGTGAGGTTAATTCCACCCCACAACACACATGGCTTATTCCATCACAAATAGGTCAGCTGGATCAACTGTATGCCACGTATCGCACATTGTCAAAAAGTAGTGCGGTAGACCTTCTTTAACATGTGTTAGAAAAAAAACAATTCAAAATAAGGACCTTGAGGTTAATTCCAACCCACTACACACACGGCTTAATCCATCAAAAACAAGTCGGATGAATCAACTGTATGCCACGTATCGCACATTGTCAAAAAGTAATGCGTTAGACCTTCTTTAACATGTGTTAAAAAAACTCAAAACAAGGACCTTGAGGTTAATTACACCCCACAACACACACTGCTTATTCCATCACAAACAGGTCGGATGGATCTACTATATTCCACGTATCGCACATTGTAAAAAAGTAATGCGGTAGACCTTCTTTAACATGTGATAAAAAACAGAAAAGTTCAAAACCCACTAATGGGATGTATCTTAAAGGTCCATTAAGGACATTTAAGATCCATCCCATGAGTGGTTATTGAAATTTTGACAACTTCCCATCCGGTCACCCATCTCATGGCTGCTCCAGCCCGAGCACATTTAACTTGAGAGTTCTCTTAGATGAGCTATTAATGGAACAACTAGTCCTTGCTGATATAGGATGCCCTCTTCGCATCCTTACGTCGTACTGGATGACTGCCCGTCATCCAATGGCCAATAGATGTTGTGTAGACAAAGCATATCACATACGTCTTATTAGAAGCAATCGTGTGTGTTATTATTGGTCTTCGCACACATTTCTGATTACATACCTGTTTGCCGCGTATCACACACATCTTGTCATATTGAACCATTTCTGTTCACTTATCTCAATGCAAACATTTCATCCGAGTGAAGCGCATGCCGTATATCGCACACACCTTGATCTGGCTGACCGTTTCTTTTGTGTTTCCTAATCACAAACAGTTCATCCGAGAGAACTGTATGTTGTATATCACACACACCTTCATCTGGCTGCCCGTTTCTTTTGTTCCTCCTCATCGCAAACAATTAATTGAACTGAACCTTATGCCTTGCATCGCACACGGAACTAAAATCTGAACCGTGTTTGATGCATCCATCATCGCAACCGTTTTGCACCTTTTTGACAGTTTTTTACACCACTGTTTGCGATTATTGCATTGCACACAGTTTCGTCGAGGGGTCTCTGATCGTAGTGTCGCGTTAGCAGCATCCTGCAGTAGTGCATGCTTCAACTTCTTAGCATAATGAGGGACAACATGTGCACGCTTCGGGAATCACAAATCTTAACACCAATATTCTTACTAAATCACAATAATTCACAAGTACCTCCCACATATTACCACCTTTATACCACAAAACTATTGCAAGGAATCAAACTTATCATATTCAGTGATCTACAAGAAAGTTTTTATTATATCCCTCTTGAATACCTATCATATTAGGACCAATTTCATAACTTCTGCACATTTCCATTACTATTATCAAACTATCAAAATGATATAAGTGAAGCATGAGAATCTATCTATTTATTTAATATATAACCACCACCGTGCTCTAAAAAATATAGGTGAAGCACTAGAGCAACTTCCTAGCTCAAAAAATATAAGTGAAGCACATTGAGTATTCTAACAAATCACGAATGATGTGTGTCCCTCTCAAAAGGTGTATCCAACAAAGATGATTGTGGCAAACTAAAAGACAAACAAATCAAAGAATCATATAATACACAAAGCTAGAGTGGCAAGATGTGGAGGTGGAGCATGATGTCGACCATGTCCGTCAGCTTGATCTTCTTCTTGTCTGCCAACTTTTTTACTTTCTATTGCCACTCCGCTGACTCTTTGGGATTACCCCAATCTATGCCCTTCCTCTTCCAGGAGACGAGCCTCCTCTGAGGATCATCTAAGAAGGAAGGGACGAGTGGCTCGGAGATTACCCCAATCTATACCCCAGTCAAAGGCTTGGCCGCCGGTGAGTGGCTCGGTGATGTAGAACCATTCGCGTTGCAACTCCTTGATGGTCTCCACGAAGGTACCCTTGAACCAGGAAACTTTTCGGCTCTTGCTGATCATGGCCCCCAATACTCCGCGAGTTCGGAGCAGTTGGACTTCGGCTTGATGTGAAACATCTTCAGCCATAATCCAAAGTATGGCTCGACACAGAGAAGGGCCTTGCTGACGATTATGAATGTCACGAGATGGGGGATGGAGTTCGAGGCGAGATGGTAGCAATCCAGCCCGTAGTAGTAAAGGATCTCGCACATGAAGGGATACAACGGAGGAAAGAAGATGACCCTCTGCCCTGGCTTGGGGGCGGGGACTCACTGGTCTGGCTCTAGTGGCCGATAGACACCATTGGCGGGATGTATCTCGCACTCCGCAGCTCCAAGATCGTGACCTCCGTGACAGAGGAGCCAAACCAGTGTCCCTTCAACGTGACTCTAGTGTCCCTTCAACGTGACTTCATCCATGGCCGGGAGTGGGAGCTGTGGGCGATGACGGGGGTGAGCGAATTGCAGGTTGGATCTGGGCACTAGAGTTCAGGAGGCAGTATGCGAGGGTGGAGGAATCGAAGTGTGAAGTTGTCACCGCTTTCATTTACTCTTATATTATAGGCCTATTGAAGGCCAAGGTTCCTCCCTTTTTGTGACGCAGTAATCGCCACGGCTTAACAAAAAACGCCATTACACACATGGGGTGAAACAAAATCTTGATGATATCCCCAAAAATACGGGCATGATCTCTGCCCTCATAAGACGTGCCAATGAGAAAACCGCCTTGAGCCACGATTCAAGCAAAAGTAACTGACCCGCCTAGTTATAGGTGGTGATGCTTGGGGAAAGTTCTCAGTCCATATGTAGTATTCACACCTATGTGGTTGCCCTCCGAGGTTAAGTTATCTTGTGTCTTCGGATGCAAATAAAATTTGGTTAAGCCATGGTCGGAGGGTGGATTCCTTTAAGAACATACCCGATTGAAGCTTGCAATGGACAAAATGACCCCGGATCATAGAGAGAATCATTTGGCAAAACTTGCCTATCAATTCGAAGACTCTAAAGCCGAACTCAAATTATTGATGGGAACTCATCTGTCAAGCCGAAGACATATGTCTGAAGAAGATCGTCGTCGTCGGCATCAAAGACAAGTTCTGGGGCTACTGACGGTGTCCCGGACTAGGGGTACCAACCTAGTTGGACCACAGTCCATGGGCCGAGCTTATGGCCCACCGTACTCACAACGAAAGAGTCCAAAAGCCTCGCACTTTGACGTGATCAAGATGGACTCTACCGTAGACTTGACATGTACTCCAAGGACAACATCGATAGCCGGCATGTTTATCCCTAGTTTGGCAACCAACCATGTGTAACCCTAGGTACTCCCAAGTGTCTATATAAGCTGCGATGTTTTGTCCATTGAAGGTACGGTCACAATTACAACCACCTAGCCCTAGGGTTAGAACACAACTTATGATCGAGGTAGATCAAGCTTGTACTCGATACACAATCATCAATACAATCAAAGCATCATGTAGGGTATTACCTCTTCGAGAGGGCCCGAACCTGAGTAAATATTGTCTCCATCGTCCCCTGTTACCCATAGATCCGAGATCAACAACTCGGGTCCCCCTACCCTGAGGTCTGCCGATTTTAATACCGACATCATGTATGGCTAGACCAACCCAGCTGTCCTCTTTGTATTTCAAACAATGTAATCTGTGAGCAATAAAGCTTGGTATTTCTAAAAAAACTTCATTAAGCATGTACACACTACCTCACTTAATGACATTCCCCAAGAGCAAGTACAATAGAGTGATGTAGGCGGGCTATAAGAGATTCCATATCAGATTTATGCCTAGTTGGAGGAGAGAAGAGAGGATAGAGAAGAGAACGAGGCTACAAACTTATAATTGGCTGCAGCACGAGCGCCAACATTCTTTGTGGGAGGAAGATATGGGCCATAACGATATAGCACATTAGTATGACTAACTAGTGTATGAGTGAGCTATTAGATTGGCTATTAGTGATGTGGCACTTCATATAGCCGATGGTTGACTATACTATTAAGCATGCTCTAACAGTAAGTACAATAGGATGGCATATAGGCGGACTACAAGAGATGACATATCAAAAATGAAATAGTTGGAGGAAAGTGAAGAGAAATGAGTTGTAGAATTAAAGTGGGTTGTAGCACATGCTCCAACACACTTTGTGAGAGAGAAAAATGCGGGCTACATGTTAATGACATAGCTTACTAGCATAACTAATTATTGTACAAGTGTGTTATTAGTTTGACTATAGGTGACATGCCAACTTCATATAGCCAAGTGTTTGCTATAGTACTAACCATTCTAAGAGGACTAACACCCTATTATGCTAATCGCTTTGCCTACAGGCCGGCCACGCCTCCAAAAAGTATCATCCGCTGCCACTTGTCTCTACAAAATTGATGATTCCTCTACCTATGCAATATTTATGAAGAGTTATAGCTGATCCATCATGTAACTGATCTAAAGCAGCAGTATATTCGATATCATAAATCTCTTATAATTATCTTAGGGTTTTTAGATGTTTCAGTTTTCTAGGTTCACCAAAGGTTTAGATCAGTGATCATGTGGATTACAGAATTGTGATTAGGGTTCATATCACCCCCAAACCCCCAACAACAGCACCACCACACATCACGATGCAAACACGTAGCATAATTATACCAACATATTTTTTTGTATTATTTTTTTTCTTGAAAGAAGTACCGCGGTCTAAATCCTAATTAACTCTTTTTGTCTTGCTGATTAGGTAGGTAATCACAATTGTAAGGGCATATTTTGCCCTAAGTGGTTTTGGTGATTGATGACAATGCATTTGCAGACTAATCGTGTGCATTGAGCATTTCAGATATCTCATGTCTAGGCACAAGACAGTTCATTGTCCCTCGGAGCCTATCGAAGATGGTGTTTCTTTATGTTTCTTTTTGGTGGAATTGAGTCATAGGAAAGCCATACTATTAAGAGGGGGTCCACTTCGGAAAGGTTAGGCTGGAATCAATACATACACAACTATTCCTTTGCACCACCTTTCCTTTACTTCTTTGGAGCACCGGTTGTTTTCCTTGTCGTTGCAAAGACAGAGGCTTCCCAGTACTACTCATCTGTGGCTTGCGTTAGTACCGCTCAAGGGAGCGGTAGTACCGCCCGTGGTCGCGGTAGTACCGCGCCTCGCTCGCGGTAGTACTATGGTGATATGCCACCATCTTCGGAGAGGAGAGTGAACAAGGGGAGGTCCGATCTAGACGGCGTAGGATCGATAAGTAGATGGGGATAACTAGCTGCAAGCAGCCGGAAAATAGAAAATAAGAGATTATGACCGACGAGGAGGATGCTCACCGAAGCTTACAATCCAAACATTCGTCCATCCACAACCTGCAATACTACCCCACGCAACCACGCTCGCAAGTCGTGGAGCACGGGATAGGTGCAATCCGCAAGGGAAACCATGAACTCTAAACCACACAACTCTATCTAGTCGTGGATCACGAATTAGGAGCAATTTCTCAAGGAATGTTGATAATTATTTGCTTTTCTATCAATTGCTCGACAGTAATTCGTTCACCCAACGTAGAATTCTGCTATCACGAGAGAAGCCACTAGTGAAACCTATGACCCATGGGTCTATTCTCAACATATTAATCTACAATCTACTTTACTTTGCTGTTTTTCTTTCTGTTCTAATATCCAAAAAGAACAAAAATATCAAACTATCCTATCTATTAGATCTCACTTTCGTAAGTGACCCTAAAGGGATTGACAACCCCTTATCGCGTTGGCTGCGTAGTTCTTATTTGTTTGTGCAGGTGCGAGGGACTCGCGCGTGGTCTCCTACTGGATTGATACCTTGGTTCTAAAAAGAGTCTTGATGACCCACAAGTGTAGGGGATCTATCGTAGTCCTTTCGATAAGTAAGAGTGTCAAACCCAACGAGGAGCAGAAGGAAATGATAGGTAGTTTTCACTAAGGTATTTTCTGGAAGCACTGAAATTATCGGTAATAGATAGTTTTGTGATAAGGTAATTGGTAGCAAGTGACAAAAGGTAAAAGTAAATAAGGTGCAGCAAGATGGCCCAATCCTTTTTGTAGCAAAGGACAAGCCTGGACAAACTCTTATATGGAGGAAAACGCTCCCGATGACACGTGGGAATTATCGTCAAGCTAGTTTTCATCACGATCATCTGATTCGCGTTCGGTACTTTGATAATTTGGTATGTGGGTGGACGGGTGCTTGGGTGCTGTCCTTACTTGGAAAAGCCTCCCACTTATGATTAACCTCTAATGCAAGCATCCGCAACTACAAAATAAGTATTAAGGTAAACCTAACCATAGCATGAAACATATGGATCCAAATCAGCCCCTTACGAAGCAACACATAAACTAGGGTTTAAGCTTCTATTACTCTAGCAACCCATCATCTACTTATTACTTCCCAATTCCTTCCTCTAGGCCCAAATAATGGTGAAGTGTCATGTAGTACACGTTCACGTGACACCACTAGAGGAGAGACAACATACATCTCATCAAAATATCGAACGAATACCAAATTCATATGACCACTTATAGCAAGACTTCTCCCATGTCCTCAGGAACAAAAGTAACTACTCACAAGACATAATATTGTTCATGGTCAGAGAGGTATTAATATGCATAATGGATCGGAACATATGATCTTCCACCAAGTAAACCAACTAGCATCAACTACAAGGAGTAATCAACACTACTAGCAACCCACAGGTACC
This sequence comes from Secale cereale, assembly GCA_902687465.1. Taxonomy (NCBI): domain Eukaryota; kingdom Viridiplantae; phylum Streptophyta; class Magnoliopsida; order Poales; family Poaceae; genus Secale; species Secale cereale. Next base: position 655,660,951 of record LR738711.1, read on the forward strand.
AATCCGAGGTTTGGATACAAAGATTAGATACAAGAGATGAACTAGGGTTTGAGAGGAGATGATGCTGGTGAAGATGTTGATGAAGATAACCCTCCCCAAGATGGTAGAGTTGTTGGTGATGACGGCGGTGACGATTTCCCCCTCCCGGAGGGAAGTATCCCCGGCAGAACAGCTCTGCCGGAGCGCTAGATTGGTTTCAGCCAAGGTTCTGCCTCGAGACGGCGGCGTCTGGTCCCGAAAGCCTCCTGATTTTTTTCCAGGTCAAAACACCTCATATAGGAGAAGATGAGCATTAGGGGGCCATCGGGGGGCCCACGAGGCAGGGGCGCGAGCCTAGAGAGGGGGGGGGGCGTGCCTCCCACCCTCGTGGACAGGTGGTGGCCGCCCTGGTGATCCTCTTTCGCCAGATATTTTTTATATTTTCTGAAACGGTGTCCTGTGGAGTTTCGGAGATTTTTGAGTTGTGCAGAATAGGTTTCTAGAGTTTGCTTCTTTTCCAGCCCAGAATTCCAGCTGTCGGCATTCTCCCTCTTCATGTAAACCTTGTAAAATAAGGGAGAAAAGGCATAAGTATTCTGACATAACGTGTAATAACAGCCCATAATGCAATAAATATCAACATAAAAGCATGATGCAAAATGGATGTATCAACTCCCCCAAGCTTAGACCTCGCTCGTCCTCAAGAGAAAGCCGATATCGAAAAATATGTCCACATGTTTAGAGATAGAGGCGTCAATAAAAATAAAATTCGGACATGAGAGAATCATGTTCATTCTTATAACAGCAACACATATATTTTGTCATATGATTCTTATGCTAAAGTAACAATTCATGCACAATGTCAAGTATGAATCAGAAACTTCATTGAAAACCAACAAACTATGATCTCGATCATTGAAGCAATTGCAATTTATCGTAACATCGGAAAGAGTCAACATAAGAGCTTTTCAGCAAGCCTACATACTCAACTATCATATAGTCTCTCACAATTGCTCACACTCACGCAATACTTATGGTTATGGAGTTTCAATCGGACACAGAGAAAGATAGGGGCTTATGGTATTGCCTCCCAACCTTTTACCTCAAGGGTAATGTCAACATCAATAGACCATGATAACTTACATCCAAGTGGGTATATATGTCAGGATCTTTCCAACACAATGTGCTTGCCAAATGATAAATGTAAAAAGGAAAGGTGATTTTCACCTTGACTCTTATAAGGAAGAATAATAGATAGGCCCTTCGCAGAGGGAAGCAGAGGTTGTCATGTGCTTTTTAAGGTTGGATGCACAAAGTCTTAGCGCAAAAGAACGTCACTTTATATTGCCACTTGTGATAAGGACCTTTATTATGCAGTCCGTCGCTTTTATTACTTCCATATCACAAGGTCGTATAAAGATTATTTTCTCCACACTAATAAATCATACATATTTTATTGAGTTTGCAACATGACAACTTACTTGGAAGGATCTTACTCAATCCACAGGTAGGTATGGTGGACTCTCATGGCAAAACTAGGTTTAAGGATATATGGAAGCACAAGTAGTATCTCTACTTGGTGCAAGGAGTTTTGGCTAGCATGAGGGGGAAAGGCAAGCTCAACATGTTGGATGATCCATGACAATATACTTTATTTTAGACTAGAAAAAGGGCCCGTGCATTGCAACGGGAGAATAGGTGTCATCCATGAAATTGGATCTCCCGTTGCAACACACGGGTTCTTCACCTCGTAAATCTTCGGCAGAGTTCCCTTGAGTTTTGCTTGCACAAACACAAATCAGCCTGAACAATCTATTTTTTGTCTTGAGGGGGAAAGCGAAAAATAGTGGCCATGTCAATCTTTGAAAGTTGATTTCACACTTGGTGCAAAAGCATGGAGATTCCTTGTGGTTAACTCGTGCTTCGAATAGAAATATATCTCTGTTGCGTTCTCTTTCCGAAAGGTAACAACTTGGAACGGTACTTAACACATATTTTCACGTGCTAAATGCATTCAGGGTCTCTAACACCGTGACTCACATTGAGCACCAAGAAATTAACAAATTCAGTCAATCATTTACGAAATTATTTATACACTTCTGTCCAACCAAAGATCAATCCAAGTCACGCACGCATAGGATATTGGACGCATGTACCTGAATATTTAATCAAGGCTATTGCAACTCCTCTAGCAAATTTCCATGAAGACTCAGCCAATTAACTACAAAGACATACAGTACAACCATATAGTACCTGTGACCTCGATAGCGATTTTTTTTTTGCGAGAACTATTTTTTTTTGCTGGGACTGACCAATTTTTTGCTGCAGCCTGGCGATGGCAAGCCATTGTCTTTGCTGCAAGATAATATAAATAGAACATTAACTAACAGCAAGTCTATTGGATCTTGACACCAAAATAGTCAATTAAAAACGTAGAAGTCTATATAAACTACTGCTATTTGAAAGGAGAGACTTGTTCTGTTCATCAAATCAGTAGGTTTTTAAAACTGAAAAGGCCTTTCCAGTAATCTACAACAATAGATATATCATTATTCATGCACCTTGCCAATTAGCACAAATAGAGATGCAAATTAGCCCAGAGAGTTGGAAGACCCAAAATTATTTAACCCGTACATGGTGCACTCATACATAAGAGAAGAACAGGATATCAAACACATGTACCTGAATATTTGATCAAGGCTGTTGCAACTCCTCTAGCAAATTTCCATGAAGATTCAGCCAGATAACTACAGACACATATAGTAGAACCATATAGTACCTGTGACAACGACAATGATCTTTTTTTGCTGGAACTGTTCTTTTTTTCTGGGACCGGTCAAATTTTTTGTTGCAGCCTGGCAACGGCGAGCCATTGTTTTTGCTGGAATAAAATATAAATAAAATATTAACTATCAGCAAGGCTATTGGATATTGACACCAAAATAGTCAATTAGAATAGAAGTCTAGATGAACTACTACTATTTGAAAACAGAGACTTGTTTTGGTGATCAAATCAGTATGTTTTTTTAAAACTGAAAAGGCCTTTCCAGTAAGCTAAAACAATAGATATATCATCATTCATGCATCTTGCCAATTAGCACAAATAGAGATGCAAATTATCCCAGAGAGTTAGAAGACCCAAAATTATTTAACCCGCACATGGTGCACTCATAATTAGGTCATGCTATACAAGTTACTATAATATGCTAATTATTTACCGTATCTGGGCGGACAGTCTTATCTAGAAACGTTTAAATAATACCTAGTAGTTTGCAAGGAGCATATACATTTTTTTCCAAATGGGGTATGTACAACTGATAGTGCTATAACTGAAAATAAACCTACCGTTGCCTGCTCTCTGATTTCAGAGTAGCATGGTTTAATTCATTCATGACCTCTGCATTTTATTCAGAAACAAGCATGCACCAAGATACTCACTTAGAAAGCAGAATCCTCTCTTTCAAAGGGCTATTGTTTCATCTAGCTCTAACATATCCTCTCCTTCTCCCTTTTAATAAGTTGTATAGTTGATGACATACATACTTAAGAAGTAAATAGATGATGACAGATGCAAACTGATGACACTGTAGTGTATGTACCTTGGGTCAGACCAAGTTTTGGAGGACAGTGGAGTATGTGCGGACGGATTTCCGGCGAAGTCGACAGTGTACAACCATGTCATTGTGAGAAACTTGAGGCACGCCAATGAGCCAAATAACTGCAGATTCTCCAAGAGAGTTAGAACACAAAAAACTATTGTATTTTACATTGCAATAGAATCAAAAGGGTTCAGTGATGTGCGCATCTCTCACTACTGTCTCTATCTCTCTGCTATCTCTCTTCCTTACTTATCTCTTTTTTCTCCACAGGACCAGATCAGTAGGTGCAGCAATCAACGCATCTCTCTACCCTCTCTACCACTCATCTCTCTGCTCTCTCTCTCATCCTCTACAGCAGCATCACCCAGCATGCCCTCTCCAGGCACCCATCGCCTCGAACAGCACTCTGTTGCTGCCCAGACCAGCACCGTGGCCGCACTCAGATGCAACAGCAGAGAGTGGGAGAGTTCAGAGCAAGCAGGGGCATCTGAGAAGTAGAAGGAGCAGCAGCAGAGGTGTGAGGATAGAAGAAGTAGCACCAGGGTAGCTCGAGCAGGTGTCCAGAACTCCAGACACCATTGGCTGTGGTCGAACGCGCCGGCTGGAGGGAGACCACGAAGATGACCAGACATCCTCCTGGTGTGGTCTTGTGGTGCTGACAGTGCTGGTTGTGTGTGGCCTCAACAAGAACTCGCCGCCGTGCCGCCGGTCGGTCACCCGAGGCACCACAGCCGGTGACCTTCTTCCTCACCATGCGCCCCTTCTCCTTCTCCTTGCTTCCTCTCTCCCCCACGCCCTGTCCATCTCTTTCTCTAGATGAGAAGGCCGACACCGCCACCGGAGCAAGCCCTCGCACCACCCGCCAGATCCCCCCCTCACCTTGCGCCCCTGCTCCTTCTCCTTTCTTCCTCTCTTTCCTCTCTCCCTCACGCCACCGGATCCTTCGAAGCCGCGCCCAGATCCACCCGTCTTCTTTGAGCCACCGAAGGTTTTCTCAATTTAAAAGGGCCGCGGGTTGAATACTGGACGACGGCGGCCGTCGTCGGCGCACGACGGAATGGGCGAAGCCGGCGCACGGCAGACTGGGCGAAGCCGCCGTCGCTGTCGCATGAGAAATGGATAAGACGACGGGAGGACTACGGGTGGAATTCAAAGGAGTACAGGGTTTTGTTTGCAAAATTGAAACGTTATATATGAACCCACTAAAATAGGGACTGCAGGTTAATTTCTTATAAACCGAGGGAATTTAATGCAAAATCGCTAGCGACGACGGACGACGAGACACCCAATTTTCTTTATTATTAGGTAAATATATAAGAAAACATAACCCATTATGCTGTCTTCCTTGTCCATCATCAACTCTTTAGCATGTCATATTTTAATGAGTGCTCACAATCATAAAAGATGTCCAATATAGTATATTTGTATGTGAAACCTCTCTTTCTTTATTACTTCCTATTAATTGCAACGATGACCAAAACTATGTTTGTCAACTCCCAACAACTTTTATTCGTCATACTCTTTAGATGTGAAGTTATTACTTCCCATAAGATCAATATGATCTCTTTGATATTTTTTTATGTTTTCTTTTATTCTCTCATGACAAAAGTGAGGAAATCAAGCCCATGACTCAACACAAATATTAATTATATAGCTCACGGACTCGATTACAAGGGGTAAAGATCATAAAGCAAAAGCTCACAACTAGATCATGCTAACTATATTCTATTAGATCAAGATACTAACAAAAGGATTGAACTAAGAAAAACGGTAAAGATAGGAGTGTGATGGTGATATGATACCGGGGTAACTCCCCCAAACTTGGCAGTTGCGAAGGGGAGTGCCCATACCCATATAATTATGTCTCCTTCTTCGGAAGTGGTAATGATGGAGTTGTTGATGATGTAGGCTTGTCGTCCATCTTCCAAGGCATGGGCTCATCATCGTAGAAGGATGATCGAGACTCCAGGATGCTCAAATCTGTAGCCAAACTCATCTTCTTGAATCTATATTCATACTCACAGTTTTGGTTACGGAAAGCACCATGAATAAAGTGTGAACCAGCATCGGTCATTAAGTATCTAGGGACTCCAAACCTTGGAAAAATAACTTCTTTAAGCATCTTAATAGAGCCATTGTGATTAGCACTACTAGTTGGAATAGCTTCTACCCATTTAGTAACGTAGTCAACAACAACTAAAATATGTGTATACCCATTAGAGGAAGGAAACGACCCCATATAATCAAAGCCCCAAACATCAAATGGTTCAATAACAAGTGAATAATTCATAGGCATTTCTTGACGTCTACTGATACCATTCATCACAAGATAAGGCAAACTTACGAGCATTCTTGAAGAGAGTAGGCCAATAAAACCAGATTGCAATACCTTATGTGCAGTTCTATCTCCAACATGGTGTCCTCCATAAGCTTCGGAGTGGCACTTGCGTAGGATCTGTTCCTGTTCATGCTCAGGTACACAACGTCTAATAATACCATCTACTCCTTCTTTATAAAGATGTGGGTCATCCCAAAAGCAATGTCTCAAATCATAGAAGAACTTTTTCTTCTGCTGGTATGTGAAGCTAGGAGGTATAAACTTGGCAACAATGTAATTAGCATAATCAGCATACCATGGAGCAGTATGCGAAGTATTTATGACAGCTAATTGTTCATCAGGAAAGCTATCATCAATAGGTTGTGGGTCATCAGGTATATTCTCTAGCCTAGATAAGTTATCTGCTACGGGGTTCTCAGCTCCCTTTCTATCAATAATATGCAAATCAAACTCTTGCAGTAAGAGAACCCATCTAATAAGTCTAGGTTTAGCATCTTTCTTTTCCATAAGGTATTTGATAGCAGCGTGATTAGTGTGAATAGTTACTTTATAATCAACAATGTAAGGTCTAAACTTATCAGAAGAAAATACAACTGCCAAAAAATTCTTTCTCAGTAGTAGCATAATTTCTCTGGGTACTATCTAGAGTTTTACTAGCATATTGGATAACATTCAATTTCTTATCAACTCTTTGCCCTAAAACAGCACCTACAGCATAATCACTAGCATCGCACATAATCTCAAAGGGTAAATTCCAGTCAGGAGGCTGGACAATAGGTGCAGATATCAATGCTTTCTTAAGTATTTCAAATGCTTATAGACAATCATCATCAAAGACAAAAGGAATATCTTTTTGTAAGAGATTAGTCAGAGGCCTGGAGATTTTGGAGAAGTCCTTAATGAACCTCCTATAAAACCCGGCATGACCAAGGATACTTCGTATACCTTAGATGTCCTTTGGACATGGCATCTTTTCAATAGCATCAACTTTAGCTTTGTCAACTTCAATACCTCTTTAAGAAATTTTATGTCCCAAGACGATGCCTTCATTAACCATAAAGTGGCACTTCTCCCAATTCAAGACAAGATTAGTATCTTCACATCTCTGCAAAACTCGATCAAGGTTGCTCAAGCAATCATCAAAAGAAGTTCCGTAAACGGAGAAATCATACATGAAAACCTCAACAATCTTTTCACAAAAATCAGACAATATAGCCATTATGCATCTTTGAAAGGTAGCAGGTGCATTACATAAACTAAAAGGTATACGTCTATAAGCAATGGTACCGAAAGGACAAGTAAAAGTGGTCTTTTCTTGGTCCCCTTTTGACGCAGGTATTTGAGAGAAACCAGAATAACCATCTAGAAAGCAAAAATGAGTATGTTTGGATAACCTTTCTAGCATTTGATCAATAAAAGGCAAAGGGTAATGATTTTTCTTAGTAGCTTTATTTAATTTGCGGAAATCAATTACCATCCTATAACCTGTAACAATTCTTTGTGGGATCAATTCATCTTTATCATTAGGGACAACAGTCATACCTCCCTTCTTAGGGACACAATGGACATGACTTACCCACTGGCTATCAGCAACTAGATATATAATACCTGCCTCTAGAAGCTTTAGTATTTCCTTCCTTACCACTTCTTTCATCTTAGGATTTAACCGTCGTTGATGATCAATAACCGGTTTAGCGTCTTCTTCCAATTTTATCTTGTGTTGGCATAAAGTGGGACTAATGCCCTTAAGATCATCCAGAGTATATCCAATAGCAGCACGGTGCCTCTTCAGAGTTTTCAATAATTTTTCTTCTTCCTGCTCTGAAAGGTTAGCACTAATAATAACAGGATATATCTTCTTTTCATCAAGATAAACATACTTGAGATTATCAGGTAAAGGTTTAAGTTCAAACATGGGACCACCCTTGGGTGGAGGAGGATCCCCTAGGATTTCAACATGCAAGTTGTTTCTCAATACGGGTCCCTTCTTAAAGAATATTTCATTCATATGCATATCATTTTCATGGTCTAGCAGATATTGTTCTAAAGGATCATTAGGAGGCACAACAATAGAAGTAAGACCAATAATTTCATCCTTACTAGGTAATTCTTTATCAAGGGGCTGTCTACGAAATTTAGCAAAGTTAAAATCATAAGACATATCCCCTAAACCAACAGTAACAATATCTTTCACGCAGTCTATTTTAGCATTAACAGTATTCAAGAAGGGTCTACCAAATATAATGGGACAAAAGTCATCTTGTGGGTAACTAAGAATAAGAAAATCAGCAGGGTATTTAACTTTCCCACACAAAACATCAACATTTCTAACAATCCCAACTGGTGAAATAGTGTCTCTATTAGCAAGTTTAATAGTAACATCAATCCCTTCTAACTCAATAGGTGCAATATCATGCATAATTTCTTGATATAAAGAATGAGGGATTATACTTGCACTAGCACCCATGTCACATAAACCATGATAGCAATGATCTCCTATCTTAACGGAGATAACAGGCAAGCCTACGATAGGTCTATGTTTGTTCCTAGCACCGGGTTTGGCTATTCTAGAGCTTCCTCTTGGAGGTAAATAACATGTCCATCTAAATATTTAACCAAGAGATCTTTAACCATAGCAACACTAGGTTCAACTTTAATTTGCTCAGAGGGTGTAGGTGTTCTAGTACTACTCTTACGAACCACAGTTGAAGCTTTAGCATGATCCTCTATTCTAACAGGGAAAGGTGGTTTCTCAATATAAGCAGTAGGAACAATAGGATCGACATTATAAGTGATAGTATTTTCTTCAACTTTAACAGGTTCAACTACTTCTACTTCAATGGGAGGATGGTATTTAAACCACTTCTCCTTGGGAAGATCAACATGAGTAGAGAATGATTCACAGAAAGAAGCTACTATATTAGAGTCAAGTCAATATTTAGTGCTAAACTCACGGAAAACATCAGTATCCATAAAAGCTTTAACACAATCAAACTTAGGGGTCATACCTGACTCCTTACCTTCATTGAGATCCCAATCTTCAGAATTGCGTTTAATTATTTCCAATAAATCCCATTTGAATTCAGTAGTCTTCATCATAAAAGAACCAGTACAAAAATTATCGAGCATGGAGCGATTATTGAGAGAAATCCGAGCATAAATTTTTTGAATGATCATTTCTCTTGAGAGATCATGATTGGGGCATGAATATAACATTGACTTAAGCCTCCCCCAAGCTTGAGCGGTGCTTTCTCCTTCCCGAGGCCAAAAATTATAAATATAATTGCGATCACGATGAACCTGATGCATAGGGTTGAACTTCTGATGAAATTCCAACTTCAGACAATTATAGTTCCATGATCCAATATCATCACATAGCCTGAACCATGTCAATGCATCTCCCTTCAAAGATAAAGGGAAGACCTTCTTCTTGATAACATCCTCGGGCATACCACAAGCTTAAATAATCCACAAACTTCATCCACATAGATTAGATGCAAATCGGGAGATGCAGTGTTCCGTCTCCTGTAAAGGGATTATCTAGCAGTTTCTCTATCATACCCGAAGGAATTTCAAAGCAAATATTTTCAGTAGGTGTAGTAGGTTGAGGAGCAACTCTTTTCTCTTCTGGTCGGGGTGAAGATACCCCGAACAAGCCCCTCATAGGATGATGAGCCATACCAAATTCCACTTACCAAAGGCACTTCACTCCCCGGCAACGGCGCCGGAAAAGAGTATTGATGACCCACAAGTGTAGGGGATCTATCGTAGTCCTTTCAATAAGTAAGAGTGTCGAACCCAACGAGGAGCAGAAGGAAATGATAGGCAGTTTTCAGTAAGGTATTTTCTGCAAGCACTAAAATTATCGGTAACAGATAGTTTTGTGATAAGGTAATTGGTAGCAAGCGACAAAAGGTAAAAGTAAATAAGGTGCAGCAAGATGGCCCAATCCTTTTTGTAGCAAAGGACAAGCCTGGACAAACACTTATATGGAGGAAAACGCTCCCAAGGACACATGGGAATTATCGTCAAGCTAGTTTTCATCACGATCATCGGATTCGTGTTCGGTACTTTGATAATTTGGTATGTGGGTGGACCGGTGTTTGGGTGCTTTCCTTACTTGGACAGGCCTCCCACTTATGATTAACCTCTAATGCAAGCATCCGCAACTACAAAAGAAGTATTAAGGTAAAGCTAACCATAGCATGAAACATATGGATCCAAATCAGCCCCTTACGAAGCAACGCATAAACTAGGGTTTAAGCTTCTGTCACTCTAGCAACCCATCATCTACTTATTATTTCCCAATGCCTTCTTCTAGGCCCAAATAATGGTGAAGTGTCATGTAGTCGACGTTCACATGACACCAGTAGAGGAGAGACAACATACATCTCATCAAAATATCGAACGAATACCAAATTCACATGACTACTTATAGCAAGACTTCTCCCATGTCCTCAGGAACAAAAGTAACTACTCACAAGACACAATGTTGTTCATGATCAGAGGGGTATTAATATGCATAATGGATCTGAACATATGATCTTCCACCAAGTAAACCAACTAGCATCAACTACAATGAGTAATCAACACTACTAGCAACCCACAGGTACCAATCTGAGGTTTGGATACAAAGATTTGATACAAGAGATGAACTAGGGGTTGAGAGGAGATGGTGCTGGTGAAGATGTTGATGAAGATAACCCTCCCCAAGATGGGAGAGTTGTTGGTGATGACGGTGTTGATGATTTCCCCCTCTCGGAGGGAAGTATCACCGGCAGAACAGCTCCGCCGGAGCCTTAGATTGGTTTCCGCCAAGGTTTCGCCTTGAGACGGCGGTGTCTGATCCCGAAAGCCTCCTTCTGATTTTTCCAGGTCAAAACACCTCATATAGGAGAAGATGGGCATTGGGGGGCCATCGGGGGGCCCACGAGGCAGGGGGCGCGCCCAGAGAGGGGGGGGGGGGCGCCCCCACCCTCATGGACAGGTGCTGCCCCCTGGTGATCCTCTTTCGCCAGATATATTTTTATATTTTCTGAAACGGTGTCCTGTGGAGTTTCGGAGCTTTTTGAGTTGTGCAGAATAGGTTTCCAAAGTTTGCTTCTTTTCCAACCCAGAATTCTAGCTGTCGACATTCTCCCTCTTCATGTAAACCTTGTAAAATAAGGGAGAAAAGGCATAAGTATTGTGACATAACGTGTAATAACAGCCCATAATGCAATAAATATCAACATAAAAGCATGATGCAAAATGGACGTATCATATCTGCACGCTGCTAATCACCTTAATTGCGCCACAATCATTCAACCATTGCATGCGGTATGGGTGTTGGTGATGTTTTGTTGACAATCCAAGCTTCTCAACCATCTCCGTGCTTGCAATATTGTTGCAGCTGCCACTATCAACAATCACTCAACATATCTCTGAGTTGATAAGGCAACGAGTGTGAAAAATATTATGCTGTTGACCCTTTTCCTCCTCCACAACCTGGGCATTAAGTGAACGACATACAACCAAAGCTTCACCATCAATTTCTTCATGAGATAAAATAGTTCGTCCTACCTCCCAATCTTGCTGCTCTCCCACTTCATCATTGCCACCTTCAGGGTCACTTTCAGACTCCCATTCACCTCGTTCATTGAGGATCATAGTTCTTTTGCTTGGACATCTCGAATAAATGTGACTTCTTCCTTTGCACTTGTGGCATTGGATGCTGATGCTACGTGTAGAACTCTTTTCTACAGGTGGAGCGGAGGATACTCCTGCTGCAGGTGATGACCTCTTATCTTGATGGCGAACAGTAGGTGAGGAAGCCGTCGAGGCATGTGGATGTTGTGTTCACTGCCATGAGGATGTGATGGCGCGGCCTTGGAAAGCACGAGTATGACCATTACGCATATTATTCTTCTCAACTCGTATGGCTTGATGTACCACATATTGTAGTGTATCATAAGGAAACATCTCCACAAAGTCTGATATTTCGTCATTCAGCCCATGTAAAAATCTTGCCATCTCCACCTCATCACTTTCATGGGTTCTTGTTCGAATTAGCAGCACCTCCATCTCTTTATAGTACTCCTCAACGGTGCGTGGCCCTTGAGTGAGCTCCTGCAATCTATTGTACAGTTGCCTCTCATAGTATGATGGAAGAAAACAGCGCCTCATGACTTGCTTCATCAAAGCCCAGCTGCGGATATAATTATTGACCGATAGCAATAGATCATCTTGCAGCTGATTCCACCATGTAAGAGCATAACCAGAGAACTCCAGAACAGCAAGATCAACTCTCTTGGCTTCAGAAAACCCATGGATGCAAAATATTTGATCACACTTCTCCTCCCACTCAATGTATGCATCCGGATCCTCTTTTCCAGTGAATGATGGCACATGCAGCTTCACTCTCGCTTGGATGTCATGGCCATCTTGATCATGACGGTCATTATGATGACCATTGAGACCAAAAATAGCACCAGGACGTGGCGGGGAGTAGGGTACATAGTCCCCATTACCTTCATCTTCGTCACCATGCTCGGAGAGATCTTCATGAGAGATGTCATCACCATCATGTGCAGCTCGTCGCCAGTGATTAGAAGCAAACCTGCGGGGGTCATGGCCTTGCCTGCAGGCTTTTCCTCTATGTTTCCCACCCCCGCAAATTCTCCACGCCTCCGTTGAGCCCCAACATCAGGGGCACCGTGGGCAGCAGCTCCTGCCGCTCTTCCACGACCATCGTGGCGATCCTTGCTTCCTTGACGTCATCGGTTGTCAGCGGCCAATGAGGCAACGAGGCTGTGTTGATGTTGATCCCCATTACCCGCGATAGGAAGACGGCCTCTGAACAACCTTCGCATAGCTGCAGCTATACTCTCCTCAATCATTTCGCCAAGTGCCGCGTGAGTTTTTGGGAGATCATCTTCCACATGTTGATGTCCATGTACACTCGAGTTAGATCCTGTCATGTTAACTCTCGGAAACAAGTGGACAAAAGAAAAAATATGTGGAAAACACTCAGCTCACCTTCTTGCTTACCCAAATTCTAATGATTCCTTGGCGGCTGTGTGGTGGTAGAAAATCTGGAGTGGATGGGCGAATGAAAGGAAAAAAGCTGACGGTGTCTAGGTGGATCTGGGTGGGGTAAAAATGGGGAGGGCTAGTACTGAGACCCAATCGATGCAAACCAAATAAACAAGAAAAAAAATTGTAGATCTTTGCACCGCGTTTGAGCTGCAACACTTGCCACTGCAACTTCTGAAATTTCTCACCCAACTGAATATGATTGCACACTTGCTCAACACTTTCTCTTCTCTCTTTTTTCACCTCTTTTTTTCTCTTTTTTTTGCTCTTTTCTTGCTCTTTTATTTTTTGCAACACAATAGATTCAACAACAAGATTCGAAGAAAACAACAGCAACTCCGGATCGAACTTGGTGCCAACACAAAGAGGAAAGCAAACAACTAGATCTCAGCAAACAAAGGCTTGGATATTTTTTGTGGCTTTTTTGGCTTTGGACATTAGGACGGGGAAAAACCAAACTAAAAAAGGATAGATCTAGCAACAAAGATACATATCCTACCGTGTAAACCTTGCTCTGAATACCAGATGACATGCCACCGTCTTCGGAGAAGAGGGTGAACAAGGGGAGGTCCGATCTTCACAGCGTAGGATCGATAAGTGGATGGGGATAACTAGCTGCAAGTAGCCGGAAAATAGAAAATAAGAGATTATGACCCGACGAGGAGGATGCTCACCGAAGCTTACAATCCGAACATTCGCCGATCCACAACCCGCAATACTACCCCACACAACCACGCTCACAAGTCGTGGAGCACGGGATAGGTGCAATCCGCAAGGGAACCATGAACTCTAACCCACACAACATGAGCTAGTCATGGAGCATGAATTAGGAGCAATTTCTCAAGGAATCACGAGAATAAGGATAGCAAGATCTCTCCAATCTCTGGAGGAGTCTATGTCTTTGGTTTTTGATAGAAATGACAAAAGTCCCCAACGATGGGAAAAGCTAGCCTATTTATAATCGGAACAACCCCCCTGGATAGGTGTGAAATAAAACTAGCTTTGGGAACCAACTTAGGTGTGAAAGAGAACCAACTTTGGTTTGACTAAATGGCTTAGAGACTTAATGAGGTAGCTTCTGGAAAACTCTCGTTGGAGGTGGTTGGTAGTTCCCGACCAAACATTTTTCACTAGGGTCGAACAATGTTTCCTTCGACAGAAACTCGAGTTCTAGGAACCTTTCGCAAGTCGAGATATCCAAACTCGTGCAAAACATTGTTTCGTCAGAATCGGAACAATGTTTCTTCAGCAGACAACTCATTTCTTCGTGGATTCCTAACTTTGTTTCTTCGCCATAAAACATTGTTTTGCACAGACTGAAATGTGTTTGGCCTTCTTCAGTATCGCACCTGAGTTCAACCAACAACAAAGGAGGTGAAGGTACAACCATGTTTTCAAGGTCAAATGATAGACTTAAGTTAGCGTTCACCTGATCATGTATTTGCATTGCGCGACTTCTTGTGATTGGACCGTTGATGTTTGGTGGTGTGGTGCCCATGTTTGGGATGTCCTCATCACGTGGCCTCTGGCCCAGGGTCGTGGCTGGCGGGAAGTAGGAACGGAAGTAATTTGTTACTTCCGCATCCTATGCGGTTGTACTGCTCCCTGTGAGCGGTAGTACCGTGCCGGGTTTTTGCACCGATCGAAACTCAGCGGAAGTAGCCACGTATGTAATTTTATTAGTTTGTGCCTTTCCCAGCCCAAATTGTGCCCTGCCTTGCGGTAGTACCACAAGGGCGCGCGGTAGTACCACTCCGGCAGTAGTACCGTTCGTTGCTATACGCAACAGGGCTGCATCGGGCTCCTGCCGCGCAAGCGGTAGTACCGCACCGCCTTGTGGTAGTACCGCATGTCGCAGGCTGAGTTGGTGGATAACGGTTGGATATTTCCACATGCTGTATAATGGGGGGGTCTTTTTCCCCAAGTTGACTACCTCTTCCTTCCCTAAGCTCCATTGTTGCTCAAAGCTCCATTTTCGCCCAATCTCTCTCCCTAGCCAATCAAACTTGTTGATTTCCTAGGGATTGGTTGAGAAGGCATCGATCTACACTTCCACCAAGAGAAATTTGATTCCCCCCACTAAACCCTTGCGGATCTTGCTACTCTTGGGTGTTTGAGCACCCTAGACGGTTGAGGTCACCTCGAAGCCATAGTTCATTGTGGTGAAGCTTGGTGGTGTCGTTGGGAGCCTCCAATTAAGTTGTGGAGATTTCCCCAACCTTGTTTGTGAAGGTTTGGTCGCCGCCTTCAAGGGCACCAATAGTGGAATCACAACATCTCGCATTGTGTGAGGGCGTGAGGAGAATACATTGGTCGTAGTTGCTTCTTGGGGAGCATTGTGCCTCCACACCGCTCCAACGGAGACGTACTTCCTCTCATAATGAAGGAACTTCAGTAACACATCCTTGTATCCACCGGTTCCACTCTTGGTTATCGCTTACCTTTAATTGTTAAGCTTTATTTTGTTAGTTCCTTGTATTTTCTTGTGTGCTTGTTATTGTTGCATCATATAGGTTGCCAACTTAGTTGCACATCTAGACAACCTATTTTGTTGCTAAGTTTAATTTGGTCAAGAAAAGCTAAAACATTGTTAGCTGCCTATTCAGCCCCCCCTCTAGTCAACCATATCTATCCTTTCAATTGGTATCAGAGCCTCGTCTCTTTATTAAGGACTTTACCGTCCAAAGAGTATGGGTGACATCGTAGTCGATACAAAGGAGCACCCCTGTGGGAATCCGTCCTTGTCTATGTCCGATGGGGGACCCTCGATCTCTTGTGAGTAGTTCAATGCGGCTTTGGACACAATGAAAACCTCAATGACGACCGATGTCAAAGTCATGGTCAAAGAATTTCTTGATGGTCTTAAATTATCCACCCTACCGTTGGAAGTGGCTCGTCCCACTAACAAGGTGACGGGTGCTCTTCCCGATAAGGGAGAAGCTAGTAGCGATCAAGTTGCCGTGTCTAAGAACGGGAGTGGCATCTTTGCCCATGTTGAACCACCGATTACTTATGGAGGACACGTTCCCTCCCCGCATCTAAATCATGTTGGTCCTCCCCCTAAGTATGTGAAAAATGCCGATTTTTCTACTTGGAGTTTCCGCTTTAAACATCATTTAAATCATTGTTCTACTAATATTTGGAGAATCATTGAGCAAGTATTCTATCCACATGATCCGTACAACTTAACTCCAAGAGAAGATGTGGAACATCAATTCAACGAGTCCATTATTTTCATTCTTCAAGAAGCCATCCCTCCCGAAGATATTGCAGATCTCCGACCCTTCTCCGTGGCAAAGGAAGCATGGGAGCATGTTGTCTCCTTGTACAAGGGAAGCGCAAGCATTCAACGATCAAACCATGAAGTAGTGCAAAATGAAGCCAATGAGTTTGCCATGATCGAAGATGAAGAACCCCGTGAACTTTATCGGAGATCAACCACTCTTGCGGTTTCACTCCGAGATCATGGGATCAAGGATACGAATGACAATTGGATCAAGCGGATGTTTCTCAAGGCCATGATGCCTTACCACAAGGCCATGTCCTCTGTCATCTGTCAAAGGCCGGACTTCCACACCTTGTCCTCAAGTGAAGTGTTGGATGAGTTTTTTGCCATGAGGATCTTTGACAAGACCGCCGACAATGCGGTGTTGCGGGCTCAACGATCAAAGAAGTCCAACCTTGCATTGAAGGCCAAGGCTTGTGTGGAAGAAGAGGATGAAGAGGATGAAGAGGAGTGTTGCCCGGAAGACACCAAATATGCCTATCATGAGCACATGGCTCTTGCTTCATGGCAATTTTGGGGCAACAAGAAGAATTCAAGGCCCAACTTCAACAAGAACAATTCAAGTGGCTTCAAGGGAAAGAAATGAGTGAGGACGTGCTACAATTGTGGCAATGTGAGACATTTTGTTGTGGATTGCCCATCTGAGAAAAGGGAAGACAATGGAGGCAAGCTTATCCGAAAAGACAAGGCCAAGTCTTTCCCCAACAAGAACAACTTCACCACGAAGACTCCGCCCAAAGGATTGGTGGCCCAAGAAGAGTATGATGAGGATGACGATGATGATGAAGATGACGAGATGGTTACCATGGCCACCGTTGCCATTGCGACGACTCCATGGTCATCCCTCTTCGACTCACCAAATGAGAACATCACCGCCAAGTGCATCATGGCTAAAGCCACCAATAAGGTAACCCCCAACATCAAGTCTACCGTCACTACTAATCCTTCTTTGACGAACTGCATTGATGAAAGTGAGGGGGCGGATGAGGAGGTAAATGAATTTAAGTCTAATATGAGTAAGCTCAAAGGTAAATCCAAGAAGCACCTTTTTGCTCTCTTGGAACAATTTGGTTAAGCCAACGACATGATCGAGTCTCACAAAGAGACAATCTCTAAGATGGAGGGTCATAGTCAAGACTATGCATGCCGATGAGATATCAGATCTCTCTAATGCTCTTGAGGAAGAGCGTGGTTTTCATTTGGCTCTTGAGGAGTCACACAATGATGATCATGCTAAATTAAAGAAGGATCTTGATCATGCTTTAGTCATCTCTCGTGTGCGCAATTCTAAAAAGGCAAAACTTGTGGTTGACCAAGCTAGACTCAAGGAGGAGTTTGATAAACTTGACAAGGCTCACATGGTCTTGAAGAGTGTTCATGCTAGCCTCAAAGAGTCTCATGATGAACTTCAAGTTTCGCTAACCAAGGAGAAAGCCACTTTTCCTCACATGGTTTTAATTGATAATGCAAATGCTACTAACCCATGTTGTGAGCATGTGCATCTTGTTGAAGAGAATGCCAAGTTAAAGAAACAACTTGATAAAGGCCTTGTGTCTTGCATACAAGGTGAGAAGAACCTCAACGACCATTTGAGAAATCAAAATGAAGTTGTTGCCAAGGAGGGGTTTGGGTTTGCATGCAAGCCCAAGAAGAAGAAGAATGACAAGACCAAGCAACCTCTTCCTCTCAAGCAAACCTTTGTGAAGGAGGGAGAGGGTACTCCTAAGGAGAAGAAGAACATTGTGAAGGGTGGTGGAGTCAAAAAGGGCATTGTCACTCCTTCCAACAAAGCCGACGACTTTAACCCATCTTATGTGGTATGTCGTGCTAGTGATGGACATGTTTATGCTAAATTTGTCGGTTCTTCTTATGAGTACATTGAGTGGTCTATTTGGGTTCCTAAGACCCTTGTTACTAACATCAAAGGACCCATTACAAAATGGTACCTAAAATCAAGCATTAATCTCTTGTAGGAGTTTGCTTCCAGTGGGGGATCATGGTTGCTCGATAGTGGAGCCACAAATCATATGACCAGAAGCAAATACTTGGTAGTGGACATGCACAAAGGTTCATCTATAGCCACCAATGTCGAATGGGGTGATGCTTCCTCTTCTAAGGTAGTGGGTCTCGGCAAGGTTGTCGTTTCCTCACGATCGAGAAATTCATGCTTGTTGAGTCCCTTGCATACAATTTACTTTCCGTTTGTCAACTTCCACTCATGGGTTTTGCTACTTTCTTTGATATTGATTCCGTGGCCCTCTTGTGGAGCAAGACTCTTAAAGTAGCCTTTGTTGGGCATGTCGAGAACGGTCTCTATGTGGTCAACTTCTTGGACTGACCCACTAAGATCGCGACATGCCTAATGGCTAAAGTTGACATGGGATGGCTTTGGCATCGTTGTTTTGCCCACATCAATATGAGATCTTTGCAAAGTCTTCTCAAGGGGGACCATGTCCGTGGACTAAAAAATGTTAGTTTTCCCAAAGTTCGTGCTTGTAGTGCTTGTATCGAAGGAAAGATACATGAGAAGGCTCACCCTCCCATGACTATCATCTACTCGACGAGGCCTTTATAGCTCATTCACATGGATCTCTTTGGGCCTCCATCCTTTGATAGTCTTGGGGTAGAAAGTATTTCTTGGTGATTGTGGATGATTATTCAAGATACACTTGGGTATATTTCTTCCAGAGGAAGAGTGTGACCCAACAAACTGTCATCAACTTTGCAAATGAAACTTGGCGTCAACATGATGCGAAGATATTGATGATTCGAAGTGACAATGGCACCGAGTTCAAGAACTACACCTTGGATGAGTTCCTTAGTGACGAGGGGATCAAGCATCAATATGCGGCAGCTTATACCCCTCAACAAAATGGTGTGGCAAAGAGGAAGAATAAAACATTGATGGATGCAGCAAGGACCATGATGGCGGAGTTCAAGTTTCTGTACAACTTTTGGGCCGAATCCATTAACACCGCATGTCATGCATCCAATCGACTCTATCTCCACAAAGGATTGAACAAAACTCCGTATGAGATATTTATCGGTAACAAGTCCAACCTCAAGTATTTCCGGGTGTTCGGTTGTAAGTGTTTCATACTCAAGAAAGGTGTCTGTTTGTCTAAATTTGAGACTAGAGCTCATGAGGGCATATTTGTTGGTTATGCTACAAACTCTCATGATTATCGTGTCCTCAACAAGTCCACCGGTCTAATTGAGGAGACGTGTAACGTGGAGTTTGATGAGAATAACGGCTCCCAAGTGAAGCAAAGTGGTACTTGTGATGTAGGTGATGAAATTCCTCCTCAAGCCATAAGAAGAATGGGAGTTGGTCATATCCTTCCCATTTAGGAACCCCTTGTGGCCAAAGGAGAAGGACACTGTTTCGCTCAAGTGGAACCATCACTAACCCAAGACCCACACGCTTCCTAAGAACAAAGTGAAGGCCCTCAACCCATTGAACAAGGCCAAGTGCAAGATCAACCACAAAATCGTGTTGATCCTCCAAGTGATGCACAAGGCCAAGTTCCTTCTCCCGAGCAAGTTCAAGATCAAGAGAAAGCTCAAGATCAAGAACAAGCTCAAAGCGACGCTCATGATGATCAAGTTATCGCACCTCAACTCTCTCTTGAGGGGCAATTGGAGCGTCGTGCCGCCAAAGTTGCCTCCAGGCTCGCTTCTTGAGAGCATCACATGAAGAATATCCTTGGAAGCATTAAAAGGGGCTAAGCAATCGTACACAATTAGCAAACTATTGTGCTCATCATGCGTTTGTCTCTTGTGTTGAACCCCAAAAGGTCTATGAGGCGCTCGAAGACCCGGATTGGCTCAATGCCATGCATGAAGAACTCCATAACTTCGAGCGCAACAAGGTGTGGCTGTTGGTTCCAAGGCCGAAGGAGAACCATAATGTCATTGGAACCAAATGGATCTTTAAGAACAAACAAGATGCTCACGAGATAGTCATTCGCAACAAGGCTCGTTTGGTGGCACACGACTACTCCCAAGTCGAGGGTATCGACTACGGTGAAACCTTTGCCCCCGTTGCTCACTTTGAATCTATTCATTTGTTGCTTGCCTATGCTTCTCATCATAACTTTAAATTGCAACAAATGGGTGTGAAGAGTGCTTTTCTTAATGGTCCTATTAGTGAGTTGGTGTATGTCAAACAACCCCCGGGGCTCGAGGATCCTAAGTTCCTGAATCACGTGTATCAACTCGGTAAGGCGCTCTATGGCCTTAAACAAGCCCCACGTGCGTGGTATGAGCATCTTACCGAGTTGTTACAAGATCATGGGTTTGAAATTGGGAAAATCGACCCCACTCTTTTTACCAAGAAGGTCAAAGGGGAGTTGTTTGTATGCCAACTATATGTTGATGATATTATTTTTTGTCCACCTAACAAAGCTTTCAATGATGAGTTTGCCGGACCCATGACCATGGAGTTTGAGATGTCCATGATGGGATAGTTGAAGTTCTTTCTCAGGTTCGAAATCAAACAAAGATGAGAAGGAATCTTCATCAAACAAGCCAAATATACTCAAGACATGCTCAAGAGATTCAATCTAAGTGATGTCAAGCCGGCTACTATGCCTATGCCTACCAAGTGCCAACTTGACATTGATCCCAATGGTAAAGCGGTGGATCAAAAGGTATATCGTTCTATGATTGGATCCTTGCTTTACGTTTGTGCATCTAGACCGGATATCATGTTGAGTGTGGGAATTTGTGCACGGTTTCTAGCCTCACCTAAGGAAAGTCACTTTGTGGCGGTCAAGCGAATCTTTCGATATTTGGCTCATACCCCAAACTTTGGCTTATGGTACCCAAGAGGAGCAAACTTCAATCTTGTAGGTTTCTCGGATTTGGATTGGGCGGGAGACAAAGTGGATAGGAACTCAACTTCCGGAGGGTGCCAATTTCTTGGTTGCTCTTTGGTGAGTTGGTCTTCCAAGAAGCAAAGTTGTGTATCTCTCTCCTCCACCGAAGCCGAGTATGTGGTGGCCGATAGTTGTTGTGCTCAAATTTTATGGATGAGGAAAAATTTAAAGGATTACAGTGTCATCTGTGACAAAGTGCCTCTTTGGCATGACAATGAAAGTGATGTCAAGATTTCTCTCAACCCGGTGCAACACTTCAAGACCAAGCATATTGAGAATCGTTATCACTTCATCCGGGAGCATATTCGGCGAGGGGAGATTGATCTTCATTATGTCAACACTCATGACAACCTTGCAGATATTTTCACGAATCCTTTGGATGAAGCAAGATTTCGCGAGTTAAGGCATGACCTAATATTATTGATTTGAGCAGTGGATTGAAACCTTGCACACCCCACCCCACTCAACATGTTGTCTTGTCCAAATGTAGGCATGAACATAGGGGGAGTGTTGTTCTATCAATGAACTCTCCTCTCCCATTATGCATAAATTGATCAACTCTTGCACACTATCCATTTTTTATGGTACTTGTGCTTCAAAGACGAGTTTTGGTCATGGGCCCAAGGATAATTCTTCGCGGTGCCATACCAAGTGAATGAAACATAGGTGGCTTCAGCCACCGCCCTCTCTTTGGAGATGTTGAGTTGTACCTTTGTTCTTTGTTTTCTTTTGCTTTCTCTTTGAACCGCTTTTGTGTTTGGGTTGCCTCAAGCGTGTGCTCGTTTGCTTGTTCTTGTGTTTGAAGGATGTTTTGCAAAAGCCTCAGTCTTCTTGTATCTGTGAAACTTGGACTGTTCTTGGGTTATGGTACTACCGTGGCATGCCACGGTACTACCATAGGAGTTGAGCACGGTACTACCGCGTGAAGGAAATATGCCCTAGAGGCAATAATAAAGATGTTATTTGTATTTCCTTATATCATGATAAATGTCTTTTATTCATGCTAGAATTGTATTAACCGGAAACCTGATACATGTGTGGATACATAGACAAAACAGTATGTCCCTAGTATGCCTCTACTAGACTAGCTCATTGGTCAAAGATGGTTATGTTTCCTAGCCATAGACATGAGTTGTCATTTGATCAACGGGATCACATCATTAGGAGAATGATGTGATGGACTAGACCCATCCGTTAGCATAGCACTATGATCGTTTAGTTTTACTGCTATTGCTTTCTTCATGACTTATACATGTTCCTATGACTATGAGATTATGCAACTCCCGAATACCGTAGGAACACCTTGTGTGCTATCAAATGTCACAACGTAACTGGGTGATCATAAAGATGCTCTACAGGTGTCTCCGAAAGTATTCGTGGTGTTGGCATGGATCAAGATTAGGATTTGTCACTCCGAGTGTCGGAGAGGTATCTCTGGGCCCTCTCGGTAACACACATCACAATAAGCCTTGCAAGCAAAAGACTAATGAGTTAGTCACGAGATGATGTGTTACGGAATGAGTAAAGAGACTTGTCGGTAACGAGATTGAACTAGGTATAGAGATACCGACGATCGAATCTTGGGCAAGTAACATACCGATGACAAAAGGAACAACGTATGTTGTTATGCGGTTTGACCGATAAAAGATCTTCGTAGAATATGTAGGAGCCAATATGAACATCTAGGTTTCGCTATTGGTTATTGACCGGAGATGAGTCTCGGTCATGTCTACATAGTTCTCGAACCCGTAGGGTCCGCACGCTTAACGTTTGATGACGATCGGTATTAAGAGTTTATGAGTTTTGATGTACCGAAGGTAGTTCGGAGTCCTGGATGAGATCACGGACATGACGAGGAGTCTCGGAATGTCCGAGACATAAAGATTGATATATTGGACGACTATATTCGGGCACCGGAAGTGTTCCGGAAAAGTTTCGGATTTAACTGGATTGCCGGAGGGGGTTACCGGAACCCCCTACGAAGGGGGATGGTCCATAGTGGGCCTTGAGGAAAGGAGAGAGGCAGCCCATAAAGACTGGCCGGCGCCCGACCTAGGGATCCTAGTTGGACTAGGATTGGGGGGGCGCCACCTCTCCCTCTTTTCCTTTCCCTCTCTTCCTTTTTGGTGGACTCCTACTAGGAATAGGATTGCAATCCTATTCCTAGTAGGATTGCCCTAGCCGCACCATAGGAGGCCGGCCGGCCCTCCCCTCTTACTCCTTTATATACGGGGGCAGGGGGGCACCCAAAGACATACAAGTTGAATTGTTCTAGCCGTGTGCGGTGCCCCCTCCACAGAAACACACCTCGGTCATACCGTTGCAGTGCTTAGGCGAAGCCCTCCGCCGGTGAATACATCATATCCGTCACCACGCCATCGTGCTGACGAAACTCTCCCGTGAAGCTCAACTGGATCAAGAGCTCGTGGGACGTCATCAAGCTGAACGTGTGCTGAACGCGGAGGTGCCGTACATTCGGTGCTTGATCGGTTGAATCGCGAAGAAGTTCGACTACATCAACCGCGTCACTTGACGCTTCCGCTTCCGGT
The DNA here is from genome assembly GCA_902687465.1 of Secale cereale. Lineage (NCBI taxonomy): Eukaryota > Viridiplantae > Streptophyta > Magnoliopsida > Poales > Poaceae > Secale > Secale cereale. The sequence continues at coordinate 655,684,656 of LR738711.1, forward strand.
CTACGAGGGTACGTAGACACACTCTTCCCTCTCGTTGCTATGCATCTGGTAGATAGATCTTGCGTGATCGTAGGAAAATTTTAAAATACTACGTTCCCCAACAATGGTATCAGAGCCAGGTCTATGCGTAGATGATATGCACGAGTAGAACACAATGAGTTGTGGGCGATACTAGTCATATTGCTTACCAGCATGTCATACTTTGCTTCGGCGGTATTGTGAGATGAAGCGGCCCGGACCGACATTACGCGTACGCTTACGCGAGACTGGTTTCACCGTTACGAGCACTCGTTGCTTAAAGGTGACTGGCGGGTGTCTGTCTCTCTCACTTTAGCTGAATCAAGTGTGGCTACGCCCGGTCCTTGTGAAGGTTAAAACAGCACATACTTGACGAAACATCGTTGTGGTTTTGTATGCGTAGGTAAGAACGGTTCTTGCTAAGCCCGTAGCAGCCACGTAAAACTTGCAACAACAAAGTAGAGGACGTCTAACTTGTTTTTACAGGGCATGTTGTGATGTGATATGGTCAAGACATGATGAGTTATACGGTTTTGTATGAGATGATCATGTTTTGTAATGTTATCGGCAACTGGCAGGAGCCATATGGTTGTCGCTTTATTGTATGAAATGCAATCGCCATGTAATTGCTTTACTTTATCACTAAGCGGTAGCGATAGTCGTAGAAGCAATAGTTGGCGAGACGACAACGATGCTACGATGCAGATCAAGGTGTCGCGCCGGTGACGAAGGTGATCATGACGGTGCTTTGGAGATGGAGATCAAAAGCACAAGATGATGATGGCCATATCATGTCACATATTTTGATTTGCATGTGATGTTTATCTTATTATGCTTCTTATTTTGCTTAGAACGACGGTAGCATTATAAGATGATCCCTTACTAAATTTCAAGGTATAAGTGTTCTCCCTGAGTATGCACCGTTGCGAAAATTCGTCGTGCCGAGACACCACGTGATGATCGGGTGTGATAAGCTCTACGTTCAAATACAACGGGTGTAAGCCAGTTTTGCACACGCAGAATACTCGGGTTAAACTTGACGAGCCTAGCATATGCAGATATGGCCTCGGAACACTGGAGACCGAAAGGTCGAGCGTGAATCATATAGTAGATATGATCAACATAAGATGTTCACCATTGAAACTACTCCATCTCACGTGATGATCGGACATGGTTTAGTTGATTTGGATCACGTGATCATTTAGATGACCGGAGGGATGTCTATCTAAGTGGGAGTTCTTAAGTAATATGATTAATTGAACTTTAATTTATCATGAACTTAGTCCTGGTAGTATTAGCATATCTATGTTGTAGATCAATAGCTCGCGATGTTGCTCCACGTTTATTTTTTAAATGTTCCTAGAGAAAACCAAGTTGAAAGATGTTAGTAGCAATGATGCGGAATTGTTCCGTGATCTGAGGATTATCCTCATTGCTGCACAGAAGAATTATGTCCTTGATGCACCGCTAGGTGACAGACCTATTGCAGGAGCAGATGTAGACGTTATGAACGTTTTGACAAAAGCTCGGTATGATGACTACTTGATAGATTAAGTACACCATGCTTTACGGCTTAGAACCGGGACTTCAAAAACGTTTTGAACACGAAGGAGCATATAAGATGTTCCAAGAGTTGAAATTAGTATTTCATACTCATGCCCGTGTCGAGAGGTATAAGACCTCTGACAGTACTTTGCCTACAAGATGGAGGAGAATAGCTCAACCAGTGAGCATGTGCTCAGATTGTCTGGGTACTACAATTACTTGAATCAAGTGGGAGTTATTCTTCCAGATAAGATAGTAATTGACAAAGTTCTCTAGTCACTATCACCAGGTTAGTAGAACTTCGTGATGAACTATAATATGCAAGGGATGACGAAGGTAATTCCCGAGCTCTTCGCGATCCTGAAATCGGCGAAGGTAGAAATCAAGAAAGAGCATCAAGTGTTGATGGTTAATAAGACCACTTGTTTCAAGTAAAGGGCAAAGGGATAGAATGGGAACTTCAAAAGGAATGACAAGCAAGTTGTCACACCCGTGAAGAAACCCAAAGCTAAACTCAAGCCTGAAACTAAGTGCTTCTACTGCAAAGGAAAAGGTCACTGGAAGTGGAACTGCCCTAGATATTTGGCGGATAAGAAGGATGGCAAAGTGAACAAAGGTATATTTGATATACAGATTATTGATGTGTATTTTACTAGTGTTCATAGCAACCCCTCGGTATTTGATACTGGTTCAGTTGCTAAAGAGTAGTAACTCGAAATGGGAGTTGCATAATGAACAGAAACTAGTTAAAGGATGAAGTGACGATGTGTATTGGAAGCAGTTCCAAGATTGATATGATCATCATCGCACACTCCCTATACTTTCGGGATTAGTGTTGAACCTAAATAAGTGTTATTTGGTGTTTGTGTTGAGCATGAATATGATTTGATCATGTTTATTGCAATACGGTTATTCATGTAAGTTAGAGAATATTTATTGTTCTGTTTACATGAATAAAACCTTCTATGGTCATACACCCAATGAAAATAGTTTGTTGGATCTCGATCGTGTGATACACATATTCATAATATTGAAGCCAAAAGATGCAAGGTTAATAATGATAGTGCAACTTATTTGTGGCACTGCCGTTTAGGTCATATTGGTGTAAAGCGCATGAAGAAACTCCATAGTGATGGAATTTTTGGAATCACTTGATTATGAATCACTTGGTGCTTGCGAACCATGCCTCATGGGCAAGATGACTAAAACTCCGTTCTCCGGAACTATGGAGCGAGCAACAGAGTTGTTGGAAATCATACATACTGATGTATGCAGACCAATGAGTATTGAAGCTCACGGCGGGAATCGTTATTTTCTGACCTTCACTGATGATTTGAGCAGATATGGGTATATCTACTTAATGAAGCACAAGTCTGAAACATTTGAAAAGTTCAAAGAATTTCAGAGTGAAGTGGAGAATCATCGTAACAAGAAAATAAGAGTTTCTACGATATGATCGTAGAGGTAAAATATTTGAGTTAGCGAGTTTGGCCTTCACTAAAAACAATGTGAAATAGTTTCACTACTCACGCCACCTGGAACACCACAGTGTAATGGTGTGTCCGAACGTCATAACCGTACTTTATTAGATATGGTGCGATCGATGATGTCTCTTACCGATCTACCACTATTGTTTTTGGGGTTATGCATTAGAGACAGCTACATTCACGTTAAATAGGGCACCATCTAAATCCGTGGAGATGACATCGTATGAACTGTGGTTTGACGAGAAACCTAAGCTGTCGTTTTTTTAAGTTTGGGACTGCGATGCTTATGTGAAAAAGTTTCAACATGATAAGCTCGAACCCAAATCGGAGAAGTAAATCTTCATAGGATACCCAAAAGAAACTGTTGGGTACACCTTCTATCACAGATCCGAAGGCAAGGTCTTTGTTGCTAAGAGTGGATCCTTTCTAGAGAAGGAGTTTCTCTCGAAAGAAGTGAGTGGGAGGAAAGTAAAACTTGACGAGGTAATTGTACCTTCTCCCGAATTGGAAAGTGGAACATCACAGAAACTAGTTCCAGTGATTCCTACACCAATTAGTGAGGAAGCTAATGATGATGATCATGAAACTTCAGATCAAGTTTCTGCTGAACGTCGTAGATCAACCAGAGTACGTTCCGCACCAGAGTGGTACGGCAACCCAGTTCTGGAAATCATGTTACTAGACCATGATGAACCTACGAACTATGAGGAAGCGATGATGAGCCCAGATTCCGCAAAATGGCTTGAGGCCATGAAATCTGAGATGGGATCCATGTATGAGAACAAAGTGTGGACTTTGGTTGACTTGCCCGATGATCGGCAGGCCATCGAAAATAAATGGATCTTCAAGAGGAAGATCGACGCTGACGGTAATGTTACTGTTTACAAAGCTCGACTTGTTGCGAAAGGTTTTCGACAAGTTCAAGGAGTTGACTACGATGAGACTTTCTCACCCGTAGCGATGCTTAAGTCTGTCCGAATCATGTTAGCAATTGCCGCATTTTATGAAATCTGGCAAATGGATAACAAAACTGCATTCTTTAATGGATTTATTAAAGAAAAATTGTATATGATGCAACCCGAAGGTTTTGTCAATCCTAAAGGTGCTAACAAAATGTGCAAGCTCCAGCGATCCATCTATGGACTGGTGCAAGCATCTCGGAGTTGGAATATACGCTTTGATAAGTTGATCAAAGCATATAGATTTATACAGACTTACGGTGAAGCCTGTATTTACAAGAAGTGAGTGGGAGCACTACAACCTTTCTGATAAGTATATGTGAATGACATATTGTCGATCGGAAATGATGTAGAATTTTCTGGAAAGCATAAAGGAGTGTTTGAAAGGAGTTTTTCAAAGAAAGACCTTGGTGAAGCTGCTTACATATTGGGCATCAAGATCTATAAAGATAGATCAAGATGCTTGATAAGACTTTCGATAAATACATACCTTGATAAGATTTTGAAGTAGTTCAAAATGGATCAGTCAAAGAAGGAGTTCTTGCCTGACTTGTAAGGTGTGAAGTTGAGTAAGACTCAAAGCCAGACCACGACAGAAAAATATAGAGAGAATGAAAGTCATTCCCTATGCCTCAGCCATAGGTTCTATAAAGTATGCCATGATGTGTACCAAACATGTTGTGTACCTTGCCATGAGTTTGTCAAGGGGGTACAATAGTGATCCAGGAGTAGATCACTGTACAGCGGTCAAAATTATCCTTAGTAACTGGATGACTAAGGAAATGTTTCTCGATTATGGAGGTGATAAAGAGTTCGTCGTAAAGGGTTACGCCGATGCAAGCTTTGACACTAAATCCAGATGACTCTAAGTATCAATATGGATGCGTATTGAAAGTGGGAGCAATTAGCTAGAGTAGCTCTATGCAGAGCATTGTAGACATAGAAATTTGCAAAATACATACGGATCTGAATGTGACAGACCCATTGACTAAACTTCTCTCACAAGCAAAACATGATTACACCTTATTACTCTTGGGTATTAATCACATAGCGATGTGAACTAGATTATTGACTCTAGTAAACCCTTTGGATGTTGGTCACATGGCGATGTGAACTATGGGTGTTATTCACATAACGATGTGAACTATCGGTATTAAATCACATGGCGATGTGAGCTAGATTATTGACTCTAGTGCAAGTGGGAGACTGAAGGAAATATGCCCTAGAGGCAATAATAAAGATGTTATTTGTATTTCCTTATATCATGATAAATGTCTTTTATTCATGCTAGAATTGTATTAACCGGAAACCTGATACATGTGTGGATACATAGACAAAACAGTATCTCCCTAGTATGCCTCTACTAGACTAGCTCATTGGTCAAAGATGGTTATGTTTCCTAGCCATAGACATGAGTTGTCATTTGATCAACGGGATCACATCATTAGGAGAATGATGTGATGGACTAGACCCATCCGTTAGCATAGCACTATGATCGTTTAGTTTTACTGCTATTGCTTTCTTCATGACTTATACATGTTCCTATGACTATGAGATTATGCAACTCCCGAATACCGTAGGAACACCTTGTGTGCTATCAAACGTCACAACGTAACTGGGTGATCATAAAGATGCTCTACAGGTGTCTCCGAAAGTATTCGTGGTGTTGGCATGGATCAAGATTAGGATTTGTCACTCCGAGTGTCGGAGAGGTATCTCTGGGCCCTCTCGGTAACACACATCACAATAAGCCTTGCAAGCAAAAGACTAATGAGTTAGTCACGAGATGATGTGTTACGGAATGAGTAAAGAGACTTGTCGGTAACGAGATTGAACTAGGTATAGAGATACCGACGATCGAATCTTGGGCAAGTAACATACCGATGACAAAAGGAACAACGTATGTTGTTATGCGGTTTGACCGATAAAAGATCTTCGTAGAATATGTAGGAGCCAATATGAACATCCAGGTTCCGCTATTGGTTATTGACCGGAGATGAGTCTCGGTCATGTCTACATAGTTCTCGAACCCGTAGGGTCCGCACGCTTAACGTTTGATGACGATCGGTATTATGAGTTTATGAGTTTTGATGTACCGAAGGTAGTTCGGAGTCCCGGATGAGATCACGGACATGACGAGGAGTCTCGGAATGTCCGAGACATAAAGATTGATATATTGGACGACTATATTCGGACACCGGAAGTGTTCCGGAAAAGTTTCGGATTTAACTGGATTGCCGGAGGGGGTTACCGGAACCCCCTACGAAGGGGGATGGTCCATAGTGGGCCTTGAGGAAAGGAGAGAGGCAGCCCATAAAGGCTGGACGGCGCCCCACCTAGGGATCCTAGTTGGACTAGGATTGGGGGGGCGCCACCTCTCCCTCTTTTCCTTTCCCTCTCTTCCTTTTTGGTGGACTCCTACTAGGAATAGGATTGCAATCCTATTCCTAGTAGGATTGCCCTAGCCGCACCATAGGAGGCCGGCCGGCCCTCCCCTCTTGCTCCTTTATATACGGGGGTAGGGGGTCACCCAAAGACATACAAGTTGAATTGTTCTAGCCGTGTGCGGTGCCCCCTCCACAGAAAGACACCTCGGTCATACCGTTGCAGTGCTTAGGCGAAGCCCTGCGCCGGTGAATACATCATATCCGTCACCACGCCATCGTGCTGACGAAACTCTCCCGTGAAGCTCAACTGGATCAAGAGCTCGTGGGACGTCATCAAGCTGAACGTGTGCTGAACGCGGAGGTGCCGTACGTTCGGTGCTTGATCGGTTGAATCGTGAAGAAGTTCGACTACATCAACCGCGTCACTTGACGCTTCCGCTTCCGGTCTACGAGGGTACGTAGACACACTCTTCCCTCTCGTTGCTATGCATCTGGTAGATAGATCTTGCGTGATCGTAGGAAAATTTTAAAATACTACGTTCCCCAACACCGCGCCCATCACGGCAGTAAATTTTTACTGCCGCTGGTAGAGCGGTATTACCGCCCTGCGTGCGGTACTTTCGCCTGGGTGGTACTACCGCAATGACCAGCGGTACTACCCTGCCGTCGCGAGTGGGTGGGTGTTAAGAGGAGGCAGTGGGAGTTCCAACTCCCCCATACCCATTCAACTCTTATTCCCCATCTCGTCTCTCTCTCAGGCCCAAGAACGGCGCCGGGGGACCTCGCTGGATCTCCGTCTCCGGCCGCTCTCCTCGCGTTTCAACCGGTGGGATCGTTCCCCACCTCGCCCTCTTGCCATGGACCCCGGTATCTCCCCAAGTCCCTCTCCCTTTTTGCCTTGTTTTTTTGCTTCTAGGTCTTGGGGAGATGCATGTGTAGTTCATGTGATTTTTGGCTAAATCTATGCAAGAGAAAAGTGTAGGAGAGTACTAGTGCAGTAGAAATGCTATTTGGTATGATGCAACAGTGTAGTTTTGATCACCGGTAGTACCGATCTATTTGTGCGGATGTCTTTAGATCCGTAGATGGGATTCGCGTGCTTGTTGAATCCGTGCGGTACTACCACTCGGCTGGAGCGGTACTACCGCTCGGGACGCGGAAGTAAATTTTTACTTCCACTCCAGGCGCGGTACTACCGTTCCATGGTACTACTGCGGCTAGAGCGGATGTAAACTTCTACATCCGCCCCCAAGCGGTACTACTGCACCCCCATGCGGTACTACCGTGGTGATCCAAAATACATTGTTTTATCCTCCAAATCTCATCTCCACTTGTTTCCTTTGGTTTTGGCCTAGTCTTTGAATTAATCCTTCTTGGTTTCTCTCGTGTTTGTGTTGTGTGTCATAGGTGGTGGCTCCAGTTCTAATGTCAGGCGCTCGAATCCCAGCCGTGACACCAGTTCCAAGCGGCTCCGCAACCAAGACGCTCCTGACAGGTCCAATGCCCCCCAATGTCACGTCAAGAAATCAGCTGGCAAGCTCAAGGAGCCCACCTTAGGCATGGATGAGGTGCCTCTTGCCGAGTTTATCACTTGCAGGAGGCTCAACCCCTATGTGAAGCCTCGAGAGACCATCAAAGGCAATGAGTTGTTCTAGACCAAGCAGCAAAATCTCATCTACCTTGATGTGGCCAAGTCCAAGCAGAACATCTATGTCCCGATGCAGTGGATTAACCTGGATCATATGAGGAAGGACCAAGCATACTTTGGTGAGTCGTTGCATCTATTGGAGCAGTTTTGCATTGAAGACTTTGTCTCGTTCCAGATGGACTTTGGCCCAGAGTTCGTGGCTCAGTTCTTTTCCTCCGTTCACTTCTCCGGTGAGGAGAGGACTATGACTTGGATGACCCATGGGAGGAAGTTGTCTGCTACATGGAAGGATTTCATAGATCTACTGCATGTTCGTGACGAGGGGCTCAATACGCCCATTGGTGTTCGCCCCCATGCCAACCCAGAGTCCACCAACAAGAACAAGCTCCAAACGTACCTTGTGGAGAAGAAGTTACCTAGTGGCTCGTCGTCTTGGGTGCTCAACCCTTTCCTTGGCGTCATCCATCTGATCTTTCGCAAGACCCTCTTTCCGCGCATTGGGAACAAGGACAAGGTGCATGCTTATCTCGTGGATACGATGCTTCTGTGTGAGGAGGCACGTCACAAAGTGCCTAGCCCACTTGATGTCTCTCACATCATGTAGATTGAGCTCCGGTTTGTGGTTTTTAATTGCAAAGTCCCTATCTATGGACCTTATCTGCATCTGTTGATCTCAAAGACTTGGGAGAAGCTCATCTCTGATGAAGTTTTTGTTGCTCCTGACTGGGTCCGCCATGAGCCCATCAAGCTGCGCCACAAGAACAAGTGGGCTAATACCACTACCCAGGCAGAGGCTGAGGTTGCTAGGATGGACGTTGATGAGGATGATTGCTAGGAGGAGGAGGCTAAGGACAGTTCTGCGGGATACCCCCCCTCCCTTGTCTGAGCCCTCATGGGCTAAGAAGCTAAAGACCAAGATGAAGAAGTTGTTCTGCATGCAGGCCAAGGGGCAGTACACGTCCCATGTGGCTCAGAAGGAGATTCGCCAACGTGACAAGAAGATCATGAGGACGTTCGGCGAGAACATGTTGAGTGGTTCTGAGAGGAACATCACTCTAGAGGCTGAGTGGATGGCCAAGCAAGGCTACAAGTGGACTAAGTCGGAGGAGGAGTCCGTTCCCGCTGCCAAGACCGATGAGGAGATCGATAGCTGATTTCTGCAGAGGGAGCTACCACCTGTGTCGTAGGTGTCCTCTCTGCCTTTTTGGGGTTTCGATGCCAAAGGGGGAGAGAGTGTAGGATTTGCAAGTTGTGTCTCTTATCGCTTTGCTTTCGTTGAACTCTCTCTCATTCCTTTGGTGTCTTGGTTTGTGTGTGAGACCTGGAGACTATCATATGGTGTGAGACATATGCACTCTACTCTATCTTATTATCTTATATTAATGTCTAGTTTGTTTAGTAGGTTGTGAGCTTATGCTTTCATGTGCCCTTTACTTTATGCTCGCGTTATGTTCCTTGCATCCATGCTTAGTGCCATTTAGTTATTTGCAAGGATTGTGTTTGTCGGATTTCGAGTTCCACAAACCCTAGAGAGATTCGAACTCTGGGGTGCAAACAAAGAACACTCTCTACCCAGCCCGCTCGCCCTATGATTCCACGACCTAGCTCGACGAACTCAAGGAACAAGAGACACAGGGGTTGATACGTCTCAAACGTATCTACTTTTCCAAATACTTTTGATATTGTTTTGACCTCATTCTTGCATGATTTGAACTAAACTAACCCGGACTGGCGCTGTTTTCAGCAGAGCTGCCTGTATGGTTCTATTGTGTGCAGGAAAACAAATTTTTAAGTATCTCAGAAAAATCCACGAAAAATCACAGAAAATCCACGCACCCGAAGGAACCAGGAGCCAGAAGTGGGGCCAGAGGGGGGCCAGGGGGTGCCCAGGCGCCCTGTGGGCGCCCCCCCTGGGCCGCGCCGGGGGGTCGGCTGGGTGGGGCCCACACCCCCTGGTGCCCTACTTTGCCTCGTATTTTTACTCGCGACACGGAAACCCCAGATCAGAAGTTCTTTTCGCAGTTTTCCATCGCGGAGCCGCCGCCACCCTCTGTTCTTCCTCGGGAGGGCTAATCTGGAGGCTGAATTGGCCTCCGGAGAGGGGAGATCGTCGCCATCGTCATCATCATCACCACTCCATCATCCCTCCATGACTTTTCCCTCCATGTGTGAGTAATTCCCCTGCTGTAGGCGAAGGGGATGGTAGGGATTGGATGAGTTAGATCATGTAATAGTTTGTCAGATCGTTGGGGGCATGTTGCCTATCATCTACTATGGTGTTTATCATCTTTGCTTCAACTTGTTATTCTTAATGCTTGACACTCAGGGCCCGAGTGCCATGATCTCAGATCTGAACGATATGTGTTTGCATGAATATATTTGTGTTCGTGATCCTATCTATGAGTTGTTTGCACCTATTACGGTTCGGAACCGGCGATCCCAAAAGTGACAGCTTGGGACACCAAAGGGGATGGTCCGTAGTTTGAGGATTACATGTATCCATTGAGTTCATTGCTTTGTTCCGGTGCTCTTTGACAGGAGCACCTTAATCTCCATAAGTTCCTTTTGGCCCCGTTTGTAGCGGGATGGTAGGACAAAAGATGTTGTGCAAGTTCTTATTGCAAGCACGTACAACTACCTACGGGATACATGCCTAATGTTTGATATTTGCTAGATGATCATTACTTTTCCGTGTGCCGTGCCCCAAGTTAGAATCTATCTCATCCATGCAACACCCAACCATCCATCTCCCTAGCCTACAGTGTTTTAAACCCTGCTTGTCACTAGTTGCTACTTTTGCCATTTACCTTCACTATTTACTTTTTGCTGTTTACTTTTACTATCACTATTATCACTATCATATCACTGTTACCACTTATCTTTTGTTGGAAGTAAGTATATTTCAGGTGCGGTTGAATTGACAACTCAACTGTCAAAGCTTATAAATACTCTTTGGCTCCCCGTGTGTCGAATCAATAAATTGGGTTATTCTTACCCGCGAAGACTATCTCGATCCCTTACGGTTGAGGGTTATCAAGTACCGTTTTCTGGCGCCGTTGCCGGGGAGCATAGCAATATTTACAAGTCTACTTGAGGTATCCTACCTGCTGCACTTTATCCACTATGGGTAAGAAAGGAGACCCCAAGGTTCCGATCTTACTATCCACTACAAGAAGAGGTACTGCTCTGAGCACTAGTGCTACACTTGATTCACCTTCCGTTATGAGTAAGTTTGCCTCACCACCACCACATGATGCTCCTACTGAATCTGTTACTATGTCCGATACTCTTGATGATGCCTCTACTACTTTTGATGATATTAGTTCGCTTGGTTATGCTCTTGAGAAACAAATTGCTGCTGCTGCTAAAAAGTCTGGAATTGAACTTCCTGTTACTCGCTACCCTATTGGTGAAACTTATGATTATCCTAATTTGAGTAAACTCAAAGAGAGGCTCCTTGATGATGATTACTATATTCTTGATGAAGATTTATGCAGGGAACTGACAGAGTTTTCTGGCTCTGACCCTGAAGTTATTAAGAAACTATTTGAAAAACACTCTTTGAAGAACAAAACCGTTCCTGATCCTGAATTTGCTACATCTCCTATATGCATTGATGATCCTGATTATGATTTCTCTGTTGGTCTTTCACTTATACCTATGGTTGAAGCTGACCCCTTTTATGGCAGAGAAAATGATGATGCTATTGCACACCTGACTAAACTCAGTGAGTTAGGTGGCCTGTTTACCACAGATGAGAAGATACGATACTTTTATATCACCAAGCTTCTTCCTTTCTCCTTGAAGGAAGGTGCTAAAGCATGGTACGATTCGCTTCCATGCGGTTCCATTAAGAGTCCTCAAGACTTAGCTCACTCTTTTGTTGATAAGTACTTTCCTGCTCACATGCAACATGTTGCTTGACAAAGAATTTATAACTTTAAATAGTTGCAGGATGAGTCCCTCCCTAAAGCTTGCGGGAGGTACTGCGGTCTGATTCGGGCTAGACCAGGACATGAAATCCCTAAGAATGAATTAATCGATATATTCTATGCTGGTCTAACTGATGAATCTAGGTCCTATTTGGACAGTTGTGCTGGTTGTGTTTTCAGGAAAAGAACACTGGACGATGCGGAAGATTTGATGGGCAGGATTGCCAAAAACCATGAAGATTGGTCCGTCCCTGAACCACCTCCACCACCAAAGAAGAGGGGCATGTTTGTTCTAAGCCCCGAAGATATGCGAGAAGCAAAGAAGTCTATTAAAGAGAAAGGTATTAAAGCTGAAGACGTGAAGAATCTACCCCCTATTGAGAAGCTGTGTGAGCCTACCACTCACCCTCCTATGGTAGAGGTACACTCTCTTTTAGATTTCAACGCAAGTGACATCCCTCATGGTAAGCCTCCTGATCAATGTTTAGATGAGTTTGATAATTTTATTATGAAACAAAATCATTTTAATGAGAGGATAGAAAGTCAATTGCATGATAATTCGCTTGCTATCAAAAGACTGCTTGATGTTTTAGATAGAACAGTTAATGATGTTCAATGTCTTGTGAAGCATTTTCAAATGGTTCAAACTCAGCTTGACCAAATTTCTAATGTGCAAAGAGATCTGCTTGCTAACAATGCCAAACAAGATAATTTGCAGGCTTTCGGGATTAAGACCCGAGGAGGAACTAGCACTCAAGATCCTCTCTATCCAGAGGGACATCCGAAGAGAATCGAGCAGGATTCTCAAATGCAGGAAGAAGAAATTGTTGGCTCTCCAAAGAAAAAGAAGAAACATAAGGAACTGACAATTCTAATGATCCTATTGCAGATGAAGAGCCAGCTGTTGATCCCAATAGTGTATCTATATCCGATGCTGAGATTGAAGACGGTGCTGAACCTGAAGGTACGGATAGTGAGAAGAATGATCCGCCTGAAGTTCGAGAGGAAGAAGCACCTGACAAACGTAAGAGGTACACTAAAGAAGACTTCATCGCAAAAAAACATGGGAAAGAAAGAGAACCATGGGTACAGAAACCCATGCCCTTTCCAGGTAAGTCCATCAAATCTAAAGAAGAAGAGCATTACAATAAGTTTTGTGAGTGGATTAAACCTCTTTTTCTTCAAATCCCTTTGACTGATGCTATTAAGTTACTTCCTTATTCAAAATATATGAAAGATATTGTCACTAATAAAAGAAAAGTTCCTAATGATGCAATATCTACTATGCTTGCTAACTACTCTTTCAGTGGCAAGATTCCTGAGAAGCTCGGTGATCCAGGTATACCCACCATTACTTGCTCTATAATGAATAATTATGTCAAAACTGCTTTATGTGATCTTGGAGCAGGAGTGAGTGTTATGCTTCTCTCTCTTTACGAGAGGCTTTGTTTAGAGAAACTAATTCCTACAGATATCTCCCTTCAGATGGCTGACAAGTCAACCGCTGTTCCGATAGGTATTTGTGAGGATGTTCCTGTAGAAGTTGCTAATTGTTTGATTCTTACTGATTTTGTTGTGCTTGACATGCCCGAGGATGGGAGCATGTCTATTATTCTTGGTAGACCTTTTCTTAACACTGTAGGTGCTATCATTGATTGCAATAAAGGGAAGGTTACCTTCCATGTGAATGATAAAGAACACACGGTATATTTTCCAAAGAAGATCGACAGGAGGCATGCCCTCAACTCTATAGAGAATATCGAGACCGTGAAAATTGGAGAATGGGACTGTCCACTACATGTGCCTCACAAATATAAAACTATCATGGTGGGGACAATGTCCATCAAATGAAAGGTTTAGTAACTACTTCATAGGAGGTGAGACTTTTTGCTCTATATATCGCTTGTTTGTTGGTAAGACTTGATCAACCTTACTAGTAAACATGTTTTATATGGATAAAAAGTTGAGCTTGTTATGTTTTCATTTGATTTTAGTTTTTGTCCTACTTGTTGTACCAAGTATTTATGTTTTGAAGCTTCACAATACTACTCACTACTTCAAGTTTTCAGAGAGTTCCGCAGCTTTTTGAACTTCGAAAAAATTTCAACAGTGAAGTTTTCAAAAAAATTCCAGAAAAATTTAAATAAAAATTTCCACGACGGGAGAGACCCAGAGGGACGTGGGGCCAGCCAGGGGGAAACACCAGTGGCCCAGGCGGCCAGCTGGCGCGGCCCAGCCCCTGGCCGCGCCCACAGGGTGCCTGTGGCCCACAGGACCCCCCCTCCAGGTATGTCTTCTTCCTCTCTCTCTCTCTCTTTCTCCAGAAACTCGAGTTCTGCTCTTGTTCTTATGTTCTTGCTGTTCTTGGAGGCGATTCTTTGATCTCTCTCTACAGCCCATCATTTGAGCTGAAAGTTTGAGCAAATACTCCCTGGTATGTGACTCCTCCACCCCTCCAATTAGATTTTTGATTGGTGGCTTCATTTGTGAGTATTTAGTAGTTCTTGGCGCTGTATAGATGAGCTTGCATGCATATGTAGAAAGTTATTTTTCAAGTTTTGATGCAATTTTATGCCTTGGGCAAGTGAGTTGAGTAGTCTGCCTTAACTCATCTTGTTTTAATCCTCATTTTTGTAATTGCATTTTTTTTCAGAAATGAGTTTGTTAGGAAGGGCAAAAGGGTGGCTTGAGAAGAGGAGGCCCGCACACTCCGGTCGAGTTACTAGAGCCGCAGCTTCACCATCGAATGCTAGGGTGAGCTATAATGAAGATCATGTGCCCCTGGAGTTGTTGGAAGATACAAGTCCAGCATGTGCGATGACATTTCCATGTGATGAATTCATGGAAGCTGCGGGAATCAAGGATGAGTTTTATAATCTTTGTGCTAATGCAGGTTTGACACGACTCGTCACGAGCCGTGTTACTCAGTATCAAAAACTCACCTCCAGTTTCATTAACAGTTTTAGATATAATCCTGATTCAGGTGCTATTGAGTTTAAAATTTACAATGATCTTATCACCATGACTTTGGGGAATTTTTGTGAAATAATAGGTGTGCCGGTTGGGAGGACGGCTAGGATGGCCACTCAGCCCTCCGAGCTGAAAACCGTCATCAACTCTCTCTGCAGCATGGGTACGAGGGATATTCATCGGTCGAAGATCTCCAGCATCTTATTTCCTCACCTCAGGTATTTTGCATATTATAATGCCAGAGGGGTGTTAGCTCGTGACAACACGAGCAGCATTTCTGCTCCGGATATTGCTATCCTGGCAGCAGCCCTCTCAGGGAGGTCTGATTATAATCTGGGTGCCTTAATTGCTCGACGCCTTGCTATGAATGGTAACAAGGGGGACTTATATGGTGGCGTTTATGCCACACTTATCTTAGAACATCTTGGAGGCACCCCACACCCTGATGATAATCCTTTTACTTATTTAAGCTTTGATCTTGCTGCTATGAAAAGGCATTAGTTTGTCACCATGGGTTCTGAGCTTGATAATCTTGTTTATATCTTGCGTTTCGGAATTACCGCGGAACGCGAGATCCGTCTACCTGCACCTCTTTTGTTTGATTTTTCTCGCAGGAACGGATGGTCCTTTGATGTTGTCTAGTTCGATGAGTTCATGGTCCAGCATCAGTTTCATAACCCCATGGAGGGGGTTGTGCCCGACGAGGAGAAGCACGGTGAGTTACCACACTTTCAGGAAGAGACCGCCACCGAGTTTGGTGAAGGTTCTTCCTCTGTTTGGCGCTCGGAACCTTCCTCGTGGGAGACTCCGAGGAGTTCGGTGTATGCGCCAGCATCATTCTACGACCCTTGGACTCACCACCATACCCCCGGAGCAGGAGGCTCCTGGGGGCAGTAGCTGCTACCAACTTAGGCCAAAAGCCTAAGCTTGGGGGAGTACGTGCCCCTCTCACTTTTCCATTGTATTATCCGTTTTATTCACTTTGATCTTTTCGAAGTTTTTGTCCGTTCTTCTTTATTTCTCTCTTTGCAAAAACAACAAAAAGATTTTCTCTTTCTTTTGCTTTTATTCAACCTTTGAAAAATCCAAAAAGATTTCCTTTCTCTCTTTAGTTTGCTTTGTTTTCAGAGTTCAGCTTGAGTCCGTGATGGCATTTAATTATATTTCCTACGTTCGATCGTGCAAGTGACAAGCAGTAATGACGAAGATCGACTGAAGGGAAGCAACAAGGAAGACCGGTATGAACTCTTTTTGTTTCTACTTTTGTACATATGCCTGTACTTATGATCTAGAGACCAGCTTGTAGCGACATAGTGCTATGTTTACAATGCTCTTTCAGTGGTTCATGCTTTACTTGTGGCTAGTATCGAATAACTAGAGTATATAATGTGTTATTGAAATGATCTACATGCATTGCACTGTTCATAGTCTGGTATACTAAGGTGGTATTTCCCTTTAGAGAATTTTTGGATTGACTTGGCACATGCTTACACATGTTAAAGACTAAAAGTGTACTCTGCCTTGATGATCTTTGAGTTTCAGAATAGTTATATCACTTTCATGCCCGATTCAATGTTGCTTTGTCGCTCTGCATGATTATGACCGTTATTGCTCTCTAGTTGGTCGCTTCCCAGTCTTTTGCTAAACTTCCACTTGTACTAAGCGGACTGACTGCTTGTGCATCCAAAATCCTTAAAACCAGTTATGCCATATGAGTCCACTATACCTTCCTATACATGGTATTTACCTGCCATTCCTAACGAAGACTTTCGTGTACCATCTCGAAATTAATCAAAAGCATTTCTCTTTTTGTGCCTATGTTTTAGCTCATGAGGAAGTAGTAGTTAATTCATGATCTTTTTAAGTTGGACAAGTTTCACCCCTCGATTGCATGTCTAATGTGCAAACCCTTAATACGAGAAGGAACTGGCATCGAGTGCGCCCGGCTCAAAAAGATAATATAACAAACAAACCCTCCTTCATGCTTTGTTCATGAGAAATCAGAAAACTTTGGCAGTGATAAACAAAGGAGATTAAGAGGATGTGATCGTCCTCATGCGGGAGCCGTTCCTCGAAACTTGTCCAGCTCAAGAAGTGATTGAGTTATCTGCTAGCATTCGTTGACGAAATATGCACCTCTCAAAACGTTTTTATCTCTGTTTTTAAAACCAAGAGCTCTGGTACATGTTTAGTTTTTGTTTCCGACCACGGGTTTTCAACCTTGCCAATAAAAGCCACGGTTCGAGAGTCTCACCTTCTTTCTTCAAAGCACCAACTATGAGAGCATAATTGTCATTCTGAGTGTAACGTGCATTGTCCCAAAGTATTACATTGTCTTCTGCATACTTGTGATATGATTTATTCTGAAATTCTTAGTTCTAGTCTCTTTTAAAAACTCTGGAGGAGTCTCTGCATTTATGTTTTGCTTCACTCATGGAGGCTAGCGGGATACCACCCTAATATGCTCAAGCTATGTGCAATGTAATCTTGTCTTGATTTTCAGTAATATATTATTTACTTTTAAGTATTTGTGACTGGTCACTTGAAAGAAGGATTGCTCCTTGCATTGTCCTCATAAGTACTGTTTCAATACTTGCTAAACTCTTTTCGTTGTACATGCTTATATACATCTAATGAAGCAAAAGAGTTTGTCAAAGTTTTCTTTGTCGCGTCCAGTTCGTTGAACTGAATTGCTTGAGGACAAGCAATATGCTAAGCTTGGGGGAGTTGATACGTCTCAAACGTATCTACTTTTCCAAACACTTTTGATATTGTTTTGACCTCATTCTTGCATGATTTGAACTAAACTTACCCGGACTGGCGCTGTTTTCAGCAGAGCTGCCTGTATGGTTCTATTGTGTGCAGGAAAACGGATTTTTAAGTATCTCAGAAAAATCCATGAAAAATCACAGAAAATCCACGCACCCGAAGGAACCAGGAGCCAGAAGTGGGGCCAGAGGGGGGCCAGGGGGTGCCCAGGCGCCCTGTGGGCGCCCCCCCTGGGCCGCGCCGGGGGGTTGGCTGGGTGGGGCCCACACCCCCTGGTGCCCTACTTTGCCTCGTATTTTTACTCGCGACACGGAAACCCCAGATCAGAAGTTCTTTTCGCAGCTTTCCGTCGCGGAGCCGCCGCCACCCTCTGTTCTTCCTCGGGAGGGCTAATCTGGAGGCTGAATTGGCCTCCGGAGAGGGGAGATCGTCGCCATCGTCATCATCATCACCACTCCATCATCCCTCCATGATTTCTCCCTCCATGTGTGATTAATTCCCCTGCTGTAGGCGAAGGGGATGGTAGGGATTGGATGAGTTAGATCATGTAATAGTTTGTCAGATCGTTGGGGGCATGTTGCCTATCATCTACTATGGTGTTTATCATCTTTGCTTCAACTTGTTATTCTTAATGCTTGACACTTAGGGCCCGAGTGCCATGATCTCAGATCTGAACCATATGTGTTTGCATGAATATATTTGTGTTCGTGATCCTATCTATGAGTTGTTTGCACCTATTACGATTCGGAACCGGCGATCCCAAAAGTGATAGCTTGGGACACCAAAGGGGATGGTCCGTAGTTTGAGGATTACATGTATCCATTGAGTTCATTGCTTTGTTCCGGTGCTCTTTGACAGGAGCACCTTAATCTCCATAAGTTCCTTTTGTCCTCGTTTGTAGCAGGATGATAGGACAAAAGATGTTGTGCAAGTTCTTATTGCAAGCGTACAACTACCTACGGGATACATGCCTAATGTTTGATATTTGCTAGATGATCATTACTTTTCCGTGTGCCGTGCCCCAAGTTAGAATCTATCTCATCCATGCAGCACCCAACCATCCATCTCCCTAGCCTACAGTGTTTTAAACCCTGCTTGTCACTAGTTGCTAATTTTGCCATTTACCTTCACTATTTACTTTTTGCTGTTTACTTTTACTATCACTATTATCACTATCATATCACTGTTACACTTATCTTTTGTTGCAAGTAAGTATATTTCAGGTGCGGTTGAATTGACAACTCAACTATCAAAGCTTATAAATACTCTTTGGCTCCCCGTGTGTCGAATCAATAAATTGGGTTATTCTTACCCGCGAAGACTATCTCGATCCCTTACGGTTGAGGGTTATCAGGGGTTTATACTGGTTTGGGCTACCTTGCGGTGTAATACCCTACTCCAGTGTATGTGGTGGATTACCTCGTGGGGCTGAAGATGAACTAGTACAACGGATGAACAGCCTCAGGAGGAGAGGTGTTCTTGGGCTTGGATGAGCTTGTGGTATGGTCAGGCTAGAATGGATCTGATCCCTTCTATGGTGGTGGCTAGGTCCTATTTATAGTGGCCTTTGTCCTCTTCCCAAATGTAGGTGGGAAGGGATCCCACAATGGCCACATTTGAAGGGGAACAACTAGTACAAGCTATCCTGACAAAAGCGGTCTTCGTCTGCCAAAGGCTCTAGTGGTGATGCCGCGCCGGGCTCCATGATGACCTCCATTCTGCCGTCCTAGCGGTCCTTGGTCTTGTTGCACCGATATGGAAACATTAGCTTGATTCCTCGGGACTCCGCGCCTGCGCTTGCCCCGTTAGCACCAAAGGGGAAGCTGGTACACTGCGCCCGCTGGCGCCCGCCTGGCCTTGATCGTCATGGCTCACGTCACGTGAACCTCATGAGGTACACCTTGCATAGATATCTCCGCTCCTCGGAAGCCAGCCTAGAGAGGCTGCCCCCAGGGAGGTCTTGCCGTCGTCCGCCTCGTGAGGCTTTGCCCTTCGCGAGGGTCTTGAGCTGTGGTTGCTGAAGCTGGGTCGTACAAGGCCATCGATGGAGCCACGTCATGGGCCGCAGGCAGGCAGGTCTGGGTACCCTCGTTCCCAGGACGCTGACAGTAACCCCCGGGCCCAAGGCACACTCGAACTTGGCTTTGAGGCGATGCTAAGGGGGAAGTGCGAAGCGCCGCGGGCCCCAATCGCATGCGGCCTTGATCAACGCGTGGCGACTGATTGGACGTGGGCATCTCCGCTTCCCCATGCTGCCTCGGCAACTGCTCCTGGCTAACACAAGGCCGGCATCTGCTGCGCATTCTTCATTGCCCCGCCTTTGCTTTGCTCCAGATCCCCTTGTCCTCTCGCTCAGAAAACTTCCAGATCCGCCGAACCTCTTCCAAGCCTGCGACCGACGGCTGCTGACAAGGAGAAATCCTCCGCCGTGGCCGGGCGTCAGGCTCCTTGGTTCGAGCCAGTCCTAAGCGCTTCCTCCATCACCGAGGAGAAGCACCTCGCTACCGCGTTCCAACTGTCAGCCGATAGTAGGAATGAATGGGGGAAGACGACGCTCTAGGTTGGCTCTGCCGAGCCGGAAACCTTGGACGACACCTTCTACCCCTTCTTCTCGCACAACGTCTATGCCAGGTTGGTTCCTCCTTTCTATGATTTCTTCGTTCTTCGCCACTACACGCTCTGCGCCCTCCATCTTCATCCCAACTTCGTCCTCCTTCTATCGATCTTTGCTTTCTATTGCGAGGCGTTTCTGGGGGTGATGCCTTCCGCTGCGCTCCTCCGCCATTTCTTCTACCTTTGGATCAATGGAAACCAGTGCTCAGGATGCGCCTGCTTCATCGCTGCCAACGACAGCAATGCGATTTCTTGGACGGGGAAGAAGGTGGAGGATTTCAGGAACAAGTGGATCATCATGGACACCAAGTGCTCCCACCCCCGGTTGGAGTTGCCGACCACGCAGTCGATGCCCCTCGAAGGGTGGACTCATGAGAATCT
Organism: Secale cereale; assembly: GCA_902687465.1. Lineage (NCBI taxonomy): Eukaryota > Viridiplantae > Streptophyta > Magnoliopsida > Poales > Poaceae > Secale > Secale cereale. The sequence goes on from LR738711.1 coordinate 655,705,365, forward strand.
CACTGATCCCAGGGCGGAGCTATTGCTGGAGAAGATGGCGGCAGACCTGAAGACCGATGACCCGAAGGCAGAGAAGATGATGGGGGCCATGATTGTCAAGGAATTCCTAACGCAGCGCCTAGCTCTGCTCCAGGCGCATTCGAGCCCCCTGTGGAAGCTCAAGGGCGCAGACGATGACCTCTGGCTGCGCCGAGATGACTTGTCGAAGGAGGAGCTGGACAATGTCATGCGTGCCCTGCTCGGGAAGGATCAGGGGTGCCCCCCGGACTCTCATCTTCTGTTGTACCGCCACCCGGACGGGGAGAAAGTCGCCAACGCCATTCCTGTCTTTGACGAGCGGGGGGCTCGTGCCTCTGGTGCCTTCGCGGCCTCCGGGCTCCCCAGTAATGGTGTCCTCTAGTGGGCCCGACGAGGAGGAGAACACGGACTCGGAGGTGATCCGAGAAGGCACAGGGGACACCTCCTCCCAACGCCAGACTGATCTCCTCCGCGTCCTTTCCGACGACGATGACGACGGTGAGCAACTAGTCAGGGAGTCGCCGTACCCCACCAGGGTAACCACGAGGTCTAAGGGCAGCCCTTCAAAGAAGCTGAAGCTGGGGGTCCTGAAGAAGGGCAGGTCAGTGCTGATCCCCCAGGCTGGTGCCTCTGCTTCTTCGCCGGCCGGCACCACTGTGGGTCCGGCCGCCGTGCCTCTATCTGTTCCTGGGGCTCGGGTGTCAGCGCCCCAGGCCATGAAGCTTTCGGGCTTCGTGCTTCAGAAGAGGGCAAGGGAGTACACTGCCGTGGACCAGTAAGTGTTCCGCCCTGGTTTTTGTTCCTGTCTTTGCTGCTGCTTCTTGATGCTTCTCCCTTGCGCCGTCAGGCCAACATCGGCGGTGAAGAAGAAGAGAGAGTCGGCGGCGACTCCTGAGACCCAGCAGCCTGCCGCAGTCGCGTCACCTCCGGAGAGGAAGGACAGTTCCCCCACCTCAGCGGCCGGGTCGTCCTCACGAGATACAGAGGCCCGTCCTGAGAAGAAGGCAATCTTCATGGCCAAGCCGTCTCCGGAGGTGCCTGCCCCCAGCTCGTCCACCGGGGCTTTGAGAGCTTAGGAGCCCCATGCCTCTTCTGCTGCGGCCATCCTGCAGGTCTTGGCGCCGATGCCGCCTCCTCTTCCCTCCATCATGTCGCCGAGTCGCGATCTTTCTGTTTCTCCCAATGCTCTGGAGAGGGCCCTTTCCATGCTGACCCACCTTCGCGACAACCTCCAAGGCCCCGACCGTCGCCTAGTGTTGGGGCAAGTGGAGTTAATTTTGGGGTGGCTGCGGTCCGACGTAGTTGTCCGGGTGGCATGGATTCAGGCCATTACAGCCTCCAAGGAGGGCGATCTGGCTGCCGACCTGGCCGCGATAGCCCGAGACGTGGCGCTGAAGGATGCCAAGGCTGCGGAGGAGCGCTGCCTGGCGCTGGAGGCCGAGTTGGAGACCCTGCACAACAAGCGAGCTGTCGAGCCCCGTCAGCACGGGGTGCGGGAGGAAGAGCTGAAGGCCCGGGAGGATGCAGTCGCTGGTCGCGAGACCAAGCTGGAGCAGTCTGCACAGGAGCAGGCCACAGAGCGCGACCGTCTGGAGAAGCTGAAGGAGGAAGTGGATGCGGAGAAGGCCCGACTAGAAGCCAAGGTGAAGGTTCTTGTTGAAGACCGCGCGGCCTTCAAATCCCTTGAGCAGAAGTCCCACAAGGCAATGTAGGAGCTCTATGGGAAGGGCTTGAAGGAGCCATTGGTAACCGACGAGGAAGGCCCTGCCGAGCTACTCCCTCAGCTTGTCACGGCGCTCGAGGGCGTTCTTAACAGGATCGGCCCCATGGTGGAGGGGCAGGCCCGCGCGTTTTCTGCTTAAGCCTTGACGCGCGTCTTCAGCCACCTCCATCTTCGCGACCCGAGCACCGACCTTAAAGCTCTGCTTGAGCCCGTGGACGAAGAGCGCTGCGCAGCTGCTGCCGAAGCCGTGAAGGACCGGGTGGACGCCCTGCTGGAGAAGTTCATCACCATCGATCCTGCGCCTCCTGCTGGTGATGCTGCCGACCCTGTGACCGCGGCCGATGGCGATGCCGACGTTGAGGGGGCACTCCTTGCGGGCGATGGCGACGCCAAAGGCTGAAGAGAAGACCTGCCAGCAACACTTCCCTCCACTTTTATTTCCTACAACATACACCGTACCTCATGGAGGCGGTAAAACTTATGTTTGGTATTCGAAGAACAGTATGTTTTGTAATAATAACTAAGATTTCGCGATTTCCTTCCCGCTTGCTTTAGTGTTCTGCGTCGGCAGAGCCCGGCCCTGTGCATACCTCAGCCACCGCTGGCTCCTCCAGATCACCAGGACGAGGCCATGAGGTGAGAGGCTACGTGACCAGTTAGGCTCCTAAGTCTTGATCCTCACGAGTCCTCCTTGACGTACGAACAACCCTCGGGAAGGGAAGGCGAAACTAGGCCTTAGTGTTCTGCGTCGGCAGAGCCCGGCCCCGCGCATACCTCAATCGCCGCTGGCTCGTCCTGATCGCCAGGACGAGGCCAGGGGGTGAGGGGCTACGTGACAAGTTAGGCTCCTCAGTCGCGATGCTCAGGAGTCCTCCTTGACGTATGAACAGACCTCCATACCTGTCGTGGCAGGGGCGTCCACCAGGTGTGACCTGAGAGTAGCCCCCGTGCCTAGCCCCTGATACGTCTCCAACGTATCTATAATTTTTCACTGTTCCATGCTATTATATTATCTATTTTGGAAGTTTAATGAGATTTAATATACACTTTTATATGATTTTTGGGACTAACCTATTAACCCAGAGCCTAGTGCCAGTTTCCGTTTTTTCCTTGTTTTTGAGTATCGCAGAAAAGGAATACCAAACTGATTCCAATTGATCTGAAATTGCACGGAGATTGTTTTTCGACCAGAAGAAGCCCACGGTGTACCGGAGATGGACCAGAAGAGTCCCGAGGCCACCACGAGGGTGGGGGCGTACCCTACCCCTTGGGTGCGCCCCCTATCTCGTGGCCGCCTCGGGGACCCCCTGACTTGTTCCCGACTCCAACACCTCTTATATATGCCCAAACTTCTAGAACATAACCTAGATCGGGAGTTTCGTAGCTGCAAGCCTCTGTAGCCACCGAAAACCAATCAAGACCCATTCCAGCACCCTGTCGGTGGGCGGAATCCCTCTCCGGTGGCCATCTTCATCATCTCGGCGCTCTCCATGATGATGAGGGAGTAGTTCACCCACGAGGCTGAGGGTATGTACCAGTAGCTATGTGTTTGATCTCTCTCTCTCTCTCTCACGTGTTCTTGAGATGGCATTATCTTGATGTATCGCGAGCTTTGCTATTCTAGTTGGATCTTATGATGTTTCTCCCCCTCTACTTTCTTGTAATGGATTGAGTTTTCCCTTTTGGAGTTATCTTATCGAATTGAGTCTTTAAGGATTTGAGAACACTTGATGTATGCCTTGCATGTGCTTATCTATGGTGACAATGGGATATTCATGTGATCTACTTGATGTATGTTTTCGTGATCAACTTGCGGGTTCAGCGACCTTGTGAACTTCTGCATAGGGGTTGGCAGACGTTTTCGTCTTGACTCTCCGGTAGAAACTTTGGGGCACTCTTTGAAGTTCTTTGTGTTGGTTGAATAGATGAATCTGAGATTGTGTGATGCATATTGTATAATCATGCCCACGAATACTTGAGGTGACAATGGAGTATCTAGGTGACATTAGGGTTTTGGTTGATGTGTGTCTTAAGGTGTTATTCTAGTACGAACTCTAGGATAGATCGAACGGAAAGAATAGCTTCGTGTTATTTTACTACGGATTCTTGAATAGATTGATTAGAAAGAATAACTTTGAGGTGGTTTCGTACCCTACAATAATCTCTTCGTTTGTTCTCCGCTATTAGTGACTTTGGAGTGACTCTTTGTTGCATGTTGAGGGATAGTTATATGATCCGGTTATGTTATTATTGTTGAGAGAACTTGCACTAGTGAAAGTATGAACCCTAGGCCTTGTTTCAAAGAATTGCAATACCGTTTGTGCTCGCTTTTATCATTAGTTACCTTGCTGTTTTTATATTTTCATATTACAGAAACCTATATCTACCATCCATGTTGCACTTGTATCACCATCTCTTCGCCGAACTAGTGCGCCTATACAGTTTACCATTGTATTGGGTGTGTTGGGGACACAAGAGACTCTTTGTTATTTGGTTGCAGGGTTGTTTGATAGGGACCATCTTCATCCTACGCCTCCCACGGATTGATAAACCTTAGGTCATCCACTTAAGGGAAATTTGCTACTGTCCTACAAACCTTTGAACTTGGAGGCCCAACAATGTCTACAAGAAGAAGGTTGCGTAGTAGACATCAAGAAATTTCTGGCGCCGTTGCCGGGGAGGTGAGTGCTTGAAGGTATATCTTTAGATCTTGCAATCGAATCTTTTAGTTTCTTGTTTTATCATTAGTTTAGTTTATAAAAGAAAACTAAAAAATGGAATTAAGGTTGCCTCATATGCTTCATCTTTTTAATATCTTTCGTGAAAATGATCGGAAGGAAAATTGTGCTCAAGTACTAGAAGAAGAATTACATAGAATGCTTGGCATAAAATATGTGAATGACAAGCATGATTGCAATGTTGTTAGTATGAATTCTTTGAATACCCATGATGCTAATGATATGCAAAGCCACAAGCTTGGGGATGCTATGTTTGCTGAAGATGATATGTTTAGTCCCCCAAATTTTGATGAGAAAATTTATTATGATGAAAGCATGCCTCCTATTTATGATGATTATTGTGATGACACGTATGCTATAAAGAATAAACATAACCATGAAACTTGTCATCATGATTTTAATTTTCAATTGGATTATGCTTCACATGATAGTTATTTTGTTGAGTTTGCTCCCACTACTATTGATGAGAATAAATTTGCTTATGTGGAGAGTAGTAAAATTTCTATGCAAGTAGATCATGAAAAGAATGCTTTATGTTCTGGTTATATGGTTGAATTCATTCATGATGCTACTGAAAATTATTTTGATAGGGGATCATATGCTTCTACATATTGCAATAATATCAAGTTTCCTCTCTATGTGATTAAAATCTTGAAGTTATGCTCGTTTTCCCTTCCTATGCTAGTTGATTCTTGTTCCCATAAGCTGTTTGCTCACAAAATCCCTATGCATAGGAAGTTGGTTAGGTTTAAATGTGTTAGTCATATTCTTCATGATGCTCTCTTTATGTTTAAATTCTTATCTTTTATGTGAGCATCATTGAAATCATCATGCCTAGCTAAAAGGCATGAAAGAAAAGCGCTTGTTGGGATACAACCCAATATTTACCCCTACTTTTTTTGTGTGTTCACATGATTAAGCTACTGTAGTAATCATGTTTTATAGCTTTTATTTCAATAAAGTGCCATGTAGAACCTTTGGGATGACTTGGGTGAAAGTTAATGTGATCTTGCTGTAAAAAAACAGAAACTTTGCGCTCACGAGATTAGCTGCCATTTCTTACAGGAGAGTGCTTTTAAGTTGATTATTTTTCATAAGATTAATAGATAAATTCCTCACGTCCACCAATTTATTTCAGATTTTCTTGAGTTACAGAAGTATTCTAAAGTTACAGATTGCTACAGACTGTTCTATTTTTGACACATTTTGTTGTGTTGTTTGCTTATTTTGATGAATCTATGAGTAGTATTGGAGGGTGTGAACCATGAAGTTGGAATACAGTAGATATTACACCAATATGAATTTAGAATGAGTTCAAAACAGTACCTAAGTGGTGGTTTTATTTTCTTATACTAACGGAGCTTACGAGTTTTCTGTTGAGTTTTGTGTTGTGAAGTTTTCAAGTTTTGGGTAAAGATTCGACTGACTATGGAATAAGGAGTGGCAAGAGCCTAAGCTTGGGGATGACCATGGCATGCCAAGGTAATATTCAAGGACAACCAAGAGCCTAAGCTTGGGGATGCCCCGTATGGCATCCCCTCTTTCGTCTTCGTTCATCGGTAACTTTACTTGAGGCTATATTTTTATTCTCCACATGATATGTGTTTCGCTTGGAGCGTACATTTATTTTATTCCGTTTTGCTTGATGTTTGAATAATATCCCAATATCTGAAATTCTTAAATGTTAGAGAGTCTTCACATAGTTACATAATTATTCAACTACTCATTGATCTTCACTTATATCTTTTGGAGTAGTTTGTCGTTTGCTCTAGTGCTTCACTTATATCTTTTTAGAGCACGACGGTGGTTTTATTTTGAGGAACTAGATGAACTCTCATGCTTCACTTATATTATTTTGAGAGTCTTTTAGAACAGCATGGTAATTTGCTTTGGTTATGAATTTAGTCCTAATATGATGGACATCCAAGAGGGATATAATAAAAACTTTCATATAAAGCGCATTTTATACTATGAGAAGTTTGATGCTTGATGATTGTTTTGAGATATGAGGATGGTGATATTAGAGTCATGCTAGTAGAGTAATTGTGAATTTGAAGAATACTTGCGTTGAGGTTTGCAAGTCCCGTAGCATGCACGTATGGTAACCGTTGTGTGACAAATTTGAAGCATGAGGTATTTCTTTGATTGTCATCCTTTGTGTGGAGGTCGGGGTCGCGCGATGGTTAACTCCTACCAACCCTTCCCCTAGGAGCATGTGTGTATTACTTTGTTTTGATGACTTGTAGATTTTTGCAATAAGTATGTGAGTTATTTATGACTAATGTTGACTCCATGGATTATACGCACTCTCACCCTTCCACCATTGCTAGCCTCTCTAGTACCGCGCAACTTTCGCCGGCACCATACACCCACCATACACCTTCCTCAAAACAGCCACCATACCTACCTATTATGGCATTTCCATAAACATTCCAAGATATATTGCCATGCAACTTTCCATCGTTCCATTTATTATTACACGTTTGATCTTTGTCATATTGCCTTGCATGATCATGTAGTTGACATCGTATTTGTGGCAAGGCCACCATGCATAATTTTTCATACATGTCATTCTTGATTCATTGCCCATCCCGGTACACCGCCGGAGGCATCCATATAGAGTCATATTTTTCTCTAGTATCGAGTTGTAATCTTTGAGTTGTAAATAAATAGAAGTGTGATGATCATCATTATTAGAGCATTTTCCCGAAAAAAAGATGAAAAAAGAAAGGCCAAAAAAGGGGGGGGGGAGAATGCTACTATCTTTTTTTCCACACTTGTGCTTCAAAGTAGCACCATGATCTTCATGATAGAGAGTCTCTTGTTTAGTCACTTTCATATACTAGTGGGAATTTTCATTATAGAACTTAGCTTGTATATTCCAACGATGGTCTTCCTCAAATGCCCTAGGTCTTCGTGAGCAAGAAAGTTGGATGCAGATTGATAACCCACAAGTGTAGGGATCGCAACATTTTTCGAGGGTAAAGTATTCAACCCAAATTTATTGATTCGACACAAGGGGAGCAAAAGAATACTCTTAAGTATTAGCAGCTGAGTAGTCAATTCAACCACACCTGGAAACTTAGTATCTGCAGTAAGATAGTTTAGTAGCAAAGTAATATGATAGTGGCGATAGCAGCAATAAAAGTAACGATAGTGTTTTTGCATTTTTGTGATAGTAGCAACGGAAAAGTAAATAAGCAGCAAGCAATATAGGTAAAGCTCGTAGGCATTGGATCGGTGATGGGAAATTATGTCGAATGCAATTCATCATGTAGAAGTTATAACCTAGGGTGACACAGAACTAGCTCCAGTTCATCAATGCAATGTAGGCATGTATTCCGAATATAGTCATACATGCTTATGGAAAAGAACTTGCATGACATCTTTTGTCCTACCTTCCCGTGGCAGCGGGGTCCTATTGGAAACTAAGGGATATTAAGGCCACCTTTTAATAGAGTACCGGACCAAAGCATTGACACATAGTGAATACATGAACTCCTCAAACTATGGTCATCACCGGGAGTGGTCCCGATTATTGTCACTTCGGGGTTGTCGGATCATAACACATAGTAGGTGACTATAGACTTGCAAGATAGGATCAGGAACACACATACATTCATGGAAACATAATAGGTTTAGATCTGAAATCATGTCACTCGGGCCCTAGTGACAAGCATTAAGCATAGCAAAGTCATAACAACATCAATCTCAGAACATAGTGGATACTAGGGATCCAACCCTAACAAAACTAACTCGATTACATGATAGATCCCATCCAACCCATCACCGTCCAGCAAGCCTACGATGAAATTACTCACGCACGGCGGTGAGCATCATGGAATTGGTGATGGTGGAAGGTTGATGTTGACGATGGCGACGATCTCCACTCTCCGGAGCCCCAAACGGACTCCAGATCAGCCCTCCCGAGAGAGATTAGGGCTTGGCCGCGGCTCCGTCTCGTGAAATACGATAATTCCTTCTCTTTGATTTTTTTTCTCCCCGAAATGGAAGATATAGGATCTGGGGGGTACGTCGGTGGAGCACCAGGGGGCCCACGAGGCAGGGGGCGTGCCCTGGGCAGGGGGGCGCGCCCCCACCCTCGTGGAAAGGCCCTGGGCCGCCCGGTGTGGATCTTCTTGCAGGTATTTTTTATATTTTCCGAAATAATTCTCCGTTGATTTTCAGGTGAATCCGAGAACTTTTTATTCTGCACAAAAACAACACCATGGCAGTTCTGTTGAAAACAGCGTTAGTCCGGGTTAGTTCCATCCAAATCATGCAAGTTAGAGTCCAAAACAAGGGCAAAAGGGTTTGGAAAAGTAGATACGTTGGAGACATATCAACTCCCCCAAGCTTAAACCTTTGCTTGTCCTCAAGCAATTCAGTTGATAAACTGAAAGTGATAAAGAAAAACTTTGACAAACTCTGTTTGTTGTTGTTGTTGTAAATATGTAAGCTAGCATTCATGTTTTCAACAAGATCATGAACTAACCACATTCACAATAACTCTCAGGTCTCAAGACTACTCATATCAATGGCATAATCAGCTAGCGAGCAATAATAATAAACCTCGGATGACAACACTTACTCAAAACAATCATGATATGATATAACAAGATGGTATCTCGCTAGCCCTTTCTGAGACCGCAAAACATAAATGTAGAGCACCTTTAAAGATCAAGGACTGAGTATATATTGTAATTCATGGTAAAAGAGATCCAGTCATGATCATACTCAATGCAAATTAATAGTAATACATGAAACGACAGAGGTGCTCTCCTACTGGTGCTCTTTGATAAGAGGATGATGACTCTGCATAAAAGTAAATAGATGGGCCCTTCACAGAGGGAAGCAGGGATTTGTAGAGGTGCTAGAGCTCGATTTTTAAATAGAGATTGAATAACATTTTGAGCGGTATACTTTCATTGTCAACATAACAACCAAGAATCTCGTTATCTCCCATCCTACACACATTATAGGCGGTTCCCAAACAGAATGGTAAAGTTTATACTCCCCCAACAACCAACAAGCACACTCCACGGCTAGCCCGAAACAACGGGTACCGTCCAAACCAACAACAGCCCTGGGGGAGTCTTGTTTAATTATTATGATTTTGAGCATGGGACTGGGCATCCCGATTACCAGCCATTTTCTCATGAATGATGAGCGGAGTCCACTCATCGTGAGAATAACCCACCTAGCTTGGAAGATATAGATAGCCCTAGTTGATACATGAGTTGTTCGAGCATACAAAACAGAATTTCATTTGAAGGTTTAGAGTTTGGCACATACAAATTTACTTGGAACGGCAGGTAAATACCGCATATAGGAAGGTATGGTGGACTCATGTGGAATAACTTTGGGGTTTATGGAAGTGGATGCACAAGCAGTATTCCCGCTTAGTACAGGTGAAGGCTAGAAAGAGACTGGGAAGCGACCAGCTAGAGAGCAACAACGGTCATGAACATGCATTAAAATTAATCAACAATGAATGCAAGCATGAGTAGGATACAAATCACCATGAACATAAATATCGTGGAGGCTATGTTGATTTGTTTCAACTTCATGCATGAACATGTGCCAAGTCAGATCACTTAAATCGTTCAAAGGAGGATACCACCCATCATACCATATAAACTCTCAGCTAATTAAGCATGGCATAAGCAGCTATGATCTTTAATTTTCATTGCATGCATGTTTCATTCATAACAAGCTGAATCAGGAATGACGAGCAATCATATTTACAAAAACAAGAGAGGTCGAGTTCATACCAGTTTTTCTCATCTCAATTAGTTCATCATAATTCATCCATCATCCTTATTGCCTTTCACTCGCACGACCGAACGATGTGGATAATAATAATAGTGCACGTGCATTGGACTAAGATGGAATCTGCAGACATTTAATACAAGGGAGAAGACAAGGTAACATGTCTCAAGGTTAAATCTACAACAAAGCATATGAGAGCCACTAAACATTTTAATTATGGTCTTCTACTCTTAACCCCTAAAGAAAAGAAAAGAAACTATTTACACGGGAAAGCTCCAACAAGCAAGAGAAGAACAAGAAATCTTTTGGGTTTTCATTTATAACTACTACTACAAGCAAAGAAAGTAAACTAGCTTAGAAGCTACAACTAATATTTTTTTGTTTTTCTGGGTTTTTCTAGCACACAAGAAAAAGACTAAGAAAAAGATGTTGCGGATCGTAGCAGAAAATCAAAAATTTTCCTACGCATCACCAAAATCTATCTATGGAGTAATCTAGCAACGAGGGAGAGGGGAGTGCATCTACATACCCTTGTAGATCACGATGCGGAAGCGTTGCAAGAACACGGATGAAGGAGTCGTACTCGCTGCGATTCAGATCGCGGTTGATTCCGATCTAAGCGCCGAACAACGGCGCCTCCGAGATCAACACACGTGCAGCCCGATGACGTCTCCCACGCCTTGATCCAGCAAGGAGAGAGGGAGAGGTTGGGGAAGACTCCGTCCAACAGCAGCACGACGGCGTGGTGGTGGTGGAGGAGCGCGGGACTCCAGCAGGGCTTCGCCAAGCACTGCGAGAGACGAGGAGGGAGAGAGGTAGGGCTGCGCCAAGCGACAGAGGTCAAAACCGTGTTATGGGCAGCCCCAAACCTCACATATATAGGGGGAAGGGGGGGCTGCGCCCCCTTTAGGGTTTCCCACCCTAGGGGTGCGGCCACCCTAGATCCCATCTAGGGGTGGCGGCCAGAGGGGGAGAGGGAGAGGGGGGCGCACCAGATTGGGCCCTAGGGCCCATCTGCCCTAGGGTTTGCCCCCCTCCCCTCTTGGAGGCGCCTTGGGCCTTGGTGGGGGGCGCACCAGCCCACCTGGGGCTGGTCCCCTCCCACACTTGGCCCACGTATGCCTCCGGGGCTGGTGGCCCCACCCGGTGGACCCCCGGGACCCTCCCGGTGGTCCCGGTACGCTATCGATAGCGCCCGAAACTTTTCCGTTGACCAAAACGGGACTTCCCATATATGAATCTTTACCTCCGGACCATTACGGAACTCCTCGTGACGTCCGGGATCTCATCCGGGACCCCGAACAACATTCGGTAGCCGCGTACATACTTTCCCTATAACCCTAGCGTCATCGAACCTTAAGTGTGTAGACCCTATGGGTTCGGGAACCATGCAGACATGACCGAGACAACTCTCCGGCCAATAACCAACAGCGGGATCTGGATACCCATGTTGGCTCCCACATGTTCAACGATGATCTCATCGGATGAACCATGATGTCAAGGATTCAATCAATCCCGTATACGATTCCCTTTGTCTATCGGTATAGCACTTGCCCGAGATTCGATCGTCGGTATACCGATACCTTGCTCAATCTCGTTACAGGCAAGTCTCTTTACTCGTTCCGTAACACATCATCCCGTGATCAACTCCTTGATCACATATTGTGCACATTATGATGATGTCCTACCGAGTGGGCCCAGAGATACCTCTCCGTCATACGGAGTGACAAATCCCAGTCTCGATTCGTGCCAACCCAACAAACACTTTCAGAGATACCTGTAGTGCACCTTTATAGCCACCCAGTTACGTTGTGACGTTTGGTACACCCAAAGCATTCCTACGGTATCCGAGCGTTGCACAATCTCATGGTCTAAGGAAAAGATACTTGACATATAGAAAAGCTTTAGCATACGAACTACACGATCTGTGCTAGGCTTAGGATTGGGTCTTGTCCATCACATCATTCTCCTAATGATGTGATCCCGTTATCAACGAGATCCAATGTCCATGGTCAGGAAACTATGACCATCTATTGATCAATGAGCTAGTCAACTAGAGGCTTACTAGGGACATGGTGTTTGTCTATGTATCCACACATGTATCTGAGTTTCGTATCAATACAATTCAAGCATGGATAATAAACAATTATCATGAACAAGGAAATATAATAATAACCAATTTATTATTGCCTCTAGGGCATATTTCCAACAGTCTCCCACTTGCACTAGAGTCAATAATCTAGTTCACATCACCATGTGATTTACACTCACAGGTCACATCGCCATGTGACTAACATCCAAAGAGTTTACCAGAGTCAGTAATCTAGTTCACATCAATATGTGATTTACACTCAATGAGTTCTGGGTTTGATCATGTTATGCTTGTGAGAGAGGTTGTAGTCAACGGGTCTGCAACATTCAGATCCCTATATACTTCGCAAAACTTTATGTCATATCATAGATCCTGCTACCACGTTCCACTTGGAGCTATTCCAAACTGTTGCTCCATTATACGTATCCGGTATCTCCACTCAGAGTTATCCGGATAGGTGTCAAGCTTGCATCGACGTAACTCTTTACATCGAACTCTTTATCACCTCCATAACCGAGAAACATTTCCTTATTCCTCTAAGGATAATTTTGACCACTATCTAGTGATCCACTCGTGGATCACCTTTGTACCCTCTTGCCAGACATGTGGCAAGGCACACATCAGGTGCGGTACTCTGCATGGCATACCGTATAGATCCTATTACAAAAGCATAGGGGACGACCTTCGCCCTTCCTCTTCCTTCTGCCGCGGTCAAGCTTTGAGTCTTACTCAACTTCACACCTTACAACTCAGGTAAGAACTCCTTCTTTGACTGATCTATTTTGAACTCCTTCAAAAACATGTCAAAGGTGTGTGTTCTTTTGAAAGTATCATTAGGCGTCTTGATCTATATCTATGGATCTTGATGCCCAATTATGTAAGTAGCTTTATCCAAGTCTTCCTTTGAAAAACTCCTTTCAAACAACCCTATATGCTTTCCAGAAGTTCTACATCATTTCGGATCAACAATATGTCATTCACATATACTTATCAGAAATGTTGTAGTGCTCCCACTCACTTTATTGTAAATAAAAGTTTCTAACAAACTTTGTATACCCAAAAACTTTGATCACTCCATCAAAGCATATATTCCGACTCCGAGATGCTTGCTCTAGTCCATGGAAGGATCGCTGGAGCTAGCATACCTTTTGGCATCCTTAGGATCGACAAAACCTTTCTAACTGTATCACATACAACCTTTCCTTACGAAAACTGGTAAGGAAACTTGTTTTGACATCCATCTGCCAGATTTCATAAATGTAGCTAATGCTAACATGATTCCGACGGACTTAAGCATCACTACGGGTCAGAAAATCTCATCGTAGTCAACTCCTTGAACTTGTGAAAAACTCTTTGCCACAAGTCGAGCTTCATAGACGGTGACATTACCGTCCACGTCCGTCTTCTTCCTAAAGATCCATCTATCTCAATGGCTTGCCGGTCATCGGGCAAGTCCACCAAAGTCCATACTTTGTTTCGATACATGGATCCTATCTCGGATTTCTCGGCTTCTAACCATTTGTCGGAATATGTTCCCACCATCACTTCTCCATAGTTCGTAGGTTCATCGTTGTCCAACAACATGACCTCTAAGACAGGATCACTGTACCACTCAGGAGTAGTACATATCCTTGTCGACCTACGAGGTTCGATAGCAACTTGATCTGGAGCTTCATGATCACTATCTTTAGTTTCCTCTTCAACAGTCGTAGGTTCCACAGAAACATCTTTCTATGTTGCACTACTCTCCGGTTGAAGTGAGGGTTCGACAACCTCATCAAGTTCTATCTTCCTCCCACTCAATTCTTTCGAGAGAAACTCCTTCTCGAGAAAGGACCCGTTCTTAGCGACAAACATTTTTGCCCTTGGATCTGAGATAGGAGGTATACCCAACTGTTACCTTTGGGTATCCTATGAAGATGTGTTTTTCCGTTTTCGGTTCGAGCTTTTCCTGGCTAAAGCCGTAAGCATCGCAGCCCCAAACATTGAGAAATGACAACTTTGGTTTCTTGACAAACCATAGTTCATACGGTGTTGTCTCAAGGGACTTAGATGGTGCCCTATCTAAAGTGAATGCAGTTGTCTCTAATGCATAACCTTAAACAATAGCGGTAGATCGGTAAGAGACATCATAGATCGCACCATATCTCATAAGGTTCGATTACGACGTCCGGACACACCATTACGCTGTGGTGTTCCAGGTGGCTTCAACTGCGAAACAATTCCACAATGTCTTAAGTGATTGCCAAACTCATGACTCAGAAAAGACTCCCCTTGATCAGATCGTAGGAACATGATCTTCTTGTTATGATGATTCTTAACTTCACTCTGAAATTTCTTGAACTTTTCAAACGTTTCAGACTTTTGCTTCATTGAGTAAATATACCCATATATACTCAAATCGTCAGTGAAGATGAGAAAATAACGATATCCACCACACGCCTTAATTCTCACTGGATCACACACATCATCATGTATGATTTCCAACAAGTCACTTGTCCGTTTTATTGTACCTGAAAACGGGATCTTAGTCATCCTGCCCAAGAGGCATGACTCGCATGTGTCAAGCGATTCAAAATCAAGTGACTCCAAACATCCATCAGCATGGAGTTTCTTCATGCATTTTATGCCAAAATGACCTAAGCGGTAGTGCCACAAGAAAGTGGTACTATCATTATTAACTCTACAACTTTTGGCATTAATATTATCATCATGTGTATTACTATGATCGAGATTCAACAAACCATTGGGTGCATGACCATAAGGTATTATTCATGTAAACAGAATAACCATTATTCTCTGACTTAAATGAATAACCGTATTGCAATGAACATGATCTAATCATATTCATTGAGCAGACACCTGATAAGATTTATCTAGGTTCAACACTAATCTCGAAAATAGAGGGAGCGTGCGATGGTGATCTTATCAACCTTGGAAACACTTCCAATACACATCGTCACCTCGCCCTTAGCTAGTCTCCGTTCAGTCTATAGCTTTTGCTTCAAGTCACTAATAATAGCAACTGAACCGGTATCCAATACCCAGGTGCTACAAGGAGTACTAGCAAGGTACACATCAATAACACGTATATCAAATATACTTTGTTGAAGTTTCCAGCTATCATATCTACCATGTATTTGGGGTAGTTCCGCTACCATGTGACCGTTCCCCTTACAATAGAAGCACTTAGTCTCAAGGTTTGGGTTTAACCATGGGTTCCTTCATTAGAGTGACAACTGGTTTGCCATTCATGAAGTTTCCCTTCTAGCCCTTGCCCCTTTTGAAACCAGTGGTCTTGTTAAACCATCAACACTTTATGCTCCTTCTTGATTTCTACTTTTGCGGTCTGAAGCACCGCTAATAGCTTCGGGATCATCTCCATCCTTTGCATGTCATAGTTCATCACGAAGTTCTAGTAGCTTGGTGATAGTGTCTAGAGAATTCCGTCAACCACTATCTCATCTGGAAGATTAACTCCCACTTTGTTCAAGTGATTTTTGCACCCAGACATTCTGAGCACATGCTCACTAGTAGAGCTATTCTCCTCCATCTTTTTGGCAAAAGAACTTGTCAGAGGTCTCATACCTCTCAACACGGGCATGAGCCTGAAATCCCAATTTCAGCTCTTAGAACATCTCATATGTTCTATGGCGTTCAAAACGCCATTGGAATCCCGATTCTAAGCCGTAAAGTATGGTGCACTAAACTATCAAGTAGTCATCAGGACATGTCTGTCAGGTGTTCACAACATCCACAGACAACGTTGTAGGGGTTTGCACATCGAGCGGTGCATCAAAGACGTAAGCTTTCTGTGTAGCAGTGAGGACACTCCTCGGACTACGGACCCAGTCCACATCATTGCTTACAATATCTTTCAACTTAGTCTTTCTCTAGGATCATATTAAACAGGGAGCTACAACGCAGTTATTGGTCTACAACATAATTTCCGAAGACAACTTATACTATTGTTCATGACAATTAAGTTCATCTAATGAACTCCCACTCAGATAGACATCTCTCTAGCCATCTAAGTGATACATGATCCGAATCGACTAGGCCGTGTCCGATCATCACGTGAGACGGACTAGTCATCAACGGTGAACATCTTCATGTTGATCGTATCTTCTATACGACTCATGTTCGACCTTTCGGTCTTCCGTGTTCCGAGGCCATGTCTGTACATGCTAGGCTCGTCAAGTCAACCCTAAGTGTATCGCGTGTGTAAATCTGGCTTACACCCGTTGTATGCGAACGTTAGAACCTATCACACCCGATCATCACGTGGTGCTTCGGAACAACGAACCTTAGCAACGGTGCACAGTTAGGGGGAACACAATTCTTGAAATTTTAGTGAGAGATCATCTTATTCACTACTGTCGTTCTAAGCAAATAAGATGTAAAACATGATAAACATCACATGCAATCAAATAGTGACATGATATGGCCAATATCATTTTGCTCCTTTTGATCTTCATCTTCGGGGCTCCATGATCATCATCGTCATCGGCATGACATCATGATCTCCATCATCATGATCTCCATCATCGTGTCTTTATGAAGTCGTCTCGCCAAACATTACTTCTACTACTATGGCTAACGTTTAGCAATAAAGTAAAGTAATTACATGGCGTTCTTTAGTGACACGCAGGTCATACAATAAATAAGACAACTCCTATGGCTCCTGCCGGTTGTCATTCTCATCGACATGCAAGTCATGATTCCTATTACAAGAACATGATCAATCTCATACATCACATATATATCATTCATCACATCCTTTTGGCCATATCACATCACACGGCACATGCTGCAAGAACAAGTTAGACATCCTCTAATTGTTGTTGCAAGTTTTATGTGGCTGCTATAGGTTTCTAGCAAGAACGTGTCTTACCTACGCCAAAACCACAACGTGATATGCCAATTTCTATTTACCCTTCATAAGGACCCTTTTCATCGAATCCGATCCGACTAAAGTGGGAGAGACAGACACCCGCTAGCCACCTTATGCAACTAGTGCATGTCAGTCGATGGAACCTGTCTCACGTAAGAGTACGTGTAAGGTCGGTCCGGGCCGCTTCATCCCACAATGCCGCCGAATCAAGATAATACTAGTAACGGCAAGTAAATTGACAAATCGACGCCCACAACTACTTTGTGTTCTACTCGTGCAAGATACTACGCATAGACCTAGCTCATGATGCCACTGTTGGGGATCGTAGCAGAAAATCAAAATTTTTCCTACGCATCACCAAAATCTATCTATGGAGTAATCTAGCAACGAGGGAGAGGGGAGTGCATCTACATACCCTTGTAGATCACGATGCGAAAGCGTTGCAAGAACGCGGATGAAGGAGTCGTACTCGCTGCGATTCAGATCGCGGTTGATTCCGATCTAAGCGCCAAACAACGGCGCCTCCGCGTTCAACACACGTGCAGCCCGATGACGTCTCCCACGCCTTGATCCAGCAAGGAGAGAGGGAGAGGTTGGGGAAGTCTCCATCCAACAGCAGCACGACGGCGTGGTGGTGGTGGAGGAGCGTGGGACTCCAGCAAGGCTTCACCAAGCACTGCGAGAGACGAGGAGGGAGAGAGGTAGGGCTGCGCCAAGCGACAGAGGTCAAAACCGTGTTACGGGCAGCCCCAAACCTCACATATATATAGGGGGAAGGGGGGCGGCGCCCCCTTTAGGGTTTCCCACCCCTAGGGGTGCGGCCACCCTAGATCCCATCTAGGGGTGGCGGCAAGAGGGGGAGAGGGAGAGGGGGGGCGCACCAGATTGGGCCCTAGGGCCCATCTGCCCTAGGGTTTGCCCCCCTCCCCTCTTGGAGGCGCCTTGGGCCTTGGTGGGGGCGCACCTGTAATGCTCAGGATGGGACTATATCTCCTACGTGTCGAGGCGCGGCTTAAAGACATAATCCCATTCTGGAATGATCGCAAGTTTGGTACCTTTGCACAACTCATGTAAAAATGGGGATGGAAAACTGAAAAGATAGTTGGCTTACACTCGCCACGTCACACAAATTCATTACATGTTCAAACATCATTCAGAGAAACATCACTGCCCATCTAAGGGTAAAATCCAAAAGTCAAGATACCAAACATAACATAATCCACATGTCTAGATCGAATCCTAGTAGAAGAACCACTACTGAACAGTCGGATAGTTCACGTAGTAATGGCTACGCTCCTCGTCGTACTCCCAATCTAGCTCAGTGCCATCACCAGTGTAACTCACCATCGTACCTGCATCTGGTGTTTTGAAGTAACTGTGAGCCACAAAGGACTCAGCAATCCCGTTCCCGGGTAACACGACTATTTAAGCCTTGGGTGTGGAACAAGGCTGAAGAAAGAATAAGAATAAGTGGTTGCAGCAGCACTAGCACTAGCTTACGTAAAAGAGAGCGAGAAGAGAAGGTGCCTCGGTCGAGAGTTGATCACTAAGTGATCCCAAACTACTTAAATCAAACATAACCCCACTGTGTTCATCTCCCGAATCCCTTTCGGAAAATGACAGTCACGGTACTCACGCTGGTAGTGTATTAGAACATGGTGTCAAGTTTTCTACAACCGGATATTAACAAGCTCCCATCTGCCACATAACCGCGGGCACGGCTTTCGAAAGTTCATAACCCTGCAGGGGTGTTCCAACTTGGCCCATGACAAGTCCACGATCCGCGGAGTCGCAACTCCAAAGGTGGGAAGACCCGAGTATTCTCGGAATCCCGTGCTCAAGATACTCCGAACTAAGGTAAGGCTAATCCAGCAAATCCTCCCGGCGTGCCGACACCCTGATAGTAGCCACGCGTATCTCGTCTCAGGCCACGACCGGATGGGTGATCCCACAGGTTTTTACCAAACCTTGAGTTCCCTCGAGGTGGCCCCGCGTAACCCCCAGTTTGGACCAACACTCATGTGGAGCACTGGCCCGGGTTGTTGATTAAGAAAGAGGGTTAATTACTCCCTATGCAAGTTTTATTAGTTATTAGGCAAATAATACCAATGTTGGGACTTGCTGGAAAAGACTTAGCACTTAGCGGTTTATCGAGGGGGTCCCATAACCCCAACCGTGTGAGGAACGCATAATCAAGGAACATAACACCGGTTTGTACGGTTCCTAACGGCATGAGTGGAACAAAACACCAAGCGAAAGGCTTAGCCTTCCACCCATTACCAATATATAGATGATTTCATTTAATAATTAATATAGTGTGATATAACCCAACAAAAACTTCAACATGAAGCAAGCATCTTCAACTTCACCTGCAACTAACAATGCTATAAGAGGGGCTGAGCGAAGCGTACTTAGCCATTCAACGGTTTGCATAGGTAGGGTGGTTAAACATGATCATGGTTACAAATAGGAGGCTGACAGGAAAGGCATGGGCATCGAGGCAAAACTATAGATCGAGACTTTTAGCAATAGGCAAAAATAGTAATGGTATCCGGGTTCGGTCATCTTGCCTGAAGAGTTGTCGATGGGATCGTAAGAAAGCTCCTCGTTCTCAACCTCGGTAGTAACCTCGTTCTCGTACTCGTACTCAGCTTCCGGCTCTACTCAACACAAACACACAAGGCACGAAATCAACAAGAGGCAATGCGCACACAAAATATGCTGGATGCATGACTGATGCACTATGGGAGCACAAGGAGCACGACAATATGCGATCAAGCACAATGCTTCAAAACATGATAACAATACGATATTATGAATCTACATGAAAAATCACACAAGTTTCATATAGGACTTCCTCAAATCGGAGCTACGGGCTAAAAGTTACACACAAAACAATAAACATGCGAAAGCTGAAAATGACAGCCACATAGCAACTTCCCGAGTGACGGCGGCTGGGCGATCGAAGAGGCCGGCCGGCTCGGGCCCGGGTTGGTGGAAGGAGGCCCAGGAGAGGCGCGCGGCAGCTGGGCCCGGTGCCTGCGGGAGAGGCGGGATTGGCCGGCCTAGGAGGCGGAGACGGAGACGGGCCTCGGCCCTAGGGTTTGGCTCGGCCCAGGCGGAGCCAGCGATTGGATCTGGCGAGGGGATCCTCCCGATCCACTCCGATCGGTGACGGCGCGTGGCAGGCGCTAGGACGAGCGGAGCGCTGGATGGGCCGGCTGGGAAACGGGCCCGGCGGCCTGGAGGCGAAGGGAGCCATGTGGGGCGGCGCGGAGTGGGCCTAGGGCTACGGCCCAAGCGGCGGATCGTCGACTGGCTCGGGGGGATCCTCCCGATCCCCCAGCGAGCGGCGGCGGCGAGGCCTTCGAGCCCCAGGCGGCGGCGGATCGGGTGTGGAGGCGCCCCGGCGGCGCGGCGTGCCGGCCGGATGGCGGCGGTGAGGGAAGAGGCCGGCGGCGGCACAAGGTGGTGGTGCGGCGGCGGTGAGAGGCGGCCGAAGGTGGTGGGGTGCGGATTCCGGCGAGCTCCGGCGAGCTCCTCCGGCGAGCTCTGCCGGAGTGGAGGGAGGAGGCTGGAGGAAGAAGATGAAGTGGGCTAGGGTTTCCTATTTTTGGGGCAAAAATTGAGGAAGGTGGACAAATATATAGGCACAAGGAGCTAGGGTTGTCCAAATGAGGTGTGGTTTTCGGCCAGGCGATCAGAATTGGATGGCCTAGATGAAGGGAGGGGTTTGAGCTGGTTTGGTGGGCTGTTGGAGGGGTGTCTTGGGCCTCAAAGTGGAGGTACTTTGAGCCCACGAGAATAACTGTTGGGGTAGCAAACGAACTCCAATCGCGACGAGATTTGACAGGCGGGTTACACACACCAAAACAACAACACACGACAAGTCTCACGCCAAACTGGTAACGTTACACGGCCAAACACCAAAGTAGGCCTCGGGGACGCCACGGACACGTGAGGGAGCACCGGAACGCGAAACGGACAACGGGAAGGAACGCGTGGGACCGGATGCAAACAACAACACAAATGCAATGCGATGCACATGACTACATGATATGAATGAATGCCACACACGCACACAACAAAACGACGAAGACCCGAAAGACAAAGAACCCGGAATGGAATTGATGAAGCCAGAGATATTATATATTGCCCAAAAGGGAAAGTATTACATCCGGGGCATTACAAACTCTCCTCTACTACAAAAAGATCTCGTCCCGAGATCTAGGACTGGAAAAAGGAGGGGTACTCGGAACGAAGATGATCTTCTCGTTCCCACGTAGCTTCTCGGTCGGTATGGTGTGACCATTTGACTTTCAAGAATTTGATGGACTTGTTGCGGGTCTTGCGCTCGGGTTTTTCGAGAATAGCAACTGGATGCTCTCTGTAGGACAAATCTTGTTGAAGATCAATCTCTTCAAATGGGATCATGCGTTCAGGAGTTTTGAAGCACTTGCGGAGTTGAGATACATGAAACACATCATGAACATTGGCGAAGTTGGAAGGGAGCTCAAGTTGATAGGCTAGATCGCCTCTTTTTCCAAGGATCTTGAAAGGCCCGACGTATCTAGGAGCAAGCTTTCCTTTGATACCGAATCTTTGGGTGCCTTTCATCGGAGAAACACGGAGATAGACATGATCACCAATGTTGAAGGCCAAATCACGATGCTTGCCGTCATAGTAGCTCTTCTGACGCGACTGAGCGGCCTTGAGATTCTCACGTATGACTTTGCACATTTCTTCGGCTTCTGAGATCAAGTCATTGCCAAGAAGTTGATGTTTGCCTGTCTCGGACCAGTTGAGAGGGGTACGGCACTTTCTGCCATAGAGGATTTCAAACGGAGCTTTGCCTGCACTTGCTTGGAAGCTGTTGTTGTAAGAGAACTCGGCAAATGGAAGGCAATCTTCCCATTTCATGCCAAAAGATATGACACAGGCTCTGATCATGTCTTCTAGAATCTGATTCACTCTCTCGACTTGACCAGTTGTCTGAGGGTGAAAAGCAGTGCTGAACCTGATCTTAGTGCCCATGGCAGACTGAAAGGAGTCCCAGAACTTTGAAATGAACAAACTTCCACGGTCTGAGGAGATAACTTGAGGAATGCCATGTAAGGACACAATTCTGGAAGTGTACAACTCTGCAAGTTGAGCTGCATTGATGGATTCTTTGACTGGAAGGAAGTGAGCGACTTTGGTAAGCTTGTCAATCACCACGAAGATAGAATCATTCCCTCTCTTGGACTTAGGAAAGCCAGTGACGAAATCCATTTCAATGTGGTCGAATTTCCACTCGGGAATAGGAAGAGGTTGGAGAAGACCGGCTGGACGTTGATGCTCTGCCTTCACTCTTCTGCAGACATCACATTCATTCACGAATTGGGCAATCTCCCTTTTCATGCGTGTCCACCAGTAAGACTGCTTGAGGTCTTGGTACATCTTGGAACTGCCAGGATGAATGAAAAGGAGGGAATCATGTGCTTCTTCCATTATGAGCTTCCTGAGATCACCTTTGGGAACAACAAGTCTGTCCTCAAAGAACAAGGTATCTCTCTCATCAACGCGATAGCACTTGTATTTAGGAGTACCCTTTGCAATACCATGTTTCACCTTCTGCACCATAGCATCACTGAGTTGGGCCTCACGGACCTGATCTTCCAAGGTAGGAGCAACTTGAAGATTTGCAAGAAAACCTTGCGGAACAACTTGGCGGTTGAGCTTCCTGAAAGCTTCACAAAGCTCAGGATGGAACGGCTTGATAAGAAGGTTGTTGCAATATGCCTTTCTGCTCAAAGCATCTGCAATCACATTCGCCTTGCCAGGAGTGTATTCAATGCTGGGATCATACTCTTGGATCATTTCGACCCAACAAGTCTGGCGGAGGTTCCGATTCGGCTGTGTGAAGATGTACTTCAAGCTCTTGTGATCGGTGAAGATGTCGACTTTTCTGCCCAACAACAGATGTTTCCATGTAATCAAAGCATGTACCACAACTGCTAGTTCAAGATCATGTGTGGGGTAGTTCTTCTCACTTGGCTTCAGCTGACGAGAAGTGTATGCCACAATTCTCTTGTCCTGCATAAGCACACCACCAAGTCCTTGAAGAGAAGCATCAAAGAATACTTCATAGGGCTTGGACTCATCTGGAGAAGTTAGAACTGGAGCAGAGACGAGCTTTTCTTCGAGAGTTTTGAATGCCACTTCACAATCTGGAGACCAGTAGTACTTGACAGTCTTCTGAAGCAAGTTGGAGAGAGGCTTGGCAATCTTGGAGAAGTTCTCAACGAACCTTCTGCAATAGCTGGCAAGACCAAGGAAGCTTCTGAGTTGCTTGACGTTCCGAGGAGCTTCCCAGTTGACAATTGCTTCAACTTTCTCGGGGTTTACCGCAATACCGTCAGCAGAGATGATATGGCCCAGATAGAAGACCGTATCGAGCCAAAATTTGCACTTGGAGAACTTGGCATAGAACTTATGATCACGGAGTCTGTCGAGAACGAGACGGAGGTGCTTTTCGTGATCTTCTTCATTCTTGGAAAATACCAAAATGTCATCCAGATACACAAGCACAAACTCGCCGGTGTAGGGGTTGAAAATTTAGTGCATCATTCTCGAGAAGGTAGGTGGAGCATTAGCGAGACCAAAGGACATGACTGTATACTCATATGAGCCGTAGCTCGTTCTGAAGGCAGTCTTGGGGATATCTTCCTCGCGAATGCGAATTTGGTGATAGCCCATTCGGAGATCAAGCTTAGAGAACACTTTAGCTCCTTTGAGCTGCTCGAACAGTTCGTTGATGTTGGGGAGCGGATACTTGTTCTTTATTGTCTTGTTGTTCAATGGCCGGTAATCGACGCAGAGGCGCTCCGTGCCATCCTTCTTCTTGACAAATAAGACACCACAGCCCCAAGGAGACGTACTTGTGACACCTCGAGACCGGTGCGCCAGATGTCAGCTAGTTATTCGTTGTTAGTGCCATGTCATCTGCTTGCGTGTGCATTCTTGCCATGTCATCATGTGTGTTGCATCAGCATGTTTTCAAAACTTGCATCCGTCCGAGTCTCCTCGTCCTTTCCGTTGTCCGTTCTGAGCCCAGACACACTTGCACGCGCCTGCGGTGCCTCCGAATTTTTATTTTGTGAGTGGCCGAAAAATGTTCTCGGAATGGGTTGAAACTTGGCGTGTGGTCTTATTATAGTGTGGACAGGCCGCCTGCCAAATTTCATCGCATTCGGAGCTCGTTTGATAGCCCAACGGATATATATAGCGGCACTAGTCGCCGATTTAATCGTCGGATGTTTTCGGTCTCCGAAAACTTCCGCGGGCCTCTCTTCCTCACCTCTAATCTCAGCCCAACCACTTCTACACAGCCCACTTCCCTCCTCTTGGCCCAACCTAACTCCCCTCGCGATCGGATCCGTCAGATCGCGGTCGGATGGCTCTAAAACTGCTCCAAACCCCCAAACCCTAGCCCTCCTACTATATATGGACACCCCTTGTCCATTTTGGGCAGCCTAGCCTTCCTCCACATCAAATTCCGTGCCCTACCAACCTCCAGCCGCCACCTAGCCTCCCTATCCCGAAATCCCCTCCTCCCTCTTAATTTCAGCCCTCAGATCCGAGATCTAGGGCCCAGAATTTGTCCCCTAGCCCCAACGGACATTGTCCGCCGCCACCCGGACAATATCCGCATGTCCACCGCCCGGCCCGTCCGTCCGCCCGACGCGCCGTAGACCTCGCCCTCCCGCGCCGCTGGAACCCTCAGGCCAGTTCGTCGCCGCCGCCACTCGTCAGATCGCCGCGCCGCCGTCGGGGATGGAGCCCCCGGTCCGTTCCCTACCAGATCCAGCGGATCCCCGCCTCCCAGGCCTTTTCCCGGCTGCCCCTCGCCGGATCCCATCACACCGAGCCAGCATCGAGCGCCTCCAGCCGCCGCCGGCCTCGCGGGCGCCGCGAGGACGGAGCCCCAGCCCGAT
This sequence comes from Secale cereale, assembly GCA_902687465.1. Lineage (NCBI taxonomy): Eukaryota > Viridiplantae > Streptophyta > Magnoliopsida > Poales > Poaceae > Secale > Secale cereale. The sequence continues at coordinate 655,730,578 of LR738711.1, forward strand.
CCGGCCGCGTCAGGCCTCGTGGGCCGCGAGGCCAGGCTCTCTTCGAGTGCCTCCAGTGCCCGGCTGGGCCTCCCTCGCCCCAGCCCGATCTGCCAGCGGCCAGCCTCCTCCAGCGCCTGGGGCCCCGACCGCCTCCTGGGCCCGAGCCGCGCGAGGCCCGCGCCGGCCAGGCGCCTCCATGCCGCCTCCTCCTCTGTTGGGCCTCCTACGCCAGCCATCCTGGCCCAGCGCCACCTCTCCAACCCCTCCGGCCTCCTCCAGCCCGCGAGCCGCATGGGCCGAGCCCCAGCCGTCATCCTCTAGCCATGGCCCGAGGCGCTGCTGCCTCCGCGTGGGCCCGGCCCAGCCGACCCACCGGCCTGCTGCCTCCTCTCCTCTTCTTTGGGCCGAGCCCTTGGTGAGCCCACCTATCCGTCGCCCAGTGCATCTTTTAGTTTCTTGCGCTCAGTTGTACTAGTAGTTTTCTGCTAAGTCCTTTTCTGTTGTAATCTGATGCATACTTTGACTGCTAATAACTTTTTGTGTGCTTATCCGTTTTGAGTGAATGATATGTCAAAATGTTCGTGGAGTTATGCTCTACACTTTGTTCCATTGTGCCATGCTCATTTGAGTTCATCTAGATGCTTAAAAATCTGTTGCAAGGGTGCTACTTATTATAAACTGCTGCTACTTGTTGTTTTGTTGCTATGTTCGTGATATGATAACTTGGTGCATGTTTATCCAAATGATGCAAATGATATGTCCACATGTTCATCATGATATGCTCTACATGTTGATTGTTTTAGCTTGCATGATAGATACCATCTTGCCATGTTTATCTCCTTTGCAAAAGTGCATGTGGTTGTGATGCTGTTAAACTTGTTATGAGATGATGTTGTCAATTGCTCGTTGCTATTGTTGTGGTTGTCCCCGTGATGCATGCTTAGATGTTTTGGACTCCCCATCATGTGTACTTTGATGTGGTGTATTTAACTTTCCATGATATACATTGTGTTGACTTAAACTTGCTCACAAACATGCCATGATAAAACTGTTGTTTTAACACTTAGTGAAATTTCACTTAGTCTGGAATCTGTAATTTCCAGATGCCATGTTTGCTCGTTGTTCTAGGCCAATCCATGATAGTTTTGGGGTGACTCTTGATGATTCCTTGTTGTATATATTGTTGGATATCCATTCATGCTCTCACATGCTTAATTGAGTGGCTGTAGCATATTTAACTTTTGCTCCCAAGTTGCAACAAATTACTGCTGTCAGGATTTTGTTGTCAAGTTCAATATGTCAAAGCTTGTTGCTATTGATCCATGGCTCCTTTGGGGATGCTCCACTGGACTTATTGGCTATAGGATATGTCTAGTTTATGTCCATGCTCATTGCCATGATGTTTGAGTTCTGTAGCTCATTTATCTCTTGCTCCAAAGTTGCTATGTGACTGTTAATTTCAGCTTGTTGTTATATCTTGTTTCATGTGTAGCTTTTAGCCCGTTGCTCCGATTGGGGTGTTCTTTATATGAAACTTTGGGTGATTTTGCATGTAGATTCATATTATCCTATTGTTATCATGTTTTGAAGTACTTTGCTTGAATGCAAATTGCCATGCCCTTGTGCTATATTTCTGTGCTTCCTGTATAGTTTTGCCTTGCATCATATCTTGCCATGTATTGCATCATATAGACTTGTGTTGTTATCTGTGCTTCCTACATTGCCATGTTTTGCTTCTTGTGTAGATTTTCTGTGCATCATAAGTAGATTTATTGTGCATCCTACTTGGCAGTGCATATTGTTATGTTCTTGAGTGGTTTGTTTACCGTATTGCTTGCTTCTTTTCGATAATGCTTGTTCCGTTGTGTTGTGAGGATTCGATCGTCTACTCGTGGGTCTTCTTCAAGGCTTCTTCTCCATCTTCTTCACGGAACCGTTCTTCTTCTTTGCGGGATCTCAGGCAAGATGACCATACCCTTGGATACCTTTATTATCATTGCCATGCTTAGTGTCTCGATGCTATCGTTACATGTCGCGCTACCCATCATTATTGTCAGCCTCTCCTTGTTGCCATGAAACCTCTAACCTTTGAAACCTTCCTAGCAAAACCACTGTTTGGCTATGTTACCCGCTTGCTCAGCCCCTCTTATAGCGTTGTTAGTTGCAGGTGAAGATGAAGATTGTTCCAGGATGGAACTTGTTGTTGTTGGAATATCACAATATCTATTATTATATAATAACACATCTATATACTGGGCATGGGTGGAAGGCTTGACCTTTTGCTCGGTGTTTTGTTCCACTCATGCCACCTTAGGCGCCGATAAACCGGCATTATGTTCCTTGATTTTGCGTTCCTTACACGATGGGTGGATGGGGACCACTTGACAGTTCGACTTTGAATAAAACTCCTCCAGCAAGGCCCAACATTGGTTTTAATTTGCTCATAATAACAACTTAATTAATTAATTAAATTGCATAGGGAGTTAGCGCTACCCGAGGATTCTTTCTACATAGCAGGGGGGGCCAGTGCTGATGGTGTTGGTCCCAAACGGGGGTCCTGCAGGGCCACCACGGGGAAACTCGAGGTTTGGTTTTACCTGTAGCATCGCCCATCCGGTTGTGGCCTGAGATGAGATACGCGCGGCTACTATCAGGGTGTCGACACACCGGGAGGTCTTGCTGGACTTGTTTTACCATTGTCGAAATGTCTTGTGCACCGGGATGCCGAGCCTGATCGGATTTTCCCTAAGATAAGGGGTGATGATATTATAATTATCACTTCAGCTAATCGTGAGAGCTTGTGATGGGCTAAGTTGGGACACCCCTGCAGGGTTATGATCTTTCGAAAGCCGTGCCCGCGGTTATGTGGCAGATTGGAATTTGTTAATGTCCGGTTGTAGAAAACTTGACAGAGGATCCGAAGTAAAACACACAACTGTGTGAGTAACCATGACTGTCTCTTTTCACTTTGAGAAGAGAACACGGTGGGGTTATGTTTGACTCGTATGTAGTTTAGGATCTTTAGAGGTCACTACTTTTGCGACCGTTTGCGTAGATGCTCATCTTATTCTGGTACTCGTAAGTTAGCCACCATACTTTTGCTTAGCCACTGCTGCAACCTCACCACTTTACCTCTTCCTACCTAATATGCTTTGGTAGTCTTGTTACCCATGGTTATGGGATTGCTGAGTCCTCGTGGCTCACAGATACTTCAACAACAGTTGCAGGTGCAGGTTTCCGATGTCTTGACGTGAGAGCGTTGATCGTTGTTTGGAGTTCTTTCTTCTTCTTCTTCTTCAGTCTTGGGTTAGGTTCCTGGTCGGCAGCCTGGGATAGCAGATGGATGTCTTTGGTGCTTTTCTTGTTTGTATCCGTAGTCGGATACTTGTATTGAGATTGTTGCATTTATGTGACTTGTAATGATGTTGTATCCCCCATGTATGTATGTAATGGTACGATGTAATGATATCCATCTTGCTAAGCGCCCGAAATGCGGTTGTGCCCCAATCACATAAGTGTCACGTGATCGGAATAGAATCGCATCTTGGGCCTGACAGTACTAGGCCTGATGAGACCCATACGCTCCTGTTCATCAAGCTGCTTCTTCAATTCCTTCAATTCTTTAGGAGAGAGCTTGTACGGACGCCGGCATGCTGGCTCAGTACCCGGCTCGAGTTCAATGACGAATTCCACCTGACGGTGTGGAGGCATGCCTGGAAGTTTTTCAGGAAAGACGTCTTGGTATTCGTTAACCACCGGAATTTGAGAGATGGCATTCATTTCGCCCTTGTCATTGAGAGAGAAAAGCCTGATAGTGTTATCCCTGGAGGCGAAGATAATCACATCATCATCGGAATGAGTAATCTTGAGTTCCTTCTGTGCACAGTCAATTTGAGCATCATGCTGAGAAAGCCAGTCCATTCCGAGGATAAGGTCGATGTCGGAATTGCCAAGAACCACCGGAGAGGCCAGAAATCGATAATCACCCATGCGAATGGAAACATCCAGAGCATATATACGAGAATGCATCAATCTACCCGGAGAAACAACTGATAACTCCCTTGGCAAACTTTTGATGTCAGCGTTGTGCTTGGATGCAAATGGTTGAGACATGAAAGAGCATGAAGCACCTGAATCAAACAAAACTTTAGCAGGTATAGAGTTAACTCGAAGGTTACCCAAAATCACATCAGAAGAATTCTCCGCTTGCGCTGCATTCATCAGATTCACCCTTGCAGACTTTGGATTATGCTTGACAATAGCTGTGCTCACAGGTGGAGGAGGTGGAAGGCGCTTCGGGTTGGGGCACTTGTTAGCATAGTGACCTTTCTGAGTGCACTTGTTGCAAGTCACTTCTGAGAGAGGACGGAAATGAGAACCACTTGACTTGGAACCTTGAGACTGAAACTGATTCTTCGACTGGTTGCTCGGGTTGGGTGGGTGGGAGAAACCACGACCACCTGAGTTCTTGTTGCTGTTGGAGTTGTTGTAAGGAGCTCGAATCACTGGAGGAGGAGGAAGCCAAAATTTCTGTTGTTTCGCGACCACTTGAGAAGATGAGGAGGAGTGAACAGCATCTCGAATCCTCTTTTTGGAAGCCTCCATCTTGAGCTGGGCTGCCTCTTGCTTGAGCGCCATGTTATAGAATTTGTCGAACTCATCGGGCTCGAACAAGGTGAGAGCAAGTTGAAGTTCATCTTTTAGACCTCCGAGGAACTGATAGATCTTGCTCTTGGCATCTGGTATGTCTTGCTTAGCATAACGGGCGAGATTTTGGAACTTGACATTATACTGGTAGACAGTCATAGAGCCTTGCTTCAGGTTGCGGAATTGCTCATGCATACCCTCGATGACACTTGTTGGAATGTGGTGAGAGCGAAAGTCCTTGCATAAATCATCCCAAGAGATCACACGACCTGGCCTGGAGTCTTTGTACTGCTGCCACCAGTCAGCTGCTTGGTCCTTGAGTTGGAAGGCTGCAAACTTCACATAGTCCTCTTCTCTTACGTTACTGCACTCAAAATGCTTCTTGATATCGGTTAACCAATCTTCAGCATCAAGAGGGTCGACACAGTAACTGAAAGCCTTAGGATTATTGGCCAAGAACTGGTTGAGAGTAGCATGGTGCTGTTGGTTGAAGAAATTGCCTTGATTACCCTGAGCACCCTGATTAGCTTGATTAGCTTGCATCTGCTGCATCATCTGCATCAACATCTGGGTGTTCTGGTTTGTAGTCTGCATAATCGCTCTCCAAGCCTCAGACGGAGGAGGAGGGGAAGGAGGACGATCTGGGACCTCTTCACCCTCTGGGTTAGCATTGGGAACTCGTTTCGGAGCCATCCTGAAAGAGATGACCACGAATCAGCAATTTGATTGAAAGAAGGTATAAGCTGAAACAACGGATTGAAATGCAACATAGTCTTCACAAGATTCATTCGAACAAGAGGAACGAATGAAATTCTCAGTTAAATGATAAAATCAATCTTCGCGAGAAGCCACATAGGGGACAAAAGGTAAATAAGAAAACAACAAGGTACAGATGGAAACAAACACAAGATAGGAGCTTCGTTCTAACATCTTTGTGCTGAAAGCTTATGAACGCGTTACGAAAGGGTTTTGCAATCCCCGGATCAGCATAGCCAAGGACCCTTTAAGATGCAACTCCCGATCGGAACATCGGCCATAAAACCACTTCACTCAATGTAGAACCCCGAACTTGTTAACCTGCATTCGTTGGAAGAATGCCTACGATCTACTGGATAAACCCACCTATTAATTTCCGAAAGTTTCCAGTTATGCAATCAGGTGTTGGGGATACAGGGGAAGCACCGCGCAATCAACTCTAAACCTACATCCAGCTGTATCCATCCTTCAACACATAACCAGTCTTTCTCGGAAACTGTCTACCTCGGACCTTAGAAAAGCATCCACTATACCAAGCTATGGCAATACTCCCGAACTACCTCCCCAGTACTGGGTGATGTCGGCGTTATCTTGCCACTAACCGTATAGGAGAGATTTTCGATGTCGGCCGTCTTAAGTATTTAGTACTGTCGCGATATGCTTGTGACGACAATACCCCGAAGCTCAACTCCCCGGGACACTGCCACAACCCCTAATGTCAGGAGGCATCGAGAACAATATTCTCGTCACAAGAGAATCGAAACAATCCCACAATACTCGCGAGATTCCTAAAAAAAATTTGGTGCAATTTTGAAAGTAGAAGAGGCAAGAGTAGTCGTTAGGAGTCCTCACCAGAGAGAAAGGGGATGAGAAGCAAAAGAAATCCTACTCTCCGATATAAATATAGGACTCCAAATATTTTCAGTGTGTGCCTAGACTCAACCGTTAACGATTCGATCAATCAATGGGGGCTTCTAGGTCGGAGAAGGCTCTGAATACCAACTTGTAATGCCCAGGATGGGACTATATCTCCTACGCGTCGAGGCACGACTTAAAGACATAATCCCATTCTGGAATGATCGCAAGTTTGGTACCTTTGCACAACTCATGTAAAAATGGGGATGGAAAACTGAAAAGATAGTTGGCTTACACTCGCCACGTCACACAAATTCATTACATGTTCAAACATCATTCAGAGAAACATCACTGCCCATCTAAGGGAAAAATCCAAAAGTCAAGATACCAAACATAACATAATCCACAGGTCTAGATCGAATCCTAGTAGAAGAACCACTACTGAACAATCGGATAGTTCACGTAGTAACGGCTACGCTCCTCGTCGTACTCCCAATCTAGCTCAGTGCCATCACCAGTGTAACTCACCATCGTACCTGCATCTGGTGTTTTGAAGTAACTGTGAGCCATAGAGGACTCAGCAATCCCGTTCCCGGGTAACACGACTATTTAAGCCTTGGGTGTGGAACAAGGCTGAAGAAAGAATAAGAATAAGTGGTTGCAGCAGAACTAGCACTAGCTTACGTAAAAGAGAGCGAGAAGAGAAGGTGCCTCGGTCGAGAGATGATCACTAAGTGATCCCAAACTACTCAAATCAAACATAACCCCACCGTGTTCATCTCCCGAATCCCTTTCGGAAAATGACAGTCACGATACTCACGCTGGTAGTGTATTAGAACATGGTGTCAAGTTTTCTACAACCGGATATTAACAAGCTCCCATCTGCCACATAACCGCGGGCACGGCTTTCGAAAGTTCATAACCCTGCAGGGGTGTTCCAACTTGGCCCATGACAAGCCCATGATCCGTGGAGTCGCAACTCCAAAGGTGGGAAGACCCGAGTATTCTCGGAATCCCGTGCTCAAGATACTCCGAACTAAGGTAAGGCTAATCCAGCAAATCCTCCCGGCGTGCCGACACCCTGATAGTAGCCGCGCGTATCTCGTCTCAGGCCACGACCGGATGGGTGATCCCACAGGTTTTTACCAAACCTTGAGTTCCCTCGAGGTGGCCCCGCGTAACCCCCAGTTTGGACCAACACTCATGTGGAGCACTGGCCCGGGTTGTTGATTAAGAAAGAGGGTTAATTACTCCCTATGCAAGTTTTATTAGTTATTAGGCAAATTGTACCAATGTTGGGACTTGCTGGAAAAGACTTAGCACTTAACGGTTTATCGAGGGGGTCCCATAACCCCAACCGTGTGAGGAACGCATAATTAAGGAACATAACACCGGTTTATACGGTTCCTAACGGCATGAGTGGAACAAAACACCAAGCGAAAGGCTTAGCCTTCCACCCATTACCAATATATAGATGATTTCATTTAATAATTAATATAGTGTGATATAACCCAACAAAAACTTCAACATGAAGCAAGCATCTTCAACTTCACCTGCAACTAACAATGCTATAAGAGGGGCTGAGCGAAGCGTACTTAGCCATTCAACGGTTTGCATAGGTAGGGTGGTTAAACATGATCATGGTTACAAATAGGAGGCTGACAGGAAAGGCATGGGCATCGAGGCAAAACTATAGATCGAGACTTCTAGCAATAGGCAAAAATAGTAATGGTATCCGGGTTCGGTCATCTTGCCTGAAGAGTTGTCGATGGGATCGTAAGAAAGCTCCTCGTTCTCAACCTCGGTAGTAACCTCGTTCTCGTACTCGTACTCAGCTTCCGGCTCTACTCAACACAAACACACAAGGCACGAAATCAACAAGAGGCAATGCGCACACAAAATATGATGGATGCATGACTGATGCACTATGGGAGCACAAGGAGCACGACAATATGCGATCAAGCACAATGCTTCAAAACATGATAACAATATGATATTATTAATCTACATGAAAAATCACACAAGTTTCATATAGGACTTGCTCAAATCGGAGCTACGGGCTAAAAGTTACACACAAAACAATAAACATGCGAAAGCTGAAAATTACAGCCATATAGCAACTTCGGGGCAAGAAATAATTAAGCTACAGCACTCAAATATCATGGCAAAGAGTATGGACATAAACTAGACATATCCTACAGCAAATAAGTCCATTGGAGCAACCCCAAAGGAGCCACGGATCAATAGCAACAAGCTATGACATATTGAACTTGATAACAAAATCCTGACGGCAGTATTTTATTGCAACTTGGGAGCAAAAGTTAAATATGCTCCAGCCACTCAAATAATCATGTGAGAGCATGAATGGATAGCCAACAATATATACTACAAGGAATCATCAAGAGTCACCCCAAAACTGTCATGGTTTGGCCTAGAACAACAAGCAAACATGGCATCTGGAAATTACAGATTCCAGACTTAGTGAAATTTCACCAAGTGTTAAAACAACAGTTTCATCATGGCATCTTTGAGAGCAAGTTTAAGTCACCTCAAAACTAAACATGGCAAGTGGTAAGTACTACAGCAAAGTACACATGATGGTGAATCCAAAACACCTAAGCATGCATCATGGGGACAATCACAATGATAGCAATGAGCTCCTCTACGAGGCATTTCGTAACAAAGTTAACAACATAACCGCCACATAGCACTTTGCAACGGAGGTAAACATGGCAAGATTAATTCTATCAAGCAAGCCTAAGCAATCAACATGTAGAGCATGACAAGACGAACACGTGGACATCTTATTTGCTTCATTTGGATAAACATGCAAAAAGTTATCACATTGCAAAGATGGCATGAAAATAACTACAAACAGCAGTTTTTAGCACGATGCACTCTTGCAACAGATTTTTAAGCATCTAGATGATCTCAAACATGCATGGCACAATGGAATGAAATGTAGTACATGTCTCCACGAACAATTTGACATATCATTCACTCAAATCGGAGCTACGCACAAAAAGTTACCCATGAGACAAAAATGCATCAGACAAGTAGAAAAAACTACAGACTTAGAGGATTTGGGGCAATCTCAGGCAAACGGGCCGGATCCGGGCGAGCGGAGCGGGCACACTATCGGACCTCGGCCCGCTAAGGCCGATCAGGATCGGGCGAATTCCCGAGTGACGGCGGCTGGGCGATCAAAGAGGCCGGCCGGCTCGGGCCCGGGGCGGTGGAAGGAGGCCCAGGAGTGGCGCGCGGCAGCTGGGCCCGGCGCCTGCGGGAGAGGCGGGATCGGCCGGCCCAGGAGGTGGAGACGGAGACGGGCCTCGGCCCTAGGGCTTGGCTCGGCCCAGGCGGAGCCAGCGATTGGATCTGGCGAAAGGATCCTCCCGATCCCCTCCGATCGGTGACGGCGCGCGGCAGGCGCTAGGACGAGCGGAGGCGCTGGATGGGCCGGCTGGGAAACGGGCCCGGCGGCCTGGAGGCGAAGGGAGCCTGGCGGGGCAGCGCGGAGTGGGCCTAGGGCTACGGCCCAAGCGGCGGATCGGCGACTGGCTCGGGGGGATCCTCCCTATCCCCCAGCGAGCGGCGGCGGCGAGGCCTTCGAGCCCCAGGCGGCGGCGGATCGGGTGTGGAGGCACCCCGGCGGCGCGGCGTGCCGGCCGGAGGGCGGCGGTGAGGGAAGAGGCCGGCGGCGGCGCAAGGTGGTGGTGCGGCGGCGGTGAGAGGCGGCCGGAGGTGGTGGGGTGCGGATTCCGGTGAGCTCTGGCGAGCTCCTCCGGCGAGCTCCGCCGGAGTGGAGGGAGGAGGCTGGAGGAAGAAGATGAAGTGGGCTAGGGTTTCCTATTTTTGGGGCAAAAATTGAGGAAGGTGGACAAATATATAGGCACAAGGAGCTAGGGTTGTCCAAATGAGGTGCGGTTTTCGGCCACACGATCAGAATTGGATGGCCTAGATGAAGGAAGGGGTTTGAGCTGGTTCGGTGGGCTGTTGGAGGGGTGTCTTGGGCCTCAAAGTGGAGGTACTTGGAGCCCACGAGAATAACTGTTGGGGTAGCAAACGAACTCCAATCGCGACGAGATTTGACAGGCGGGTTACACACACCAAAACAACAACACACGACAAGTCTCACGCCAAACCGGTAACGTTACACGGCCAAACACCAAAGTAGGCCTCGGGGACGCCACGAACACGTGAGGGGGCACCGGAACGCGAAACGGACAATGGGAAGGAACGCGTGGGACCGGATGCAAACAACAACACAAATGCAATGCGATGCACATGACTACATGATATGAATGAATGCCACACACGCACACAACAAAACGACGAAGACCCGAAAGACAAAGAACCCGGAATGGAATTGATGAAGCCAGAGATATTATATATTGCCCAAAAGGGAAAGTATTACATCCGGGGCATTACAGCACCAGCCCACCTGGGGCTGGTCCCCTCCCACACTTGGCCCACGTATGCCTCCGGGGCTGGTGGCCGCACGCGGTGGACCCCCGGGACCCTCCTAAACTTTTCCGGTGACCAAAACGGGACTTCCCATATATGAATCTTTACCTCCGGACCATTCCGGAACTCCTCGTGACGTCCGGGATCTCATCCGGGACTCCGAACAACATTCGGTAACCACGTACATACTTTCCCTATAACCCTAGCGTCATCAAACCTTAAGTGTGTAGACCCTACGGGTTCGGGAACCATGCAGACATGACCGAGACAACTCTCCGGCCAATAACCAACAGCGGGATCTGGATACCCTTGTTGGCTCCCACATGTTCCACGATGATCTCATCGGATGAACCACGATGTCAAGGATTCAATCAATCCCGTATACGATTCCCTTTGTCTATCGGTATAGCACTTGCCCGAGATTCGTTCGTCGGTATACCGATACCTTGCTCAATCTCTTTACCGGCAAGTCTCTTTACTCGTTCTGTAACACATCATCCCGTGATCAACTCCTTGATAACATATTGTGCACATTATGATGATGTCCTACCGAGTGGGCCCAGAGATACCTCTCCGTCATACGGAGTGACAAATCCGAGTCTCGATTCGTGCCAACCCAACAGACACTTTCGGAGGTACCTGTAGTGCACCTTTATAGCCACCCAGTTACGTTGTGACGTTTGGTAATCCCAAAGCATTCCTACGGTATCCGGGAGTTGCACAATCTCATTGTCTAAGGAAAAGATACTTGACATATAGAAAAGCTTTAGCATACGAACTACACGATTTGTGCTAGGCTTAGGATTGGGTCTTGTCCATCACATCATTCTCCTAATGATGTGATCCCGTTATCAACGACATCCAATGTCCATGGTCAGGAAACTGTGACCATCTGTTGATCAACGAGCTAGTCAACTAGAGGCTTACTAGGGACATGGTGTTTGTCTATGTATCCACACATGTATCTGAGTTTCCTATCAATACAATTCTAGCATGGATAATAAACAATTATCATGAACAAGGAAATATAATAATAACCAATTTATTATTGCCTCTAGGGCATATTTCCAACAAAAGAAACTAAACCTGGATGGTACAGTGAAAGAGTGTGAGCACCGACAACTAGAATAAGTGTGAACATGAATGTAAGTCGGTGAGAAACACGTACTCCCCCAAGCTTAGGCTTTTGGCCTAAGTTGGTCAGTATTGGCCTGACAGATATCCAAAGTTGTAGTTGGGGTCATACCGAGACACAGCAGATGCTGCATGCTGAGTTGCATCTCGAAGGCGGGCTGCCTCCGTCATGTTATAATAAGCATTTGCCTCCTCCATGTTTATAGTGTATCTCCCTTTTTCCTGAAAGTTAAACAAAGTGGGGGCGGGAAGAACAATAGGGATGGCATGCTGCCTGTTAAAGATTAGTCGATATTTGAGGGTTTGATTATCCCACTCTATAAACCGGTGACTAGTCATATCATGGCAGTTTAAATAAGCATGAGGTAAAGGTTCATTATTCATGTGCACACACACACCAAGAAAGCGGGCTATGCGGGTAGCATAGATCTGACCAAATAAATCTCCATGCAAACCATTATGGTGTAGCCTACGTGCAACAATGGATCCCAAGTTATATTGTCTATCACCTAGTACGGCACTCCTGAGAACACTAAGATCAGGGACACACATGTGGCAAGCCTCATCCTTGCCGTTTATGTATCTACCGATAAAGATAGCAAAGTAATGAATAGCAGGAAAATGTATGCTCCCCATCGTGGCCTATGTGACGTCCTTGGACTCCCCCATTGTAATACTAGCAAGTAATTCTCTAAATTCAGATTTGCGAGGATCACTCATACTGCCCCACTATGGGAGCTTACAAGCATAATTAAAATCCTCTAAATCTATGGTATAAGATTTATCATATAGATCAAACAGGACAGTGTGAGAATTACATGAACATGAAAATTTAAACCTTGTCACAAAGTTATCGGTTAAGCCACGGTATTGAGTGCACTTATCTAGCATGAAGTCCTCAAGGTCGGCATTGCGCACGTATGCGTAAAATTCATCCTTGATGCCAGCTTGTCCCATGAACTCATATGACGACCATTTGTAGGATCGAAAGTATGTCTAGAGGGGGGGGGATTAGACTACTTGTAAATATAAAAATTCTGCCTTTTGATCATGAACAGCTTTTGGCAGATTCACAATTATGATCAAGACAAGCATCACCCTACACATGCAATTCTAGAGTATAAGCAGCGGAAAGTAAATTGCACATGTAGTAAAGAGAGGTGGAGAAGATCAAACGCAATTTGGAGACGCAATGATTTTTCCCGTGGTTCCGATAGGTAGTGCTTTCGTACATCCACGTTGATGGAGACTTCAACCCACGGAGGGTAACGGCTGCGCGAGTCCATGGAGGGCTCCACCCACGAAGGGTCCACGAAGAAGCAACCTTGTCTATTCCATCATGGCCTACGCCCACGGAGGGCTAGCCTTACTCGGGGTAGATCTTCACGAAGTAGGCGATCTCCTTGCCATTACAAACTTCTTGGTTCAACTCCACATCTCGATGACGGAGGCTCCCAAGCGACACCTAACCAATCTAGGAGGCACCACCCTCCAAAAGGTAATAGATGTTGTAGATGATGATGAACTCCTTGCTCTTGTGCTTCAAATGATAATCTCCCCAACACTCAACTCTCCTCACTGATATGGCTGTGGTGGAAGAAAGGATTGAGTGGAAAGCAACTTGGGAAGGTTAGAAATCAAGTTTCATATGGTAGGAATGGAGCAACTTGATCTCAACACAAGGGTAGGTAGTTCTCTTCTCAGAAAGTGTAAGGTAGGAGTGGTAGTTCTTTCTGATGGCTCTCTCCACGAATGAAGAGGGGGTGGAGGGGTATATATAGCCTCCACACAAAATCCAACCGTTACACACATAATTGAGCAATCTCGGTGAGACCGAAGTGGAAACTCGGTCAGACCGAAAGTTCAAATATAGTGAACGTTGGGGTTTTCGGTGGGACCGAAAATACCATCTCGGTTTGTCTGATTTGAGTAAAGATAGGAACTTGCCAGTTTCGGTGAGACCGAAATCATCAACTCGGATATTCCGAAATGATGTCAAACGGTTACAGAAGGTTGGCAGCCCGTGTTTCGGTGAGACCGAACTCAAACTCGGATTGACCGATTTTTCTAGGGTTTGGCTTATGGCTGAGGTGGTTCATCTCGGTGGGACTGAGTTTGGAAAATCGGTTTGTCCGAGATTACTTATGAGTGTGTATAGTAGTGAAAGTTGCTGATAGTTGAAGGAGATATATCACTAAGCACTTGAGCAACCAGATCATCAACACAACCTCATCCCCTTTTAATAGTATTGGCTTTTCCTATGGACTCAATGTGATCTTGGATCACTAAACCAAAAATGGAGTCTTGAGCTTTTGCCAATGCTTGCCTTAGCATTTTGAGGGGTCCACTTCTTCAGACATTGCCATACCCATATCACTGAACTTCTCTGAAATGATTCTCAAGTAGCTATTAGTTCAATGATATATATGTTGTTATTAATTGCCAAAACCACCCGGGGATTAGTTGCACTTTCAATCTCCCCCTTTTTGGTAATTGATGACAACATATAGATCAAAGCTTCGACAAAGGATATAATCAATGAATAATATCGTCGCTTTGAGAAGTATGTGATAAGCAAGAGCTCCCCCTAAATTTGTGCATTATTTAAAATTTGCGTTTGAATGCAAATGCACAATCAATTAGGATCATGGGTCACTCTTCCATGTCACATACATCTTGGTGGAGCGCACAAAATGATAAGAATGAATAACATGCACCCAATCACCAAGACATGAGTAAATGATCATACAAGATAGGAAAAGCATATGATAAGCATTAAGCACACATTAAAGCATAGTATGACCAAGCACTCATTAAGGTAGCATCAAACGTAGTATCAAGCACACTGAAAGTTTCAAGAACAAAAAGAACCAAAAGTATCTCAAAGAAAACCGGCAAAAGAACGAAAGAGCACTCTCTCTCTCGAAGCCCTATGATCTATACAATTTCTCCCCCTTTGGCAACAAGTTACCAAAAAGTTTGAAAAAGCATAGAGCTAAACGTCACTGTGGGCTCTGCTGGCGGTTCCCGTCTGGGTAGATGTCGGAGTAGATATGACGGCATCGGCGAAGACTTCAGCTGATGTCTGCACTGGAGGAGTGGATACTGGAGCTGTGGCTGGAGTGACTGCTGGAGCTGTAGGAGGTGCTGAAGTGGTAGCCCTGGAGTCAGTCACTGGAATAGCAGCTGATCGGGATCCTCTGGGAACCTGAGCAGTCTGGCGATGAGAGTCCTGGACTAGGTCATCCTGCATGAGCTCTGCCCTGTCCTGCCTAGCTTCCTCCATGTCTGCCTCAAGCTTGTTGACGGTCACCTGAAGTTCAGTCAGCTTCACGTCCTGAGCGTGGATCTTGTCGTCAACAATCCTCTCTAGGCTCTCCTGAGATTGTTCAATGCTGGCCAGGCGTTGTTCAATCCTTTGAGTAGCTTCAAGAATCTGCTCTCCGAAGCTCTTTGGTTTAGCTGCTGCTGCTGCTGCCTCTTTATCAGCTTTGGCTTTCCTAGCAGCTTCAATCTTGGCTTGACCTTCAACCGAAGTTGGATCCTCCTCGTCCATCACAACAACATTATCTTCATGCTCTGGCTGCAGTGGTAAGTGCTTCCTATCCAACATGAATTTGCTCGTGCCAAACTTGGCATTGATAAGCATCTGAATCTGCGGGGCAAATCCACATGACCTCTTTTGGTCAGCTGCAGTCCTCTTAATGGTCTCTACCATTAAGTCCATCACCTTGAAAGGTGCCTTCTCATCAAGTATGTGCAGCATGTTGATAGAATAGCCTCGGATCATGCGATGGTCTCCAGACTTGGGCATCAAGGTATGCCTCAGAATAGTGTTTGTGGTAGGTAGACCTGCCTGGAGATAGTACACTGAGCCAAGCTTCCACCCTTCCAAATCTGCTGCGGGGATCTCCTTGTACATGTTCTTCATGGAATCATGGTTCTTCTTTGGAATCCCATAGACATCAATGTCGTCCTCTCTTTGCACTGGAGCATTCAGAAGTTCTGCCCATTCTTCAACGGACGAAGAAAACCTTTGACCTTTAGTCATACAGGTGATCTTGCCATCAGGATAGAAGTGGGCTGTGGCATAGAACTGCATAATCATCTCATCATTCCAATCTGTCAGTTTCTGACCCACAAACTCATCAACTCCACATGCAGTGAAGCTTTCATGCACATGGGGAAAGAAGTCTCGGTGCTCTTCACTGTCAATGTACTTCCAGTCAACGTATCTGGTATCTGCAACAATAGGCTTCTTATCCATCAGCACAGTCTCATAGAAGTCCTGCTGCTCTCTGGTGTGGAATCTGGGGTCCACAGCAGTCCTTCTCCTCACGGCATATGGATCAGACTGTCTCCATAGCCTGAGACCTCTATCCTTCCTTGCCTTCATATCCTCGGCTTGAGGATGAGCATCGTTGTGGAGTGGCAGTTTTGGACGGAGCTTCAGCAACACATGTTCTTCTTCAGACTCAGACGGTGGCACATCACCTTTGTTCTTCTCAGAGGCTGGGATGTTCCTGGTAGTCCTCTTGGGCTTGGCAGAAGGCTTTGCTAGAGCTGCCTTGGCTTGAGCAGGCTTCTTGGGCTTAGAAGTGGCTTGAGCCCTAATTGCATCACCCATGAGTTTCTGCTTCTGAGGAGCTGGCTGGGGTGCTTCTTCTTCTTCTTCATCCACTGCTGCATCTACATGAGGTTCAGCATACACTACCCTCTTCCTCTTGGAAGTTTTCTTCACTTTACTTGGAGCTGGCTCTTCCAAGTTCAGCTTCTTGGCAACAGCTGACTGCTTGACCTTGCTGGTGCCTTTCTTTGACTGATGCCCTTGGTGCTCTTTGGCAACAACTTTTCTCTTGGGCTTGGAGGTTAC
Organism: Secale cereale; assembly: GCA_902687465.1. Lineage (NCBI taxonomy): Eukaryota > Viridiplantae > Streptophyta > Magnoliopsida > Poales > Poaceae > Secale > Secale cereale. Next base: position 655,747,292 of record LR738711.1, read on the forward strand.
TTCCTCAGCAATGAAGTCAGAGTCCTCATCATCAGAATTTCTCTGCTTTCTAGTTCTGGTGGCTGCAGGAGGCAAGCCACTAGGTGTACTCCTCTCACCATCATCAGTAGGGCTACTAGCCTCAGGACTAGTATCTGCCTCTGGAATCTCAGCAAAAGGTGACTCTGACCTGTTCTGGCTGTCACTGGCATCTGACATGGCTGACAACCTGTGAATAGATAAGGTATAGGCAGAGTAGAAGAGTTATCACAAACTGCAGAGGTTTTTGCAAAAAAAATGAGTTCAAATCTTAGTTTTGAGTTTTCACAGAATGCATTTCGGTCAAACCGATTTTCAGTTTCGGTGAATCCGAAGTGTATAGCAGAAACTTTACACACCACTTTCGGTTGGACCGAAATGGGTTTCGGTCCTGCCGATACTCTAGGGTTTCACTAAAACCATACTTCGGTCACACCGATTTGCACAACTCGGTTAGACCGAAAGTGCAGTGCAATGGCCAGAGGCCGAATCGGTCACACCGAAAATTTAAAACCGGTTTCACCGAGATGTGTTTCGTGGAAACCTAAACCTAAGAATTTTGCTCGAAACTAGAAACAATCTGGTGTTAAGGAGTTTTTCAATCGTGGCCAGATGAAGGGCAAACCAATCGTGCAAAGAATCAGATGGGGAGCACGAGAGGGATCGAGACTCACCCTAACTTGGTGGAGTCCCTCTATGGCGGCAACGACGTGGAGGAGAAAACCGTTGACGGCGGCGGAGTCCTGCGGCGAGGGCGCACAGGCGACGACGGCGACGATCCGGAGATCAGGGCGACGGCAGCAGGGGACTTGGGGGCGAAAACGTTTGAAGGAAAAATCGCGCGCTGCCCTCAGTATTTGTATCCCCTTGCTGTCGGTGGGACCGAGTTGAAAAACTCGGTGACACCGAAATGGATAACTGCTGTGCAGTTACGCATATCGGTCACGCCGAGATTTAGAACTCGGTTTCACCGAGATGAAACCTAGATCAGTCTAAGCATTTCGGTTGGACCGAGTGGGAGAAGTTGGTCTGACCGAAATTGACTTAGAAGGTTTTGGAAGTCAGCCTTAGACGGATCGGTGGCTCCGAGTGCTCCTCACTCGGAGGGTCCGAAAATGACTTGTTCAAAGTTTGTGATATAAGCATGAATAGAATTTGAGACAAGAAAGCATAGATAGCTAGGGAAGGTGCTTAGGCATTCTTGTCCATCCATTTGGCCAGAAAAATCAAAACAACCAAAACAACAAATGGATGTCCTCGAATGGATAAAATCATGCATTCAACATGCTCACACAATAAGATAGCAAATGAAATATGTGTCAAACATGCACAACCAAAACTCTAGCTACTAGCACACAATTTGTCGATGACTAGGTCATCTTTATATGAGTATTTTGACTTAGGAGTCAAATGAGAACATTTGATCATAGGTCATACTCATCGTTTAAGCACAAGTGGGGTTACCACTTTTACATAAAGCATTGATGTGTTCACATCATTTGAAGATGCTTTAGCTCAATTTTTAGAGCAAAGCTCCCCCTAGATGTGAGAACCCCTTTTAAAGGGTCAAACTAACCTTGGGTTGTCGTAGAAGACTTCATGTAGATGTTGAAGATGTGGATGCTCAATGTTGATGTAGATCGTCAAGAGTTGGGAGCTATCCTTTGGATTAGGGCACTTTCAATACCTACATGGGTTAGTCCCACAAGGAACAAACAAGGATATCCATGGACATAGATTGAAGTTCACAAAAGATAATGTCCTATGAAAGCAATGATTACCTTGTCCCTTGACTTACCAACAAGAGGGTTTGTGACTCCATGAACTAGTGCATGATGTGGAAGTTGATTGCACAAGTTGCCAAAATGAATGTGAGTGAAGTATGTTGGCGGAGTCACCCTCAAGAACCTTCTAGTTCTTCTTCTTTGGGATCCACATCATCTTGATGGGAATCCTTGGGGTTGTAGTTGAGCTTGACGAAGTAGAACTTGACGTGTCCTTGGGAACCCACTTGACCATGGCTTGAGGTGCTTCAATGAATGCATCAATCTCCTCTTGAAGCTTGTCCTTAGCTTTTAGCTTGTGGTCTTGTGGTGGCAGGTCATCTTGAGCTTGTTCCACATTGGAAGAAGTAGGATCATACTTCTCCTTTTGAGAAACAAACTGTGGAGTAGGGTATTGACCTTCTTCCCACTCAACACCTTTGGCATTGAACTTTCGCTCAAAACCAATCCCTTGATTCTTCCGGTGCCTTCCTTGTTTGCGAACAATTTCCTCAAAGTTCTTGCTTCCGGCAAGACTCTTGTAGACACCTTTCTCTATGATTTCCTTCAATAAGCTATTTTCTTGCTCAAGTGTAACTTGGCTTGAAACATTGTTAGTGGAATCAAGAGAACTACTAGAAGCAACAATATTGGATTTAACATGGTTATTGTTACTACTAGAGGAAGAATTTTTCTTATGCTTGTCATGCTTAGTCTTAATAGGTGGCAAGAAATTAGACAAGAGAAGTCGTTTGGCAAGATATGAAGAACTCTTCTTTCGAAGATCGTCATTGATCGCTTTTAGAAACTCATGTTCTTGCTCTAGAGTGAGCTTCTCGAAGCGTAGCTTCTCATGAGATCTTAGGAGCTCTCTATGATCTTCTTGAGTTGTTTTATGAGCTAACTTAAGAGTGTTTAGTTCTTTAGTTAGACGCTCAATCTCCTTCATAGCATTGTCATTCGACTCTTCTCGACTATAAAGACTACTAGCATTTTCATCGTTACTAAGCTCACTAGATTTATCATGCAAGAGCTCATCTTCACCAAGCAAGTCATCCTCATCACTATCAAAGTCAATGAATTCAGGGTGTGTTACCTTGGGGCCTTTAGCCATGAAGCATCTTCCAATTCCCTCATTTGGTGAATCAAATAAGTCGTAGGAGTTGGAGTTGGAGGATACGAGTGCAAGACCGGCAACACCTTCATCTTGACTGTAGTCGGAGTCGGAGTGATAGCTTCCATCGGATTGATTGTCGGAGTCGGAGCCGGAGACCCATTCACCTACATGAGCTTGATGTCTTCTTCTTGTGTAGCTCCTTGATGACTTGTCTTTCCTCTCCAAATCCTTGCTTCTCCGAGAGGGTCTTCGTTCATAACGATCATCTCTACTCCTTCTCTCTTTTCGAGGTGACTCATCTCTTGATCTTCTTCTTGGAGATTCTTCTCTTCTCTTGTGGGGAGCCGTACACTCATTTGAGAAGTGTCCGGGTCTTCCACAATTGTAGCAGTTTCGATCACGACTAGAAGATCTCTTTTCATCATATGATCTAGACTTTGAGCTTCTCTCTTTGCCTCTATTCTTGTAGAATTTGTTGAAGTTCTTAACCATTAGGCTTATCTCTTCATTGGAAATTAACTTGTCACTTGAGGTTGTGGGAGCATCACTTGTAGCTTTGTAAGCACCACTTGACTTGTTGTGAAGCTCTTCCTTATCTTTAAGTGTCATCTCATGAGCAACAATTCTTCCAATGACTTCAGTTGGCTTGAGAGTCTTGTAGTTTGGCATCATTTGGATCAAAGTGCACACGGTGTCATACTTTCCATCCAAAGCTCTGAGAATCTTCTTAATGATGAATCGGTCGGTCATTTCTTCGCTTCCTAAGCCGGCAATCTCAATTGTGATGAGAGCAAGCCTAGAGTACATTTCAGCGACTCCTTCACCATCCTTCATCTTGAACTTGTAAAGTTGACCTTGAAGAATATCTAGCTTTGATTCCTTCACAGACTCGGTACCTTCGTGCATTTCAACCAAAGTATCCCAAATCTCTTTAGCATTCTCAAGACAGCTGATTTTGTTGAACTCCTCGGGACACAAAGCATTGAAGAGAATGTCACAAGCTTGAGCATTGTTTTGCAACATCCGCAACTCTTCCGGTGTAGCTGCACGATCCGGAACTTTTCCTTCCTCGAAGAATTCACCTTGCATACCAACACGAATAATGCCCCATGTGGCTGGGTTATGACCAAGAATATGCATTTTCATTTTATGCTTCCAACTAGCAAAATTTGTACCATCAAAGTAAGGACCTCTACGATAATTACCCTCACTAGACGCCATACTCTCCTAGGTTGTGAAACCAAGCTTATGGAGTCCAATGCAATGGAAACCAAAACAATGGAGACCAAAGCTCTGATACCACTTATAGGATCGAAAGTATGTCTAGAGGGGGGGGATTAGACTACTTGTAAATATAAAAATTCTGCCTTTTGATCATGAACAGTTTTTGGCAGATTCACAATTATGATCAAGACAAGCATCACCCTACACATGCAATTCTAGAGTATAAGCAGCGGAAACTAAATTGCACATGTAGTAAAGAGAGGTGGAGAAGATCAAACGCAATTTGGAGACGCAATGATTTTTCCCGTGGTTCCGATAGGTAGTGCTATCGTACATCCACGTTGATGGAGACTTCAACCCACGGAGGGTAACGGCTGCGCGAGTCCACGGAGGGCTCCACCCACGAAGGGTCCACGAAGAAGCAACCTTGTCTATTCCATCATGGCCTACGCCCACGGAGGGCTAGCCTTACTCGGGGTAGATCTTCACGAAGTAGGCGATCTCCTTGCCCTTACAAACTTCTTGGTTCAACTCCACATCTCGATGACGGAGGCTCCCAAGCGACACCTAACCAATCTAGGAGGCACCACCCTCCAAAAGGTAATAGATGTTGTAGATGATGATGAACTCCTTGCTCTTGTGCTTCAAATGATAATCTCCCAAACACTCAACTCTCCTCACTGATATGGCTGTGGTGGAAGAAAGGATTGAGTGGAAAGCAACTTGGGAAGGTTAGAAATCAAGTTTCATATGGTAGGAATGGAGCAACTTGATCTCAACACAAGGGTAGGTAGTTCTCTTCTCAGAAAGTGTAAGGTAGGAGTGGTAGTTCTTTCTGATGGCTCTCTCCACGAATGAAGAGGGGGTGGAGGGGTATATATAGCCTCCACACAAAATCCAACCGTTACACACATAATTGAGCAATCTCGGTGAGACCGAAGTGGAAACTCGGTCAGACCGAAAGTTCAAATATAGTGAACGTTGGGGTTTTCGGTGGGACCGAAAATACCATCTCGGTTTGTCCGATTTGAGTAAAGATAGGAACTTGCCAGTTTCGGTGAGACCGAAATCATCAACTCGGATATTCCGAAATGATGTCAAACGGTTACAGAAGGTTGGCAGCCCGTGTTTCGGTGAGACCGAACTCAAACTCGGATTGACCGATTTTTCTGGGGTTTGGCTTATGGCTGAGGTGGTTCATCTCAGTGGGACTGAATTTGGAAAATCGGTTTGTCCGAGATTACTTATGAGTGTGTATAGTAGTGAAAGTTGCTGATAGTTCAAGGAGATATATCACTAAGCCCTTGAGCAACCAGATCATCAACACAACCTCATCCCCTTTTAACAGTATTGGCTTTTCCTATGGACTCAATGTGATCTTGGATCACTAAACCAAAAATGGAGTCTTGAGCTTTTGCCAATGCTTGCCTTAGCATTTTGAGGGGTCCACTTCTTCAGACATTGCCATACCCATATCAATGAACTTCTTTGAAATGATTCTCAAGTAACTATTAGTTCAATGATATATATGTTGTTATTAATTGCCAAAACCACCCGGGGATTAGTTGCACTTTCACCATTCACAGGGTTGTACGTCAACATCCCTCGGTAGTTCATCGTCCGGCTCACGGAACGCGAGCCTCGGTTCTTGCTTGCTAGAAGAACCACCTTGGAAGTTTCTCCTAGACATTTTTCTGAAATTTTCTGAAATTTTTAGTAACTTGAAAATAAAGGTTAATCAAACTCAACAAGATTGATAGCAACAACTCCTATAAGTGCCTAGAGGCTATATCATGCATTAGAACTACTTGGGACCAAGAAAATTTGACATGCAAGCTCAAGAACAAGGTCACCATAGTCGCATAAATTTGCAAAAAATAAAGCACTAGAGCAAAAACTAATTGGACCAATAGAGGAGTCACATACCAAGGAACAGTCTCTCAAAACAGTTTGGTGAATGGTGCTTTGAGCAAGGAGATCGAAAATGACAGCAAGATGAGCTAGAACTCGGGTTTGAGCAGGTTGGGGATTTTTTTGGGAGGAAGAAGAAGAGCATGGGTGAAAGGATAAGTGGAGGGGGGCCACATGGGGCCCACGAGGCAGGGGGGCGTGCCCTGGGAAGGGGGCGCGCCCTGCACCCTCATACTGGCTCCCCTCGCTGTGTGTTCAGTGCCATATTTCCTTAAATATTCTAGAAAAAATCATATTTCATTTTCATGGCATTTGGAGAACTTTTATTTTCGGGATAATTTTTTATTGCACGGATAAGTCTGGAAATAGACAAAAAAAATACTATTTTTGCTTTATTTATCCTAATTAACAGAAAGTAAAAAGAGGGTACAGAAGGTTATGCTATCTAGATTCACCTATCCCATGTTCATCAAAAGGAATTCATTAACAAGGTTGATCAGGTCTTGTTAATAAACTCTTTCCGAGTAACATGAAACCGGAGAATTTTCGAATAACACTATGTTACCTCAATGGGGATATGTATGTCCCCAACAATAAGTATGTCATATGCCTTCTTGATAGTAGGAAGAGGAAACTCAAAACCTCCAATAGTAATAGTCGAAGTTTTTCCAATATAATTGAGACTGTGGACCTGAGGTTGTTTCCTCGAAAAGTGTATCGTATGCTCATTACCATTGACATGAAAAGTGACATTGCGTTTGTTGCAATCAATAACAGCCCCTGCAGTATTCAAAAAGGTTCTTCCAAGAATAATAGACATACTATCGTCCTCGGGAATATCAAGTAGAACAAAGTCCGTTAGAATAGTAACATTTGCAACTACAACAGGCACATCCTCACAAATACCGACAGGTATAGCAGTTTATTTATCAGCCATTTGCAAAGATATTTCAGTGGGTGTCAACTTACTCAAGTCAAGTCTACGATATAAAGAGAGAGGCATAACACTAACACTAGCTCCAAGATCACACAAAGCAGTTTTAACATAGTTTCTCTTAATGGAGCAAGGTATAGTAGGTACTCCTGGATCTCCTAATTTCTTAGGCATTCCACCCTCAAAAGTGTAATTGGCAAGCATGGTGGAAATTTCTACTTCAGGTATCTTTCTTTTGTTGGTAATAATATCTTTCGTATACTTGGCATAAGGATTTGTTTTGAGCACATCAGTCAAACGCATACGCAAAAAGATAGGTCTAATCATTTCAGTGAAGCGCTCAAAATCCTCATCATCCTTTTTCTTGGATGGTTTTGGAGGGAAAGGCATGGGTTTCTGAACCCATGGTTCTCTTTCCCTACCGTGTTTCCTAGCAACAAAGTCTCTCTTATCATAACGTTGATTCTTTGATTGTGGGTTATCAAGATCAACAGCAGGTTCAATCTCTACATCATTATCATTGCTAGGTTGAGCATCATCATGAACTTCATCATTAATATTATCACTAGATTCACGTTCATGACCAGATTGTGTCTCAACATCAGAACCAGATAGGTGGGTGAGCTACAGGTTCACTAGAAGCATGCAAAGTCCTATCATTTTTCTTTTTCTTCTTTTTAGAAGAACTAGGTGCATCTAAATTAGCTCTCTGAGAATCTTGCTCAATTCTCTTAGGGTGGCCCTCGGGATACAGAGGTTCCTGAGTCATTTTACGACCACTAGTAGCAACTCTAACAACATAGTCATTATTCTTACTATTTAGTTCATTGAGCATATCATTCTGAGCCTTGAGTACTTGTTCTACTTGAGTGGTGACCATAGAATCATGTATGCTAATGAGTTTCAGTTCACCCTTAGCTCTAGATAGATAATCACTCAAGCGTTCAATCATATAAGCATTGTGTTCTATTTTTCTACCAACATAAGCATTGAAGTATTCTTGTTTCACAATAAAATTGTCAAACTCATCTAAGCATTGGCTAGCAGGCTTATAACGAGGAATATCACCTTCATCAAATCTATAAAGAGAATTTACCTTTACTACCAGTACCGGGTTATCAAGACCATGCATTTCTTCAATAGGCGGTAAATTCTTAACATCTTCAGCTTTAATACCATTTTCTTTCATAGATTTCTTTGCCTCTTGCATATCTTCAGGACTGAGAAATAGAACACCTCTTTTCTTCGGAGTTGGCTTAGGGGCTGGTTCAGGAAGTGTCCAATTATTTTCATTGGCCAGCATATTATTCAATAGTAATTCAGCTTGTTCAACTGCTTCCCTGAAAACACAACCAGCACAACTATCCAGGTGGTCTCTGGAAGCATCGGTTAGTCCATTATAAAAGACATCAAGTATATCATGCATCTCAAGAGGATGATCAGGCAGAGCATTAAGCAATTGGAGAAGCCTCCCCCAAGCTTGTGGGAGACTCTCTTCTTCAGTTTGAGCAAAGTTATATATTTCCCGTAAGGCGGCTTATTTCTTTTGAGCGGGAAAATATTTAGTAGAGAAGTAATACATCATATCCTGGGGACTACGCACACAACCAGGATCAAGAGAATTAAACCAAGTCTTAGTATCACCCTTTAACGAGAAAGGAAATAGCTTAAGGATATAATAGTAATGGATCTTTTCACCATTGGTAAACAGGGTGGCTATATCATTCAACTTAGTAAGATGTGCCACAACAGTTTCAGACTCATAGCCATGGAAAGGATCGGATTCAACCAAAGTAATTAACTCAGGATCAACAGAGAATTCATAATCCTTATCAATAACATAGATAGGTGAAGTAGCAAAAGCAGGGTCATGTTTCATTCTAGCATCCAAGGACTTTTCTTCCAACTTAGCTAATGACTTCTTAAGATCATATCTATCATTGCAAGCAAGAAAGTCTCTAGCATTTTCTTCATCCATAACATAACCCTCAGGAACAATAGGCAATTCATATCTATTGGGAGTGGTTTCATCATCACTTTCATAAATATCATCAGTTTCAACATATGCACTCTCCCTAACCTTAGCAATTTGTTCATCTAGAAATTCACCTAGTGGCACAGTATCAGGCATAGAAGTAGTTTCATCATACATAGCAGAAGTAGCATCATCAAGAACATACGACATATCAGATTCAATAGCAGGAGTAGGTGTCGCTAGTTTACTCATAACAGAAGGAGAATCAAGTGCAGAGCTAGATGGCAGTTCCTTACCTCCCCTCGTAGTTGAGGATAAGACCTTGGTTTTTGAGTCCTTCAAATTCTTCATAGTGATCAGCAGATATAAATCCCAAGTGACTTAAAGAATAGAATTAGGCTCCCCGGCAACAGCGCCAGAAAATAGTCTTGGTAACCCACAAGTGTAGGGGATCGCAACAGTTTTCGAGGGTAAAGTATTCAACCCAAATTTATTGATTCGACGCAAGGGGAGCCAAAGAATACTCTTAAGTATTAGCAGCTGAGTTGTCAATTCAACCACACCTGGAAACTTAGTATCTGGAGCAAGATAGTTTAGTAGCAAAGTAAGATGATAGTGGCGGTAGCAGCAATAAAAGTAACAATAGTATTTTTGCAGTTTTTGTGATAGTAGCAACGAAAAAGTAAATAAGCAACAAGCAATATAGGTAAAGCTCGTAGGCATTGGATCGGTGATGGGAAATTATGTCGGATGCAATTCATCATGTATAAGTTATAACCTAGGGTGACACAGAACTAGCTCCAGTTCATCAATGCAATGTAGGCATGTATTCCGAATATAGTCATACGTGCTTATGGAAAAGAACTTGCATGACATCTTTTATCCTACCCTCCCGTGGCAGCGGGGTCCTATTGGAAACAAAGGGATATTAAGGCCTCCTTTTAATAGAGAACCGGACCAAAGCATTAACACATAGTGAATACATGAACTCCTCAAACTGTGGTCATCACCGGGAGTGGTCCCGATTATTGTCACTTCGGGGTTGCCGGATCATAACACATAGTAGGTGACTATAGACTTGCAAGATAGGATTAGGAACACACATATATTCATGGAAACATAATAGGTTCAGATCTGAAATCATGGCACTCGGGCCCTAGTGACAAGAATTAAGCATAGCAAAGTCATAGCAACATCAATCTCAGAACATAATGTATACTAGGGATCAAACCCTAACAAAACTAACTTGATTACATGATAGATCCCATCCAACCCATCACCATCCAGCAAGCCTATGATGGAATTACTCACGCACGGCGGTGAGCATCATGGAATTGGTGATGGAGGAAGGTTGATGATGACGATGGCGACGATCTCCACTCTCCAGAGCCCCGAATGGACTCCAGATCAGCCCTCCCGAGAGAGATTAGGGCTTGGCAGTGGCTCCGTCTCGTGAAACGCGATAATTCCTTCTCTCAGATTTTTTCTCCCCGAAACGGAAGATATAGGATATGGGGGTACGTCGGTGGAGCACCAGGGGGCCCACGAGGCAGGGGCCTCGCCCTGGGCAGGGGGCGCGCCCCCACCCTCGTGGACAGGCCCTGGCCCCCCTGGTGTGGATCCTCTTCCATGTATTTTTTATATTTTCCGAAATAATTCTCTGTTGATTTTCAGGCGATTCCGAGAACTTTTTATTCTGCACAAAAAACAACACCATGGCAGTTCTGCTGAAAACAACGTCGGTCCGGGTTAGTTCCATTCAAATCATGCAAGTTAGAATCCAAAACAAGAGCAAAAGGGTTTGGAAAAGTAGATACGTTGGAGACGTATCACAGATCCACTTAGTTTTTTTGTTGGGCTTTCATACAAGTATAGCTCTAGTGCATCCGTTGCATGGCAATCCCTACTCACTTACATTGATATCTATTGATGGGCATCTCCATAGCCCATTAATATGCCTAGTTGATGTGAGACCATCTTCTTCTTTTTTGTCTTCTCCACAAACACCACTCTATTCTACCTATAGTGCTATATCCCTGGCTCACACTCATGTATTGCATGAAAGTTGAAAAAGTTTGAAAATATTGAAGTATGAAACAATTGCTCGGCTGAAACCGGGGTTGTGCATGATTTGGGTATTTTGTGTGACGAAGATGTAGCATAACCAAACTATATGATTTTGTAGGGATGAACTTTCTTTGGCCATGTCATTTTGAGAAGACATAATTGCTTTGTTAGTATGCTTGAAGTATTATTACTCTTATGTCGATATTAAACTTTTGTATTGAATCTTTCGGATCTGAACATTCATGCCATAATAAAGAAAATTACATTGAGAATTATGTTAGGTAGCATTCCACATCAAAAATTCTTTTTTTATCATTTACCTACTCGAGGACGAGCAGGAGTTAAGCTTGGGGATGCTTGATACGTCTCCAACGTATCTATAATTTCTGATTGTTCCATGCTATTATATTATCTGTTTTGGATGTTTAATGAGCTTTAATATACACTTTTATACAATTTTTGGGACTAACCTATTAACCCAGGGCCCAGTGCCATTTTATGGTTTTTCCTTGTTTTTGAGTATCGCAGAAATGGAATACCAAACGGAGTCCAATTGACTTGAAATTGCACGGAGATTGTTTTTGGACCAGTAGAAGCCCACGGAGTATCGGAGATGGACTAGAAGAGTCCCGAGGCCACCATGAGGGTGGGGGCGCGCCCTACCCCCCTGGGCGCACCCCATATCTCGTGGCCGCCTCGGGGACCCCCCTTGACTTGTTCCCAACTCCAACAGCTCTTATATATACCAAAACTTCCAAAACATAATCTAGATTGAGAGTTCCGCCACCGCAAGGTTCTATGGCCACCGAAAAGCAATCTAGACCCGTTTCGGCACCCTGTCGGAGGGGGGAATCCATCTCCGGTGGCCATCTTCATCATCCCAATGCTCTCCATGACGAGGACGGAGTAGTTCACCCTCGAGGGCTGAGGGTATGTACTAGTAGCTATGTGTTTGATCTCTCTTTCTCTCTCGTGTTCTTGAGATGGCACGATCTTGATGTATCGCGAGCTTTGCTATTATAGTTGGATCTTATGATGTTTCTCCCTCTCTACTTCCTTGTAAAGGATTGAGTTTTCCCTTTTGGAGTTATCTTATCGGATTGAGTCTTTAAGGATTTGAGACTACTTGATGTATGTCTTGCATGTGCTTATCTATGGTGACAATGGGATATTCACGTGATCTACTTGATGTATGTTTGTGTGATCAACTGGCGGGTTCAGTGACCTTGTGAACTTATGCATAGGGGTTGGCACACGTTTTCGTCTTGACTCTCCGGTAGAAACTTTGGGGCACTCTTTGAAGTTATTTAGATGAATCTGAGATTGTGTGATGTATATTGTATAATCATTCCCACAGATACTTGAGGTGACAATGGAGTATCTAGGTGACATTAGTGTTTTGGTTGATGTGTGTCTTAACGTTTTATTCAAGTACGAACTCTAGGATAGATCGAACGGAAAGAATAGCTTCGTGTTATTTTACTACGTACTCTTGAATAGATCGATCGGAAAGAATAACTTTGAGGTGGTTTCCTACCCTACAATAATCTCTTCGTTTGTTCTCCGCTATTAGTGACTTTGGAGTGACTCTTTGTTGCATGTTGAGGGATAGTTATATGATCCAGTAATGTTATTATTGTTGAGAGAACTTGCACTAGTGAAAGTATGAACCCTAGGCCTTGTTTCAAAGCATTGCAATACCGTTTGTGCTCGCTTTTATCATTAGATACCTTGCTGTTTTAATATTTTCATATTATAAAAACCTATATCTACCATCCATATTGCACTTGTATCACCATCTCTTCGCCGAACTAGTGCACCTATACAGTTTACCATTGTATTGCGTGTGTTGGGGACACAAGAGACTCTTTGTTATTTGGTTGTAGGGTAGTTTGAGAGAGACCATCTTCATCCTACGCCTCCCACAGATTGATAAACCTTAGGTCATCCACTTGAGGGAAATTTGCTACTGTCCAACGAACCTCTGCACTTGGAGGCCCAACAACGTCTACAAGAAGAAGGTTGCATAGTAGACATCAGCCGCCTCGCGCGATTCTCCCGAGGGGAAAGTGTTGCGATGAGGCTAGGAACCGAGCCTGATGGCTCCCTGAGGTTGATACAGCCAAGGGGCCGCCCTATGTTGTTTATCACCAGCGCGGAGCATAGCGCTCCCACACTTGCACGGGCATAGCCGCTCATCGACTGTGTCGACTGCCCGCATGGAGCATGGTGCTTCCACTGGTGCATGGGTGAGGGCTCCCTCTGAGTGGAGCCCCCGGGGCATGTACAACCCCGCCCTGACACGCGGCTTGCCCGGTAGGGCCAGACGAGGTGTATCTGGGCACCCGTGAGCCAACGCAGGATTCACGAGGCCCTACCTCAAGGTGGCTTGTGCCTGAATTTGATCCTTGATAGCTGTGGTGGTCCTGCGAGATAGTTAGGAAACCTGCGCCGAATGAATTTCCTGAGGCGATCACATGAGAAGGCCAGACACCAACGACCCCAGGAGGTGACGTGAACAGGGCCGGCCCACCAGACAGAGCTCACTCTTTGGGTTTATCGATGCTACAGGGACGGACCCGAGCACAGACGCCGTGTCCAGACTTCTCATGCGAAAAATCCTGAAGAAAGACAACCGGCGCTCGGCTCCCATGGTGGAGGGGCACCGGGGCGCGCGCCCTGGCTCGTCCGTCCACGATTAGCTCATGCAAGAACGAGGCACCAAGGGCCATGGGAGGTGATGTACACGGGAGCTGGCCCGCGGGCCAGAATTCAGCCTCTTGGGTTTAGCGATGCTCCAAGGACAGACCCGAGCACAGACGTCGTACCAGTCCTTAATCATGAGGCGGTTGTGGGTGGTCTTGCCAGGACGCATGATGTTCATGGTATCGAAGTATCGGACACGCATATAATAAGCACGAAGCAACTCATGGAAAGAGACAAACTAGTTCAGGTCATGCGAAGTCGATACATGCCCCAGGGACGAGCCCATGCGGCCTGGAGATGATGCAGCCCGAGGGGCACCCCCAACAGAGTAAGCTAAAGATGCGAAAGGATACACGTCGCAGGGACAAGCCCATGCGACTTGGGGATGATGCAGCCCGAGGGGCGCCCCCAACTAAACAAACTAAAACAGGGTCACCTGGCACTGTTGCTGGAGAGATGTTGATGTAGCTGATGACGCTCGCTGCAGATGTCACTCCTCACGAGCCGCCTAACTCCGGGACCTCGCGAGGCTCCCGAGGTTCCGAGAGCTCGCGAAGAACCGTTGCCACCTCCGCCAGGATCTCTTGATGCCTGGCCTCGCGAGCCACCAGGACATCCCGCATGTGGCGCTAGTGCAGGGTTGCCTGGTTCGGCCAGCCGAAGGGCATGTGAACTTAGCTGTGAGGAGGGCCCTCGCACCGGCCCACCTGAGACGGCCAGTAGAGCTCCTAAGACGCGACTCTATTGAGTCTTGGGATGTTGACGCAGACACGTAGCCTGTCGTCCAAGTCTGGGGTGGCAGCCGCACTCGGTGGTGTGGGGCGGCGCTCTGCTTGTATTGCTGTTGGTACCTGCAAGTTTACGATGGTCTGGTCGATGAACTCCTGAGCACTTGGCACTTCGCGCCTTGTGCTCTTGTAAGGGAAGCGGGTGGTGAAGCACGCCTCCACATGGTGCCCGAGCTCCTCCCTCCTCACATTGGCTAGGTCAGAGGCCCTCCAGAGGAGAGCCCCTGAGTCCAACCTGAGAGTGGCGCCGAGCGTGCCTCCCTATGCGAGGGCGGGAGGCGCCCCGTCCATGGGCGCGGATCCTGAGGCGCGGCCGTCGAGTGCTGCTTCCTCATGAGGCTCCAAGGCGAGCATCTGCATCTTCTTCTTCGGGATGGCTTCAGGAGGGTCGATGGTGCTTTCGTTGTCTGGGTCCTCAACTGCCGCAGCCTGGTAGGCGCGCTCAAGGGAGCACACCGCGTCCTTTTGCTCGCACGCGGTAGTGATGATGTCGCGGCTTCCTGGCATCTTGAGGACGTTGTAGCCATGGTGAGTCACCGCCATGAATTTGGCTAGCCTCGGATACCCAAGAATGGTGTTGTATGGGAGGCGGATGTGAGCGACGTCGAAGTCGATCTCGGTGTGGTATTTGTCGCGGGTGCCAAATGTAATGGGGAGCCGGATCTACCCGATTGGGGTGGTGGAGCCATCGGTCACTCCCGAGAAAGGCTTGGTGGGCTGCAGCTGGTCATATGGCACTTGGAGATGGTCAAACATGTCGACGGATAGAACATTGAGCCCTACACCGCCATCGATAAGGGTTTTGGGGACTTGGACGTTGATGATGACGGGTGAGCAGAGCATCGGGAGTGGACGGGCGGTTGCCGCGCACTTGAGCTGGTCAGCTGAGCTGAAGGTGATAGTGCACTCAGACCGCTTGAGCGGTCGCGTGGCTTCTAGCCAGGGAAGAATCGCGTTCACTTCTCGGGTGAACTACATGAAGATGCGCTGAGAGTCTGGAGCCTGCGCACCACCCAAGATGCAGGCGATGGCGCGAGGCTCCTGGAAGCCCCCAGCCCCTTCGTCCTGATCGTCGTTCCTCCTTGGTGGTGGTGGCAGCGGAGGGAGGCTGGCCTTTCCCTGAGGGCGGTCCTCACGAGGCTGGTCCCTCCAGGCGCCCTCGCGAGGCTAGTCATGCCAGCGGTCCTCACGAGGATGATCGCGCCACTCCTGACTGGGGCCGCGGTCGTCGCAGCGTGATGTCTACTACACAACCTTCTTCTTGTAGACGTTATTGGGCCTCCAAGTGCACAGGTTTGTAGGACAGTAGCAAGTTTCCCTCGCGTGGATAACCTAAGGTTTATCAATCCATGGGAGGCGTAGGATGAAGATGGTATCTCTCAAACAACCCTGAAACCAAATAACAAAGAGTCTCTTGTGTCCCCAACACACCCAATACAATGGTAAATTGTATAGGTGCACTAGTTCGGCGAAGAGATGGTGATACAAGTGCAATATGGATGGTAGATATATGTTTTTGTACTATGAAAATATAAAAACAGCAAGGTAACTAATGATAAAAGTGGGCATAAATGGTCTTGCAATGCTTTGAAACAAGGCATAGGGTTCAAAGTTTCACTAGTGCAAGTTCTCTCAATAAGAATAACATAATTAGAGCATATCACAATCCCTCAACATGCAACAAAGAGTCACTCCAAAGTCACTAATAGCGGAGAACAAACGAAGAGATTATTGTAGGGTACGAAACCACCTCAAAATGATTCTTTCTGATCGATCTATTCATGAGTTCGTAGTAAAATAACACGAAGCTATTCTTTCTGTTCGATCTATCTTAGAGTTCGTACTAGAATAACACCTTAAGATACAAATCAACCAAAATACTAATGTCACCTAGATACTCCATTGTCACATCAAGTATTCGTGGGCATGATTATACGATATGCATCACACAATCTCAGATTCATCTATTCAACCAACACAAAGAACTTCTAAGAGTGCCCCAAAGTTTCTACCGTAGAGTCAAAACGAAAACATGTGCCAACCCCTATGCATAGATTCCCAAGGTCACGGAACCCGCAAGTTGATCACCAAAACATACATCAGGTGAATCAATAGAATACCCCATTGTCACCACAGGTATCCTACACAAGACATACATCTAGTGTTCTCAAATCCTTAAAGACTCAATCCGATAAGATAACTCCAAAGGGAAAACTCAATCCATTACAAGAAGATAGAGGGGGAGAAGCATCATAAGATCCAACTATAATAGCAAAGCTCGTGATACATCAAGATCGTGCCATCTCAAGAACACGAGAGAGAGAGAGAGAGAGATCAAACACATAGCTACTGGTACATACCCTCAGCCCCGAGGGTGAACTACTCCCCCTTGTCATGGAGAGCGCCGGGCTGATGGAGATGGCCACCGGAGAGGGATTCACCCCCTCCGGCAGGGTGTCGGAACGGGTCTAGATTGGTTTTCGGTGGCTACAGAGGCTTGCGGCGGCGGAACTCCCGATCTAGGTTATTTTCTGGAGGTTTGGGTATTTATAGGATTTTTTGGCGTAGGGCACAAGTTAGGGGGGTCTCCGGGCTGTCCACGAGATAGGGGCGCGCCCGGGGGAGGGGGGGTGGGCGCGCCCCTACCCTCGTCGGTAGCCCGAGACTCTTCTGGCCCAACTCTTTTACTTTGGGGGGCTTCTTTTGGTCCATGAAAATTCACAAAAAATTGGCACGGCAATTGGACTCCTTTTGGTATTCATTTTCTGTAAAACTCAAAAACAAGGAAAAAACAGAAACTGGCACCGGGCTCTAGGTTAATAGGTTAGTCCCAAAAATCTTATAAATTAGCATATAAAACATCCTAGATGGATAATATAATAGCATGGAACCATCAAAAATTATAGATACATTGGAGACGTATCAAGCATTCCCAAGCTTAATTCCTGCTCGTCCTCGAGTAGGTAAATGATAAAAACAGAATTTTTGATGTGAAATGCTACCTCACATAATTCTCAATGTAATTTTTTTATTGTGGCACGAATGTTCAGATCTGAAAGATTCAAGACAAAAGTTTGATATTGACATAAGAATAGTAATACTTCAAGCATATTAACAAAGCAATTATGTCTTCTCAAAATAACATGGCAACAGAAAGTTATCCCACAAAATCATATAGTCTGGCTATGCTCTATCTTCATCACACAAAATATTTAAATCATCCACAACCCGGTTTCAGCCAAGCAATTGTTTCATACTTATTTTTTTTCAAACTTTTCAACTTTCATACAATACAAGAGCGTGAGCCATGGATATAGCACTATAGGTGGAATAGAGTGGTGGTTGTGGAGAAGACAAAAAGGAGGAAGATAGTCTCACATCAACTAGGCGTATCAATGGGCTATGGAGATGCCCATCAATAGATATCAATGTGAGTGAGTAGGGATTGACATGCAATGGATGCACTAGAGCTATAAGTGTATGAAAGATCAAAAGGAAACTAAGTGGGTGTCCATCCAAATTGCTCGCTCACGAAGACCTAGGGAATTTGAGGAAGCCCATCATTGGAATATACAAGCCAAGTTCTATAACAAAAATTTCCACTAGTATATGAAAGTGACAACATAGGAGACTCTCTATCATGAAGATCATGGTGCTACTTTGAAGCACAAGTATGGTAAAAGGATAGTACCATTTCCCCTTCTCTCTTTTTATCTCATTTTTATATATTTTTTAAATTTTTTATTTTGGCCTTTTTTATGGCCTCTTTTTTTCCTCTTTTTTTAATATATTTTTCGTCTAGAGTCTCTGTCGGGGAACGAACCCACGAGCACCTATGGGACCGGCGGACCGAGCCCCTTTCGGTTCGGTGGGGGCGAAGATCGCACGAAGAGCGGATCGAGGCGAAACACACGGGCAGATTACCCAGGTTCGGGCCGCACGGATGCGTAAAACCCTACTCCTGCTTTGTGGTTTGTATTGAGTTCTTGCTCGGGAGCGCTGAGTGCTACAGTACACACCAGCAGCTAACGAGGCCGAGCGTGAGTGTTCTATCCCTTCCTCTCTACGTTGCGCATGGGCCTCCTTTTATATGCTCAAGGGGTCACCGACAGGTGGCAACGTAGACAAGGGTAAAAATGGAAAGGTGTTGTAGTTGGTACAACTACCTGTTACAGTGTATCATACCTAACTCTGACGGCAGGGGACAAGGGCATTGAATGCCCATCTGTGTCGCCCAAATAGTGCAAAAGGGACCGTCAAAGACGCCACCGCTCGCCATAATGGCAATCTTGTCAGCACCGCTTGCCACCGCGCAACGCTGGCTGCACAGCCTCCCACCACGTACGCCTGGAAGGGTCCTAGAGCGACACGTTGGTGGATGTGCTGGAGCGCGGGTACAGAGTGGTAGTTTGCCGCGGCAAGCGCCTTGCCGCGGTCGTTGTCTTGTCGCGTCCAGGAGCTCATCGCCCACCGGGCCTTGCCGGGACGCGTGGCGCGTCGCGGCAAGTTCCTTGAGATGCCTTGGTTGGCCTTCCCGGCAAGCTCCTCTTGCCGGGGCCTTGTCTCCTTGACTTGAATACTTTGTTCTTGAATGGCTCCAAAGGAACCACGGAGGACCTTGGCGGTCACCCGGCAAGCCTTGCCGCGGGATGCTGCGACTGCCCGTGCACAAGTTCGGGATACTAGGGTACCCCCTACTCTAGTACACCAACAGGAGCCCTCGGGCCTGGGCCATACACGGTGCCGAGCGTTGTTGGGCCAGGCCCAAAACAGGGCACGGGCACGCGCGGCCTGGGTTACGCCATATCTCTCTCCGTATCCACCGCGCCCTCCCCGAACGCCATGCGTTGAATTCGGCGTCGTGGGAGAGATCGTGGGTGGTTTCTTTATTCGGAAAGACGGAGCGTCTGCCCCCTCCCTCTTTATAAGCAGGGGAAACAATGGCATTCGCCCACTCGCCGGTTGCTGTTCCAATCTCGGAAACCTCCGCCGCTCCCCCTTCTTCCCAAAGCTGAAAGAGAGCAGCGCTCTGCCCCCCATCGCCACAAGCACCACCAACGCCGTCGACCTCCCCCACCACTTCCGCCATGGCTCCGAAAGCCGACAAGGGGAAGGTCGTGAAGTCGACCGAGGCGCAACGGCTCGTGGCGCTGCGAAAGGAGCGGGCAATCTCCCCCCCCCCCC
>LR738711.1:655767084-655834069 GCA_902687465.1 Secale cereale
CGCGAAGGAGCTGAGGGAGAATTTCTACCTCTTCTGGTCGACGGAGACGCGGGCGCATCTGCGCACGAAGGTACTTCCAGCCGTCGCTTCGAGAATGGCTCCAAATGGATATCCCTTCTTCGCCTTGTTCTTCTACTGCGGGCTCTGCCCGCCTTTCTCTGAGTTTTTCTGCGATCTTATGAACACCTACGGGTTCCGCCTCCTTGACTTCATCCCCAATGCTGTTCTGACCATGGCAGTTTTCGCACATCTCTGCGAAAACTTTGTCGGAGTCTATCCAAACGTAGCCCTTTTTCGCCACTTCTTTATGCCCCGAGTTGAGAGAGGAGAGCCTTTATCCGGCGGAATCGCCTGGATCTCGAGAGCCGGCAAGAAGGAAGCTTATCTGGAGGGAGAGTTCCGTGTCAAGTGGGAGGAATGGAGAGCAGACTGGTGCTGGATTGTCGAGGAGAACCCGCAGTCGTTTACCGCCCAGCGCCAAACCCCAGTAGCGCGCGGCAGCGATTGGAGCAACGTGGCCCCGGAAGACGATAGGCTGAAGATTGCCGTCACCTGGATCCAACGCCTTAGGCTTGCCGGGCTAACTGTAGGCGCGGTTGGCGCAGATTTTCTTCGCCGCCGCATCGCCCCCCTGCAGGAGAGGAGGAGACCCGCCTGGGACTTCCAGAATGCGGCGGATATCATGAGGTTGCGTCCGGGCCTCAACTTCAACTTCACTGTTATGGAACTTGACGCAATGCTCCGGGAGCTGTTCAAGTACGACACTCAACATCCCGAAGTGTTCAGGTTGCCGAAGGATGTCGTTCCGCTGTGCAATAACTCCTCGCTCAGCCGCATCCGTGCAATGATGCCGCTGTGCGACTCGCATGGAATTGTCCCAACTTGGCAAGAGCCTGCAGACGTCGTCGTGCAGGAGTTCTTTGACGGCTTGGTAGAAGTGCCAGTCCGCTCCGACGAATAGAAAAGCCTCACTCGCGCCACCACCGATGCGGAGATG
Source organism: Secale cereale (assembly GCA_902687465.1). NCBI lineage: Eukaryota > Viridiplantae > Streptophyta > Magnoliopsida > Poales > Poaceae > Secale > Secale cereale. The sequence continues at coordinate 655,768,082 of LR738711.1, forward strand.
AAACGCATCGCCACTAGGCTGGAAGAGGTGGCGGCAGCCGCAGCCGCGGGCGAGTTTGGATTCACCGTGGAGGAGGTAGAGGCAGCAGAGTCGGCAAGCCGTGCCGAGCGAGAGGAGCTTGCCGGCGAGGAAGAGCTTGCCGGGCATGATGTCGAGTCGAGCGAGCCCGCCGAGGATACGAGCGGCTCGTTGGAGATCAACTCCTCTTCCTCCTCATCTTCAGACAGCTCGTCGCAAGCAGAGCCCCCAGCTCCACCAAGAAGGATTCTCTGCAAGGCCGGGGACGTAGAGGAGTGGCGGACGAGTCGACAGTCGCCGCGCTGCGTGACACGCTCCACCGCGGCAAGCACTATTGCCGCGGGAGCACCTCATGCTGCTGCGGCAACTGGAGCGGCGTCCACCCGGACCACCGCTTCTGCTCCAGCCACTTCTCACGCCGCGGCGGCAGCCGGAGCGGGGTCGTCTCGGACCACCGCCACTGTTCCCGCCAAGCGGCCAAGGAAAACTACTCCTCCGCCTCCGGCGCCGGACTTCGACTTCTCCGCGTTCAGCTCCGACGAGGAAGAAAAAGAAGAGTAAGATTCTTTGTTGTACTTGTAGTTCTTCAATTCTTGTTGTTTTGTCTTGTATCTCATTTGCTTTACTCCGAACTTGTTCCTTTTTAGGACTCTGGCCCCGAGAGCAGCGAAGAGAGCCAAGGTCCCGGCGTGTCCAAAGGGGGTGATTATCGTCGAGGACGAACCCACCGCGACAGCAGAGGGTGCGCCCGAGACCACCGCCAGACCCGGCAACTATTCTCCAGAGCAGCCCCCGGCGTAAGTATATGGTTTGCTTTCCGCTATTAGGCGGGCATGGATGCTCTTACTTTGCTGACATCTGATTGTTGGTTTGTGTAGGAGCAGAGCAGCCCCACCAGGAGCGCCAGGAGGCCGCCCCCGACATTTCATCTGCTTCGACTACGCCGCCAAGGGAGAGTTCTCCGGCAAGGGACTCTGCCGAGGAGCCGGCTCGCGCAGGAAAGATGCCGGCCAGTGCTGCGGCAGCACCAGCGGCCCCTCGGCGGCGGAGACTACGACTGCAGAACCCGGTAATCCTCTCGCTTCAAAACTTCCCTTGGGTTCTTCTTCTTTTGATCTTCTTTTTGGGTATTTGCTTGACTCTTCTCCCTTTTTCGGCCGTCAGACCCATCTGCTGCGGAGCCGATGGAGACCGAGGTTGCCGGCGAGGAGAACACCCGCGGCAATCTCGACGACGCCCCTGCCACCGAAGAAGCAGCCGGCGCTGATGATCCCGCCGGCGAAGAGGCCGCCAAAGATGCCGCCGCAAAAGCTTGCGAGGGGTCTGGCGATCGCACTGACGGCCCTGAGGCCGCATGAGCGCTAGGCGCTACGCCGACCGTCGATCCTTCCGCCGCTGCCGCAGCGTCAGGCTCCGAAGAGCCCCAGCCAGGCGTCTACTTGAAGGCCGGCGAAAACGTCTTCATCAACCTCCCCTGGGCGTCAAGCTCCAGGGCGCCGGTCGAAGGAGAAAGCTTCGATGGAGAGGTGCTCGCCTTTGCTGGGCTGACGCTGGTTGATGCGCCGAGCAGCAGCAGCGGCGAGCCTGAGGAGGAGCGGCTGCTGCGGAAGCTGGTGTCGCTCTACCGTGCTCGGCAGGCCAAACTGGAATCCCGAGAGGCGCTTGTCGCGAAGGCGGGAGCGGACATCGAGAAGCGTGCGGAGGAGCTCCGGGGTTTCAACCAGGAAGCTCTCCAGTCCCTGGCAGAGGAGCGGGAGCAACTTGCCGAGGAGCAGAAGGCATTCCTCCTCGAGAAGGCTGAAGTCGAAGAACAACAGCGGCTTGCCGCTGAGAAGCTATCTACGCAGGAGGGCGAGCTGGCGCAGCGGAAGGTTAACCTTGACAGCCACGAGGATGAGCATACTGCGCGCGAGCAAACATTCGGCGGAGCCCTCAAGCAAGCAGAGGATGCTGCCGCAGCTGCCGAGGCCGCCAAGAAGGAGCTGGAGACGAAGGTGGCGCGGCTGGAGGCCGATCTCGAGGCGAGCGGTGAAGAGCTTGCCGCGCTCAAGCGTGAGCGGGAGAAGGACGACTACAGCTTGTCAGAGCTGCAGGTTCGTCTCGCCGAGAAGGCTTGGCGCCGCCAAGGACTCCAACGCAGATCTTGAGTTGAAGCTGAATACTTTGACCAAGACACTGGACGGCGCCAGGGAGCAAGAGGTGGCTTTGAAGGAGGAGATCAAGGCCGATAAGGCGCTGCTGGCGAGTGCTGCTGCCGCCCAGAACGCTTTTAGGGAGAATGTGGAGCACTGGACGGAGGGTCTCGTGGATGCTGCCGTAGACATTGACAGGGAGCTGGCGCAGCTGGGGATGGAGGATCTCGGGTATCCCTCCGATGAGAACCTCCAACCCAGCGCCAAGCTCACTTTGTTCTTCAAAGGCGTGGCGACGGACCTCCAGCGACTCCGGGAGAAGATCCCAAAGCAGCTGGCCAACGAGTCGCGCAAGATCTGCGCGGGAACTCTTCAAAAGGTGTTGGTGAAGGTGGCCTTCCGCAACCCGGGCCTCAACCTCACCAACGTCCTCAAGACCCTGCCGCCGGATGCTGATCTGGAAGCGCTCAAGACCCTTGTCGCACCCATTGTGGACAAGGTGAGCGGGATCAAGAGGTTTGAGGGCGATCACGTAGACTAGGCCGTCCGTTTTCTTCTTTTCTTGTCGCTCCTGATCATGTTATGAGAACAATCTATTAGAGCCGCGACAAGCTACCTTGTAATATAACTCTATTTTGGGTAATGATTGCAATGTTATTTCCTTTACTTGATTCCTTCCTTTGTATGTTTTTTGCCCTACGCTTTTAGGGAACTTGCCGGCGCAGGCACCTTAGCCGCGAGCGCTGAGTGCGGGACGTCAGCAGCCTGCTGGCGGTGCTGTTACCGACAAGAAACCTTGTCGCAACTAGTCGTAGCACACTTAAGTTGTTGAGCGGACTCGAAACAAAGTAAGGGCGCAACTAGCTACGAGTTGGTTCCTCCGCGCACAGGTTTTCCATACAAAGCACGGTCGTTCAAGGAAGATAAATTAAAAATTTTAAAAATCTGATTGCTCAAACTTTGGCAACTTAGCTTTTCTGTTGTTTGCTTCCCGGTAAGGCGAAACTTTCTTGAACGACGCCCGGTCCATACCATTATCTTCTCCTTTCCCCCCCGGCAAACTTGTGGGCGAGGGAACCTTCCTTTCCTTGAGAAAAAGAAGGAAGGGAAAATAAAGATATGGAGCCTTACGGCTTGTTATTGCTTACCGGGGGTAGGTGCTGCACAAAGTGTCAGATAACACATGCAAAAAATAGAAAGCATGAAATTGTCAAGATGTGCGGAACACCTGAGCTTTACTTATGCACGGGGTCTGCGCCTGGCTTTGTACAAAGGATTACATGCAACAGCGGCAAGACTTGTACAAAAGGTGGTTGCCGGAACAGGTTCCGGCAACCGCGCCTTACGGGTAAAACTTACGAAGATGCTCAATGTTCCAGGAGTTGCTCACCGGAATGCCATCTTCGATCTCGACTGAACGCGCCGAAGAACAAGGTCGCCTTCCTCGAGACTTCTGGCGTTAACTTTGCGGCTATGGTAGCGGCGCAAAGCTTGCTGGTAGCGAGCAGCTCGTACAGCAGCCTGAAGACGGTCTTCCTCAAGGAGCAGCGCGTCATCTTGTTGCAGCTGCTCTTGCTCAAGCTCATCATAAGCGAGCACTCGAGGTGACCCGTATACGAGTTCCGTGGGGAGAACTGCCTCTGCTCCATAGACTAGAGCGAAAGGTGTCTGGCCAGTGGCTCGATTTGGCGTCGTCCTGATCGACCAAAGAACTACCGGCAGCTCCACAATCCAGTTTCTTCCGCACTTGTGCAGCCTGTCGAAAGTCCTGGTCTTGAGCCCACGCAGCACTTCATCATTTGCCCTCTCCGCTTGACCGTTGCTTCTCGGGTGAGCAACAGAAGCGAAGTAGACCTTGGCGCCAAGATCTTGGACGTACTGCATGAAGGTGCAGCTCGTGAATTGCGTACCATTGTCGGTGATGACCCTGTTAGAGATCCCGAAGCGGCAAACAATCGACCTGAAGAACTTGACTGCTGACTGTGCTGTCACCTTCCTCACTGCTTCCACTTCTGGCCACTTTGTGAACTTGTCGATTGCAACGTACAAGTACTCAAAGCCTCCGACTGCTCGGGGAAAGTGGCCGAGGATGTCGAGCCCCCAGACCGAAAATGGCCAGGATAAAGGGATCGTCTGGAGAGCTTGAGCTGGCTGGTGTATCTGCTTGAAATGGAACTGGCACGCTTCACACTTGGTTACTTGTGCAGTTGCATCCTGGAGGGCTGTCGGCCAAAAGAAACCTTGCCTGAATGCTTTGCCGGCAAGTGCTCTTGCGCCAATGTGGTGACCACATATGCCTCCATGTATCTCTGCCAACAGCTTTTGTCTGCCTTCCCGGTGAATACACTTCGATTTCACACCGTTGAGTCTTCTTCTGTACAGTGTGTTGTCGACAAACTGGTACATACTTGACTGCCGGGCTACTCTTTCCGTTTCTTCTTGCTCTTCGGGAAGTTCTCCTGTCTGAAGGAAACGGACAATCTGATGTGCCCATGCTGGAGCTTGTGGCTCGACAACAAGGACTAAAGGCACATCTGCTGCTGCGGGAACATCCGCTTCTACGGCGAGAACCTGCGGCTCAGCCGGAGCTTGACGTTCCCCGGCAAGCTTGCCGGAGCAAAACTTGTCGGGAGCCTCTGCTTCAACGGAACAAACCCTAGGGCTTGCCGGAGCAGACTGCTCCTCAGCACTCTTGGTGTTGATCTTGGGGACCTTCTTGGCGGTGGCTTCGGGAAGCTCTGCCGGAAAATAGTCACCAGAAATCAACTTCCTCTTCTTGCTCTGTCCAGTTGATGGCGTTACAGACGGTTGAGTCAGCTTGAGCACAAAGATCCCATGTTCCACAGGTAACTTAAGTGCGGCGCACTTTGACAGGCCATCGGCAATGTCGTTCTGAGCTCTTGGAACATGCTCCATCTGTAGGCCGTCAAAGTGCTCTTCTAGCTTTCTCACTTCATCAACGTAGGCTTCCATCAATGGACTCTGATAACTCTTGTTCACTTGGCGGACGACAAGCTGCGAGTCACCCCTGACAATGAGCTTCTTGATCCCAAGGTTTGCCGCGATCCTGAGACCGGCAAGCAAACCTTCATACTCTGCGGTATTGTTTGTTGCTTGTTCCTTGGGAAAATGCATCTGGACTACGTACTTGAGGTGCTCTCCGGTGGGTGCGACAAGCAGCACGCCAGCATCGGTGCCTTGCAGCGAGAAGGCACCATCAAAGTACATCAGCCACTCTTTGCTTGCTTCCTTGACGGGGATGCTCATTTCTGGAATTTCTTCATCCGGTGTTGGCGTCCACTCTGCTATGAATTCTGCCAATGCTCTGCTTTGGATAGTTGACGTGCTCTCAAACTTGAGGCCAAAGCTTGACAGTTCCAGTGCCCGCTCAACAATCCTGCCTGTTGCTTCTGGATTCTGCAGTATCCTCTTCAGCGGAAAACGAGTGACAACTGTGATCTCATGTGCTTGGAAGTAATGGCGCAGCTTTCTCGAGGCCATGAGAAGGCCGAAAAGCAATTTCTGCACACCAGAGTACCTTGACCTAGCCCCCTGCAGAAGGGAACTGACAAAGTAAACTGGGCGCTGCACCATTCTCTTCTGTATCTCCTCGCGCGCCTGCACAGATCCATCTTTGTCGGGACCAGAGCTTGTCGGGGAAGCCCCCTGCCTGTCGCTGGATGCGCCTACCGTGGTTGCTGGCTCATCATCTGCCTCCCTCTCCGCTACTAACGCAACACTAACCACTTGATTGGTTGCTGCTATATACAGCAGCAACTTCTCTTGTGGCTTAGGTGCGACAAGTGTTGGAGTGGAGGACATGTATCTCTTCAAGTCTTGCAGCGCAGCCTCCGCTTCCGGAGTCCATTTCATTGGACCTGCCTTTTTCAATATTTTGAAAAACGGCAGGGCGCCTCAGCAGACTTAGAGATAAACCTGCTGAGAGCAGCCACGCAACCGGCAAGTCTTCGTACATCCTTGACGCGCTTTGGTGCTTCAATCTGCTCAATGGCCTTGATCTTGTCAGGATTGGCTTCAATTCCCCGCTGAGACACGAAGAACCCGAGAAGCTTGCCGGAAGGGACTCCAAACACACACTTCTCGGGGTTGAGCTTGAGGCTGATCTTGCGCAGATTTGCAAAGGTCTCGTCTAAATCTTGAATCAGAGTTGCCTTGTCCTTGCTCTTGACCACTATGTCATCCATGTAGGCTTCCACATTTCTGTGTATTTTTGGCTCAAAAGCGACATGGACTACCCTTGCAAATGTTGAACCAGCATTCTTTAAACCGAAAGGCATCCGTATGAAATAGTACGTGCCACATGGAGTGATGAATGTGGTCTTCTCCTCATCCTCTTCTGCCATGAAGATCTGATGGTATCCTGAGTATGCGTCAAGAAATGAAAGCAAGTCACATCCGGCTGTGGAGTCAACAATCTGGTCAATGCGCGGCAAGGGAAATGGGTCCTTGGGACAAGCTTTATTAACATCGGTAAAGTCGATACAAAGCCTCCATTTCCCGTTTGCCTTGCGCACGACTACAGGATTGGCCAACCACGTAGGATGGAGCACTCCTCTGACAAGGCCTGCCGCTTCCAACTTCTTGATCTCTTCTATGATGAATTCTTGGTGCTCCACTGCTTTTTTCCTGACCTTTTGCTTGACGGGCCGCGCATGAGGACAGACGGCAAGATGGTGCTCAATTACTTTCCTGGGAACACCGGGGATGTCAGACGGTTGCCACGCAAACACGTCGACGTTCGCCCGCAGGAAAGCAATGAGCGCGCTTTCCTATTTAGGGTCAAGAGTGGCACTGATGGTGAAGGTACCACCAGCGCCGTCCTCCTTGGCGGACACCTTCTTGGTCTCTGGCGGAGCTGCCATTGTCTTCTTACACTTGCCGGTGGAGCTCGATGGTGCGTCCTCGATGGTAGCGTAGCACTCCGAAGAGGTGCGCTTGCCGGAGTGGGCATCAGAACTCTTGCCGGACTTGGTCTTCTTCTTCCCCCCGGGAGCTTCAACGGCAGGTGACTTGCGATCTGTTGCGGTTGCCGCTTCCCGGTAGATCCTGTCGGCGCAGATAAGAGCATCCTTCTTGTCGCCAGGGACAAAGATGACACTTATCGGGCCTGGCATCTTCAGCATGTTGTATGCGTAGTGAGAGGCTGCCATGAACTTGGCGAGTGCTGGATGGCCGAGTATCCCATTGTAAGGCAATGGAAAATCGGCAACGTCAAAAGTGACCCTCTCAGTCCTGAAGTTCAACTCGCCGCCAAATGTCACCGGCAACGTGATCTTCCCCTTCGGCTTGCTCCTTCCCGGGTTGATTCCTTGGAATGTGCCGGTCTCTTCGAGCTCGCTTTCAGGGATCTGGAGTTTCTGGAGTACAGCGGAGGAGATCAGGTTCAAGCCGGCCCCGCCGTCAACTAGCATCTTAGCGACCTTGAGGTTGCGGATAGTTGGTGAAACCAACATCGGCAAGCACCCGACCGCAGTTGTGCGATCAGGGTGGTCCTCAATATCAAAGATGATAGGCGTGCTGGACCATTTCAGAAGCTTGCGTGACTCGACAGGTGGTTCTGCCACATTGACTTCCCGCACCCACTGCTTGAGTTGGCGGTGTGAAGTATGCAGAGAAGCACCGCCGTCAACGCACAAGACCTCTGTGGCTTTCTGGAACTCCTGTTCACTGGTCTCGACATCATCCATGTCTTCATCTTTGTCATCATCTTCATCCTTGTCGCGGCCGCGGGGAGGTCTGTCTCCTTGCTGCTGCTTGGCCTTGCCGCGACGTCCTCCCCGGCCAGCGCGCTTCTTGCCGGATCCTCCAGCACCTCCTTGGGCCTTCTCCTTGTCGCGTCGCTCGTATTCAGCCTTTTGTTGCTCGACAAGCTGCTCGACCTTCTTGTAGCTCTGGAGGTCATGGCCCTTGGTGCGGTGGATCTTGCAGTACTGCTTGTTGGTGCCGTCCTGCTTGTCGGCGACCGCCACAGCCGGGCAGTTGGTGCATGCGGCAATCTCCTTACCGGAGCTACCAGCTTTGGCTTTCTTGGCGCCACCTTCGTTGCCGGACTGCTCAATGACTAGCACATCTTTGCCTTTCTCCTTCCTGTTGTTCCGCCGTCGGTTTTTCTTTGCAGGGGCAGCATCCTCGCTGTCAGATCCTCCTGCTCATGTATTCTCTCCGGGGAGTTTCCTCCCTTCCTCAGCACGTGCACACTTGTCGGCCGGGGCATACAGCTCACTGACGTCTCTGATCTTGCACATCGCCATCTCCTCCCGCATCCTGCGGTTACGCACGTTCTGATGGAACGTGCTGATGACCGCGGCAGGGTGGACATCTGGGATGTTGTGCTGTACACGGATGAATCTCTGAATGTACTTGCGCAGGGGCTCTCCTTCCTTCTGGGCGAGCAGATGAAGGTCACTCTCTTGGCCATGAGGTTTGTGGCCGCCTGTAAAGGCGCCGACAAACTGATGGCATAGCTCTGCCCAAGAGGATATGGAGTTGTCCGGCAAGTGCATGAGCCAGGACCTGACGTTGGGCTTGAGCACCAGCGGGAAGTAGTTGGCAAGGATCTTGTCGTCCCGCCCCCCGGCAGCTTGCACCGCGATGGTGTAGATGCTGAGGAACTCCGATGGATGCGACTTGCCGTCATACTTCTCTGGTACGTCTGGCTTGAAATTCTTCTTGCCGGGCCACTGGACTTGCCGCAGCTCACGAGTAAACGCAGGACAACCTACCGTGTATGGCAAGTCGCCTGGTTCCCCTGGCGCATGCATGTCGACAGAGGGCCCGGCGCGCTGGTCTGATTGACGCCGCGCTTCTCTTCGGCGCTCGATGCGAGTATGAGCGTTTTCTTGCCGTCGTTCGTGAAGAACTTGGCGCTGATCGCGACGAGCTCGTGGATCTGATGACGTAGTGGAGTCGCTGTCGAGGTGGATCCAGCGAGTCGGCAATCTTGGTCTTCGGGGCGGAGAGTGCACGGTGGTTGCACCCCCACCGGTCTTCTCGTCACTGGCTCGTGCCTGGCTGACTTGCCGCGGCTGCGATGTACTCGACTGCTGTGGAGTGTCGCCGTTGGCGAAGCCAATGAGACTCTGAATGGCGGCCCTCCAGTCGTCGATCTTGTCCGCCGTTGGAGGGTAGTCCAGGAGCAGTTGAGCTCGCGCCAAAGCTTCTGCTGAAGTGGTGGGTGGCGGTGGCGAACGGTGTGAGGAGCGGGATATGCTCGGACTTCGAACTACGTCAGAAGGAGCAGCATCCCGTCCAGGCGACCGTGCCTCGCTCGTGCCAGCATGTTGGTGTGCATGCTGGTCTTGAGCACTCTGAGATCCACCAGCTCGATCTTGGTCCAGCAAACGTATGGTACCGTGAGTACCATGACGCTGCCGGTCCCGCACCTCCTGAGATGGGCGCGGTGCATGTACGGACGCCGAGGTCTTGGAGTGCGCCCGGTCGTTGTGGGAGCTGACTACGCCGCCGATGGGCAGCACAACCTTGTCCTTGGACCTGGCAGCACCGTGAGCTCCCTTGTCGACGCCCGTTCTTCCGCCGGCGTCTACCCCACCAGCCGTTTGCTCCGGCGGTGGTGGGTTCGACACGGACGGAGCAACCGCCTCCGAAGCCTTCTTCTTCGGCGGCATGTCGATGAAAACGATGAAGATCTAGCTCGTGTGAACGCCGGATCAGGTTCACACAACCTCAACTTCCCCCTACCTGGCGCGCCAAAGATGTCGGGGAACGAACCCACGAGCACCTATGGGACCGGCGGACCGAGCCCCTTTCGGTTCGGCGGGGGCGAAGATCGCACGAAGAGCGGATCGAGGCGAAACACACGAGCAGTTTACCCAGGTTCGGGCCGCACGGATGCGTAAAACCCTACTCCTGCTTTGTGGTTTGTATTGAGTTCTTGCTCGGGAGCGCTGAGTGCTACAGTACACACCAGCACCTAACGAGGCCGAGCGTGAGTGTTCTCTCCCTTCCTCTCTACGTTGCGCATGGGCCTCCTTTTATATGCTCAAGGGGTCACCGACAGGTGGCAACGTAGACAAGGGTACAAATGGAAAGGTGTTGCGGTTGGTACAACTACCTGTTATAGTGTATCATACCTAACTCTGACGGCAGGGGACAAGGGCATTGAATGCCCATCAGCGTCGTCCAAATAGTGCAAAAGGGACCGTCAGGGACGCCACCGCTCGCCATGATGGCAATCTTGTCAGCACCGCTTGCCACCGCGCACCGCTGGCTGCACAGCCTCCCGCCACGTACGCCTAGAAGGGTCTTAGAGCGACACGTTGGTGGATGTGCTGGAGCGTGGGTACAGAGTGGTAGTTTGCCGCGGCAAGCGCCTTGCCGCGGTCGTTGTCTTGTCGCGTCCGGGAGCTCGTCGCTCACCGGGCCTTGCCGGGATGCGTGGCGCGTCGCGGCAAGTTCCTTGAGATGCCTTGGTTGGCCTTCCCGGCAAGCTCCTCTTGCCGGGGCCTTGTCTCCTTGGCTTGAATACTTTGTTCTTGAATGGCTCCAAAGGAAACACGGAGGACCTTGGCGGTCACCCAGCAAGCCTTGCCGCGGGATTCTGCGACTGCCCGTGCACAAGTTCGGGATACTCGGGTACCCCTACTCTAGTACACCGACAGTCTCATCCCGACTTGTGGGGGAATCATAGTCTCCATCATCCTTTCCTCACTGGGACAATGCTCTAAAAATGAAGATCATCACACTTTTATTTACTTACAACTCAAAAATTACAACTCGATACTTAGAACAAAATATGACTCTATGTGAATGCCTCCGGTGGTGTACCGGGATGTGCAATGAATCAAGAATGACATGTATGAATAATTATGCATGGTGGCTTTGCCACAAATACGATGTCAACTACATGATCATGCAAGGCAATATGACAATGATGAATCGTGTCATAATGAACAGAACGGTGGAAAGTTGCATGGCAATATATCTCAGAATGGCTATGGAAATGCCATAATAGGTAGGTATGGTTGCTGTTTTGAGGAAGGTATATGGTGGGTGTATGGTACAGGCGAAAGTTGTGCGGTACAAGAGAGGCTAACAATGGTGGAAGGGTCAGAGTGCGTATAATCCATGGAATAAACATTAGTCATAAAGAACTCACATACTTATTGCAAAAATATACAAGTTATCAAAACCAAGCACTACACGCATGCTCCTAGGGGAAGGGTTGTTAACCATCGCGCGATCCCGACCTTAACACAAAGGAAGACAATCAATAAATAAATCATGCTCCAACTTCATCACATAACGGTTCACCATACGTGCATGCTACGGGAACCACAAACTTTAACACAAGTATTCCTCAAATTCACAATTACTCCACTAGCATGACTCTAATATCACCATCCTCATATCTCAAAACAATCATCAAGCATCAAACTTCTCATAGTATTCAATGCACTTTATATGAAAGTTTTTATTATACCCATCTTGGATGCCTATCATATTAGGACTATTTTATAATCAAAGCAGGTTACGATGCTATTCTAAAATACTCTCAAAATAATATAAGTGAATCATTAGAGTTCATCTATTTCTTCAAAATAAAACCACCGTCGTGCTCTAAAAAGATATAAGTGAAGCACTAGAGCAAACGACAAACTACTCCAAAAGATATAAGTGAAGATCAATGAGTAGTTGAATAATTATGTAACTATGTGAAGACTCTCTGACATTTAATAATTTAAGATCTTGGGATATTATTCAAACAGCAAGCAAAACAAAATAAAATAAATTGATGCTTCAAGCAAAACACATATCATGTGGTGAATAAAAATATAGCCTCAAGTAAAGTTACCGATAGACGAAGACGAAAGAGGGGATGCCTTCCCGGGGCATCCCCAAGCTTAGGCTTTTGGTTGACCTTGAATTTTACCTTGGGGTGCCTTGGGCATCCCCAATCTTAGGCTCTTGCCACTCCTTATTCCATAGTCCATCGAATCGTTACCCAAAACTTGAAAACATCACAACACAAAACTCAACAGAAAACTCGTAAGCTCCGTTAGTATAAGAAAATAAAACTACAACTTAGGTACTGTTGTGAACTCATTATAAATTCATATTGGTGTAATATAGACTGTATTCCAACTTCTCTATGGTTCATACCCTTCGATACTACTGATAGATTCATCAAAATAAGCAAACAACACATAGAAAAATAGAATCTGTCAAAAACAGAACAGTCTGTAGCAATATGTAACTTTCGAATACTTCTGTAACTCAAAAAATTCTGAAATAAATTGGTGGATGTGAGGAATTTGTCTATTAATCATCTGCGAAAGGAATCAACCTAATAGCACTCTTCTGTAAAAAAAATGGCAGCTAATCTCGTGAGCGTGAAGTTGTTGTTTTTTAAGCAAGATTGCAAAGACTTTCACCCAAGTCTTCCCAAAGGTTCTACTTGCCACTTTATTGAAACAAAATCTATAAAACATGATTACTATAGTATCTTAATCATGTGGACACACAAAAACAGTAGGGGTAAATATTGGGTTGTCTCCCAACAAGTGCTTTTCATTAATGCCTTTTAGCTAGGCATGATGATTTCAATGATGCTCGCATAAATGATAGGAATTGAAAGATAAAGAGAGCATCATGAAGAAAATAACTAGCACATTTAAGTCTAACCCACATCCTATGCATAGGGATTTTGTGAGCAAACAACTTATGTGAAAAATAATAACTAGCATAGGAAGGCAAAGCAAGCATAACTTCAAGATTTCAAGCACATAGAGAGGAAACTTGATATTATTGCAATTCCTATAAGCATATGTTCCCCCCTCATAAAAACTTCCAGTAGCATCATGAATGAATTCAACAATATAACTATCACATAAAGCACTATTTTCAAGATGCACAAGCATATAAATTTTATTACTCTCCTCATAAGCAAAATTCTTCTCATTCGGAATAGTGGGAGTATCATTAGAAACTCGAATACTATAAATTGTTTCCACATTAAAAGAGTAATGTTCAGAAAAAGGGTAATCATAATCATGACAAGTTTTATAAATATAATAATCACTACTTCTTATAGCATAAGTATCATCACAATAATCATCGTAAGTAGCAACTTTGTTCTCATCATAATCAATTGAAACCTCTTCCAAGATAGTGGAATCATTACTAAATAAAGTCATGACCTCTCCAAATCCACTTTCATCAGTATAATCATCGTAAATAGGAGACATGCTATCATCATAATAAATTTGCTCATCAAAACATGGGAGACTAAAAATATCATCTTCATTAAACATAGCATCCCCAAGCTTGGGACAAACATTAATTGCAGCAAATAAATTCTCAAACAGATCATTTTCATCACACATAGCATCCCCAAGCTTGGGCCTTTGCATATCATAAGCTTAATCACTCTCATCATTAATAGTATGGATAGCACCAATATTATAGCAATTATCATCATCACAATGAGTAATAGGAGCAACATCATTTGGGAGGGATACCTTTTTACCTTTGCTTCTCCATCTTTTATTTTTCTTCTTCGCATCATGTGTGGGTTTAATCCTATTTTTGGATCTCCTTATTAATGAGATTGGTTTAATAGAAAGCTCCCCCTTGTTACCTGATTCATCATAAGAAAGAATAGGAGGATATTGGGAAATCTCTTCCCTTTCATTAGTATTCTCTTCATCTTCTATTTGTTTTCTTGTCTTTGTGTAATTGGCAATATAAGGATTTTCAATGGAATTCACCGCACAATACATAGAAATTTCCTCTAGATCAAATCAAGAATTTTATCAAGGACAAATTCTAGAAGATCTTTAGTTAAATGTTTCATTTCTTCATAACCCACAAGCAAACTAAGTTCATTATGATGTACAAGGGAAATCAAGTCATCACAATTTTTGGACACGAAACAATCATCAAACAATTTGCATTTGAGATTTAAATGATCATGTTCATTGCAAAGTTCTCAAGGATGGCAAAGAAATTTTAACTTTTCAGCACAAACATCTAGCCTCTCTTGCAACCATTTAGTTTCTAAATACTTATGCCTCTTGCAAAATCTATCTTCCCTATTTGGTGTGTACTTGCAAACTCTATGCACTCCACAAAAGTTGACATGCTTATAAGAGACATTTTCATCATGATATTAGTGCAATCATCATTAGTACTATGGATATTCAAAGTGTTCTTACTAACAACATTGCAATCATGCTCATCATTCAAAGATTTAGTGTCAAACATTTTAATGCATTCTCCTTCTAACAATTGAGCACAATTTTCCTTTCCATTATTTTCACGAGAGACATTAAAAAGATGAAGCATATGAGGTAACCTTAATTGCATTTTTTGTAGTTTTCTTTTATAAACTAAACTAGTGATAAACAAGAAACAAAAATATTCAATTGCAAGATCTAAAGATATACCTTCAAGCACTCACCTACCCAGCAACGGCGCCAGAAAAGAGCTTGATGTCTACTACGCAACCTTCTTCTTGTAGATGTTGTTGGGCCTCCAAGTGCAGAGGTTTGTAGGACAGTAGCAAGTTTCCCTCAAGTGGATGACCTAAAGTTTATCAATCCATGGGAGGCATAGGATGAAGATGGTCTCTCTCAAATAAGCCTGCAACCAAATAACAAAGAGTCTCTTGTGTCCCCAACACACCCAATACAATGGTAAATTGTATAGGTGCACTAGTTCGGTGAAGAGATGGTGATACAAGTGAAATATGGATGGTAGATATAGGTTTTTGTAATATTAAAATATAAAATACGCAAGGTAACTAATGAAAAAAGTGGGCATAAACGGTATTTCAATGCTTTGAAACAAGGCCTAGGGTTCATACTTTCACTAGTGCAAGTTCTCTCAACAAGAATAACATAGTTAGATCATATAACAATCCCTCAACATGCAACAAAGAGTCCCTCCAAAGTCACTAATAGCGGAGAACAAACGAAGAGATTATTGTAGGGTACGAAACCACCTCAAAGTTATTCTTTCAGATCGATCAATTCAAGAGTCCGTAGTAAAATAACACGAAGCTATTCTTTCCGTTCAATCTATCTTAGAGTTCGTACTAGAATAACACCTTAAGATACAAATGAACCAAAACCCTAATGTCACCTAGATACTCCATTTTCACCTCAAGTATCCGTGGGCATGATTATATGATATGCATCACACAATCTCAGATTCATCTATTCAACCAACACAAAGAACTTCAAAGAGTGCCCCAAAGTTTCTACCGGAGAGTCAAGACAAAAATGTGTGCGAACCCCTATGCATATATTCCCAAGGTCACGGAACCCGCAAGTTGATCACCAAAACATACATCAAGTGAATCAATAGAATACCCCATTGCCACCACAGCTATCCCACGCAAGACATACATCAAGTGTTCTCAAATCCTTAAAGACTCAATCCGATAAGATAACTCCAAAGGGAAAACTCAATCCATTACAAGAAGATAGAGGGGGAGAAGCATCATAAGATCCAACTATAATAGCAAAGCTCGCGAAACATCAAGATCGTGCCATCTCAAGAACATGAGAGAGAGAGAGAGAGAGAGATCAAACACATAGCTACTGGTACATACCCTCAGCCCCGAGGGTGAACTACTCCCACTTGTCATGGAGAGCGCCGGGATGATGAAGATGGCCACCGGAGAGGGATTCATCCCTCCGGCATGGTGCCAGAATGGGTCTAGATCGGTTTTCGGTGGCTACAGAGGCTTGCGGCGGCGGAACTCCTGATCTAGGTTATTTTCTGGAGGTTTGGGTATTTATAGGATTTTTTGGCGTAGGGCACAAGTCAAGGGGGTCTCCGGGCTGTCCACGAGATAGGGAGCATGCCCAGGTGGGTGGGCGTGCCCCCACCCTCGTGGGTAGCCAAGGACTCTTCTGGCCCAACTCTTTTACTCTAGGGGCTTCTTTTGGTCCATAAAAAATCATCAAAAATTGGCACGTCAATTGGACTCCGTTTGGTATTCATTTTCTGTAAAACTCAAAAACAAGGAAAAACAGAAACTGGCACTGGGCTCTAGGTTAATATGTTAGTCCCAAAAATCATATAAAATAGCATATAAATGGATATAAAACATCCTAGATGGATAATATAATAGCATGGAACCATCAAAAATTATAGATATGTTGGAGACGTATCACAACGCCCTCCAGTTCGGCTTCCTCCACAATCGTAGTCTCCGTCTTTGCACTCAGGGCGTCGGCCGAAGCGCCCGTCGCGGATGGCCCTGAGCTCCTGACAGTCGTTGGTGTTGTGGTTTGTTGGGGAACGTAGTATTTCAAAATTTTCCTACGAACACGCAAGATCTATATACTAGATGCATAGCAATGAGAGGGGAGAGTGTGTCTACGTAACCTCGTAGACCGGGAGCGGAAGCGTCTAGTGACGCAGTTGATGTAGTCGAACTTCTTCGTGATCCAACCGATCAAGCACCGAACGTACGGAGCCTCCACGTTCAGCACACGTTCAGCTTGATGACGTCCAACGTGATCTTGATCCAGTAGAACTTCGCGGGAGAGTTTCGTCAGCACAACGATGTGGTGACGGAGATGATGAAGCTATCGGTACAGGGCTTCGCCTAAGCACTGCAACGATATGACCGAGGTGTGTTTCTGTGGAGAGGGGCACCACACACGGTTGGAGAGATCAACTGATCAACTTGTGTGTTTATGGGGAGCCTCTACCCCCGTATATAAAGGAGTGGAGGAGGGGGAGGGCCGGCCCTCTCTATGGCGCGCCCTAGGGGAGTCCTACTCCCACAGGGAGTAGTATTCCCCCTTTCCTAGAAGAACTAGGAGCCCTTCAAGTAGTAGGAGTAGGAGAGAAGGAAAGGGAAAAGAGAAGAGAAGGAAGGAGGGGGCACAAACCCTCCCCTTTGTCCAATTCGGACTAGGCCTTGGGGGGCCCAGCCTTCCTCTTCTCTCTTTCCCCTAAAGCCCAATAAGGCCCATATACTCCCCGATGAATTCCCGTAACTCTCCGGTACTCCGAAAAATACCCGAATCACTCGGAACCTTTCCGATGTCCGAATATAGTCGTCCAATATATCGATCTTTATGTCTCGACCATTTCGAGACTCCTCGTCATGTCCCCGATCTCATCCGGGACTATGAACTACCTTCGATACATCAAAACACATAAACTCATAATACCGATCGTCATCAAACGTTAAGCGTGCAGACCCTACGGGTTCGAGAACTATGTAGACATGACCAAGACTCATCTCTGATCAATAACCAATAGCGGAACCTGGATGCTCATATTGGCTCCAACATATTCTACGAAGATCTTTATCGGTCAAACCGCATAACAACATACGTTGTTCCCTTTGTCATCGGTATGTTACTTGTCCGAGATTCGATCGTCGGTATCACCATACCTAGTTAATCTCGTTACCGACAAGTCTCTTTAATTTTTCTGTAATACATCATCTCGTGACTAACTCATTAGTCTTTTGCTTGCAAGGCTTATTATGATGTGTATTACCGAGAGGTCCCAGAGATACCTCTCCGACACTCGGAGTGATAAATCTTATTCTTGATCTATGCCAACACCACGAACACCTCCGGAGACACCTGTAGAGCATCTTTATAATCACCCAGTTACGTTGTGACGTTTGATAGCACACAAGGTGTTCCTCCGGTATTCGGGAGTTGCATAATCTCATAGTCATATGAACATGTATAAGTCATGAAGAAAGCAATAGCAGTAATACTAAACGATCATAGTGCTAAGCTAACGGATGGGTCTAGTCCATCACATCATTCTCCTAATGATGTGATCCCGTTGATCAAAAGACAACTCATGTCTATGGTTAGTAAACATAACCATCTTTGATCAATGAGCTAGTCCAGTAGAGGCATACTAGGGACACTCTGTTTTGTCTATGTATTCACACATGTACTAAGTTTCTGGTAAATACAATTCTAGCATGAATAATAAACATTTATCATGATATAAGGAAATAAATAATAACTTTATTATTGACTCTAGGGCATATTTCCTTTAGTCTCCCACTTGCACTAGAGTCAATAATCTAGTTCACATCTCCATGTGATTTAATATCGATAGTTCACATCGTTATGTGAATAACACCCATAGTTCATATCGCCATGTGACCAACACCCAAAGGGTTTACTAGAGTCAATAATCTAGTTCACATCGCAATGTGATTAACACCCAAGAGTAATAAGGTGTGATCATGTTTTGCTTGTGAGAGAAGTTTAGTCAACGGGTCTGACACATTCAGATCCATATATATTTCGCAAATTTCTATGTCTACAATGCTCTGCATGGAGCTACTCCAGCTAATTGCTCCCACTTTCAATATGCATCCAGATTGATACTTAGAGTCATCTGGATTAGTGTAAAGCTTGCATCGGTGTAACTCTTTACGACGAACTCTTTATCACCTCCATAATCGAGAAAACATTTCCTTAGTCATCCAGTAACTAAGGATAATTTTGACCACTGTCCAGTGATCTACTCCTGGATCACTTTTGTACCTCCTTGCCAAACTCATGGTAAGGTACACAACAGGTTTGGTACACAGCATGTCATACTTTATAGAACCTATGGTTGAGGCATAGGAATGACTTTCATTCTTTCTCTATCTTCTGCCGAGGTCGGGCTTTGAGTCTTACTCAACTTCATACCTTACAACTCAGGCAAGAACTCCTTCTCTAACTGATCCATTTTGAACTACTTCAAAAACTTTTCAAGGTATGTACTCATTGAAAAAACTTATCAAGCGTCTTGATATATCTCTATAGGTCTTGAGGCTCAATATGTAAGCACCTCTACCGAGGTTTTTCTTTGAAAAAACTCCTTTCAAACACTCCTTTATGCTTTCCAGAAAATTCTACATCATTTCTGATCGACAATATGTCATTCACATACACTTATCAGAAAGGCTGTAGTGCTCCCACTCACTTTCTTGTAAATACAGACTTCACCGCAAGTCTGTATAAAACTATATGCTTTGATTAACTTATCAAAGCGTATATTCCAACTCTGAGATGCTTGCACCAGTCCATAGATGGATCGCTGGAGCTTGCACACTTTGTTAGCACCTTTAGGATCAACAAAACCTTCTGGTTGCATCATATACAACTCTTCTTTAAGATATCCATTCAGGAATGCAGTTTTGACATCCATTTGCCACATTTCATAATAATAAAATGCGGCAATTGCTAACATGATTCGGACAGACTTAAGCATCGCTACGGATGAGAAAGTCTCATCGTAGGCAACTGCTTGAACTTGTCGAAAACCTTTCGCAACAAATCGAGCTTTGTAAACAGTAACATTACTGTCAGCGTTGGTCTTCCTCTTGAAGATCCATTTATTTTCGATGGCTTGCCGATCATCTGGCAAGTCAACTAAAGTCCACACTTTGTTCTCATACATGGATCCCATCTCATATTTCATGGCCTCAAGCCATTTTGCAGAATCTGGGATCATCATCACTTCCTCATAGTTCGTAGGTTCATCATGGTCTAGTAACATGATTTCCAGAACCGGGTTGCCATACCACTCTGGCGCGGAACGTACTCTGGTTGATCTATGAAGTTCAGTAGTAACTTGACCCAAAGTTTCATGATCATCATCATTAGCTTCCTCACTAATTGGTGTAGGAATCACTGGAACTAGTTTCTGTGATGTACTACTTTCCAATTCGGGAGAAGGTATAATTACCTCATCAAGTTCCACTTTCCTCCCACTCACTTCTTTCGAGAGAAACTCCTTCTCTTGAAAGGATCCATTCTTAGCAACGAATATCTTGCCTTCAGATCTGTGATAGAAGGTGTACCCAACAGTCTCTTTTGGGTATCCTATGAAGACACATTTCTCCGACTTGGGTTTGATCTTATCAGGTTGAAGTTTTTTCACATAAGCATCACAGCCCCAAACTTTAAGAAACGACAACTTTGGTTTCTTGCCAAACCACAGTTCATAAGGCGTCGTCTCAACGGATTTTTAGATGGTGCCCTTATTAAACATGAATGCAACTATCTCTAATGCACAACCCTAAATGATAGTGGTAAATCAGTAAGAGATATCATAGATCGCGCCATATCTAATAAAGCACGGTTACGACATTCGGACACACCATTACGCTGCGGTGTTCCGGGTGGCGTGAGTTGTGAAACTATTCCACATTGTTTCAAATGAAGACCAAACTCGTAACTCAAATATTCACCTCCACGATCAGATCATAGGAACTTTATTTTCTTGTTATGATGATTCTCTACTTCACTCTGAAATTCTTTGAACTTTTCAAATGTTTCAGAATTGTGTTTCATTAAGTAGATACACCCATATCTGCTCAAATCATCAGTGAAGGTCAGAAAATAACGATACTCGCCGCGAGCCTTAACACTCATCGGTCCACATACATCGGTATGTATGATTTCCAATAAATTAGTTGCTCGCTCCATTGTTCCGGAGAATGGAGTTTTAGTCATCTTGCCCATGAGGCATGGTTCGCAAGCACCAAGTGATTCATAATCGAGTGATTCCAAAATTCCATCAATATGGAGCTTATCCATGCGCTTTATACCAATATGACCTAAACGGCAGTGCCAAAAATAAGTTGCACTATCATTATTAAGTTTGCATCTTTTAGCTTCAATATTATGAATATGTGTATCACTACGATCGAGATCCAATAAACTATTTTCATTGGGTGTATGACCATCGAAGGCTTAATTCATGTAAACAGAATAACAATTATTCTATGACTTTAAATGAATAACCGTATTGCAACAAACATGATCAAATCATATTCATGCTCAACGCAAATGCCAAATAACATTTATTTACGTTCTACACTAATCCTGAAAGTATAGGGAGTGTGTGATGATGATCATATCAATCTTGGAACCACTTCCAACACACATCGTCACTTCACCTTTAACTAGTCTCTGTTCATTCCGCAACTCTCGTTTCGAGATACTAATTTTAGCAACTAAACCGATATCAAATACCCAGGGGTTGCTATGAACACTAGTAAAGTACATATCAATAATCTGTATATCAAATATACCTTTATTCACTTTGCCATCCTTCTTGTCCGCCAAGTATCTAGGGCAATTCCACTTCCAGTGACCATTTCCTTTGCAGTAGAAGCACTTAGTTTCAGGCTTGAGTTTATCTTTGTGTTTCTTCACGGGAGTGACAACTTGCTTGTCATTCTTTTTGAAGTTCCCTTTCTATCCCTTTGTCCTTTACTTGAAACAAGTGGTCTTGTTAACCATCAACACTTGATGCTCTTTCTTGATTTCTACCTTCGCCGATTTCAGCATCGCGAAGAGCTCAGGAATTACTTTCGTCATCCCTTGCATATTATAGTTCATCACGAAGTTCTACTAACTTGTTGATAGTGACTAGAGAACTTTGTAAATTACTATCTTATCTGGAAGATTAACTCCCACTTGATTCAAGCAATTATAGTACCCAGACAATCTGAGCACATGCTCACTGGTTGAGCTATTCTCCTCCATCTTGTAGGCAATGTACTGTCAGAGGTCTTATACCTCTCGACATGGGCATGAGTATGAAATACTAATTTCAACTCTTGGAACATCTCATATGCTCCATGGCGTTCAAAATGTTTCTGAAGTCCCGGTTATAAGCCGTAAAGTATGGCGCACTAAACTATCAAGTAGTCATCATACCAAGCTTGTCAAACGTTCATAACGTCTACATCTGCTCCTGCAATAGATATGTCACCTAGCGGTGCATCAAGGACATAATACTTATGTGCAGTAATGAGGAAAATCCTCAGATCACGGAACAAGTCCGCATCATTGCTACTAACATATTACAACTTAGTTTTCTCTAGGAACATATCAAAAACATAGGGGAGCTATAACACGAGCTATTGATCTACAACATAATTTGCAAATACTATCAGGACTAAGTTCATGATAAATTAAAGTTCAATTTAATCATATTACTAAAGAACTCCCACTTAGATAGACATCCCTCTAGTCATCTAAATGATCACGTGATCCAAATCAACTAAACCATGTACGATCATCATGTGAGATGGAGTAATTTTCAATAGTGAACATCTTATGTTGATCATATCTACTATATGATTCATGCTCGACCTTTTGGTCTCCAGTGTTCCGAGGCCATATCTGCATATGCTAGGCTCGTCAAGTTTAACCCAAGTATTCTGCATGTGCAAAACTGTCTTACACCCGTTGTATTTGAACGTAGAGCTTATCACACCCGATCATCACATGGTGTCTCGGCACGACGAACTTTCGCAATGGTGCATACTCAGGGAGAACACTTATACCTTGAAATTTAGTGAGAGATCATATTATGATGCTACCATCGATCTAAGAAAAATAAGATGCCTAAAAGATAAACATCACATGCAATCAATATAAGTGATATGATATGGCCATCATCATCTTGTGCCTTTAATCTCCATCTCCAAGGCACCATCATGATCACCATTGTCACCGGCGCGACACCTTGATCTCGATCGTAGCATCGTTGTCGTCTCGCCAACTATTGCTATCACGACTATCGCTACCGCTTAGTGATAAAGTAAAGCAATTACATGGCGATTGCATTTCATACAATAAAGCGACAACCATATGGCTCCTGCCAGTTGCCGATAACTTTAGAAAACATGGTCATCTCATACAATAACGTATAACTCATCACGTCTTGACCATATCACATAAAAACATGCCCTGCAAAAACAAGTTAGACGTCCTCTACTTTGTTGTTGCAAGTTTTACGTGGCTGCTACGGGCTTAGCAAGAACCGTTCTTATCTACGCATACAAAACCACAACGATATTTCGTCAAGTATGTGTTGTTTTAACCTTCACAAGGACCGGGCGTAGCCACACTTGATTCAACTAAAGTTGGAGAAACTGACACCCGCCAGCCACCTATGTGCGAAGCACGTCGGTAGAACCAATCTCGCGTAAGCGTATGCGTAATGTCGGTCCGGGCCGCTTCATCCAACAATACAGCCGAATCAAAGTATGACATGCTGGTAAGCAGTATGACTAGTATCGTCGACAACTCACTTGTGTTCTACTCGTGCATATCATCTACGCATAGACCTGGCTCATGATGCCACTATTGGGGAACGTAGTATTTCAAAATTTTCCTACGAACACGCAAGATCTATATACTAGATGCATAGCAACGAGAAGGGAGAGCGTGTTTACGTACCCTCGTAGACCGGGAGTGGAAGCCTCTAGTGACGCGGTTGATGTAGTCAAACTTCTTCGCGATCCAACCGATCAAGCACAGAACGTACGGAGCCTCCGCGTTCAGCACACGTTCAGCTTGATGACATCCAACGAGCTCTTGATCCAGTAGAACTTCGCGGGAGAGTTTCGTCAGCACGACGGCGTGGTGACGGAGATGATGAAGCTACCGGTGCAGGGCTTCGCCTAAGCACTGCAATGATATGACTGAGGTGTGTTTCTGTGGAGAGGGGCACCGCACACGGTTGGAGAGATCAACTGATCAACTTGTGTGTTTATGGGGTGCCTCTACCCCCGTATATAAAGGAGTGGAGGAGGGGGGGGGCGGCCCTCTCTATGGCGCGCCCTAGGGGAGTCCTACTCCCACCGGGAGTAGGATTCCCCCTTTCCTAGTAGAACTAGGAGCCCTTCCAAGTAGTAGGAGTAGGAGAGAAGGAAAGGGAAAAGAGAAGAGAAGGAAGGAGGGGGCGCAGCCCCTCCCCTTAGTCCAATTCATACTAGGCCTTGGGAGGCGCAGCCTTCCTCTTCTCTCTTTCCCCTAAAGCCCAATAAGGCCCATATACTCCCCGGCGAATTCCCGTAACTCTCTGGTACTCCCAAAAATACCCGAATCACTCGGAACCTTTCCGATTTCCGAATATTGTCGTCGAATATATCGATCTTTAAGTCTCGACCATTTTGAGACTCCTCGTCATGTCCCCGATCTCATCCGGGACTCCGAACTTCCTTCGGTACATCAAAACACATAAACTCATAATACCGATCCTCATCAAACGTTAAGCATGCGGACCCTACGGGTTCGAGAACTATGTCGACATGACCGAGACTCATCTCCGTTCAATAACCAATAGCGGAACCTAGATGCTCATATTGGCTCCTACATATTCGACGAAGATCTTTATCGGTCAAACCGCACAACAACATACATTGTTCCCTTTGTCATCGGTATGTTACTTGCCCGAGACTCGATCGTCGGTATCACCATACCTAGTTAATCTCGTTACTGGCAAGTCTCTTTACTCGTTCTGTAATACATCATCTCGTGACTAACTCATTAGTCTTTTGCTTGCAAGGCTTAATATTATGTGTATTACCGAGAGGGCCCAGAGATACCTCTCCGACACTCGGAGTGACAAATCCTATTCTTGATCTATGCCAACACCATGAACATCTTCGGAGACACCTGTAGAGCATCTTTATAATCACCCAGTTACGTTGTGACGTTTGGTAGCACACAAGGTGTTCCTCTGATATTCGGGAGTTGCATAATCTCATAGTCATACGAACATGTATAAGTCTTGAAGAAAGCAATAGCAGTAAAACTAAACGATCATAGTGCTAAGCTAACGGATCGGTCTAGTCCATCACATCATTATCCTAATTATGTGATCCCATTGATCAAATGACAACTTATGTCTATGGTTAGGAAACATAACCATGTTTCATCAATGAGCTAGTCTAGTAGAGGCATACTAGGGACACACTGTTTCGTCTATGTATTCACACACGTACTAAGTTTCCGGTTAATACAATTCTAGCATGAATAATAAACATTTATCATGATATAAGGAAATAAATAATAACTTTATTATTGCCTCTAGGGCATATTTCCTTCATGGTTGTGTACGTTGTGGAAAGCGAAGAACGGCGGCTACTTTTGGTTGACTCTGGGTGGTCGCGGCCGCGCTTCATCTCTGGTTCTACCGCAAGCACGGTCACCCCCTTGCGCTTCACGTTTTAGCCTTGGCCTCTTGTCTTCTGGGTCAGCAGCGGGGGCTCGATGAGGGAAAGGCGCCCTTCCTCAGCTCTTGCGCACTTGGTCGCTATGTTGAACAGCTCCAAAGTTGTGCACAGGTCCTCATGGATGGCGAGATCCTCCTTCATCTTGCATCGCGAACGCCATCAGAGAACGCTGAGATGACGGCCTCGTCCATCACCTTGGCAATCTTGAGGCGGACGCTATTGAAGCGCTGGATGTGCTTCTGCAGGTTTTCCCTTGGTTGTTGCTCGATGCGCTGCAGGTCACCTGTGGCTGGCGGGCGGTCGCGAGTGCCTTGGAAATTGATGATAAAACGCTCGCGCATCTCACCTCGGGAGGAGATCGATCCTGCAGGCAGGTTCAGGAGCCACGAGCGCGCGCCATCTTTTAGAGCCATAGGGAACCAGTTCGCCATAATTTTCTCATCGCAGTTGGCCGCCTCAATGCTTAGCTCGTAAAGCTGCAGGAACTCAGCTTGGTCGGGGATGCTGTCGTAGAGTGGAGGCAGGTCGGGCTTGAACTTCCCGGGCTAGATGATGCTGCGTAGCTCAGGAGTGAAGGCTCGGCAACCTGCTGTGGCCACCGAAGCCCGTCGTGGAGGCGGAGCTTGGTCTTCGTTCTCATGCGCTGCCACCGCAGGGGGCGCACGGTCTCGACATCCTGGTGGTGGGAGTGCAGGAGCTCCTCCTAGCGGCCACTGGACCTCTTGACAGCTTCCTTCTTCATGTGTGGTCGCCCCGTCCGGCGGGTCGCGCCGCGGGGCCGCACGCCTTGGAGCGAGGGCGACGTCTTGACGCGGAGGTGGCGGAGGTGCTTCATGGGCCACGTCGCCCGTAAAGGGAGGCGGGCGAGGTAGCGAGAGGGATGGTGTAGGAGAGTCCCCAGCGGCGCTGACGAGTTCGGCGATGCGGTCTAGCCAGTCCTCGTAGAAGTCTTCGACGGGGTGGTAGCGTAGGAGCTTGTGCGCCATGAGCAGCATAGCTTGTGCGTTCGTGGGTCCATGACGACCGTGGGACGACGAGCCGGCTAGAGTCAGCGACGGGGTAGCGGTGCGTCCATCCCACCGCACCGAGGGGTGCAGCGACGAAGCTTGCTGCTCGTGCCTCGCCGGGCCGGTGACTGCGTTGGCGGCAGGTGATGGAGAACAACTGGGGGTTCCACCGGTGGGAGCCGTCTGAGCGACGCGGGCGGCGAGTGCGGCCCGTCGCTCAGCACGAGCTCGACGAGCGTCAGCCATGGAAGCGGTGGAGCGGGGATGCGTCGATAGACGGAAGAAAGGTTTCGGCGCACCCCTACCTAGTGCGCAAAATGTCGTATTTTGGGTTCCGCAAACCCTGGAGAGGTTTGAATTCTGGGTTGCACATGAAGAACACTCTCTACCAAGCGCGCTCGCCCTATGATTCCACGGCCTAGCTCGACGAACTCAAGGAACAAGAGACACATGGATTTATACTGGTTCGGGCCACCTTGCGGTGTAATACCCTACTCCAGTGTGTGTGGTGGATTGCCTCGTGGGGCTGAGGATGAACTAGTACAACGGATGAACAGCCTCAGGAGGAGAGGTGTTCTTGGGCTCGGATGAACTTGTGGTACGGTCAGGGTGGAATGGATCCAATCCCTTCTATGGTGGGGGCTAGGTCCTATTTATAGTGGCCTTGGTACTCTTCCCAAATGTAGGCGGAAAGGGATCCCACAACGGCCAAATTTGAAGGGGAACAACTAGTACAAGCTATCCTAACAAAAGCGGTCTTCGCCTGCCAAAGGCTCTAGTGGTGACGTCACGCTGGGCTCCATGATGACCTCCATTCTGCCGTCATGGCGGTCCTTGCTCTTGTTGCACCGATATGGAAACCTTTGCTTGATTCCTCAGGACTCCGCGCCTACGCTTGCCCCCTTAGCACCAAAGGGGAAGCTGGTACACTGTGCTCGCTGGCGCCCGCCTGGCCTTGGTCGTCATGGCTCACGTCACGTGAACCTCACGAGGTGCACCTTGCATAGATATCTCTGCTCCACGGGAGCCAGCCTAGAGAGGCTGCCCCAGGGAGGTCTTGTTGTCATCCGCCTCGCGAGGCTTTGCCCCTCGCGAGGGTCTTGAGCTATGGTTGATGAAGTTGGGTCATACCAGGCCACCGATGGAGCCACGTCACGGGCCGCAGGCAGGCGGATATGGGTACCCCCATTCCCAGGATGCCGATAGTGTCGTTTATAAAATATAGGGGGAGTGTTTATCCTAGTATGTGTGTCATGCGGTCCAAAGCATCTATCTAAGAATGCACACATCTAGGGGGAGCCTGCCTATATTTTATATGCATGTTGGGTTTGCGTATGCTCTTATTCATTCCTTTGTGCAAATTCCATATTGTCATCAATCCACCAAAAAGGGGAGATTGTAAGGGAATATTTCTCACTAAGTGGTTTTGGTGATTGATGACAATGCATTTGCGGACTAATCGTGTGTATTGAGCATTTCAGATATCTCATGTCTAGGCACAAGACGGTCCATTCCCCTCGGAGCCTATCGAAGATGGCGTTTCCTTATGTTTCCTTTTGGTGGAATTGAGACATAGGAAATCTGTACTATTAATAGGGGGTCTGCTTCGGAAAGGTTAGGGTGGAATCAACACGTACACATCTGTTCCTTTGCACCACCTTTCCTTCACTCCTTTGGAGCACCGGTTGTTTTCCTTGTCGTTGCAAAAACAGAGAATTCCTAGTACTACTGATCTGTGGCTTGCGGTAATACCGTTCAAGGGAGCGGTAGTACCATAGAGTCCCATGGTAGTACCGCCCATGGCTGCGGTAGCACCGCACATTGCGGTACTACCACGCCTCGCTCGCGGTAGTACCGTGGCCTTTGGCCCAGGGCTGTAGCCAGCGCGGAAGTAGGACCAAAAGTAATTTTTTACTTCCGCACCCTATGCGGTAGTACCGCTCCCTGTGTGCGGTAGTACAGTGTCGGGTTTTTGCATCGATCGAAACTCAGTGGAAGTATCCACGGATGTAATTTTATTAGTCCGTGCCTTACCCAGCCCAGATTGTGCCCTGCCTTGTGGTAGTACCGCAAGGGCGCGCGGTAGTACTGCTCCGGCAGTAGTATCGTTTGTTGCTATACGCAACAGGTCTGCATCTGGCTCTTACCGTGCAAGCGGTAGTATCGCACCGCCTTGCGGTAGTACCGCATGGCCTTGCGGTAGTACCGCATGGCCTTGCGGTAGTACCGCAAGTTTATTGCGGTAGTACGGCATGTCGCAGGCTGAGTTGGTGGATAACGGTTGGATATTTCCACATCCTATATAAGGGGGTCTTCTTCCCCAAGTCGACCACCTCTTTCTTCCCTAAGCTCCATTGTTGCTCAAAGCTCCATTTTCGCCCGATCTCTCTCCCTAGCCAATCAAACTTGTTGATTTCCTAGGGATTGGTTGAGAAGGCATCGATCTACACTTCCACCAAGAGAAATTTGATCCCCCCCCCACTAATCCCTTGCGGATCTTGTTACTCTTGGGTGTTTGAGCACCCTAGACGGTTCAGGTCACCTCAAAGCCATAGTCCATCGTGGTGTCGTTGGGAGCCTCCAATTAAGTTGTGGTGATTGCCCCAACCTTGTTAGTAAAGGTTCGGTCGCCGCCTTCATGGGCACCAATAGTGGAATCACGGCATCTCGCATTGTGTGAGGGTGTGAGGAGAATACGGTTGCCCTACTGGCTTCTTGGGGAGCATTGTGCCTCCACACCACTCCAAGGGAGACGCACTTCCTCTCAAAAGGAAGGAACTTCGGTAATAGATCCTCGTCTCCATCGGTTCCACTCTTGGTTATCTCTTACCTTTACTTGTTAAGCTTTATTGTGTTAGTTCCTTCTATTTCACTACTAGGGAAAAGCCTAGCAGTAGCACGGGTTTTAGGTATATGACTAGCGCGCGTGCCCGCACTACTGATACGACGCTACAGCTAACTATTAGTAGTAGCGCGGGTGCCACCCGTGCTACTACTATGTCCGTTGGTAGTATCGTAGAAACCACCCGCGCTACTACTAACTAGTAGTAGTGTGGGTCTGGACCCTCACTACTACTAGTTGGGTCTGGACCCTCGCTACTACTAACTAATTAGGAATTAAAAAATAAATTCCAGCCATGGTTGCTGCTAGCTAGGCATCATCGTCCTCTTCATCCATGGTCGATGTTGATCCTAGAGGGGATGAAGTCGTCCATGGTGATGGTGCTTCCCCGTCCAACTCTTCTCCAAACCTCTCCTTTGCTGTTGCTACAAAAAAAGAGACAAGGATTAGAAGAGGAAGATAGAGATAGAGAGGAGTAGGTGCAGCAACTCACCGTT
Organism: Secale cereale; assembly: GCA_902687465.1. Taxonomy (NCBI): domain Eukaryota; kingdom Viridiplantae; phylum Streptophyta; class Magnoliopsida; order Poales; family Poaceae; genus Secale; species Secale cereale. Next base: position 655,797,589 of record LR738711.1, read on the forward strand.
GCCCACCAGAGTTGGAGCCGAAACCCTAGATGATGCCATGGGTTGCGTCCGTCAGAGATCTGGTCATCATCATGGGCGGCGCACTGTTGGATCTTCCTCTCCTTCCAGCAGCGGAGGAGGAGGAGGAGGAGGATGAAAGAGGGGCAGCGGAGGAGGAGGAGGAGGAAGGAGGGGCTATGATGCAAGAGGAGGTCGCCGGATTTGAGGGAGACTTCGAGGTGCGAGGCCGGCAGTTGCGGTGGGCGAGGAAGGGCGTCGCAGGTGGGAGGGAGAAGTGAAATCGAGAGAGTGTGTGGGTCTGGGATTGGGCCTCCGTGCGCTATGTTTATACATGTGTCGGTGGGTTAATAATAGTAGTGATGGGTTAATACCCACGCTACTACTATGGCATGTCCCGGGGTGCACGGTGGAGACCACTTAGTAGTAGCATGGGGTTTATAACCCACGCTACTACTATGAACTTAGTAGTAGCATGGGTTTATAACCCGCGCTACTACTATGGCTGGTCCCGGGAGGCACGGTGGAAATCACTTAGTAGTAGCGAGGGGTAAAATCCCGCGCTACTACTATCAACTTAGTAGTAGAGAGGGGTAAAAACCCGCTCTACTAGTAAGTAGCAGTAGCGAGGGGTATAAACCGGCGCTACTAGTAAGCGTCTGCCTATAAGCTTTTCCCTGGTAGTGTTTTCTTGTGTGCTTGTTATTGTTGCATCATATAGGTTGCCAACTTAGTTGCACATCTAGACAACCTATTTTGTTGCTAAGTTTAATTTGGTCAAGAAAAGCTAAAAAAAAATTAGTTGTCTATTCACCCCCCCTCTAGTCAACCATATCGATCCTTTCAACAGTATAATGTAGCAAAAAGATGTAATAGGCCACTTCCCGAAGATGACGAGGGGCCAAGAAAAATGAGAGGAATATACTTTTGTGAACATAACTTTTGTGTGTGATACATTAGTGACTGATTTTTTTTTTAGTTTCTACGAGTTTACTTTTTTTGAGGATTTCTATGAGTTTACTCAAAAGGTGCCTTAGAGATAATATTGTGCAGAAAATATGCTTCATATACATGATAGGTAATACGAGATAGTACAACCAAAATAGTACTGGAAATATTGTGCAGAAAATGTAGCACACAATGTACTTGACAATAAGGTGCATTAAAGATAATTTTGTGCAGAAAATGTAGCACACACTATTTCTGCTCAAGGGGTAGGCAGAAGGACGCCACATTAAGGTGCACACGCACCCACGCCGAGATTGCATTGCCTCATGTGATGCTTCATTTTGTCTCCTGGGTACCAAAACCATGTCTTCTTTGGTCATCGGAACTTCCCTGCCTTATAATTTCACCCCGATCCCTTGAAATGTCAGGACCGGCCCTAATCTGGTGACAGTGACACATGCACATCATTCACTTCTTGCAAGAATCGTTGTTTGAAGGGAAGCGCTAGGCGCCGGTGTGCCGGTCGAAACTTTCGGTCGGCCTATTTCCCATCGTACGATTAAGACTATTGAAACCGTCTGATGGGAGTCGTGTTCCACCTCCGTCCCTATCATGCAAAAATAAAAAAAAACTCGCATCCCTGCCATGTCGTCCACTCGTACTCCCCTGGCCATCACTCTCGTCGCAGCTTAGGGCTCACTGCCCCTCACCCTCGCTCTCGCCATTGTGGCCGTGGTCGTCGAGCTCCGACGAGGGTACGCGATCACCATTGTGGTAGCAAAAAAGTACTAGCTTCAGCAATCCTGGGCGACATAGTCACCCCATGGTCGCCCCCTCGTCGCACCACTACACGCCAGTTGAAGCAAAAACAATCGCCGGTGGTAGCTTTTCCCACTACCAGTTACAACAAAAATTACAGCCCATCATCGCCCGCCACACTTCATCCTCTCCTAGGTTGTAGCAAAACCAGGTACCGGTGGTAGCTTTCCATGTTGCCCATTGCAGCAGAAAAGGTGCGACATCGTCGCCGACCATGTTTTCCGTCGTCTGGTTGCAGCAAACCCGAGCGCCGATGGTATCTTTCATGGTGCCGGTTGAAGCAAATTGCATATACGGTTGCAACTTTAGCAGCGGTGGCCGTTACCTCAATTCCTCATCGGTTGCAGCTTCTCATTAGCCGGTTCCAGCAAATTCCGCTGGTGGTCAGAATTTTCTTGCCCGTCGGTTGCAGCACCATCGCGCCCATCACCGTCGACGACCGCATCGCATGCATTCATCAGGCATTGCATCATTCGCGCGCACCATGCGCCGTTGTCCTGTGCCTATGCAACACCACCCCCGTCATATGCTCACGGCGCACGCCCTGTCGTTGCCCTACAACATCACCACGTCCCCCGCCATGGATAAAAATGCTCACCAGGAGCTGTGACAGCGTGTGGTGGTGGGGATTGTACAGAAAAAGGAGACCGGGAGGAGGAAGGGAAAGAGGAGGAAGAGATAAGGTGGGGATAAAATTTTGTGTGGGTCCCGCGATTCAACGTGTCTTCTTTCCCGTGTCAGGAGTTAGCGCGTGTGAGTTGCGAGCGAGGCGCGGCCGGCCCAGGGGCAGCCCCACCTCAATTCAAGGGTATTCAGTTGAATACCCATTAGTTTTGCCAAAAGACTTTGTATATATATACTATATATCATGTGTATGTACAAGAAAAAAACGAAATTGATGCAATAAACATGCTAGCTAACCAATTCAGTCCAAAAAGAGAGGGTAGCCCAGCTTGCAATCCTCCCTCACCACCCATGCCATGGCCCATAGGCCCAAACTGCTTCAGGCTGCACCGTGCATGCACGTCATGCATCCAGTGCTGGTTCAGTTACCTTCCCTGTTCCCAAATTCTATCGATCTAGGTCACGAACCGGCGGCAGGCACAGGCGAGCGTCGCATCATCCAGGTTCGAGCAGTACATGTACGTCATCCATCCCCCGCTCCCTCTGGTACTGATCTTTGCATACATTAGTCTTCAATTTTAAATTCCTAGGTTCACATAGCAGTACATATGATTTGCTCATCGAAATTAGATGTATTCACCTTGCTAATTAGATTTTGGTTATTGATGTTGTCGTCGTCCTGGGAACGGGGGTATCCAGACTTGCCTGCCTGCGGCCCATGACATGGCTCCGTCCACGGCCTGGTGCGGCCCAGCTTCAGCAACCGCAACTCAAGACCCTCGCGAGGGGCCAAGCCTTACGAGGCGTACGACAGCAAGACCTTCCTGGGGGCAGTCTCTCTAAGATGCCTCCCGAGGAGCGGAGATATCTATTCAAGGAGCACCTCGCAAGGTTCACATGACGTGAGCCATAACAACCATGGCCACGCGGGCGCCAGCGGGTGCAGTGTACCAGTTTCCTCTATGGTGCTAAGAGGGCAAGCGCAGGCACGAAGTCCCGAGGGATCGGACAAAGGTTTCCATATCGGTGCAACAAGACCAAGGACCATCAGGGCTGCGGAACGAAGGTCATCGTGGAGACCGGCGTGACATCACCACCAGAGCCTTTGGCAGGCGAAGACTACTTTTATCAGGATAACTTGTACTGGCTGTTCCACTTCAAATTTGGCCGTTGTGGGATCCCTTCCCGCCGATATTTGGGAAGAGGACCAAGGCCACTATAAATAGGACCTAGCCACCACCATAGAGGGCATCTCATCTTGATCCGAGAGAGAGCTCGCCTAGTAGAAGAGACACCGCAAGCTCATCCGAGCCCAAGAACACCTCTCCTTCGGAGGTTGTTCATCCCTTGTACTAGTTCATACACAACCATACAAGGCAATCCACCACACCCACTGGAGTAGGGTATTACACCACAGGGTGTCCCGAACCAGCATAATCCTCTATGTCCCTTGTTCTTTGAGTTCGTCGAGCTAGGCCGTGGAATCGTAGGGTGAGCGCGCTAGGGAGAGAGAGTTCTTTGTGCGCACCCCGGAGTTCAAACCTCTCAAGGATTTGCGGAACCTGAAATCCGATATTGGGTGCGCCAGGTAGGGGCGAGCCGAAGCCTCTCCTTCGTAGGTCGGCGCATCACCGCTCCATCGCTTCCATGGCTGACGCTCGCCGTGCTTGTGCTGAGCGACATGCCTCCCTCCCCATCGCGTCGCTCAGATAACTCCCGCCGACGGACCTCCTCGCCGTTCTCCATCGCCCGCCGCCAACGCCACCACCGGCCCGGCGCGGCACGAGCAGCAGGCCTCGTTGTTGCATCCCTCGGTACGGCATGATGGACGCACTGCAACCCCGTCGCTGGCCCCCGCTGGCACGTCGTCCCATGGCCGTCGCGGACCCGCAGACGGCAGGCTGCGCTGCTCATGGCGCACGAGCTCCTGCGCTACCGCCCCATCCACGACCTCTACGAAGACTGGATCGACTGCATCGCCGAGCTCGTCAGCACCGCTGGGGGCTCTCCTGCCCCGTCTCTCTCCCTGCCACACCCGCCACCTCTTGCTGGTGACGTGGCCCATGAAGCGCCTCCACCATCTCCGCATCAAGGCGTCATCCGTGATCCAGGGCACGCGGCCCCGCGGCACAACCCACCGCGCGGGGTGCCCGTGCATGAGGAAAGAATTTGCCAGGAGATCCAGCGGCCTCAAGGAGGAGTGCCAGCGCTCCCTCCACCGCCGCGTCGATACTGTGCGCCCTCCGCAGGGGTGGCGCACGGAAAGCAAGACCAAGCCCCGCCTCCGCGACAAGTTTCGGTGTCAACAGAAGGCTGCAAGGCCCTCGCCCCTGAGCTGCGCAACGTTAATTGGCCCGGGAAGTTCAAGACCGATCTGCCTCCACGCTATGACGGCACCCTCAACCCTGCTGAGTTCCTGCAGCTCTACGAGCTGAGCATCGAGGCATCCAACGGCGACGAGAAGATCATGGCGAACTGGTTCTCCATGGTTCTCAAGGACGGTGCGCGCTCGTGGCTCCGGAACCTACCTGCGGGATCGATCTCCTCCTTGGGTGAGATGCACAAGCGTTTCATTGCCAATTTATAGGGCACCCGTGACCGCCTGCCGGCCGCAGGTGACCTGCGGCGCATCAAGCAACAACCAAGAGAGACCCTGCAGAAGTTTATCCAGCGCTTCAACAATGTCCGCGTCAAGATCCCCAAGGTCACAGACAAGGCCATCATCTCAGCATTCTCCGATGGCGTCCGTGATGTCAAGATGAAGGAGGAGCTCGTCATCCACGAAGATCTGTGCACAGCCCTGGAGCTGTTAAACCTCGTGACCAAGTGCGCCAGAGCTGAGGAGAGGCGCCTTTCCCTCGTCGAGCTCCCCACTGCTCACCCTGAAGACAAGAAGGCCAAGGCCAAGGACGTGAAGCGCAAGGGGGTGGTTGTGCTCGCGGCCGGAATAGAGATCAAGCATGGCCGCGACCACCCAGAGTCTTCCAAGAGCAGCCGCCCATTCTGCGCCTTCCAAAACGTGCAGAGCCACAACACGAATGACTACCAAGAGGTCAGGGCCATCCATGACGGGCGCATCGGCCGGCGCCGAGCACAGCGACCAGGGCTACGGACGAGGAGGAAGCCGGACCGGGGGGCGCTGGGACGACCGCGGCCCCCGTTAAGAGTGATGTGACCAGCCTCGTGAGGACCGCTGGAACGATCAGCCTCGCGAGGGTGCCTGGAGGGACGAGCCTCGTGAGGGTGCCTGGAGGGACCTGCCTCGTGAGGACCGTCCTGAGGGCAAGGCCGGCCTCCCTCCGCTGCCACCACCAGGAAGGAACGACGACCAAGACCAGGGGGTTGGGGGCTTCCAGGAGCCTCGCACCATCGCTTGCATCTTGGGAGATGCACAGGCTCCAACCTCTCAGCGCGTCTTCAAGAAGTTCGCCCGAGAAGTAAACGCAGCTCTTACTAGAATAGAAGCCACACGGTCGCTCAAATGGTCCAAGTGCGCCATCACCTTCTGCGCTGCTGACCAGCTTATGTGCGTGGCAACCGCTGGCACCCTCCCAATGCTCTGCTCACCCGTCATCAGCAACATCCAAGTCACCAAGATCTTCATCGATGGCGGTGCAGGGCTCAACGTTCTTTGTGTCGACACATTCGACCATCTCTAAGTACCTTATGACTAGCTGCAACGCACCAGGCCTTTCTGAGGAGTGACCGATGGCTTCATCACCCCGATCGGACAGATTCGGCTCCCCGTTACCTTTGGCACGCATAGAAACTACCACACCATGCTCATCGACTTCGATGTCGCTCACCTCTGCCTCCCGTACAACGCCATCCTTGGGTATCCAGCCCTAGCCAAGTTCATGGCCGCGACTCACCATGGCTACAACGTCCTCAAGATGCCAGGGAGCTGGGTGATGACCCACAAGTGTAGGGGATCTATCGTAGTCCTTTCGATAAGTAAGAGTGTCGAACCCAACGAGGAGCAGATGGAAATGATAGGCAGTTTTCAGTAAGGTATTTTCTGCAAGCGCTGAAATTATAGGTAACAGATAGTTTTGTGATAAGGTAATTGGTAGCAAGTGACAAAAGGTAAAAGTAAATAAGGTGCAGCAAGGTGGCCCAATCCTTTTTGTAGCAAAGGACAAGCCTGGACAAACTCTTATATAAAGGAAAGCACTCTCGAGGACACATGGGAATTATTGTCAAGCTAGTTTTCATCATGATCATCTGATTCGCGTTCGGTACTTTGATAATTTGGTATGTGGGTGGACCGGTGCTTGGGTGATGTCCTTACTTGGTCAAGCCTCCCACTTATGATTAACCCCTAGTGAAAGCATCCGCAACTACAAAAGAAGTATTAAGGTAAACCTAACCATAGCCTGAAACATATGGATCCAAATCAGCCCCTTACGAAGCAACGCATAAACTAGGGTTTAAGCTTCTGTCACTCTAGCAACCCATCATCTACTTATTACTTCCCAATGCCTTCCTCTAGGCCCAAATAATGGTGAAGTGTCATGTAGTCGATGTTCACATGATACCACTAGAGGAGAGACGACATACATCTCATCAAAATATCGAACGAAGACCAAATTCACATGACTACTAATAGCAAGACTTCCCCCATGTCCTCAGGAACAAAAGTAACTACTCATAAGACATAATATTGTTCATGATCAGAGGGGTATTAACATGCATAATGGATCTGAACATATGATCTTCCAACAAATAAACCAACTAGCATCAACTAGAAGGAGTAATCAACACTACTAGCAACCCACAGGTACCAATCTGCGGTTTGGTTACAAAGATTGGATACAAGAGATGAACTAGGGTTTGAGAGGCGATGCGGCTGGTGAAGATGTTGATGAAGATAGCCCTCCCCAAGAGGGGACAGTTGTTGGTGATGACGACGGTGACAATTTCCCCCTCCTGGAGGGAAGTATCCCCGGCAGAACAGCTCAGCCGGAGCCCTAGATTGGTTTCCGCTTCGGTTCTGCCTCGAGATGGCAGCGTCTGGTCCCGAAAGCCTCCTTATGATTTTTTCCAGGTCTAAACACCTCATATAGGAGAAGATGGGCATCGGGGGCCTTTGGGGGGCCCACGAGACAGGGGGTGCGCCTTGGGAAGGGGGACGCGCCCCCCACCCTCGTGGACAGCCGGTGGCCCCCCTCGTGAACTTATTTCGTCATATATTTTTTATATTTTATGAAACGGCATTCTGCTGAGTTTCGGGGCTTTTGGAGTTGTGCAGAATAGGTTTCCAGAGTTTGCTCCTTTTCCAGCCCAGAATTCCAGTTGCCGGCATTCTCCCTCTTCATGTAAACCTTGTAAAATAAGAGAGAAAAGGCATAAGTATTGTGACAAAACATGTAATAACAGCCCATAATGCAATAAATATCAACATATAAGCATCATGCAAAATGGACGTATCAACTCCCCCAAGCTTATACCTCGCTTGTCCTGGAGTGAAAGCCGATATCGAAAAATATGTCCACATGTTTAGAGATAGAGGTGTCGATAAAAACAAAATACGGACATGAGGGCATCATGATCATTCTCATAACAACAACTTATATAAATATAGTCATATGCTTCTTATGCTGAAGTAACAATTCATCCACAATATCAAGTATGAATCATAAACTTCATTAAAAACTAACAAACTTTGATCTCGGTCATTGTAGCAATTGCAATTTATCGTAACATCGGAAAGAGTCAATATAAGAGCTTTTCAGCAAGCCTACATACTCAACTATCATATAGTCTTTCACAATTGCTCACACTCACGCAATACTTATGGTTATGGAGTTTTAATCGGACATAGAGAAAGATTGGGGCTTATGGTGTTGCCTCCCAACCTTTTACCTCAAGGGTAATGTCAACAGTAATAGACCATGAAAACTTACATCCAAGTGGGTATATATGTCAGGATCTTTCCAACACAATGTTCTTGCCAAAGGATAAAATGTAAAAAGGAAAGGTGAAATTCACCTTGACTATTATAAGGCAAGAATAATGGATAGGCCCTTCGCAGAGGGAAGCAGAGGTTGTCATGTGTTTTTATGGTTGGATGCACAAAGTCTTAGCATAGAAGAACTTCACTTTATATTGCCACTTGTGATAAGGACCTTTATTATGCAGTCCATCGCTTTTATAACTTCCATATCACAAGATCGTATAAAGCTAATTTCTCCCACACTAATAAATCATACATATTTTAGCGAGTTTGCAACATGACAACTTACTTGGAAGGATCTTTCTCAATCCATAGGTAGGTATGGTGGACTCTCATGGCAAAACTGGGTTTAAGGATATACGGAAGCACAAGTAGTATCTCTACTTGGTCCGAGGAGTTTTGGCTAGCATGAGGCGGAAAGGCAAGCTCAATATGTTGGATGATCCATGACAATATACTTTATTTCGGATATAAGAAGACATAACCCATTATGTTGTCTTCCTTGTCCAACATCAACTCTTTAGCATGTCATACTTTAATGAGTGCTCACAATCAGAAAAGACGTCCAAGATAGTATGTTTGTATGTGAAGCCTCTCTTCTTTTATTACTTCCTATTAATTGCAACGATGACCAAAACTATGTTGTCAACTCCCAACAACTTTTATTTATCATACTCTTATATGTGAAGTCATTACTTCCCACAAGATCAATATGATCTCTTTGGTACTTTTCATATTTTCTTTCTTTTTATCATGACCCAAGTGAGGAAATCAAGCCCTTGACTCAACACTAATCTTTATTATATAGCTCACGGACTCGATTACAAAGGGTAAAGATCATAAAGCAAAAGCTCACAACTAGATCATGCTAACTTTATTCTACAAGATCAAAATACTACCAAAAGGATCGAACTAAGTAAAACGGTAAAGATAGGAGTGATGGTGATACGATACCGGGGTCACTCCCCCAAGCTTGGCAGTTGCCAAGGGGAGAGCCCATACCCATATGATTATGTCTCCTTCTTTGAGGGTGGTGATGATGGTTTCTTCCTCAGCTTGCGCTTACGGGTAGAATTTTGCTCCTTTAGATCATTGATCTCTTGCTCAAGATTGAATATCTTCTTGCATAGTGCCTGCTTGTTTGCCTGCAAGAGGTTAAATGGGATAAATTCGATCTTAGGTTTCTTTACTCTGTCGGGGAGGCTTGACTTTTTGAAGTCCACATGCATGTCCCCCGGTTGAGGTAGTGGGACTTCGTCTTCATCTGAGCTGGTCCAATCCTTCCCCTTGGGATCATGGTCCTCTTCTTCCTCCGTGGTCCAACCATAATGCTCCCAGTCCCCATAGACCTTAGGGTCAGCAAGGGAATCAGCCATATAGCTTTATCCCTCCGAATCCTGGGACGACAAGTTTCTTTTATCTGTGACAGAAACAGCTCGAAACAAAAACAGAGAATTTTTGCATGATACAGAGGTCAAAACCTTTGGGAGTATATATAATGAATTTTTACCGACCAAAAGGAGTAACCCACAAGAAAACGGAGTCCGGGAGGCACACGAGCTGCCCACGAGGCAGGGGGCCGTGCCCTGGGTAGGGGGGCGCACCCTCCACCCTCATGGACGGCTCGTGTCTCTTCCGGACTGCGGCTTATTTTTCTATTTTTCTAAATATTCCAAAACGGAGAAAAATTGCCTTTAGAGCTGTTTTGGAGTCGGTTTACTTGCCGTATCACATACCTCTTCCTTTTCGAAGGTTGAATCGTTCTGGAAAGTGTCCCTTATGTATTCCTCCGGGGTTACGGTTTCAATAACATTGGTTTCAACATTTATAGGATTACCTGAGATATAATATTTGATTCTTTGACCGTTCACCAACTTCGGATTTGTGCCTTCAAAATTGTTGTTTTTTATGGCACCGGAACGATAGACCTCCTCGATAACGTAAGGTCCTTCCCACTTGGAGATAAGTTTTCCTGCAAAAAATCTTAAACGAGAGTTGAATAGCAAGACATAATCACCTACGTTAAACTCACACTTTTGTATCCTTTTGTCACGCCATCTTTTAACTTTTTCTTTAAACAGCTTGGCATTCTCATAGGCCTGGGTTCTCCATTCATCGAGACAGCTAATGTCAAATAGCCTCTTTTCACCGGCAAGTTTGAAATCATAATTGAGCTCTTTGATAGCCCAATATGCCTTATGTTCTAGCACAAGAGGTAAGTGACAAGCCTTTCCATATACCAACTTTATGGAGACATACCCATAGGATTTTTGTATGCGGTTCTATAGGCCCATAATGCATCATCAAGTTTCTTGGACCAATTGTTCCAAGACCTATTAACTGTCTTTTGCAAAATTAATTTCAACTCTCTATTACTTAATTCTACTTGACCACTAGTCTGTGGGTGATAAGGGGATGCAATTCTATGGTTGACATCATATTTAGCAAGCATCTTACGGAAAGCACCATGAATAAAGTTTGAACCACCATCAGTCATTAGATATCTAGGGGCCCCAAACCTCAGAAGAATAACTTCTTTAAGCATCTTAATAGAGGTGTTATGATCAGCACTACTAGTTGGAATAGCTTCTACCCACTTAGTAACATAATCAACATCAACTAAAATATGTGTGTATCCATTAGAGGCAGGAAACGGTCCCATATAATCAAAGCCCCAAACATCAAATGGTTCAATAACAAGTGAATAATTCATAGGCATTTCTTGACGTCTACTAATATTACCAATTCTTTGACATTCATCACAAGATAAGACAAACGTACGTGCATCCTTGAAGAGAGTAGGACTGTAAAAACCGGATTGCAATACCTTGTGTGCAGTTCTATCTCCCGCATGGTGTCCTCCATAAGCTTCTGAGTGGCACTTGCGAAGGATCTGTTCCTGTTCATGCTCAGGTACACAACGTCTAATAATACCATCTACTCCTTCTTTATAAAGATGTGGGTCATCCTAGAAGTAATGTCTCAAATCATAGAAGAACTTTTTTTATTTTGCTGGTATGTGAAGCTACGAGGTATAAACTTAGCAATAATGTAATTAGCATAATCAGCATACCATGGAGTAGTACGAGAAGTATTTATGACAGCTAGTTGTTCATCAGGAAAGCTATCGTCAATTGGCTGTGGGCCATCAAGTATATTCTCTATCCTAGACAAGTTATCTACAATGGGGTTCTCAGCTCCCTTCCTATCAATAATATGCAAGTCAAATTCTTGCAACAAGAGAACCCATCTAATAAGTCTAGGTTTAGCATCTTTCTTTTCCATAAGGTATTTGATAGCAGCATGATCAGTGTGAATAGTTACTTTAGAATCAACGATATGGGGTCTAAACTTATCACAAGCAAATACAACTTCTAAAAATTCTTTCTCAGTAGTAGCATAATTTCTCCGGGCACTATCTAGAGTTTTACTAGCATATTGGATAACATTCAATTTCTTATCAACTCTTTGCCCTAGAACAACTCCTACAGCATAATCACTAGCATCGCACATAATCTCAAAGGGTAAATTCCAGTCAGGAGGCTGGATAATAGGTGCAGAGATCAATGCTTTCTTAAGTATTTCAAATGCTTCTAGACAATCATCATCAAAGATAAAAGGAATATCTTTTTGTAAGATATTAGTCAGAGGCCTGGAGATTTTGGAGAAGTCCTTAATGAACCTCCTATAAAACCCGGCATGACCAAGGAAACTTCGTATACCTTTGATGTCCTTAGGGCATGGCATCTTTTCAATAGCATCAACTTTAGCTTTGTCAACTTCAATACCTCTTTCAGAAATTTTATGTCCCAAGACAATGCCTTCATTAACCATAAAGTGGCACTTCTCCCAATTCAAGACAAGATTAGTGTCTTCACATCTCTGCAAAACTCGATCAAGGTTGCTTAAGGAATCATCAAAAGAAGTTCCGTAAACGGAGAAATCATCCATGAAAACCTCAACAATATTTTCACAAAAATCGGAGAATATAGCCATCATGCATCTTTGAAATGTAGCAGGTGCATTACATAAACCAAAAGGCATACGTCTATAAGCAAAGGTACCGAAAGGACAAGTAAACGTGGTCTTTTCTTGATCACCTTTTGACACAGGTACTTGAGAGAAACCAGAATAACCATCTAGAAAGCAGAAATGAGTATGCTTGGATAACCTTTCTAGCATTTGATCAATAAAAGGCAAGGGGTATTGATCTTTCTTAGTAGCTTTATTTAACTTACGGAAATCAATTACCATCCTATAGCCCGTAACTATTCTTTGCGGGATCAATTCATCTTTATCATTAGGAACGTCAGTCATACCTCCTTTCTAAGGGACACAATGGACATGACTTACCCACTGGCTATCAGCAACTGGATAGATAATACCCGCCTCTAGAAGCTTTAGTATTTCCTTCCTTACTACTTCTTTCATCTTAGGATTTAACCGTCGCTGATGATCGATAACCGGTTTAGCATTTTCTTCCAACTTTATCTTATGTTGGCATATAGTGGGACTAATGCCCTTAAGATCATCCAGAGTATATCCAATAGCAACACGATGCTTCTTCAGAGTTTTCAATAGTTTTTCTTCTTCCTGCTCTGAAAGGTTAGCACTAATAATAACAGGATATATCTTCTTTTCATCAAGATAAACATACTTAAGATTATCAGGTAAAGGTTTAAGTTCAAACACGAGATCACCCTTGAGTGGAGGAGGATCCCCCAGGATTTCAACAGGCAGGTTGTTTTTCAATATGGGTCCCTGTTTAAAGAATATTTCATCTACTTCCCTTCTCTCATTCATATGCATATCATTTTCATGATCAAGCAAGTATTGTTCTAAAGGATCACTAGGAGGCACGACAATAGAAGCAAGACCAATAATTTCATCCTTACTGGGTGGTTCCTTTCCAAGGGGTTGTCTACGGAATTTAGCAAAGTTAAAATCATGAGACACATCTCCTAACCCCATAGTAACAATATCTTTCACGCAGTCTATCTTGGCATTAACAGTATTCAAGAAGGGTCTACCAAATATAATGGGACACAATTCATCTTGTGGGGAACTAAGAACAAGAAAATCAGCAGGGCATTTAACCTTCCCACACAAGACTTAAATATCTCTAACAATCCCAACTAGTGAAATAGTGTCTCTATTAGCAAGCTTAATAGTAACATCAATCCCTTCTAGCTCAACAGGTGCAATATCATGCATAATTTCGCGATATAAATCAAGAGGGATAATACTCACACTAGCACCTACATCACATAAACCATGGTAACAATGATCTCCTATCTTAATAGAGATAACAGGCAAGCCCACAATAGGTCTATGTTTGTTCCTAGCATTGGGTTTGGCTATTCTAGCAGACTCTTCTTGGAGGTAAATAACATGTCCATCTAAATCTTGTACCAAGAGATCTTTAACCATAGCAACACTAGGTTCAACTTTAATTTCCTCAGAGGGTGTAGGTGTTCTAGTATTACTTTTACGAACTACAGTTGAAGCTTGAGCATGATCCTTTATCCTAACAAGGAAAGGTGGTTTCTCACTATAAGCAGTAGGAACAATAGGATCAACATTATAAGTGATAGTCTTTTCTTCAACTTTAACAGGTTCAACTACTTTTACTTTAATAGGGGGGTGGTATTTAAACAACTTCTCCTTGGGGAGATCAACATGAGTAGCAAAAGATTCATAGAAAGAAGCTACTATCTCAGAGTTAAGTCCATATTTAGTGCTAAACTCACGGAAAACATCAGTATCCATGAAAGCCTTAACACAATCAAACTTAGGGGTCATACCTGACTCCTTACCTTCGTTGAGATCCCAATCTTTAGAGCTGCGTTTAATTCTTTCCAATAAATCCCATTTGAATTCAATAGTCTTCATCATAAAAGAGCCAGAACAAGAATTATCGAGCATGGTGCGATTATTGAGAGAAAGCTGGGCATAAAATTTTTGAATGATAATTTCTCTTGAGAGCTCATGATTGGGGCATGAATATAACATTGGCTTAAGCCTCCCCCAAGCTTGAGCGATGCTTTCTCCTTCGCGAGGCCAGAAATTATAAATATAATTATGATAACGATGAACCTGGCGCATAGGGTAGAAATTTTGATGAAATTCCAACTTCAAACGATTATAGTTCCATGATCGCATATCATCACATATCCTAAACCATGTCAATGCATCTCCCTTCAAAGATAAGGGGAAGACCTTCTTTTTGATAACATCCTCGGGCATACCTGCAAGCTTAAACAATCCACAAACTTCATCCACATAGATTAGATGTAATCGGGATGTAGTGTTCCGTCTCCTGTAAAAGGATTTTCAAGCAGTTAATCTATCATACCCGAAGGAATCTCAAAGCAAACATTTTCAGTAGGTGCAGTAGGTTGGGGAGCAACTCTTTGCTCTTCTGATCGGGGTGAAGATACTCCGAACAAGCCCCTCAAAGGATTTTGAGCCATAGTAACAAGTGACAATAAATTTTAGCACACTATATAAATTTTTCCTTACCAAATTCCACTTACCAAAGGCGCTTCACTCCCCGGCAATGGCACCAGAAAAGAGTCTTGATGACCCACAAGTGTAGGGGATCTATCGTAGTCCTTTCGATAAGTAAGAGTGTCGAACCCAACGAGGAGCAGAAGGAAATGATAGGCAGTTTTCAGTAAGGTATTTTCTGTAAGCACTGAAATTATAGGTAACAGATAGTTTTGTGATAAGGTAATTGGTAGCAAGTGACAAAAGGTAAAAGTAAATAAGGTGCAGCAAGGTGGCCCAATCCTTTTTGTAGCAAAGTACAAGCCTGGACAAACTCTTATATAAAGGAAAGCGCTCCCGGGGACACATGGGAATTATCGTCAAGCTAGTTTTCATCACGATTATCTGATTCACGTTCGGTACTTTGATAATTTGGTATGTGGGTGGGCCGGTGCTTGGGTGTTGTCCTTCCTTGGACAAGCCTCCCACTTATGATTAACCTCTAATGCAAGCATCCGGAACTACAAAAGAAGTATTAAGGTAAACCTAACCATAGCCTGAAACATATGGATCCCAATTAGCCCCTTACGAAGCAACGCATAAACTAGGGTTTAAGCTTCTGTCACTCTAGCAACCCATCATCTACCTATTACTTCCCAATGCCTTCCTCTAGGCCCAAATAATGGTGAAGTGTCATGTAGTCGACGTTCACATGACACCACTAGAGGAGAGACAACATACATCTCATCAAAATATCGAGCGAAGACCAAATTCACATGACTACTAATAGCAAGACTTCTCCCATGTCCTCAGGAACAAAAGTAACTACTCACAAGACATAATATTGTTCATGATCAGAGGCGTATTAATATGCATAATGGATCTGGACATATGATCTTCCACCAAATAAACCAACTAGCATCAACTACAAGGAGTAATCAACACTACTAGCAACCCACATGTACCAATCTGAGGTTTGGGTACAAAGATTGGATACAAGAGATGAACTAGGGTTTGAGAGGAGATGGTTCTGGTGAAGATGTTGATGAAGATATCCCTCCCCAACATGGGAGAGTTGTTGGTGATGACGGCGGTGACGATTTCCCCCTCCCGGAGGGAAGTATCCCCGGCAGAACAGCTCTGCCGGAGCCCTATATTGGTTTCCGCCTCGGTTCTGCCTCGAGACGGCGGCATATGGTCCAGAAAGCCTCCTTATGATTTTTCCACGTCTAAACACCTCATAGAGGAGAAGATGGGCATCGGGGGGGCCCACGAGACAGGGGGCGTGCCCTGGGAAGGGGGGCGTGCCCCCCACCCTCGAGGACAGCCAATGGCCCCCCTCGTGAACTTCTTTTGCCAGATATGTTTTATATTTTCTGAAACGGTGTTCTGTTGAGTTTCGGGGCTTTTGGAGTTGTGCAGAATAGGTTACCAGAGTTTGCTCCTTTTCCAACCCAGAATTCTAGCTGCCGACATTCTCCCTCTTCATGTAAACCTTGTAAAATAAGAGAGAAAAGGCATAAGTATTGTGACAAAACATGTAATAACAGCCCATAATGCAATAAATATCAACATATAAGCATGATGCAAAATGGACGTATCACTGACACATCATCACTGTCGCTTGTGAAGAAAAGGACGCAGTGTGCTCCCTCGAGCGCGCTTACCAGACCGCGATAGTCGAAGACCCCAACAATGAAGACACTATCTACCCTCCTGAAGCTACCCCGAAGAAGAATAAGTAGCTGCTCGCCCTAGAGCCTCATGTATATGCACCACCCAGTGGCTGTGCCTCAGGGTCCGCGCCCATGGACGGGGCGCGTCCCTCCCTCACATAGGAAGGCGCGCCCAGCGCCCCCCTCAGGCTGGGCTCGGGGGCTCTCCTCTAGAGGGCCTCCGACCTAGCCAATGTCTCGAGGGAGGCGCTCGAGCACCATGTGGAGGCGTGCTTCACCATATGCTTCCCTACAGAGGGTAGAAGGCGAGAGGCACCAAGCTCTCAGGAGCTCATCAACCAGACCATCGAAGACTTGCAGGTGCCAAGGGCGATGCGGGGCGAGCGCCGCCCGGCACCCCGCAGTGTAGTTGTCGTCTTAGGCTCGGGCGACGGGCTGCGCATCTGCATCAACGTCCCAGGACTCAACATGATCGCATATCAGGAGCGAGGGCCCTCCTCACAGCTATTTTCGCATGCCCTTCGGCCTGCCAAATCAGGCGGCCCCGCACCAGCGCCACATGCGGGAAGTCCTGGCGGCTCGCAAGGCCAGGCATCAGGAAATCTTGGCACAGATGGAGTGGGTTCTTCGCGAGCCATCGGAACCTCCGGAGCCTCGCAAGGCCCCTGAGCCAGGCGACTCGTGAGGAGCGACGTCTGCAGCAAGCATCTTCAGCGACAACAACACCACTCAAGCGTCGGCACGAGGTGAATTTGTTTCAGTTTGTTCAGTTGGGAGCGCCCCTCGGGCTGCATCATCCCCAAGTCGCACGGGCTTGCCCCTGTGATGTGTATCCTTTTATGCATCTTTAGCTTCCTCTGTTGGGGGCGCCCCTCGAGCTGCATCATCCCCAGACCACGTGGGTCCGTCCCTGTCGCATGTATCGCATTTTACAACACCAAGATTAGCTCATTTTATCTGGATTACCTTATGGTCATCACCTGCTCACTCACCACCTCTTTTGGCCTCCCTCACTGCCGAACGGACTTCTGCTCAACCCGCAACGGGGGCTACACACGTTGGCACGGCGCTTGTGCTCGGGTCCATCCCTACAACGCTGAAAAATCCGAGAGATCGAGCTCTGACTCGCGGCCCGCCTCGCGCACGTCACCTCACCAGGTCCTCGGTGCCTTTGTCTTCCCGCAGAACGATCAGTGGCCCTGCGGCATGCACGGTTTTAAGTTGTGCTATTTCGTCGAACTGACCCGTAGGAATCTCAGGAGCCCGGCGGCAGGCGACCTTCCTGGTTTCTCCTTCTCACGTGATTCGCTTGGGCGATAAAGGGGGGGCCTCTGAGCATCGCGTCTCAGGGACTCCTACTGACTCTCCATTCCTCACCCCCTGGCCTTGACCACGGCATCGCGACCTGGCATACCAGCAGTGGCTGAGCTCTGCTCGAGGGTCGGGACCGGAGGACGAAGAGCACTAAGAAGAACGGGAGAAGGGGAGGCCGGCTTAGAGAGCTAAGGTCTATTCGTACGTCAAGGGGAATCCCTAAGCATCGCGCCTCAGGGGCCTAACTGACCACGCAGCCCCTCACTCCCTGGTCTCGTCCTGGTGATCCGGACGAGCCAGCGGCAGCGGAGGTATGCGCAGGGTCAGGCCCTGCCGACGCAGAACACCAAGACCTAGTCCAACAATTCCTTCCCGAGGGCTGTTCGTATGTCAAGGGGGACCCCTGAGCATCCCATCTCATGGGCCTAACTGGCCACATAGCCCCTCACTCCTTCATCTCACCCCGGCGATCCGGACGAGCCAGCGACGGCTGAGGTATGCGCGGGGTCGGGCCGTGCCGACGTAGAACTCTAAGGCAAGCGGGAAGGAAATCGCAAAATATCAGTCATGATGCATCGAGAGCAATCCAGGCGCACCGCGTGGAGGATCTCCTCAGAACCTTCAAGATAAGTCATGCACCCAACTGTCACGGCGCCACCACTCGACAAGTTTGGTTTCCATAGTCAGGCTCTGGCGATGCCGCCTCCGTTTTTAGCCTTCAGAAGCTGCTTGCATGCCAAGGGGGACCTCTTGAGCATTGCGCCTCAGGAGCTCTTACCGAATCCCGGGCCGCTCACCTCTTGGCCTTGACCACGACATCATGGTCTGGCATACCAGCGACGGCTAAAGCTTGCCTTGGGACTGGGACCTGCCGGCGTAGAGCACAAAGCTACTAAAAGGGTAAAAAGGAGGGACAATGCCGGAGCAAGACTTGCAAACATGGTTTCATAGCAAGGATAATAAGCATCGGAGCAAAAGCATTACAGGTTCTTTACACGCCCCCATGGGGTTGGCTTTGATTCCTCACAGGGAGCAATAGAAAGAGATTTAGGGAGACCCTAACTACGACCGCCACTTCCGAAGCCATCATCAACAGTGGGCCACGAGAGGCCATCTCCAACGCCGCTCAAGTAACCATCGACGACGAGCTCGTGTAGCTGCCGCGCTCCGGGAGCGGCGTGAGCTTGGAGCGCATAGCTATCGTTGCTCGTCTCCGGAGACTCATCAGCCTTGGGAGGGCTGCTGGACTCCCAAGAGCCATCGCTGCTGCTAGGGGAGCTGACGGCAGGACCGAGGGCAGGCATAGCGCCCGTCGCTATGCCTCCTTGGTGGTTCCCACCAGGGCAGCACTCATGGCGGCATCCTTCCTCATCGAAGATCTTGAAGAACAATGTGGAGGCACCGTCGAACTCAAAGTGGACGATGGAGTCTCCATTAGGGTGGCACACACGGGCGACTTCACCCCATCCTCGGGTCATGAAGACACCTGCCGGGGGATGACCTCAACCTCCGCCTCCGTAAGTTGGTTGTGGCACCCAGCGTGTTGCAACCACAGCTTGGCAGGCCCCCTCGCTGGCATCGGCTCGGCAAAGAAACTCGGGAACCGAATCCAAGAGGGCGGCGGCATCACTGTCCATACCATAAACTCGCGCGAGGAGCCCTCGGTGTGAGTTCGGGGACCGGCAGCCCGGTGGGACGACCTCAACCACGACACAAGCGATACGGTGCACGACCCCCTTGCCCTGGCCATACAAGGGCAGCGGGTAGCCAGGAGGAGGACGCTCGCACCAAGGCCTCATCACCTCCCGCCTCTCGCCAGCACCGCGGGGGCGGCTGAACCTCTTCTTCGGCGGGAGCGCTTCTCGCTCCTCACAGGGAGTCTATCCTTTCTTAGCAGCAGAGAATCTTCTTGTCGGCACCATGGGCGTCATAGTAAGCAGACGTGGCAAGGAGGAAGAAGAGGAGGAGGGAGACAAGAGGAAGGAGATGGGCAATGGGGGCTTCACCCCCTACCCATTTATAGCTTGGAGGAGGCCAACCGTCGGCCTCCATGATCTCACGTAATGATGTTTATTCTGTGCATGCAGCTGGGTCTCATCAAGTCGGACAGTTGTCGAGGCAGTGTGGGGAAGCTGAGACGCCCACGTCCAATCAAGTCGCCACGCGTCGACCAAGGCCGCGGGCATTTGGGACCCACGGCGCTTCGCCCTTGCCCCTTTGGCTTTGCCTCGAAGCCAAGTCCGTGCGCACCTTGGGCCCGAGGGCTACTGTCGGTGTCCTGGGAATGGGGGTACCTAGATTTGCCTGCCTGCGACCCGTAACGTGGCTCCATCAGTGGCCTAGTGCGGCCCAGCTTCAGCAACCGCAACTCAAAACCCTTGCAAGGGGCCAAGCCTCGCGAGGCGGACGACAACAAGACCTTCGTGGGTGTAGTCTATCTAGGCTGGCTCCCAAAGAGCTGAGATATCTATGCAAGGAGCACCTCGCGAGGTTCACGTGACGTGAGCCATAACGACCAAGGCCAGGCGGGCGCCAGCGGGCGCAGTGTACTAGTTTCCTCTTTGGTGCTAAGAGGGCAAGCGCAGGCATGGAGTCCTGAGGGATTGGCAAAATGTTTTCATACCGGTGCAATAAGACCAAGGACCGTTAGGGCTGCCGAACGGAGGTCATCGTGGAGCCCGATGCTGCATCACCACCAGAGCCTTTAGCAGGCAAAGACTACTTTTTTCAGGATAACTTGTACTAGTTTTTTCTCTTCAAATTTGGCCGTTGTGGGATCCCTTCCCGCCAATATTTGAGAAGAGGACCAATGCCACTATAAATAGGACCTAGCCACCACCATAGAGGGCATCTCATCTTGATTCGAGAGAGAGCTCGCCTAGTAGAAGAGACACCACAAGCTCATCCAAGCCAGAGCACACTCTCCTCCGGAGGCTATTCATCCCTTGTATTAGTTCATCCACAGCCATACAAGGCAATCCACCACACACACTGGATTAGGGTATTACACCACAGGGTGGCCCGATGTAATGCCTAGGATGCGACTATATCTCCTACGTGTTGAGGCACGAGTTAGAGACATAATCGCATTCTGGAATGATCGCAAGCGTGGTATCTTTGCACAACTCATGTAATGAACATGGATGAAAGAGTTAAATAGTTGGCCTACACTCGCCACATCACACAATTAATTCAACATTCATACATTCATCCAAATAACATAGGGTCCGACTACGAACGAAAACAAACGAGAAAAGATACCACAACCACAAGTCCTGATCGCCCCTAGTAGGAACCACTACTGATCATCGGGGTACGTCACATACATACGACCACGCTCTTCATCGAACTCCCAGTGAAGTTCTTGTCCATCTCCCGCATCGTACTCAGTTGTACCTGCATCTGGTGTGTGTTGTAATCTGTGAGTCACAAGGACTCAACAATAACTAAGCAACTAGCTTACGAATTTAGAGCGAGATGAGGATACGTGTCACGGCCAAGATGCAATTCTATCCCGATCACATGATACACTCATGATTGGGGCACAACCGCATTTCGGGTGCTTAGCAAGATGGATATCATTACATCGTATCATTACATAAATACATGGGGATACAACAATTCATACAAGTCACATGAATAGAACAACATCACATACAAGACATCCGACTATGGATGCAAACATGAAAAGCACAACGACATCCATCCTGCTATCCCAGGCTACCGACCAGGAACCTAACCCAAGACTAACGAAGCAGAAGAAGAAAGAACTCCAACACAATTACCTCGCTCACACGTCAATTCATCGAAACCTGCACCTGCAACTGATGTTGTAGTATCTGTGAGCCACGAGGACTCAGCAATCCCATAACCATGGGTATCAAGACTAGCAAAGCTTAATGGGTGGGAAGAGGGTAAGTGGTGAGGTTGCAGCAGCGGCTAAGCTTATGTATGGTGGCTAACTTACGAGTACAAGAATAATATGAGCATCTACGCAAACGGTCGCAAACTAGTAATGATCGCTACGAGATCCTGAACTACCTACGAGTCAAACATAACCCCACCGTGTTCTCTTCTCAAAGTGAAAAGATACGGTCACGGTTACTCACGCGGTTTGTGTATTTTATTTCTGATCCTTTGTCAAGTTTTCTACAACCGGACATTAACAAATTCCAATCTGCCACATACCCGCAGGCACGGCTTTTGAAAGATCATAACCCTGCAGGGGTGTCCCAATTTAGCCCATCACAAGGTCTCATGACCAGAAGTGGAAAAAAACCCATATCTTAGGGACAACCCTGATCAGACTCAGAATCCCGGTGCACAAGACATTTCGACAATGGTAAAACAAGTCCAGCAAGACCTCCCGGCATGCCGACACCCTGATAGTAGCCGTGCGTATCTCGTCTCAGGCCACGTCTGGATAGGACAGCCTACGGGTAATACGAGATACCTCGAGTTTCCCAGAGGCGGCCCCACGGTCTGCCTGTTTGGGACCAACACCATCGGCACTGGCCCCCCTGTATATATAAGAATCCTCGGGTAGCGCTAACTCCCTATGCAATTTAATTAATTAATTAAGTTTTTATTATGTTGCTAATTAAAACCAAAGTTGGGCCTTGCTGGAGGAGTTTTATTCAAAGACGAACTGTCAAGGCGTCCCCATATACCCAACCGCGTTAGGAACGCAAAAAATCAAGGAACATAACGTCGGTTTATCGGTTCTTATGGTGGTATGAGTGGAACAAAACACCGAGCAAAAGGCCAAGCCTTCCACCCATTGCCAAGTATATAGGTGTGTTAATTATAGTAATAGATATTGTGATATTCCAACAATCCAAGTTCCAACATGGAGCAATCTTCATCCACACGTGCAACTAACAACGCTATAAGAGGGGCTGAGCGAGCGGTAATATAGCCCAACAATGTTTTGCTGGGATGGTGTCAAAGGTTGGAGGTTTCATGGCAACAAGGAGAGGCCGACAACAAAAGATAGGTAGCACGACATATAGCGATAGCATCGAGACAACTAGCATGACAATGATAGTAATGAGATCCAAGGTGACGATCATCTTGCATGAGATCCTGTTAGGAAGAAGAATGTGTCCATGAAGAAGACGAAGAAGAAGCCACGAAGACGGACCAAGTGTAGTCGAACGAATCCTCACGGTCGCAACGGAATATGAACTAGCGAGAAGAAGCACACAACATGGTATTCACACCACTCAAGAATATGACAAGATGCTCAACCAAGTATGATGCAAGACAAGTCTATATGATGCAAAACATGGCAAGGGATGATGCATACAAGAACAACACAACCCAACAAGTTTAAATGAGGCCGGAAACAACATATAACAATTCCGCTAAGTCCTCATATGCAAATTTCGAAATTGGTCCAGATCTGAACAAATCTTAAGCTAAAGTTGTTAAACAGCAAGTTAACATGCACCATGATGATCTACTCGAAATTCTAGTCAAGTCACATATAAAGTTCATTTAATTCGGAGCTACGGCCTAGAAGATATGAGCAAAACAAGATGAACATGACAAAGATGCAAGATGCATTCAAACCTCAAGCAAACACACTCCAAACATGTATTCAACATGATATTATGCATCTACATGCAAAAACACACAAGTTTCATATAGGACACGCTCAAAACGGAGCAACGGTTCATCACATACACACGAAGCAAGTTTGAAACACAATCAGCCCAAAACAGCAAGTAGGCATATAGTTGACATCAAAACAACATGATACAATAACACTTCATGGCAACAAAGGGCATGGAAAGCATGTACATGTCAAGCACTACAAGCATGATCAGTGACCTACTACCAAACACCACTAGAACATGCTCAAAACATCATGGCAATATTGCAAAAGATAACAGTTTCACAGACTTAGTGAAATAAACTAAACATGGCAGCAACAACGACAAGTAGGTATATTTGCAAGCTTGTGCAACTCATCTCAAAGCATATCATGGCAAGTGAATGTAACCAACAGCGAGAAGACATGTTTATGAAGCAACTCATGGCAAGAACATGGTCATAGGATGCATAGAACACTAGCTATCCACATGGCAAAACTGAACTTACTGATAACAGGCTGACAGAAACATTTTATAGCAATTTGAGAGCATGCAAACAACAAGCTACAGCAGGTGATAAATGCAAACAAGGGCATGGATGGATAGAGCATAACATGGACATCAAGACATGATCATTGGGCATCTCCAAATGTGCACAGATTTGACTATAGCATCAAGCAAACATGGCATCCCAATATAACAGTTTCAGACTTAGCAGTTTTCAACAAGTCATAGAAATCAGCAACAACGAGTAGGCTAGTTTACAAGCTTGTTGCACTCACCACAGGGCTAACATATTGTTGACAGACAATAAGGACTTGACAATAACATCACATAGCAGTTTTGAAGTGAAGATTAAGGCATCAAGATGAATAGTAACATGCATGCAAATGCAACTAACATGTAGAACACTTCGAGACGAACATTTTGACATATTATGCATGCAAAACGAAGCACCGAGCACCAAGTTACTCCCACTCAAGCATGCACACATTTTAATGCAGAATAGGGACTTAGCAATTTTTTAACTCCGAGGGAAGAAAAACAACATGAGCGAGAGGAGCTAAAAAGCGCATAGGGCAAGGATTGGGGCTGCTCACCCAATGGGCCTGGCCCAACTGCGGAGGACGTCAGCTGGCTGCTGGTGGAGGCGGGCCTGGTCTGTGGGGATGTGGGGCCCATGCGAGGATTGAGCTCGGTCGGCGGTGCTCATCGCCCTCGTCCCGAGCGGAACGAGGCCAGTACGGCGACGACATCAAGTGACGACGGCTGGGCCACAGGGGACGGGCGTATCTGGCCCGGCCTAGCCGGATTCGACGCGGCGGTGAGGTCAGGTGCTCCGGCGGGGCAGAGGCCGGACGGGGTGTGGCAAGGCGAGGCGGGCACGACCCGGGGCGAGAAGCAGGTCGCCGGCGGGGCAAGACCATAGTGGCGGCAGATCTCGCGGAGCTCGGGGCGAGCTGCGACGGCGGCGGAGAGGCGCCCAACCGGTGGACTTGGTTGCCGGCGACGGCGTGCAGGCGGTGTGGTGCGGGCAGGAAACGAGCGGCGGCGGCCGGCGGAACGGGCTCGGGCGGGCCCGCGATGGGCTTCCCCGGGCCTGGCGCGGTGGGAGCTGAGGGGGGGCGAGGTGGCGGACGTTGGTTGGCTGGAGGCGGCGGCGGAGCTGACGTGGCAGCTTCTGAATGGCCGGGCAACTTGGTTGTGGTGGTGGAAACGTCCGGCGGCGGCGCGGACACATCCGGCTGCGCGAGGAGCTGTGGAGGGGCACGGAAAACGAGGAAATGAACTAGGGTTTCTAGATTTGGACGTGGGAGGTGTTTATATAGGTAGACGGAGCTAGGAGAGTCCAAATGAGGTGCGGCTTCCGGCCACGCGATCGTGATCCAACAACGAAGAGCATGAGGGAGGTTTAGATGGGCTAGTGGGCTGTTGTGGAGGGGTGCTGGGCTAAAAGAGAAGGGGCTTCCGGCGGTTAACATGGTTAACCGTTGGGGCATCAAACGGACTCCGAATGCGACAAAATTTGGCAGGCGGTCTACCTACACTATAATAAGACCACACGTCAAGTTTCAACCCATTCCGAGAACATTTTCCGGCCACTAAAAAATATTCGGAGGTGCCGCGGGCGCGTGCGAGTGTGTCTGGGCTCTGAACGGACAACGGAGAGGACGGGCGGACTCGGACGGATGCAAGTTCTGAAAACATGATGATGACATGCACATGATGACATGGAAAAGTATAACACGCAAGCAAATGACATTGCAACGACAGCGAATAACTGGAAAACACCTGGCGCATCGGTCTCCGGGTGTCACAACACTCCCCTACTAACAAGAGATCTCGTCCCGAGATCTTAGGAACGAGACGGGAGTGAAAAGGAAGAAGGTGAAGCCAAAGAACCTTGAGAGGTTGAGCCGCTTGAAAACAAGAACAACGGAGATGAACGAGACTGAGAAGCTCCGGTAAAATGAGGAAACAAGGCATACGACGAGAATCAAGAGCTTAATAACAACAGTTGAAGGAACAATAATGAATTCAAAACCACTCCGGCTAAAAGAGATAGAAAAGCAATTCAGGCAGCACTTAGGAGGAGCATTGAAGAATAGGACTTGAACTCGAGAAGATGGAATAATACTTGACGAGATGAAACAACACAAAAGCCTGTGGATCAAATTAAGAATGGGAAGAAAGGAGGTAGGACAACACCTTCTAGCACAAAAGAATTTGAAAACATCCTTGCGAAGAAGGGACGAACGGAGTAGTTGAGAACTTCAATAACAAAGAATAAGCTTGATGTGGACTTATGGAAATCATCCCAAACTTGAGGTGAAATACCGCCGCAACAAAAAGATGGATTAGCTGAGAATGAAGAAATGCAAAACTCCACTTCAAAAGAATAGGGAGAACTATTCGCACTTCAAGACGTAAGAAGGATAATGCTTGAGCTGCTCCACAATAATTATTGATGAACACTTGACAAATGAATTAACTCATGATGAGCTACCATGAAGAACTTCGGTAAGCAAAGGATGATGATTGAAGTGAAGGATGCAAGAATAAGAATAAAGCCTTGCGATGATTTAGATGGGGGTTCCATCAAGATGGCCGAGGAAACTTGAACTCTGGAGAAGAAAAGAAGAAAACACTTGGGATTAGAATTTATTCATCAAGAACAAACTCTGAAAGAAGGGATTAATCGACTTGATGAAAATAATAAGAATTATGTTATGCTTATCCTCCACCAATTAAATTGACGAGAAGTAATGGATTTTGGCATACTACTTATTCGCGTTGAAAATGAATAGTGGAGATATATCACAGAACTCGAGAAAGTATTCACGAACCACCGGTAGGATTGAAAAGAACGAATGAATTGATATGATAACAGGAAAGAACTCTTGAGTGAATCACCGTAAAGAATTGAAACCGAGTGATGAAAAGAACGAATCATCGGAAAGAATTATAATACAAGTGAAGAAAAGAATGAAGAGATCGCAAACTGATTAAAGAATACTTGAACGAAGCACCGGCAGAACAAATGAGAAGAACGAAGCAGCATCAATGAAGAATATTTGGAGGACGAAGTTGAAAACTGAGAACGAAGAATCTTATGAAAAGATGGCCTTCGGAGGAACACAATGGAAAGAATTCATGAAATACTCCGGATGTGTATGAAAGGAATTTATGACAACAGAATAATTCGAGAGGATAACATGAAGCTAGAATTACGAATCTTCGAGAGGACTGACAAGATTTAGAGGAAACCCTTCGGTCTTCAAATAACGATGAGGAACACCACCAGAATTATTGCGATACTCTGGAAGAATGAAAAGAGAAAAGTTTATCCAATGTTGAAAAGGATTTGAAAACGATCTTGGAGAAGGCATATGACTGATGGAATCCATACTTACGTCACACTTTGAAAAGAATTTGGGAATACTCCGAATTTTTTTAGAAGAGTCAGGTAAATCCTGGGAAAAAGACCTGTGGGTTATGAGCCCACCGAAGAGAAAACATCATTGGAAAGGATTGAAAAGGAGATAATGCACCGGAACGGGTAAAAGACTCGAAGGAGGTGACAACCTCGAATTAATTGGAATATAGACGAATCTCCTGAGATGTCTTCGGAACTCTGGAACAATTAAATTGCGAGAGGCGAATGAGCGTGAGGAAACATCTGAGCCGGGGGAAAAGAATATGATGAATACCGAATACTTGAATTGAATCCACCGGAGAAGAAGAAGAGGTGAAGAATATCGAACGAGAGGAGAATTCATCGGAGAAGAAAAGAGATGAAGGATGACGAACTAGACGAGAATTCACCAAATGAAATATTTGAGGAAAGAAGCCAAGGATTCGCACGAGTAGGGTGGATACTCGATTAAGGACTTCGGTCCGGGAAGATAAAGGGTGGGCTGGTGGGAAAAAGAAAGACCACTTCGGATACGGAAAACGATGCCGGTTAAAATAACTGAGGATTGAACTAGCAAAAGACAAGGAGGATCAAATCAACTTGACGAGAATTGCACTGGATGAAAAGAACTGACATCACAACAAACGAAAACTAACTGCGTGATCCTAAAAAAAATTGAAGGGGGAGAGGAGTAATTCAAAACACCTACGTCAAGATTCCTCACCAGAGCGAGGAAGGGGCTGAGGAGTAAAAAGAATTCCTACTCTCCGATATAACTAGACTCCAAAATAGTTTTCTTCTAGACTCGACAACGGCCAAACTACGATCAATCAAGGGGGTCCTATGGTCGGTCGAGGTTCTGATACCAACTTGTCACGCCCAAGATGCGATTCTATCCCGATCACGTGATACACTCGTGATTGAGGCACAACCGCATTTCGTCGCTTAGCAAGATGGATATCATTACATCGTACCATTACATAAATACATGGGGATACAACAATTCATACAAGTCACATGAATACAACAACATCACATACAATACATCTGACTACGGATGCAAGCATGAAAAGCACAACGACATCCATCCTGCTATCCCAGGCTGCCGACCAGGAACCTAACCCAAGACTGACGAAGCACAAGAAGAAAGAACTCCAACACAAGTACATCGCTCTCACGTCAAGTCATCGAAACCTGCACCTGCAACTGATGTTGTAGTATCTATGAGCCACGAGGACTCAGCAATCCCATAACCATGGGTATGAAGACTAGCAAAGCTTAATGGGTAGGAAGAGGGTAAGTGGTGAGGTTGCAGCTGCGGCTAAGCATATGTATGATGGCTAACTTACGAGTACAAGAATAAGATGAGCATCGACGTAATCGGTCGCAAACTAGTAATGATCGCTAAGAGGTCCTGAACTACCTACGAGTCAAACATAACCCCACTGTGTTCTCTCCTCAAAGTGAAAAGAGACGGCCACGGTTACTCACGCGGTTCGTGTATTTTATTTTGGATCCTCTGTCAAGTTTTCTACAACCGGACATTAACAAATTCTAATCTGCCACATAACCGCGGGCACGGCTTTCGAAAGATCATAACCCTACAGGGGTGTCCCAACTTAGCCCATCACAAGCTCTCACGACCAGCAGAGGTAAAAAAACCATATCTTAGGGACAACCCGATCAGACTCAGAATCCCGATGCACAAGACATTTCGACAATGGTAAAACAAGTCCAGCAAGACCTCCCAGTGTGCCGACACCCTGATAGTAGCCGCGTGTATCTCGTCTCAGGCCACGTCCGGATAGGTCAGCCTACGGGTAATACCAGATACCTCGAGTTTCCCCGAGGCGGCCCCGCAGTCTGCCCGTTTGAGACCAACACCATCAGCACTGGCCCACTATATGTAGAAGAATCCTCAGGTAGTGCTAACTCCCTATGTAATTTAATTAATTAATTAAGTTTTTATTATGTTGCAAATTAAACCAAAGTTGGGCCTTGCTGGAGGAGTTTTATTCAAAGACGAACTGTCAAGGTGTCCCCATATACCCAACCGCGTTAGGAACGCAAAAATCAAGGAACATAACTCCGGTTTATCGGTTCTTAAGGCGGCATGAGTGGAACAAAACACCGAGCAAAAGGTCAAGCCTTCCACCCATTGCCAAGTATATAGGTGTGTTAATTATAGTAATAGATATTGTGATATTCCAACAATCCAAGTTCCAACATGGAGCAACTTCATCCACACCTGCAACTAACAATGCTATAAGAGGGGCTGAGCGAGCGGTAACATAGTCAAACAACGTTTTGCTGGGATGGTGTCAAAGGTTAGATGTTTCATGGCAACAAGGAGAGGCTGACAACAAAAGATAGGTAGCGCGACATATAGCGATAGCATCGAGACAACTAGCATGACAATGATAGTAATGAGATCCAAGGTGACGATCATCTTGCCTGAGATCCCGTTAGGAAGAAGAATGAGTCCATGAAGAAGACGAAGAAGAATCCACGGAGACGGACCAAGTGTAGTCGAACGAATCCTCACGATCGCAACGAAATATGAACTAGCGAGAAGAAGCACACAACATGGTAAACACACCACTCAAGAACATGACAAGATTATCAACCAAGTATGATGCAAGACAAGTCTATATGATGCCAAACATGGCAAGGGATGATGCATACAAGAACAACACAACCCAACAAGTTTAAATGAGGCCAGAAACAACATATAACAATTCCGGTAAGTCCTCATATGCAAATTTCGAAATTGGTCCAGATCTGAACAAACCTTATGTTAAAGTTGTTAAACAGCAAGTTAACATGCACCATGATGATCTACTCGAAATTCTAGTCAAGTCACATATAAAGTTCATTTAATTCGGAGCTACGGCCTAGAAGATATGAGCAAAACAAGATGAACATGACAAAGATGCAAGATGCATTCAAACCTCAAGCAAACACACTCCAAACATGTATTCAACATGATATTATGCATCTACATGCAAAAACACACAAGTTTCATATAGGACACGGTCAAAACGAAGCAACGGTTCATCACATACACACGAAGCAAGTTTGAAACACAATCAGCCCAAAACAGCAAGTATGCATATAGTTGACATCAAAACAACATGATACAATAACACTTCATGGAAACAAAGGGCATGGCAAGCATGTACATGTCAAGCACTACAAGCATGATCACTGAGATACTACCAAACACCACTAGAACATGCTCAAAACATCATGGCAATATTGCAAAAGATAATAGTTTCATAGACTTAGTGAAATAAACTAAACATGACAGCAACAACGACAAGTAGGTATGTTTGCAAGCTTGTGCAACTCATCTCAAAGCATATCATGACAAGTGAATGTAACTAACAGCAAGAAGACATGTTTATGAAGCTACTCATGGCAAGAACATGGTCATAGGATGCATAGAACACTAGCTATTCACATGGCAAAACTGAACTTACTGATAACAGGCTGACAGAAACATTTTATAGCAATTTGAGAGTATGCAAACAACAAGCTACAGCAGGTGATAAATGCAAACAAGGGCATGGATGGATAGAGCATAACATGGACATCAAGACATGATCATTGGGCTTCTCCAAATGTGCACAGATTTGACTATAGCATCAAGCAAACATGGCATCCCAATATAACAGTTTCAGACTTAGCAGTTTTCAACAAGTCATAGAAATCAGCAACAGCGAGTAGTCTAGTTTACAAGCTTGTTGCACTCACCACATGGCATATCATGAAAAGTGGATTGCACCACATCAAAGATGACATGATTGTCTCCAAACACATGTTGACATGTAGCTCAAACAAAAATCACACATAAAGATATGAAAAAGACAAATCAGCATCTTATAACAAGTTTCAGCACTTAACAACCACATACACTTTTGCAACAGAGATTACCATGGCAATATGACACCTGATATGAATGCAACAGCCACATCATGTAGAGCACTTCACAACGAACATTTTGACATATTATATGCCCCAAACGGAAAAACATGCACAAAGTTACACCCTCACAAACATGCTAAGATATTGTTGACAGACAACAAGGACTTGACAATAACATCACATAGCAGTTTTGCAACGAAGATTAATTTATCAAGATGAACAGTAACGTGCATGCAAATGCAACTAACATGTAGAGCACTTCGAGATGAACATTTTGACATATTATGCATGTAAAACGAAGCACCGAGCACCAAGTTACACCCACTCAAGTATGCACATATTTTAATGCAGAACAGGGACTTAGTAGTTTTTTTAACTCCGAGGGAAAAAAACATGAGCGAGAGGAGCTCAAAATCGCACAGGGCGAGGATTGGGGCTGCTCACCCAATGGGCCTAGCCCAACTATGGAGGAGGCCGGCTGGGTGCTGGTGGAGGCGGGTCGTACGTGGCTTGGCTTGGTCGGCGGGGGTGTGGGGCCCATGCGGGGAGCGAGCTCAGTCGGCGGCGCTCGTCAGCCTCGTCCCAAGCGGAACGAGGCCACGACGGCGATGGCATGATGTGACGACGGTGGGGCCACAGGGGACGAGCGGATCTTGCCCGGCCTAACCGGATTCGAGGCGGCGGCGAGGTCAGGTGCTCCGGTGGGGCAGAGGCCGGCCGGAGGTGTGGCAAGGCGAGGTGGGCACGACCCGAGGCGAGGAGCAGGTCGCTGGCGGGGCAACACCAGAGCGGCGGCGGATGTCGCAGAGCTCGGGGCGAGCTGTGACGGCGGCGGAGAGGCGCCCGACCGGTGGACTTGGTCGCCGGCGACGGCGTGCAGGCGGCGAGGTGCGGGCAGGAAATGGGTGCCGGTGGCCGGTGGAACGGGCTCAGGCGGGCCCTCTATGGGCTTCCCCGGGCCTGGCGCGGTGGGAGCTAAGGGGGGGCGAGGTTTAGATGGGCTAGTGGACCGTTGTGGAGGGGTGCTGGGCTAAAAGAGAAGGGGCTTCCGGCGGTTAACGCGGTTAACCGTTGGGGCATCAAACGGACTCCGAATGCGACAAAATTTGGGAGGTGGTCTACCTACACTATAATAAGACCACACGCCAAGTTTCAACCCATTCCAAAAAAAAATTCCGGCCACTAAAAAAATAAATATTTGGAGGTGCCGCGGACGCGTGCGAGTGTGTCTGGGCTCCAAACGGACAACGGAGAGGACGGGCGGACTCGGACGGATGCAAGTTTTGAAAACATGATGATGACATGCACATGATGACATGGTAAAGTGCAACATGCAAGCAAATGACATGGCAACGACAGCGAATAACAGGAAGACACCTGGCGCATCGGTCTCGGGGTGTCACAATATGTGCCAACGGTCGCCAAACATGATCAATAAGTGATCCTAGCTACTCACGTTAGTGTATTCTTAAGGATATGGTGTCAAGTTATCTAGAACCGGATATTAACAACTCCCATCTGCCACATAACTGCGGGCACGGCTTTCGAAAGTTCTTAACCCTGCAGGGGTGTCCCAACTTAGCCCATCACAAGCTCACGATCTGCAGAGTCGCCACTCCATGTTGGGAAGACCCGAGTATTCTCGGAATCCCGTGCTCAAGATATTTCGACAAAGGTAAAACTAATCCTGGAAGACCTTCTGGCGTGCCGACACCCTGATAGTAGCCGTGCGTATCTCGTCTCAGGCCACGACCGGATGGGACATCCTATAGGTGTATACCAATCCTCGAGTTTCCCCATGGTGGCCCCGCAGTTTGACAAGTTTGGACCAACACTCATGAGGAGCACTGGCCCGGGGGTTGATTAAGAACTCGGGTTTATAACTCCCTATGCAAGTTTTGGTTGTTAGGCAAATGAAGTACCAATGTTGGGCCTTGCTGAAAAGCTTTAAGCAATGTGAATTATCAAGGGGGGGCCATAAACCCCAACCGTGTTAGGAACGCAAAATCGAGGAACATAACACCGGTTTATCGGGTCCTAAGGTGGCATGAGTGCAACAAAACACCAAGCAGAAGGCCAAGCCTTCCACCCATTACCAATATATATGTGCATTAATTTAATTAAGATATATATTATGTTATCCCAATAAAACAAGTCCAAACATGGAGCAATTCCAACTTCACCTGCAACTAACAACTTTATAAGAGGGGCTGAGAAAAAGCGTACTTAGCCAATCAACGGTTTGCTAGGAAGGCAGTTAGAGTGTTTCATGGCAATATAGGAGGCTGACAAGACAAGAATAGGCATCGAGGCATAACTATAAAGCGAGACAACTAGCAAAGCAAAGGTAGAGGAGATATCGGGGAACGGTCATCTTGCCTGTTAAGTTCATGGTGGGATCGTAACCTACCTCCTCAAACTCAGTCTCGACAGGAACCTCGAACTCCGAATCGTCACTGGGCTCTAACCATCACAAGAATTCAAACACCGGAACAAAATCAACCACGATGCAATGCACAAGCACATAATGCTAGACATGATGCATATGAGCAATGGACATGATATGATGCATCACAAAAGGAACATGATGAGTGCAACATGTGGCATGGCATAATGCAAGAACACAATTCATTTAAGTGAACACAACAAGCAAAAGAATACAAGAACAACATAGCCAGACATGTGGTTATTTAGTTTTTAACTAGCTAAGCACCCAACAAGTTTAAATGTTGCTTAGCATGGCAAGTAGTGCATCACAAGAACAACAACAACATGCAAGCATTTTAAATGGGCCGGAAGAAACAAACAACAATTCCGGAAAATCCCATGTGCATATATCAACTTATGGATCTGATCTATTATAACCATATGTTAGAGTTGTTAAACATGCAATGTAACAACACCATGTTATTCTACACATTTTTACACCCCATTTACATATAAAGTTTGTTAAATTTGCAGCTACAGTTATTTAGTTATTAAATAAACCAATTTAACCATGTTATTTACAAAACATATACAAACAGCATTTTAAATGTGTTTAACATGGCAGCAAAATGCATATTATTAATCTACACTAAAAACTAATCCGTTTTCATATATATATATATCATTTTAAACAGATGCATAGTTTAAAATATATGAGCAATTCAAAAATGCAAACAAAACTGAAAATAAAACAAAACATAAAAGAAAAAGAAACACCTCTGACCCGGCATGGACCAGCCTCAGCCAATGACTGGTGGGTCCAGGGGGCGCCGAGGTGGCCGTGCTGGGTGTGGGAGTGGGTGTGTGAGTGCAGTGTATGACATAAGGGGAAAATAAAACAAAAGAAAAAAGAAAAAGAAACACCTCTTACCCGGCCTGGACTAGCCTCAGCCAATGACTAGTGGGTCCAGGGGCGTTGAGGTTGCCCTGCTGGGTGTGGGAGTGGGTGTGTGAGTGAAGTGTATGACAGGGGGGGCCCAGGTGTCAGGGAGACAAAAGTGGCAAAAATTGGGCATTTTCACCACTGGCCCGAGGGGATTCAAACCCTGGTCTGTGGGGAAAGAGAGCGAGCGGCGAACCAGCTGGGCTAGGCGGGTGCATCTGACCGAAGAGGCGCATCGCACCTGAAGAACAAACAAGGCCGGGGTTCAGAGCCACGCCACTCCGGCGAGCAGAGACGGCGACGAGGTGCAACGAGGCTGCTCTAGTGATCCAAAAGGACGGCGGAGGTGCGCAACGGGTCCGCAAGGGGAACCCATGCCCCTGGGTGCAGCTAGGTGCACCGGACGTCAACGGAGTTGATGTCGGAGAGACGCTGCAGAAGCGAACGGCGGTGAGGTGCTTGGACACGCAGCAATGGTGGACTAGGCGGCGCGCTAAGGCCACAAAACAAACCTATGGACGACGGCGAACGTGAAGGCGACGAGAAGGAGAGCTAAGGGGGTCGGAACACTCACCGGTGATGAGGTCCGATGGCGGTGGCTACGGGCGGATGGCGCGGACGCGGCTAGAGCATGCAATCGAAGGGGAAAAGGGCATGGGGAGATCTGGGAGCTCACCACGAACACGAGGATGTGTTCAGCTCAGCAAGAGGTGGTCGGAGTCGACGGAGAGGGTGGACGAACGCTCGCGGTGGACGGAGATGAAGATGGGGACGTAGAGGAAGCAGACGAGGCCCTCAGCTCCGTGTAGTCGATGTCGGGGACGTAGACGAGGACGGTGAATCAGGCGGACAAGCTCGTCGAGGCGAAGGAGGACGGAGAGCACGCCGGCGACGAGGCCGTGCTCGTGGATGCGTTCGGGACGGCGGTGGAGCGGTGGATCTAGTGGTCTAGGTGGCCTGGCGGCGGTCAAGGAAGGAGGAGGGAAACCCTAGAGGGTTGGTGGACACCAGGAGGGCTTAAGAGAAGGGCCAGGGCAACGGAACGGACGGCGACGCGCTCGTGCTCGCGGTTCCCATGGCGACGACGCGAGGAGGAAGAAAAAGGTGGGTGTGGCGCTCGCTCGGGTCGCTGACGCGCGGGCCCATCCTGGCCACGTGGAAGCGACGCAGAGGGGGGCGAGTGGGTACACGGGTGCGAAAGGGGCAGAGGGACGCGCGGGGGAGGAGCTGGGCTGTGGCAACGCGCTGGCTGCTGGGCCGGCCAGGTGGCCGAGGCCCAGGTGGGTCTTGTTGCGGCTGGGCTGCTCCGCTGGCTGCTGCTGCACTGCTGCTTCTTTTCTTTTTCTTTTTCTTCGGAAGGAAAAATAAAACCAGAAAAGTGCAGAGAGCTAGGAGAAGAATTAGGATCAGATAAAAATATCTCTGGGGTCCTGGATTTATGCCTGATTTAATAAAATTACTTTGGACATTTTTAGAGGTAGAAAAATAAAACAAGTTTGAATATAATTCAAACTTGGGTCATTTTTGAACCTAACCAAAAAAACTTCAAATAAGGTGAAATTTGGCATAGCTGTTTTGGACATGGTGCAAGACTTGTTGGGAGAAGATGAACATTAAAGGAGGGGGCAAGATGGCACTTTGCAAAACAATAAGTAAGAGAAAAGGAGAGAAGGAGAGATGGTGAAACTTGGAAGTGATCAAACATGGATCAAGCAACAATATAACATGCAAGAAACCACAATGCACATGGTGAAAATGAGAATGCATTATGACAAAGGCAAGAATGCAATATTATATGACAATGATGCAAATGACATGACAATGCAATAATGATGACATATCAGCAAT